>JBBDGP010000009.1:1367500-1967500 GCA_037952835.1 Lithobates septentrionalis
AAGTCTACGTTCACGTTTGAGGGTTGCTGCCTGCTGAATTAATTTGCCACGGATGACAGCTTTGTGGGCTTCCCACAGTGCTGATATGTCATCTGTCGTGTTGGTGGTGATATAGTCTTTAAGGGCCATTTCAATATCCATATGATGTGAAGGCTGTGAGAGGGTAGTGTTGTTAATGCACCAGGATGTATCATGAGTCCCAGGGTTGGGGGAGGATATAGTGGTGCAGACTGCGGAATGGTCCGTCCATTTAAATGGTGTAATGACCGAGGAGATAACTTCTGGGATCATGCTGTGAGACATGAAGATGTGATCGATGCGTGAAAAAGATTGTGAGTACTGGGTAAATAGTTTGCTGACTGGGTTGAGTTCGCGCCAGGTGTTGGCAAGGTTGTGTTTGGAGATCAGGTGTTGGAAATTAAGTGGAGTAGAAGGTGAGGTAGGAGGAGATTTGTCAAGGAAAGGGAAAATAGTTGGATTGGAATCTCCGCACAATATTATTGTACCATATTAATGTTTGCACCTGCATAAGGTGTGAAAGAAAGGTTAGCGGGTTCCGATTGGGAGCATAATATGACATTATTGTAACTGCTGTGTCTGAAATATGGCCAGTGATCAGGAGGTATCTGCCTTCCGGATCTTTGATTTGTGAAGAAAGGGTAAATGGCAGAGAGTGATGGAAATCAATAAGGGTCCCTCTCTGTTTGTGGCTGAAGCAGTGTAGAACTGGGGGTAAGAGCTGCTGAGGTATTTAGGGGAGGATGAATCTGTAAAGTGGGTCTCCTGTAGACAGAGTATGTGGGCCTTGGTGGCTGCAAAGCAGCGCAGAGCCTTGGTGTGCTTTTGTGGGACATTGAATCCTTGAACATTCAAGGAGAGAATGTTTATGGGGGCCATAAAATGTCCAGGGCTGGTCTAAATGTGTAGAGGGCGGGTCCCATGGGGGGAGCCACCACCACCATGCCTGGAAGTAGGGCGGGGGGGAAAGGTGTGACAGAAGTAGAACAAAGTAGGAGAGCATAACCCAATGTGTTGCAACCGAGATTGAAATATTAGGTTTCAAAAACAGGGTAGGAGAACATCCAAGGGTGGGCGGTTAGTGGCCCCGTGGAGGCTCTAAAGTTGCCATTAGGTACCTGCATAATAACAGCAGGGGTCCATGGGCAATAACAGAGGAGCAAGTAGTTCCGGATGGGGAATAACACTGGAGAGTGCAATTCAAACCTAAAAAGAATTGACTTATATAAAAAAAAACAAGATAACAGCATAACTAAACAAAATGTTAACAAGCATAAATGAGCGGAGGGACTGCCAGGATTGAAAGGACTGGGCAGTTTTGAACCTTGGCTGGTAATCCTGTCAGGCAGTGAAAATCTAGTTATGGGTTACAAACATGTCTAATATCACCCAACTCCCGAGCCACTAACAAGGAAAGGAATGTCAGGGGTATAAAGCAATGGAGGGAATGTACTCGGGACAGATGGGAGCAAAGACAGTCTGCCCAGCTGAACCGTAGTCCCACTGGGCCACAGGGATGAAATACTGGTGTAGGTTCCTAACAAATAGGCTCGGGGCCCATAAGATACAAAGGAGTGACCTTAAAGGATGGTTCAGGTGGAAATGCGAAGCCTGATGAGTAGCCCAGGCCTTAAAACGTCCTTGGGTGGACTCAGCAGCAATGGCCTGGTGCACAACAGAAGCTCCAATGGGTTGGTGCACAAGAAAGCCTCATCCATTCTAGCGTGTCAAAGTAGGGACCCGGGTAGTAGTCGTCAGATTAACATAAAAAAACAAGGTCAGTCCATCGGAACTTCAGTGGAGGGTGTAGGGTTGTCGAACTGTCATCTTTTGTAGAGATTCTGGCATGTGGAATTTGGTTGTCCAGGGCCACCTGTTTTTTGTTTGTGGGGTAAAAAAGAAGCTGAGTGCCTGCGGGAGGAATCTCTACATGGGGTTTCTTCTAGGAGGCCCAGGTCTGCTAGGATTGATTGCAGCTCTTTGCCCGTGTGAGAGACATATTTGGTTTCCAGGTGGGTGAACCGAACAGAAAATGGAAACCGCCAGTGATAAGCAATTTGGTTGCGTAGAAGCACCTGCAGGTGGGGTTTGAGGGCTCGGTTTGGACACAGTGAGCTGGGATATGTCCGCAAACAGCTGATATGTATGGCCCTGAAATGATAGGGTGTCTTTGCCCCGTGCCGCTGCTCAATTTTTTTTTTTTACACTTTTTCTTGTACTAACTTTTTTGCTATAAAAGAGATGATAATATACAAAAATGTGTAGCGCTGATATGACAAGATACCTTAAAACTGATAAGTTAAAAAGGCCTATACCCAAAGTGTAATGTGCACATATAAAGGTATCACATACAAAGTCAAACTGGAAATAAAAGTGGGTCAAATGGACAGTCAGTGAGTTGGAACTGAATGGGTCGCTACCCAAAACGTGAGGTGAGGAGCGCCTTCACCAGCATACAGCAGAAAAGTCTCAGAGGATGATGTTCTGCAACCATTCACAAAGTCTCATCAATAAATTGGATATTCCATCTATAAACAAAACTCTTCACCACTGTGTCTTCAAAAACATGCAGTGCACTTAGATGTTAAAGATGGGGGCTTACCGGAGGGTTTGAACCCAAAACAGCATATACTGTGAGGGTCAAACCGGCTTTTATTGCACCCTGGCAATGGTGAGAAGATCTTGGCAGCCTGGAGATATTGAACGGGGTTGTTCTAAAGATGTATCTTCTCCATAGGTATTGTTGGATCTCTCCACACAGGGTTCATAAAAGGCACAAAAAGGGGACTACATAGTGTGATACCGTAGACACCGTATTTATTAAAATAAAAAGAAATACACTTACATGATGAAGTTAATAAAAAGCGCTTGTACGTAAAAAAAGGGGCGGCAGTGGAGTCCTCCCGACGCGTTTCGTCTGAGTAGACTTCGTCCTGGGGTACCCTCCACTGCAGCCCGACTCCCTAATATAGGAACTGTAATCATCCAGATGAGAATCCAGCCCGTTCGATTCCAAAAGCAGCACTTCCGGGTTGTCCAAAATGGCGGACCCGCGTGCATTCCAAACCTCGTTTTGGTGGGTGTGTTTATGCGTTCCACCCTCCAAAACGAAAGTCAGAAGTTCCCCATGTGTCCAAGATAGAGGGCTATTCTCTTATTGTAATAAAACATTAAAAGTGACCTTAAATTGCAGTATTTGCTGATTTGTAAAAAATAGTTAGCGTCGTTTGTTGTCCCTCAATATGGGCCGGCGAGATCTCGGCACATCTCGCGATGTGACGCTATGGCGTCACGTCGCTAAGACGGAAGTACTCACAAGAAGCACTTCGCTTGCGTTCCACTGGTGGTTAACCGGAAGGACCCGGATCTCGGCTTATCACGTGATGTGACGCTGTAACGTCACATCGCAAACACGGAATTAGTTGTGTGGATCAACCGCTTGCGTTCCACTGGTGTTAAACAGGAAGTCCACAGTGAAATAGCGGGTTGAAATTAGCTTCAATTTAAATGGCTTGTATGTCAATTACTAAGTAAAAAACCGGAAGCCAGTGATTCCTCACATAACATGCACATTAAGGGGGCAATGTGATAATAGTGCGAGTAACATGGTGTCCCCCAGTCACATTGCAGCTGAGGGGAAATAAAAGATGTATATCAATAAACCCATGTGTTTTAGTTAATTAAAAAGAATCAATTGAGCTGGATTCACATAGATGTGTCCATTTTTTGCATGTGTAACCAGTAAGTATTAACAGAAGGTAACAGCCGTATGTGAGTACATCCAAAATACAAACATATCAGACATAAAGAAGGAAATGTATAAGATTACACAATTGGCAACAAACATAGTCTCCCTTAAGACTCATCCAAAAAGGCATTAACGTCAACCTCTACATTAAGCCCTGACGGGGCAAAAGTCTGCAACTCATATGCCCAGAACATTTCGAGGCGTGATACACCCCTTATTTTGGCACCCCCTCTCCAGGGTGGTATGTATTTATCAATAATGACAAACTGTGATCCCTCCGGATTTCCACCATGGAATTCCTTGTAGTGCCTAGGGACTGTGTGTTTGGGGTCTCTACTCTTAATTAAGGTGATGTGTTCACCCACCCTAATCGAAAATGTCCTGGTAGTACGGCCTATATACTGTTTAAGGCATGGGCAAGTAATGAGATACACTACAAATCTCGTGCTGCATGTGCAGAATGGTTTTATAGTGTATCTCCTTCCCGTCACTGTAGAGGTAAATTCAGAAACTTTACGTGTTCTGACAGCGTTATGCTGGCATACCGTACATTTCCTACATGGAACAAAGCCTGTCCAGTCGTGAAAAAACAAGGGACGAGTGGGAGGATTTATGATATTGGGGGCTATCTGTCCTTTTACGGAGGGTGCACCCCTGAAGATGACATTGGCTTCCTCTGGGAAAAGTGGGCCCAGAATACTGTCCTGCTTCAGGACGCCCCAATGTTTCCTCATGATGTTTTTAATTTGTCTGTGCTGTATTGAGAAGGAGGTTAACAGGGCCCATCTAAACTTCCCGTCAGGTTCTCTTTTGGGTTTGACTTCCAATAATGATTTCCTGTCAATGTTCATGGTTTTTTGAATCTCCAGGTTCAGATCATCAGTATCGTAACCCTTCTCCTCGAATCTGGATTTCAAAATCTTGGCCTGTTCGAGAAATGTCTCCTTTTCGGTGCAATTCCGTCGGAGTCTCAAAAACTGGCTCCGAGGGACCGAATTTAACCACGAGACATGATGACAACTGTCAACGGGAATGAACCCGTTACGGTCTGTGGATTTGAAATAAGTACTGAATCTGAATTCATTATTGATGATCTCTATCTGTAAGTCTAAGAAGTGGATTTTGGTTTTACTGGCTTGATAAGACAAGGCTATACCCCTATCATTAGTGTTCAGATCCACAAAGAACTCATCCAATGTTTCCATGGTGCCCTTCCATAGGAGAAGGATGTCGTCTATGTAACGGGTCCACAAAACCAGAGAACTGGTTTCATGGACATAGACGACATCCTCCTCCCATTTGGCCATGAACAGGTTCGCGAGACTAGGCGCGAATTTCGCCCCCATGGCCACTCCCCGTTGTTGGAGGTAAAAATTATGGTTAAACCAAAAGTAATTGTGTTTTGCAGCGAACTCTAATAGTTCGATAAGATACTCACACTGAAAAGAAGCCAAGGAGTGTTCCTGAGATAAAAAGTGTTTGACGGCATCAATACCTTTATCGTGTGGTATGCACGTGTACAATGATGCCACGTCCGCCGTGGCCATGATATAGCCCTCCTGTAGAGAGACATTCTCAAGGAGTCTAATCGTGGAGCTAGTATCTTTTAAATATGAGGGTGTTTTCTTTACTAAAGGCTGTAGGAAGAAATCTATATACTTGCCTATTCTGGCCGTAATGGAATTTATGCCACTTACAATTGGCCTACCAGGGGGGCAAACTGGATCCTTGTGGACTTTAGGCAGATAGTATATAGTGGGGATTCGAGGTGCTGTGGGAATCAAAAAATCTCTCTCTCTCTTATTCAGGATCTTTATTTCGTATCCTTTTAAAACAAGTTGGTGTAATTTTTGTTTATATTTATGTGTAGGATTATTGGGTAACAACTGATAGGTCCCTGGTTCACTCAAGATACGATGCATTTCTGCTTCGTATTGGCATTTGTCCAAAATCACTATCCCTCCCCCTTTGTCTGCTGGACGGACCACCAAATCTTTGCGCGCACATAGAGATTCCAAACCATCTCTTGACAATGGAGGATGGTGAATGCGTTTATTAGGTAATGTGGCTAAATCATGTAGGACAAGGTCCCTAAAGATTTTTACAGCCGGAGCTGTAGGGACTGGAGGGGAAAAGAGGGAGGGATTCGATAGGCCGGAGTGAACCGTTCCTGATGTAGATGCCGGGTAGTCGGTACGAATCGGGTTGGATACCAAATACCTCTGAATATTAACCTTACGGATGTATTTATGAACATCCATGAACGTATGGAACTTGTCAAGTTTTTTAGGGGGGGCATATTTGAGACCCTTATCTAATAGAGATAATTCTGCTTCCGTGAGGGTTTGAGAGCTTAAATTATAGACACCTTGGCCTTTTACAGTCTTTGCCTTTTTTCTTCTTTGTACTCTCCTCCCCCCTCTGCATCCTCTCTTTGATTTGGACCTCGTTTCCTTGAGTGTGGTGCCTCGCGAAAAAACTGGTTCCCATGTGTGTAGGGGTTATGTATGTATGGGGATTGATCATAGTCCTCCCTCCTACGTTCAGGGCTATAGATCTCCCTGAGGGGTGAGAATCTATTGTGGGTGCGTATAGGGGAGGGGTAATGATGGTAAGGTTCCTCCCTTTGTTGAGAGTCCTGACCTGATCTATGGTATCTGGGGGAAGGGTGGTATGTACCATAGTGGGAACTGGTATCGGAATGATGTACCCTATTATGGGTATTACCTCTACCCCCCCTCCTTCCTCTTGCATTGTTTCTACCCCTATGAGGAGTTTGAGGGCTATAGTGTTGCACCCGTGACTGGGATACATGGGATACCCCACCACGTTTGGTTCCACCCCTCAGTGGACCACGACCTTGCGAATGGACACCCGTAGGCTGAGATTGTACGGTAGTGGCGTTCAGAGTTGGAAGGCCACCTGTTGAAATTGTGCCAACCGTGGTGTCAGAGGAAACCTCCATGGGTGGGGTAACCTGCAGCAATTTTTGCCACCCAAACACAGTATGGTCCTTATAATCGCCCACGTCCCTAGAATATTTATTTTGTTTCTTTATCCTTTGGTCACGCTCCACTTTCTCTAAATGTCCCAAAAGGTTAGAGGAAAGGGACTTGTACTCCTGAGAATTTTTATGGACTGAAAGTTTATCCTTCAAATCCTTAATTTCTCGATCAATCGCCTGGAGTCTATTATTTTTCTTAGATATAAGTAACTGTAGGAAATTGATGCCTGCATCGTTAAAGTATTTAAACCATGTTTCTAAATCCGTTTCCCCCTGTTGGGGTTGGACTTCCCAACGGAGGCTTCTAGGGACCATTTGTTCTGTAATGTATTGCTGTAAGAAAACCAAATCCCATTGCAGGTGGAGTTCAGTTGTCATTACATTTTTGAGTCTGAGGAACATACCTCCAATCTCTGTGTTACTACTTGTTGTTATAAATACCCCTTCAGGGTTAACCCTGCGTGAGGCTCGGTAGTCAAACACATCCATAGTGGAATGATTCCACAGAGCAGCAGCAAAAATGATATTTCTAAATGTATACACCAAAATTCACACCAATAATAGATTTGCGCTTACTCTAAATAGTCAAAAAGATATAAGCAGCTCACACCACAACTAGAAACGTTGCCCAGCAAATAGATAATATACAAAAATGTGTAGCGCTGATATGACAAGATACCTTAAAACTGATAAGTTAAAAAGGCCTATACCCAAAGTGTAATGTGCACATATAAAGGTATCACATACAAAGTCAAACTGGAAATAAAAGTGGGTCAAATGGACAGTCAGTGAGTTGGAACTGAATGGGTCGCTACCCAAAACGTGAGGTGAGGAGCGCCTTCACCAGCATACAGCAGAAAAGTCTCAGAGGATGATGTTCTGCAACCATTCACAAAGTCTCATCAATAAATTGGATATTCCATCTATAAACAAAACTCTTCACCACTGTGTCTTCAAAAACATGCAGTGCACTTAGATGTTAAAGATGGGGGCTTACCGGAGGGTTTGAACCCAAAACAGCATATACTGTGAGGGTCAAACCGGCTTTTATTGCACCCTGGCAATGGTGAGAAGATCTTGGCAGCCTGGAGATATTGAACGGGGCTGTTCTAAAGATGTATCTTCTCCATAGGTATTGTTGGATCTCTCCACACAGGGTTCATAAAAGGCACAAAAAGGGGACTACATAGTGTGATACCGTAGACACCGTATTTATTAAAATAAAAAGAAATACACTTACATGATGAAGTTAATAAAAAGCGCTTGTACGTAAAAAAGGGGCGGCAGTGGAGTCCTCCCGACGCGTTTCGTCTGAGTAGACTTCGTCCTGGGGTACCCTCCACTGCAGCCCGACTCCCTAATATAGGAACTGTAATCATCCAGATGAGAATCCAGCCCGTTCGATTCCAAAAGCAGCACTTCCGGGTTGTCCAAAATGGCGGACCCGCGTGCGTTCCAAACCTCGTTTTGGTGGGTGTGTTTATGCGTTCCACCCTCCAAAACGAAAGTCAGAAGTTCCCCATGTGTCCAAGATAGAGGGCTATTCTCTTATTGTAATAAAACATTAAAAGTGACCTTAAATTGCAGTATTTGCTGATTTGTAAAAAATAGTTAGCGTCGTTTGTTGTCCCTCAATATGGGCCGGCGAGATCTCGGCACATCTCGCGATGTGACGCTATGGCGTCACGTCGCTAAGACAGAAGTACTCACAAGAAGCACTTCGCTTGCGTTCCACTGGTGGTTAACCGGAAGGACCCGGATCTCGGCTTATCACGTGATGTGACGCTGTAACGTCACATCGCAAACACGGAATTAGTTGTGTGGATCAACCGCTTGCGTTCCACTGGTGTTAAACAGGAAGTCCACAGTGAAATAGCGGGTTGAAATTAGCTTCAATTTAAATGGCTTGTATGTCAATTACTAAGTAAAAAACCGGAAGCCAGTGATTCCTCACATAACATGCACATTAAGGGGGCAATGTGATAATAGTGCGAGTAACATGGTGTCCCCCAGTCACATTGCAGCTGAGGGGAAATAAAAGATGTATATCAATAAACCCATGTGTTTTAGTTAAAAAGAATCAATTGAGCTGGATTCACATAGATGTGTCCATTTTTTGCATGTGTAACCAGTAAGTATTAACAGAAGGTAACAGCCGTATGTGAGTACATCCAAAATACAAACATATCAGACATAAAGAGATAAAAGAGATGAACATTATCCCTTGTGACAGCATGGCACGTGACAGGTCCTCTTTATAGAGAGATTTGGGGTCTATTAGACTCCAAATCTCTTCTCTGGCCTCCCATGCAGCCGATCAGACACAGATCGGTCTGATCGGCTTCTTTCCTTGCCACTAGCGGACAGGTAAACAAAAAAGACAGAACCCGGAAATAACAAACTATGATGTCAGTTCCTCTCTCACTGTTCAGGGCAGCCATCGCCAATGGTCACATCGCTCCTGGGCTCCGCAGTGGGACAGGTGAGCCCCGGAAAAGGGGCGATGGGTGGAACCCCCTTCTGCCAACCGCAGAAGTAATCTAATTAGCCACTCATATCACATCTGCCTTGAAGGCAATCGTCGGCTGAAAAGATACAGGTGCAGGCATCAACCCGGTATAACCACTGAAATCTGAGGATGTCCATGGACGTCCTATGGGCGGCACGTGGTAAAATGAGTCAGCAATGGAAGCTCCCATAGTTCTATCCTTACAATTTTACTTTAGCTACACTGACAATATTTTGAAGGTAGACAACATATGATGGAAGAATTGTATTTATAACAAAATGTCAGTATTAGAACTTACGGTAGACCTACTTCCTTTCCGGCAGCCTTACTAAATTCTAGATACTGGATCTTTGTTCAAATTACAGACAAGGTCACCAGCTGGGATTTAACACTCAATTCAATTATTTTATATTGTACCTCCAGGCTCTATTCCAAAGTGACTCTTAAAGAATAATCAGACTTACTCAATAGGCAATCAAAATGAAATCACTTTATGTATGTACAACAAGGTTATAGACAGACTTGGTAGAAGTCTGTAAAGCATAAATTTCTAATCTTTTTCTTTTTTTTACCTGTTTCCATTAAAACTCATGCATATTTAAAAGGGATGATTGAAAAATTTAAATCGTTTTTAAATATTGAAGAAATTTAGAGAAAAGGTAGGGTTTCTGAAAAGAAGGTGTATGGATTATTTGCAGACTTTGTAGAAACAGTGGAATTTAAATGCAAGTATATTGCATCACAGTATCTCACGCTACTGGTGGGCTGCAAGTCTAGTGCTGAAGAGCGGCCATTTACTAATAGGGGGCAAGGTATGATTACCTGGAGGTTGGCACTAATGGTTTAAATTGCAGCATTCAGTGCTCATAAAAGCTTGTAGAAGTCATGAAAGATACGAGTCACAAATATAGCAAAGAATTTTTAAAAATATCACTGCATCATCTACAGTATGTGAGCAGATGCAACTTTGTTAAAATGAACGTGTGCCAATTTACCAGACTGCCTGATCCGTTGTCCTCCAACCCCCTTCTGCTTTGCTCCTTGTCACCCTGTTCATCTGCTGGAGCAAAGTTAAAAAAAGATAAGTCTTTATCCTTCCTAGGAAAAAAAAGGGTTTTTTCTTTTTCACTAAAAAAATGATCTCCAATTGACACCAAATAGTTAGTGATGACCAGAGTTATTCTGCCACAATGTAGTATCCCATCATTTTCTGTTCTACCATAATGGTCACTGGAGCAAACATAGAGGGTGAATCTCCCCAGTGGAAAGACAGCCAGCAATAACAAAGTGAAAAGGTTTTCAGCACGTCATCCTCTCTCCAAAACTGTAAATGCAGCACATTGGGGTTGATTTACTATAGTGGGGTTGATTTATATATAGTACAGATATATATATATATATATATATATATATATATATATATATATATATATATATAGTTGGTGAGGTTGAAATCCATCAAGTCCAACCTACGGGTGTGCCTTCATGTTAATAGTACATTGTATATCCCTATATGTTGTGGTCGTTCAGGTGCCCATCTACCATCTAATAGTTTTTTTAAATCATCGATGCTTCCCACTGAAACCACTGCTTGCGGAAGAGAATTCCACATCCTTACCGCTCTTATGCCCCGTACACACGGTCGGATTATCTGATGGAAAATGTCCGATCGGCGCGTGTTGTCGGAAATTCCGACCGTGTGTGGGCTCCATCGGACATTTTCCATCGGATTTTCCGACACACAAAGTTGGAGAGCAGGAGATAAAATTTTCCGACAACAAAATTCGTTGTCGGAAATTCCGATCGTGTGTACACAAATACGACGGACAAAGTGCCACGCATGCTCAGAATAAATAAAGAGATGAAAGCTATTGGCCACTGCCCCGTTTATAGTCCCGACGTACGTGTTTTACGTCACTGCGTTCAGAACGATCGGATTTTCCGACAACTTTGTGTGACCGTGTGTATGCAAGACAAGTTTGAGCCAACATCTGTCGGAAAAAATCCTAGGATTTTGTTGTCGGAATGTCCGAACAAAGTCCGACCGTGTGTACGGGGCATTACAGTAAAGAACCCTCTATGCAGTTTAAAGTTAAACCTCTTCTTTTCTAATTTTAGCGAATGGCCGCGTGTCTTAATAAATTCCCCCTGCGTGGAAAAGTTTTATCCCTATTGTGGGGTCACCAGCACGTTATTTATACATTGAAATCATATCCCCTCACAAGCGTCTTTTCTCCAGAGAGAATAAGTTCAGTGCTTGCAGTCTTTCCCCATAGCTGAGGTCCTCCAGTCCCTTTATTAGCTTTGTAGCCCTCCAGAGCTTAGTAAATGAAGTAAAGCTTCCATTTGCAAAGAGTACCCAATCATGCAAGGAAAATAGAAAAAAACAGCATTTTTGCTTGCACATGCTTGGATGATGGAAGTCAGCAGAGCTTTGCTAATTTACTAGAGCCACTGTACTTTGCAAAGTGCACAGTCTTTTTGTCTTTAGTAAATCAACCCCATTATCCCATATTAAAGCTTGCTGTGCTATAGCAGCTTAGTCATTTTTAGCCACTTTACGACTGCCCACCACATATATACTGCGGCAGGGCAGCCCCTCCGCACCAGATCACGTAACTAGTATGTGATCCACGCAATGGAGTAGAAAACGCGCGCCCACACGCCCTGCTGCCCCAGCTGTGCTGCGATTGGCTGCAGCACCAACCAATCAGCGGGTGCCAGCTGCTGATTGGTCGCTGGCACCTGACAATCGGCTCTGGGCATTACCGAAAAGAGGCCTGTGTAGGTAAACAAAACATAGGGCTCTCTTCTGACAGCAGCAATGTGATGTTTTTTTCTTCCTGCAAAGGAAGCCAAAAACAGAACGTTGCTTAGTAAAATTAGCACACAGTAATATATGTTGGCCACACATTTAACCCCTTCATCACCCTAGATATTAACCCCCTCCCTCCCAGTGACATTAGTACAGTGACATTGCATATTTTTGGCACTGATCAATGTATTGGTGTCACTAGTTTCCAAAAAAGTGTCAGAAGCGTCAGTTAGGTGTCCAATTTGTCCACCAGGCTGGCAGTCCCGCTACAAGTTGCTGATCGTCACCATTACTAGTAAAAAATCAATTAAAATTCCATAAATATATCCCATAGTATGTAGACGTTATAACTTTTGCACAAACCAATCAATATACGCCTATTTGGATTTTATTTTTGAAAACTATGTAACAGAATACATTTTGGCCAAATTTTTTTTTAATTGGATGTGCTTTATAGCAGAAAGTAAAAAATATATATTTTCCACATTTTTGGCCTTTTTTTGTTTATAGCACAAAAAATAAAAAAGTGCAGAGGTGATCAAATACAACCAACAGAAAGCTCTATTTGTGACATCAATTTTATTTGGTTTGGGTACAGCGTCGCACAACCACATAATTGTCAGTTAAAATACTTTTTTTTTTTTCAAAATTGTTTGTCTTTTTTCGTTTATAGCGCAAAAAATAAAAACTGCAGAGGTGATCAAATACCACCAAAAGAAAGCTCTATTTGTGGGGAAGAAAGGACATAAAGTTTATTTGGGTACAGTGTCGCATAACCGCGCAATTGTCACTTAACATAACGCAGTGCCATATCAAAAAAAATGACCTGGTGATGAAGGGGGTAAATCTTTTGGAGCTGAAGTAGTTACTTTAAGCATACTTTAAAGCAGATATGACCCTTTTTTAAGCAGTGTACAATGCATGGCAATGGCTTTGTGGTACACTGCAGCATAGATGTGTTGCCCACTGCTGCAGCTGTGTGTTGGGTTGCCATTCTAAATAGCCTATTGCCACGATTCTGAATAAATAAACTGATAAACAAAAAACACTCAGAGGGTTATCAAAAACCCTTACAAAGTGAGTACCACTTTCCCTATTACAGGATACAATAGCAAAAAACTAGTGTGGGAAGGTTCCAATATAGACATTTTGGTATGAAATTCATGTGTTTTTTTTTTTGTTTTTTTTAATAAAAAGGTTTTATTGGAAGGAATGATCAGAGATACAGCAGTATAATACAGGTGATGACATAGCAATATGCATTCTGGGTTACATATATGATATCAAACAGTTGTAATAAGTGCACATAAACATCAATGGATGTAGTAGTTATTAAGTCTGAAATCTAACAGTAAATCATGTAGAAAATTAAGGCAGTTCTTCTGTCTGAGGCTAAGGGAAGGGAAAAGAGAAAAAAAAGACAAAAAGAGAGAGCTCTAAGCACATTCCGTATGCTTGGTTGGGTCTTCAGCCGATTGTATGATAGTGTATAGCAATTTGAGGCACAAGTTGCTGGCCGAGCCGATTGGCCTCAAGAATTTGTAAAAAATTCATGTTTATTGTACATGCATATAAAAAATGATTTATATTTTTTTAAATATTTGTGTTCTTCAGGCTGACACATACATACAATGCACATGACTTTCCCAATCCTACCCCTTGTTGAAATGCTTCCCTGCTGTAAAATACATCTATATACCATCATAGATTTCCACCACAGAAATCCCAAGGTCTTTAAGGTGAACAGTGAGGAGAATTTGACTTGACGCATTTCGCAGGTATATATTGTCACTTCTTGAGGAGATTAGGGAGGATATCGTTGTCAAGGCATTGTGTTGATAAAGTCAGCAAATATTAAAACTATATAATGTTTGCCCAAACAATGTGCACTCAACTGACCAGTGTATACCAATGGGGTCTCAGGGGAAGAAAAAAAAGCCAATACATCGAAAGAAACCCATGGGGATTAGTAGCATAATTATGATAATAATTACTCATGTTTGCTCATGCTGTATGTAGCGCTGGTAGATTTTTATCTACCGCTTATAGGTAAATTTAGTGGGTTATCTGTTCAGATTTAGCCTCTGTTCCAGGTTGGCTGTGTTGCATGTAGTTTCTTCACTGTGCATGTAGTTTCTTCACACTGTGCCTGTGGGTGTCATTGTCGCCATAGGTCGGAGTTGGAAAGGCAACGCGCTGAAGCGTATGGGTGCTCTTCTGTCCCGGAGATAACTCGGTGGAGGTGGTCCTCCGAGTTGCATTCTGGGGGAGGGTATTTATGGGACAGACGCCATGTTTTAGGAGCTTTTCGTTCCACCTGCTGGCCCTCCTGGCCGACAGGTATGTGTTAGGAGTACTACCGCGTGGTCCTCCGACTGGGAGGAACACGTTGCTGCAGCGTGTGGGTGGGCCCAGAAGTTTGTCTGGGGGCTACCACAGCAGCGAGGGAATGGTCCTGTGCTGTCTGTCCTGCGGGAAGAAGCTGGACAACTGAGAAGATCCCACGGGAGGACCCGTCATGGAAGGATCATGCAGAGTGCTGGTCTGGAGAGGGGCCTGGTGACTCAGTTGGAGGACGCATCCTAAAGTTAACCTACCGCATAGTACTGCCGGGTCGGCTTAAAGGTTCTAGTGATGTGTGTGCTATTCATCGTAAACCATTGCATCCTGTGGCAGAGGATCATACGGGTTTCTATTCCCTTCAAGTCTGTGGCAGAGACTTTTGTTCGTGCTATGTGCCGGTTGCTAGGTTAGTGAGAGAAACCTATCCAGGTGGGCAAAGATTCAACTCTAAAAGGAGAGTACATTCATCTACAGGATTCCAATTCCTAATATTATATCAAGAAAAGGTATTTGAACCTCCCTGCAACTTGCCTGCTACCTCTTTCCTGCTACTTCCTTCAGTTACTCTTTATTAAAGCATTGGAAAAGATACTCAAGTGTCTGGTGTCTACACTGTCTGGTATTAAACTCAACGGGACCCTAGACCCGGTTCCGGTGAAATTGAGGTAACAAAGGTGATGGTGACAGCCCGCTTTAAACCAGCAGCTCCACCGTGAGTTAGTGCTACATGTGGGGGCATCATCTGGGATTGTTAGCCGTCAATGTCAGACTTGTACGTAGCAGACAGGTGAGCCCGATGTAGCAGGGGGAGGCCTCCCTTACGTATCTGGTTACCGGCCCCTGGTAGTATGGACAGGAGGCACGGGAGCACAGAGTGGTATGAGAGCCTGGCGGGTAGCTGCAGGAAGATCCCGGTTAAGATGGTTATGGAGAACACCAGTCAACTGGAGCACAGGCAGTGGGTGCAGAGCAGGAGTGGAGCGGGTTGGTCGGGTCACAGGCAGAGGTCGGCAGCAGGCGGGCAACGCAGTACAGAGGAGCAGGCAGATTCGTAGTCAGGACGGTCCGGGATCAGTGGCAGGCAGCAAACAAGGAGGAATAGAGACAGGCCGGTGGTCAGGAGATTGGAAACAACAGGAAACAGGAAGCAGGAAGCAGGAAGCAGGAACACAGGAAGCTGAAGATCGGACAGCACCGAGCCCCCTGTGCAGATGGCCTAAATAGGCAGGTTGGCGCCAAACACCGGGCGCGCGCGCCTGCCGACACGCGCTGACGCGCCGCGATGCCCACCAACAGCGCATCTGCCCAAGGGAACTCTCTGACAGTGCCCCCCCCCTCAAGGGCAGCCTCCGGATGTCCAACTGTGCCAATTTGGAAGCGTGGGTACTCCTAAAAGACCTCAGAAGCTCTTTGGCATGTAAGTTGCCCTCTGGCTCCCAGGAGTTATCCTCTGGTCCGTACCCCCTCCATTTGATCAAATACTGCAACTGGTTGCGTCTTTTCCTGCAATCCAAAATAGCCTCCACCTCGAATTCTTACTTGCTATCGACAATTATGGGTTCTGGTGGGTCAGTACTTCGACCAGCAAAAGTGTTGGGTACAACAGGTTTCAACAATGAAATGTGAAAGACCGGATGAATCTTCAGAGTACTAGGTAGATTGAGTTCGTAGGCCACATTGTTAATCCTCTTCTTGACTGCGAACGGACCCAAGAATTTGGGGCCCAATTTCCTTGAAGGGCAGGCCATTCTTATATTGGTCGTGGATAACCAAACCTGGTTGCCAGGTTCCAGGATGAGCTCTCCCCGCCTCTTCCTGTCAAACATCTTTTTATTATACTCTTGGGTCTTAGCCATGGTGTCCTGCAAGAGTTTGTTGTTACAAAGAAAGAAGTCCATGGTCTCAGAGACCGCAGGGATCGCACATTCAGGTAAAGACCTGGGCAGAAAGGACGGGTGGAATCCGTAATTGGCAAAAAACGGTGTTTGCTTAATGGCCGAATGTAGAGAGTTGTTATAGGAGAACTCAGCGATTGGCAGCAGAGAGACCCAGTTGTCCTGAGAGAAAGATGAAAAACAACGGAGGTATTGCTCCAAAGTTTGATTAGTTCTCTCCGTCTGCCCATTAGTCTGGGGATGATAAGCGGAGGAGAGTGCCAGCTCGATTTCCAGGGAGTTACAGAGAGCCTTCCAGAACCGTGAGGTGAACTGAACACCACGATCAGATATGATGTTCGATGGGACTCCGTGCAACCTGACAATCTCTTTAATGAAGACCCTTGCTGTCTCCATGGCCGAAGGTGTGCCCTTCATCGGCAGGAAGTGAGCCATCTTGGTTAACCTGTCTACGACGACAAAGATGGTAGAGAAGCCCTCTGACTGGGGAAGCTCTACAATGAAGTCCATTGATATCATCTTCCACGGTCTTTCCGGGACGGGTAATGGCTTTAACAGACCCCAGGCTCTAGTCCGGCTATTCTTGTTCTGGGCACAGATGGTACAAGATTCTACATAGCTCTTGCAGTCGTTCACTAACAAAGGCCACCAAAATGTGCGCTGCACTAACTCCGTTGTCTTCAGCACACCGAAATGTCCAGCCATCTTATGATCATGGCAGAGCTCCAGCACTGCCACCCTCAAATCTTCAGGGACTACGATTTTACCCTTGTGCCAAAAAAGACCATCCTGGGCCCTCATCAACTCTCCGGAACTTGGGGTCCAATTTAAAGAAGCTTGTTTTATGCGGGATAATAGATCCACTTGAAGCAAAAGAAAATTTCCAGATGAAAGAATGGTGTCCGGATGCTCAGGTTTGCCAGAATCAGGGAACATACGAGAAAGAGCATCCGGCTTGGTATTCTTGGAACCAGGTCTGTACGTTATATGAAACTGAAATCTGGAGAAGAATAGAGCCCATCTTGCTTGTCGAGGTTTCAGTCTTTTGGCAGTTCGGAGATACTCCAGATTTTTGTGGTCCGTATAGACCAGGATAGGGTGTGCTGCACCCTCCAGTAGATAACGCCACTCCTCCAAAGCGGATTTAATGGCCAGAAGCTCCCGATCACCAACATCATAATTTCTCTCTGCTGAAGAGAGTTTGCGGGAGAAAAAGGCCACTGGGTAGAGAAGGGCCTTTGGGCCTTGCCGTTGGGACAGAACAGCTCCGACTGCGACCTCCGAAGCGTCCACTTCAAGGACGAATGGTAGAGCAGGATCCGGGTGTTTTAAAATTGAGGCGGAGGTGAACAGCTCCTTGAGTTTTTCGAAGGCAGATTGTGCCTCAGGGGACCACTGGAATCGATTCCCTTGTCTGGTTATTTCGGTGATGGGGGCAATTATTGTAGAGAAGCCCCTAATGAACTTCCTGTAAAAGTTCGAAAAGCCGATGAACCTTTGAACCCCTTTTTTATCGGAGGGAGCGGGCCACTCCAGAATGGCAGATACTTTCTGCGGATCCATTTTTATACCATCAACAGAAATGATTAGGCCTAAAAACTGGATGCTTTGGAGTTCGAATTGGCATTTTTCTGGTTTAGCATAAAGTCCATGCTGCCTGAGACGAGCTAACACATTTCCGACATGCCTGCGATGATCTGAGACTGAGGAGGAAAAGATCAGGATATCATCTAGGTAAACAATAACATAAAGATCCAGGAAGTCACGGAAGATGTCGTTGACAAAATGTTGGAACGTAGCAGGTGCGTTGCACAGACCGAAGGGCATGACAAGGTATTCATAATGTCCAAATCTGGTGCGAAAGGCTGTCTTCCACTCATCTCCTTCTCGAATGCGGATCAGGTTGTAGGCACCACGGAGATCTAGCTTGGTAAAGATTACTGCGGATCCTAATCTCTGGAAGAGTTCGGGCACTAAGGGTAGAGGGTAACGGTTCTTGATTGTTACTTTGTTCAATTCCCGATAATCGATACAAGGACGCAAGGAATGGTCCTTTTTCTCCACAAAGAATATGCCAGCCCCGGCCGGAGAGGTAGATGGGCGGATAAACCCTTTCTTCAGGTTCTCGTCGATGTATATTTTTAGAGTATCCAGCTCCTGCTCTGTCAGTGGGAAAATCCTTCCAAAGGGAACTTCTGCTCCAGGTAATAGCTCGATTGGGCAATCGTAAGGCCTGTGAGGAGGTAAGGCCTCTGCTCCTTTTTTGCTAAAGACGTCCAGAAAGTCCAATAGGGTGCAGGGACCACCTGTTGAAGCTCGGATTCGGTGTCTAAACAGAGTAATTGGGTAGACTCAGCAGAATTTGTATGTAAGCAGTGTTGTCGGCAGTAATGAGACAAGAACTTGACTTCTCCACTGGACCAGTCAATGCTGGGGTTATCGGCCTGTAACCATGGCATCCCCAATATGATGGGAAAAAGGGGAGAGGAGATGGCATCCAGGCGCAGACGTTCTTGATGGTTAGGGCCCATGGTGGCCAACAAAGGAATGGTTTCCTGCGTGACAGGGCCGGAGCGAAGAGAGGAGCCATCTGCGAGATGTACCGAGAGTCCCCGGACTTTGGACTGGAGAGGAATGTGATGGTTGGCAGCGAAGGTCAGATCAATAAAACAGCTGCAGGCTCCTGAATCAATGATGACTGTAGCTGGAATAATCTTTCCTGGAAGCTGTAGGGTGATAGACAGAGCAAGATGATTAACAGGTTTAGAGAAAGCAGGTGCACAAATTGAAGAGATGGGCAGCGACTTAAGCGACTTACGTGTCTTATTTGGGCAAGACCTCACGTAGTGTCCAGGCTCCCCACAGTACATGCAGAGATTGTTAACTCTTCAGCGTTGGCGTTCTTCTGGATCGAGAGAAGGGCGGAATAGCCCGAGTTGCATTGGTTCGGAGGTGTCAGGAACTGATGTGGCCGGTGCCGGGAAGGACTGGCTGGGAGAGCTTGGAACCTTGGGTAGCATCCAGGTAGGGCGGAATTGGCTGGTAGACCTCTCAGAGCGACGCTCTCTGAGGCGTCGGTCGATCTGAATAGCCAGATTGATGAGTTCATCCAAGGTTTGGGGTACACCGACCCGTGCTAACTCATCCTTCAGGGGATCAGACAACCCCATGCGGAATTGATAACGTAAAGCCGCATCATTCCAACCAGTGTCGGAACTCCACCGCCTAAATTCCACCACATAGTCCTCTGCGGCTCTACGCCCCTGTTGAAGGGCGTGCAGGGCGGCTTCGGCAGTCGCTGCTACCTGAGGATCCTCATACAACTGGGACATGACGGTGAAAAAGGCATCAAGGTCATCCAGTGCTCCAGACTTCTGTTCCAGGAGGCGGTGAGCCCAGGTCTGTGGTTCACCAGACAAGAGGGAGATCACAAAGCCCACCTTGGTTGCCTCCAAGGAAAAAGTGCGAGGTTGCAGGGCAAAGTATAGCTTGCAGGCATTGCGGAAGGCACGAAATTTACTGCGGTCCCCAGCAAATCTTTCGGGTACGGGTACCTTAGGCTCTGGAGGTAGCATAACTACTGAGGGCGCAGATGGTGCTCCGGCCGATGAAGCAGCTTGTGGACGGGTTGGAGCTGACAGGACCTGGACTTGTTCTTCCAGCCTTGTGTAGCCTTCCTGGAGGCTCTTCACAGCTTGCGTGAGACCCGCCATGTGTCTACACAGTTCCTCCATGGGGGAGGTTCCCTGCTCGGGCTCGGACATGGCTGTCCGATACTGTCAGACTTGTACGTAGCAGACAGGTGAGCCCGATGTAGCAGGGGGAGGCCTCCCTTACGTATCTGGTTACCGGCCCCTGGTAGTATGGACAGGAGGCACGGGAGCACAGAGTGGTATGAGAGCCTGGTGGGTAGCTGCAGGAAGATCCCGGTTAAGATGGTTATGGAGAACACCAGTCAACTGGAGCACAGGCAGTGGGTGCAGAGCAGGAGTGGAGCGGGTTGGTCGGGTCACAGGCAGAGGTCGGCAGCAGGCGGGCAACGCAGTACAGAGGAGCAGGCAGATTCGTAGTCAGGACGGTCCGGGATCAGTGGCAGGCAGCAAACAAGGAGGAACAGAGACAGGCCGGTGGTCAGGAGATCGGAAACAACAGGAAACAGGAAGCAGGAAGCAGGAACACAGGAAGCTGAAGATTGGACAGCACCGAGCCCCCTGTGCAGATGGCCTAAATAGGCAGGTTGGCGCCAAACACCGGGCGCGCGCGCCTGCCGACGCGCCGACGCGCCGCGATGCCCACCAACAGCGCATCTGCCCAAGGGAACTCTCTGACAGTCAACCTCATGCAACCCTGAAAATTATTTCACTGGGAGTTTATGTTAAAAGTAGTTTCTGGACTTTGTCACTTTTTCCAGGAAAAGAAGGGGTTAAATTGCAGGACTTTATTTCTGACTGCGTAGGCTGTGGGTGAGAAGTAAAAGCCTGGGAGCTAACTGTTTAGAAGAACAAGTGGGAGGAGCCTAACCTACTTGCTACCGCGTGGGACGCGCTTGTGTGTGTCTGGCGCCAAAGGAGAAGAGAGGCCTCGTGATCGTGCTGAGAGGATCAGAGTACGGCCATGTCTTCTTTTTCAGTGGCACCGTCGATTGTGGGATCTAGGATGTTCCCTACAAGTACCGCTGTGGGTGCTATGCTGACTGGAACCCTGCTGACAGATACTGGCATTCGTTTGAAGCTGCAGGGGAGATTTGTGCTATACACGATTGGAGATATCGAAGGGCTGGGCATGCTTTGCCACAAGTGTGAAGGACTGGCCATACATCTCCGTCCATCTGTCCAATGTTTGCAGTGCGGAGAATATTTGTTAGTGGAGCAACCTACAATGTCACCCCATGCTTATCGTGTGGATTGGGCTACAGGAGTTGCCACAGTGGAAACTACTGCCATTGCTGCTGGAGAGCAACAGGCCGTGATCTCGTCTGCTACCGTGAGTGCTTCCGAGGAAGATGTTGCTCTTATCGCTTCCTCAGCGGACATCACCTTTATTTCCACGTCTACTACACCTATCCTTGTTGCACCTGTTCCAAGGAAGGTGGGATATATGAAGGCTTCCCGCGGTCGAGGCCTACCCCAGAGACTACCCGAACTGGAGCTGGACAAATACATGGATCTGGAGAAGTCCACATCAGGAGCAGGTGAGAGGAACATATCTGGGACTCTTTGTAAATATTTGCCAGCAGAAGAGTCGAGAGACTCGGAGATAGATTCTATGTCAGATCTCTCCGGTGATGATGATGTGTTTGAAACAATGTCACAGGAGCTTTTGTGGGCCCAGGGTGAAGATGTTGCTACTGTTTTAACTTTCTCAGAGTGGACAGCCCTGAATTCTGGGAAGACATCACCTTGTGTGGAGCCGCACAGTACTACCAAAGAGACATTATCTAAAGTTGCTAGTTTGCTTTCGACACCCGTCGGATCTATGGTGAGTAAATCACCGAATTCTTGTGTGCCTCCTTGTTTGGGGAAAAATAGACCTTTACCTAAACTTGCCTGTTTACAGAGAGTGCTCACCAAGCGAGTTGCTACAGAATATGGTCTGGAATTTCCCTATGTTACTCAGGACATTATGCAGGAAATTGAGGCCAGCCAGGAACAGTGGTACCGTGAAGCTGTTTGGGACTATTTGTCTGTGCCAAAACCTTTCCGGAGAGCTGGGTATTCTGTTGCCATGGATGAACGCTTCAATGGATGTTTCCTACATTGGAACTATGGTCGGCACATCTATGCTGACAAAGTGGTCATTTGCAGACCCGGAAAAGATGGTGTTGTGTACTTTATCACTACTGTTGATAAACTAGGAGAGAAGCTGACATTGCCATATCCTCGGTTTTATTGGTGATTATGAAAAGGAACTCTGGGGTGTGTAGTTAGAAAGTGTCAGTGTCTAGAGATCTTTCGTGGTCAAGAGATAATATTCATCTTAACGTTTTTCGAATCCAAAGACTCTTTGCTAGCTGGATTTTCTTTATTGAAAGGATGTAATTCACTCAGAGATAGGGATGGACCTTTCAAGTTACTTTAGTTTATTTCCATTAAAAGGAAAATATGTGGGAAGAGAGTGTCATTCTTCTTGTGGAATGAGGCTTTGCTCCTAAACTGTTTAGTGATGATACTGTACATATCTAGAGTGTGTTTAACCTTGTTTTTTTTCAGGAACAATTGGATCTCCTATCAAGCTGTTAGGCTTTTCAGCTAGATAGGTAGTGGGGCTTGTGACAGTTCTAATGTGATTTATTTTGCGGATGTGAACATGTTGTTGCATAAATGTTGAAGCTGTAATATTTCTATACTGTCTTTTCTTCTTCCTTATCCAAGTTCTAAGTTCAAATACCTACTCTCCGGCTTGGGAGTTATTTTGACAGACGTCGAGGAAAACGTCTATTATAGTGGGGGGAGTATGTAGCGCTGGTAGATTTTTATCTACCGCTTATAGGTAAATTTAGTGGGTTATCTGTTTCATACAGAATTTAGATTTTCAGATTTAGCCTCTGTTCCAGTTTGGCTGTGTTGCATGTAGTTTCACACTGTGCCTGTGGGTGTCGTTGTCGCCATAGGTCGCCATAGGTATCGCAGCTCTGCCCCATTGATTTCAATGGGGAGCATCGGTGGAGCAGCGGTGGAGGAGCAGTGAGTTCACCGCTCCTTCACCGCTCCAAAGAAGCTGCTGGCAGGCTGACAATTTTTGGTGAATCAGACACAGCATTCAAATTTAACAGGAGCTGGGGAAAAGAACTCCTAGATTTTGTACATTGGGGTGGGGGGGGGGGGGTAGGAGGTTGGAGGGTTAGAGGCTGTGGACTTCATGCTACACCCTAAATATGGGTATAACATGAAACATGTATTGAAAGATGAAGTTAGCTTTTAAAGTGGAACCTCGCCTCCCATCTTGCACGGTTGTACAGGCTCCTCTTCTGCACTGCAATTGCTTACTCTGATTTCACTGCAAACTGGGAGCTTCTCACAATGTGCTCTAGAAGCTGCTGTATATTAGATAGGGTCTTCCTCATTTCTTGGCTGGAGGACATCCAGCATCATCTAACCCTTTTTCTCCAGGCTTACTGTCCCTGGCGCACTACTTTCATTCATTGTTTCAATTATGAATGCTTAGCATCACAAGTGGGCAATACCTAGGTTGTTCTGAATGCAAACTTCTCCAGACTGACACCCACCCATGAAAACATTTTGATTTTCCCATTTTGATCTTCAGCAGTACAGCCGCCGAACACAACCCATTCATACTTTTAAATCTTTGATATAATAAAATTTTGATATTTTTTATACTCTCTGTTATACTTTTTTAAGACCTCCGCCCTTTAAAATCCCACTTAAGAGGAAAAAATCTTCCAGTGTATATGAATATAGGGATGTGGGCTGGTTGTCTCCTTCCATAAAGTTCCTGTCACCACCCTAGTCTCTATGTAACTGCCGGGTAGTAGATACCCTTTCCTCGCCCCCGGTGACAAGTACTTTTTGGAAAAATAAACTACTGTTTAATATTTTTTTTGAACACGTTAGCAAAGAATTGTTGATTTTCATTTTTGATTTAATCATGACAAATTACGCGAGTTCTAATTGGGACTCTACGATGTCAGGACTGTATAGGAACTTTGTACAAAAGGAGCAGAGAGACACCGAACTGTCATCAGTGTTCTCGAATCTCAGAAAGGTTTTAGAGAAAAAATCCTCTTACCATTGGCATATCCATTCGTTCAAACAATATATCAGGAATGAGATGAACCCCCTTGGGTTACGTATTCAAATCTTTCCCACTCTTGAAGACATGAGTGTCAATTTTAAACAGGAATGGGGAAAAAATCTCTCAAAATGTTCAACAGGCATGATGTCTCTATTAATAGACGAATACCAGCGCAAGCTGATTGATATAGAAAAAGAACTGAAACGTTTGAATAAACAGCTAACAGGTTTTAAAGATCATGCCTTGTTTGAACAATATGACAAAAACCTGAATGAGCATTTAGAACACTACAACAAAGAGATCCTAATTAAGAAGGACAAAAAGTTTTTTAGAGATAGGGTGGCCTTTCAGGAGTCCAAGGCATATAACTGGAAAACTGTGACAATAAATAGAAACATAAAACGTCATGTTAACAATGCTGATATGCTTTCTGAAACCTCGTCTATGTCCTCTTTTTCATCCAAGGGCTCCTTTAGGCGGAAATCACCACGAAAAACCAAGAGGAATTCTCAAGGCAGTGGTTCACAGGAAAAGAAACCCAAAAAACGCTTCACCGATCCAAATACAAGCACCAGTATCCCTATTTCGCACGTGGTGTCAGGTAAAACAGGTGGTGATGGGCCTTCCGAACCGGTATCTATAGAAACAACTGTTTCCCAGACTGATCGATCGGCCAGGGGAACCCAACAATCATGTACATTACAAGAGAATTTTTTAGTCAATCCAACAGACAGTATAGCAATGTGAACGCCTCTACCTCTCAGACGAGGACATCTCCATCGACTGAGAGTCACGACCTTAACGTAGTGAACCTTTCTTCACATACGCTTAACGAGGTCGAGTTATCTGTCCTGACCCATGGTCTGAGCTTTTGCCCCGACCAGGATCTGGACAAATTTGAGGTGACAAAAGATATTCAGTTATTCGCACGTAAACTTATTCTAAAACAATTATACTCTAAAGAAACACCAAAGGAACCTACTTTCAAATCACAAGAGCTGACCGCACTTGATAATTTGATATCATTGTTGGACGAAAACGAGCCATCTGATCTGATGACCAAATCGACCTGGAGCATCTGCTCGGCCGATTTGATCAATCCGATTCTCCCCAATCCTCGGCCAAATCATTTAAGAAAAAATCAGATAAATTTCCGGCCCTCAGCACCAACTCTAATGTACTGGCCTTCGTCAATTTAACATGTAATGAAATTCGGAAGATTGACACTCGCTCCAAGAAACAACCCAACCTTAGTCCAGACGAGCGCAAAGCTCTCAAATCACTAGCCTCTAATCCAAATATTACTATAAAACCTGCGGACAAGGGGGGCAACATAGTCATTTTAGATAATGATCAATATGTTGCAATTTGCAACAAAATACTATCCAACCAACAATGGTATTCTAAAATTTCATCTAATAAAATTGATAAATTCAATAAAAAATTCTACAGACTGGTAGATGAAGCGTATGCCACTGGCATACTTAGTAAATCAGAACATGACTATGTTAGGACCAACCAGCCCCGCACCCCTACATTCTACGCTCTCCCAAAACTTCATAAAGACTTATGTAAACCATCGGGACGACCAATCATTTCTGGTAACGGCTCTCTAACCGAGAATCTAAGCCAATTCATAGATGGCCACTTACGATCATATGTATTAAATATACCCAGTTACACTAGGGATACCCTGCATCTCTTGCAAATTATAGAGAATATTCAAATCCCACCTAAGTCATTACTGGTAGCGTTGGATGTGGAAGCGCTTTATAGCTCGATACCCCACGACAAGGGGCTGGCATGTATCCGGCATGTGCTTTCATGTGATAGCTACCTAGATGCAAGGAAAAGGAATTTTTTGATTGATGCTCTGGACTTTGTCCTCAATCACAACTACTTTGCGTTCAATAGCAATTTTTTCCTCCAGGTACAGGGAGTTGCGATGGGGACTTCTTGTGCCCCATCGTATGCCAACCTGTACCTGGGGGAATGGGAGACTATGTTGAAACAATCCAAACCTACATGCTCGTACATGGACAATGTAGTCCTATGGCGTCGATATACTGACGACGTGCTGATTGTATGGGATGGTACCCCAGATAATTTGTTGAGATTCCTGCAGGAACTCAATAACAATTCCTTTAACCTCACTTTTACTATGACGTTCCACGAATGGGACATTACCTTCCTGGATGTCACAATCCATAAACAACAAGATGGTTCATTCCTCAGTTCATTATTCCGCAAACCAACTTCGGGCAACTCCATCCTGCATGCCACCAGCTTCCACCCTCAACCCCTAAATCAATCAATTCCCTACAGTCAGTACCTGCGTGTCAGACGTAACTGTACCAGCAATGAAGTCTTTAAACGAGAGGTCGATTTGCTGAGGGAGAGACTGCTGACACGCGGGTACTCAAGAAAATGCTTAAAGAGGGCTTACAAACGGGCATGTCTGAAGACCAGACATGATCTTATCTTTAGTACGAAATCAAATAAGAAAAAAATGAACCCTATTCGAATAATTACCAAGTTCTCAAATCAACACAAAACTGTCAAAAACATCATTGAACGTTATTGGCACGTTTTAAAATTGGACCCTACCATTGGTCCATTTATACAAAACAAACCGTTTTTTAAGTTTAAATGTGCCAGGTCCATCAAGGACAACTTGGTATCTAGCGAATATGTGGGGGGTGGAGCAGGAAAACGAGATCCATGCAAGCGTGTAGGAACCTTCCCGTATTGCCAGTTTATGAACACCAAACCCAATATCAAATTACCTGATGGTAGCAAATACACACCAAAACACTTCGCTAACTGCAAAACAATTGGTGTGATATATTTAATCATGTGCGACTGCGCAAGCTACTATGTCGGGGAACCCCCGATGTGAATACCCCTCTTTTCTTGTAAAATTATCAGCATTTGGATGGATTTGGCGAGCTAACAATTATCTGTAGTTGGATAGGGATGGTGATAGAAATGAGCAACAATTTTTTCTGTATGTCACTACTAATGTATTTTTCTATAAAGATTATCTTTATTAATAAGCTGGTAGTTATAATCATTCTCAAGAAACTTCTCTCCCCTCTCTTTCCTCTGCAGTACATGTTTCCAACTATATGCTATGCTTGCATTTATCCTCCCCCCCCCCCTTCATTGTCCTTTTCATATGGCCATCCATGGGTTAATATTGCGGCATTGTGTTTTATCTTGAGGGCTGGGGTTGTGTTGTGTGTGCCATCGGGGATGCGGATCTGTCAGCGCTGCTGCGTGGGGGACCTCCTCTGTCAGCGTTCGGACTTGACACTCGGCGCACGGGGGCCGAAGCTGCAACTCTTAATTTGGCAATGCTCGGCCTCCCTGTACATGATCGCCTATGACCGGGATTTGTTTATCTCGTTGTCATGGCGATCTGCGTGCCGCGGGTGCCTGACGCGGACGTCAGTCCCCTCCCAGCACGGGTCCTGTTTCCCTTCCAGGATGTGATGCAATCCGCTCCTGGATTGGACCCGTGTGTGGGGCGGGGGGGCTGGTCTGCGCGCCGGGGCTCGGAGGGCAGCTCCTCCTGTCGGCGATG
The DNA here is from genome assembly GCA_037952835.1 of Lithobates septentrionalis. Lineage (NCBI taxonomy): Eukaryota > Metazoa > Chordata > Amphibia > Anura > Ranidae > Lithobates > Lithobates septentrionalis. The sequence continues at coordinate 1,395,171 of JBBDGP010000009.1, forward strand.
CCGCTGCTCCCAGTGGAGTCAGCTGTTTCATATGTGCTCTCAATTAGTAGCACTATTTAAACCACACATCAGACTGTCAGCTCACACACTGGGAGGACGCAGAACCTAAGGTGCAGCTGCCATGACTTATTTAAGGTAAATAATATAGCCTTTCTCCCCACATTTATAATTAAGCTTTACTTTGAATGGCCTATGGAGCTGCGGTATGTATATACATACTGCGCTCCAGTATCGCTTATGGAGCTGAAAGATACTATCAGATATTATGCTCCTTGATAGATGTAAGAGCCCTTACTTATCATTGGGACATATGTTCCCCCTTTTTTTTTCTGTGTCATTGTAGCTGCTTAACATAGGCTCTCCTTTGCTATTTTCTCCCGAAGTGTGGTATTTAAGATCAACCAGCCACTATAGACAACACCTGTATACGAGTCAGCACAGGGACCAACCCTTCACTAGGCACCAATAGGTACGTTTAGAGGACTTCTACAAATGTCTGCCTACAAGAGAAAAATATTTATTTGAGTAACACTTATTTACTATGGTACCTTTTTCTTTTTCTCTTTCTTTCTCTTTTTTTCTTCTTTTCTCTTATTGTCAATCCATAGTACCCCCTATAGTCCCTATATCTGGGGTGTTGTCAGTTGCTGGATACCCGCTCTAGGAGTAAGCTTATAGACAACCCTAGTCTTCACATTACAACAGGTATGTACATTTAAATACTCATTAGAGCCCCTCTCCTCAAATTCATTGGGGGGAACCTCCAATTTAATAAACTACTAGAGTATCTTTTCGGGACTATCATTTCCCTTATACATACCCCCTCTCTTGTTCTATAGCTGACTAGATAACGTACAACTTAGCTGACGGATGTGACGCCCTTTGTGTCCGGTCTTGATCTGCTGGCGGTCTTGGTTTCGCGGCAGCGGCGCTGTCACTCAGGTCTGGACCCCGCTGGCTAACCACTCTCTCCCTCCCCCTCGCCCAAACTGGATGCCATATGATGCCGATCTCGCAATAGCATGGTTAGAACATTTTTCTGTTACCATATTACATCTTTACCATGTAAATTGTTGTATATATGTATTATATTTTTTTTGATATATAACGTTTTCCATGGTGTGTTTTCTCTGTCTTTTTTCTACAATATTGTTCCTCGGACAGATATACACCTCACCTCCAGCCCCTGAAGAAGAGGTGGCAACCTTGAAACACGTTGGGCCTGCACTGTCAATTAGCTCCTTGCTGATACAGCCTCTGTGGGGTTATGTGTAGCTCTGTCGACCTGTCGTGTATATCCTGGTTGTATTATCAATATTTGTAAATCTTGGCATCCATTTTTGCTCTTATTTATCCTTTCTTTATTTAGTATATATCATACTTTTAAATCTTTGATATACCGTATATACTCGAGTATGAATCGAATTTTTCAGCACATTTTTTTGTGCTGAAAGTGCCCCCCTCGACTTATACTCGAGTCAAACACTTTTCTGCAGCAAAAAATTTAATTTTCCAAACCGGCTTTGGGGCCCCGTATCTCAGGGCCACTTAGTGCTAGGAATCCCATATTTGGTGTGCAAACCCAGTGGATCTGGTCCCACAACATATCCAAAGCTGAAGTTCCTAGCACTAAGTGGCCCCGAGATACGGGGCCCCAAATTTGGTTCGGTAAATGTCATTCTCTGCTGCAGAAAAGTGCTTGACATTTTCTGAACTGATTTTTGGGGCCCTGTGTCTTAGGGCCACTTGGTGCTAGAAACCCCAGCTTTGGAAATTTTATGGTGCTAGTTCTACTGGGTTTGCACACTAAATTTAGGGTTCCTAGCACTAAGTGGCCCCGAGATACGGGGCCCCAAATTCGGTCAACTGTGTCCATCTGCAGCAATGTCATTTCGAGACCCTTTGGGTTCAGAGACCCCAAATTTTGGCTGCAGCTAGGGGGCATCTAGGAACCCTTAACTACCGAGTTTGAAGTTCAGGGGACCTATGGCTGCAAATAGGCACAGTGAGGCATGCAAATGGGCACAGTGATGCTGCAAATGGGCATTGTTGACCCTCTTTTCCACTTACAGTAGCTGTGCATTTCTCACCCTCGTCTTATACTCGGGTCAATACGTTTTTCCCTTTTTTTGTGGTAAATTAGGGCCTCGACTTATACTCGGAACGACTTATACTCGAGTATATACGGTAATAAAATTTTGATATTTTTTATACTCTGTTATACTTTTTTGAGACCACCGCCCTTTAAAATCCCACTTAAGAGGAAAAAATCTTCCAGTGTATATGAATATAGGGATGTGGGCTGGTTGTCTCCTTCCATAAAGTTCCTGTCACCACCCTAGTCTCTAAGCCCTCTTGCGACGAGCAGTGTTCCAAACCATCCCTCTTTGGATGATCTCTTGAATGAGATCAATGCTTTTCCTTTCATCTCATCGGAGGGTATTTGTAATATGGTATAGTTGATAATAATGCAGTAATATAACCTCATAAGTTTAAGTGGTGTGGTTAAAGTCGATTTGGGGAGTTGTAGAGATGTTAGGGATTAGTACCCCTGTATTTTGTCTTCTTGTTTTTTTCCCCTCATTTGGAGATATTTATTGGAGCAATGTATGTTCTTTTAAGGATGTTACAATGTAATTGTATAAATTAATACAATATTTAATAGTGAAAATGGTTTGAATCTATATATGAAAAGTTGGTACCAGTAAAGTTCCAAGGGGTTTCCTGGAATACATTCCTGTGTCTATGCTCTAACAAAGATTCTCTATCTAAAAACAATTACATCATTGCTGGAGTTTTAAGTGACTGTCAGAAGGAGTCTTCAGTGCAGCAGATGTCGTCAGCCCAAACAAAATTTGTATGAATAGAATAGATGTGCATAGATGACCACCAGCAGTGACTACTGCAGTCAAACATGCTGCAGACCCAAATGGACAGTACTACTGACCTCTATATTATTAACGTCCCCTGATACTGTTCCGAAGATGCTGTTCCAAAGAAAACAAATATTTATAGTTTGTTTTGCTTACCGTATTAAAAATACTCACTGATTAAACTACTGGTTGAATAAATGCATACTGTATATGTGGAAGAGGTGCATAAGATTCAGTGCAGGCTGGCAGTTGTTTCCAACCTTAACTGAAGTTTTCCTTTACTATTTGCAGACAGACCATCAGGAGATGAGATATGTAGCCATACCTAAATCCCTCACAGGTTTGGTAAGACAATACATTATACAAGTAATTTTCTGGCAATAAACTTGATAATATGAACACAGACCTAAGCCAAACCACCCATATAATAATGATCCTTCAATGTGAAAGTGATGGATCATTATGGCGTATAGTTCTCCATCTATTGCCCCACATATTTATCAATGAAAATACACTTTTTGCAGGTTTCATTTACACAGAAACCTCTGACTGCTTCTTAAAATGTGGTACTTTTGCCAGTTATGGTGATGGTACTTAGATTACATTTTTAGGTTATACAATATTTCATATGGCTAAGATCCACAGCTGGCAAAACAACATATTTTTACCATTAGCTCCCTTATGACCCCATTAAAACATCCCTGAAACTGGCAATATTGTTAACCAAAAAATATTTTAGCAAGTCCCTAGCACTGTATTCAGTATTTTTAATTAAACACCCTAGTAGATGCGTATTTAGCTCTAAAAAGGGTTACATATATGGGTCTCAGCAGGAAGCATTTCTTTCTCTGCTTTTCATTTGAAATAAGACAAAGAGTCACCCTATAAAAAAAAAACCCACAGTGCAAAAACTACAAATTACAGCCAATACCCATACTAGAAACCATTCTGGCATAGAATCATTGGTTCATTGTTCTGTAACTTATAACAACCAACACTGATCTACAGAAATATGTACTGTTATGTATGTCATAAACTCAGCAAAAAGAAATAGAATGAATATCAATAAACCACCCAGTGCTGTTCTTCATTCCAAACCAGTGAGACACCAAAATTGATAGCATATGCTGTGTTTATCCATCGTGAGCTATTGACTGCTGGTTCTCATTTTGTCTCACTACACAAATACAATAAATGTAATGTACTGATGCACAATTAGACGTAGGCTGTTCATGAAGTTCTATGAAACTATTGTGGAATTCTGATCATAATATTACATAGTGCCTAATTACAGATAATTGTTTTATACATAGGAAAGTATTACGCAGTAGGAGTGGCATTCACTGGCAGATATTGCTACCAGGCTAGCAGAGATGGATGATGCTTTTGCTGCAGCAGTTTCTGTGGTACTAAACTGAAGGACCCAGCATAGAAACATAGAAGATTAAAATCAGAAGAAGACTAATGCCCTGTACACACGGTCAGATTTTCCGTCGGAGCTTGTTGTCGGAAATTCCGACCGTATGTGGGCTCCATCGGACTTTTTCTGACACACAAAGTTTGAGAGCAGGCTATAAAATTTTCCGACAACAAAATCCGATTGCGTCAATTCCGACCGTGTGTGGACAATTCCGACGCACAAAGTGCCACGCATGCTCAGAAGAAATTCCGAGAAATTAGCGTTCGGAGTGGATATTAGACATGTGCACACTGAAATATTTCGTTTCGGAATTTCGTTTTCGTCTGAAAAATAAATTTATTTAGTTACTCCCGAAATTCGTTTTTATTTATTTCGTTTTTCGTTAAAAATTGCATTCGTCCGAAAATCCAAATTAAGGTCGAATCTGTCATTGAAGGCTTATGGTGTCTGTCGAATGTTCAAAGAAGATTCGACGGAGCAGCTAAACTGTACAATGCCGTATAGTTTACCTGCTCCGTCGAATCTTCTTAGAACTTTCAACAGACACCATAAGCCAAAGTACGTGTGTACTTAGTTCTAGCTATTTTACTGCTCCACCTCTTTGGTTACAATCAGCCAATAACATTCATCATCATCATTATTTTTATTTATCTTTTCTCCCCATACGTCGAATCTTTTCTCCCCTACGTCGAATCTTTCCTCCCCTACGTCGAATCTTTTCTCCCCTACGTCGAATCTTTCCTCCCCTACGTCAAATCTTTCCTCCCCTACGTCGAATCTTTCCTCCCCTACGTTGAATCTTTCCTCCCCTACGTCAAATCTTTTCTCTCTATGTCGAATCTTTTCTCTCTATGTAGAATAATCATGGACTAATAGAGCTAAGGTTAGGCACATTGGACCACAGGTTTGATGGACACACATTGTTATTGTCATCATCATGTCGAATCTCCTATCTATATCGAACTGTTGTAGCAACGAAAACGAAAATAAAGCATTTGTTTATGTCGGATCTTTCGTTTTTCGGACTCTGCACTTTCGTTATCGTTTGTTAAAACGATAACGAAAATACCTAAAATTCGGACGAAAATGCATTCGGACGAAAACGAATGCACATGTCTAGTGGATATAGCACTTTCGTCAGGCTGCAATGTTTAAAATTGTTTAATGCAGCGTACTCTCTTCTTCTTTATAATGCTAGAAGAATGAAGTAGTTTTGCTGCTGATATTCACACAGACTTCTCACAAACTTCTTTCTTTCTTATTTATCATGATTTCATCAATATATTTTGATTTGTCACATCTGACAAAAAAGATATATTTTTTTTTTTTGGGTTTGTATTTTTTTCAAGCCTGATCGTGGTTTTTTTTTTATTTATTTTTTTATTTTACTCCAGAATATTTTTGGGTGTGTTTTGTGTGTCAAGTTACCACAACACCATTATTATCTTGTATTATTTAATCTCAAGGATGTTGTTTGGTGTTGGAGTTTCTTTTTATTTCACATTGTATTTTTGAAATGTACCTGCCTCCTCACAAACAAACTGTCCTTTTTGAAGGAAAACACACATAGGCGAGTATAATTTAAACAAAAATTCCTTTATTAAGGGCTCATAACCAAACAAAGAGGAAGGCAACGCTGGAGAAACAGCAGAAATTGGTGAAGCCTTTGGCCCCCAGGGCACACATCATTTCTTTTACAGCAAAGTTGGTGGCCTGAGGAGTCCATATCTAAGGAAGTGCAGTCTGGTCCAGAATTCCAAAAGATCATGAACAGCAGCAGATGACATACATGTCCCCAGGCTGTGGTCATACAAGAGCATGCATCTTTTGTCAGACCAGACTAAACCCAGGTCATCCCTCTCTGGTCTTCCTTCCATGCTTCCTTCCACGCTGTGTCTGTGGTGGTGGAGTTGTGGCAGGAGGAGGAGGATAGTCCAACTCACACAGGTGGGTTTTGTGTGTGATTTCGCCCCTCACCCCCTTAGTTAGTGTTTTGTAAAGAAGGTCCTCACACATGAGGCGTTGACCCTCCTGCATGTCCTCCAGTTTGGTGGCAGCCATGCAGGCAAATGCCTCTTCAGGAGTGGGGGTGGCTCTGAGGGACGCAGAAACCTCCTGAATCAGCCTGAGTGCTGACTCCTGCACTTTACTCCCCTTCCTGGGTCTTTTGGTTGGAAGGCGGAGGGGAGGAACCTGAGATTCTGTCAGGCTATTACTGGGCCCTGCCTTCTCCTGGCTGCCACTTAGCCCCACCTCCTCCTGGCTGCCACTAACCCCCCCTCCTCCTGGCTGCCACATTCCACAGCCTCCTCCTGTGTGCCACATTCCAGAGCCTCGTCCTGGCTGAGGTCTTCCTGTGTATGAAAAAGGGACATCATTTTAGTTTTTTCTTCATCAATCACACACAATTTTCACCTCATGATTGTTGCAAATTGAATGTTAACAAATATAACAGACTATCATTGTGAGCCCAGCATTTTTCATTATTGTCCCCAATTTTGGTGCCCACAACTGTCTATTGATATGTAAAACACTTTATGAAATCAGCAATTAGTGATCAATAATAACATCTAGTAAACATCATTTATTTATTGACAAGAAATCTGTAGAAGAATGCTATACCTGGCTCCAGCTGGGCTCCTCCACTTCTTCCTGGCTGGAAGTCCAAGGTTGGATGTCGGAAGCCTCAGCTGGGGTGGAAGATAGGGTGGAAGGAAGGGTTGAGAGGGATTCCCTGACTCCAGTCTGGTCTGACAGAAATCGCAGTCTCTCATAGTACCACAGCCTGGGGACATAAATGTCATCTGCTGTAGCTCCAGATCTCTGGGAATCCGTGACCTTCTTGCACTCCCTAAGATAAGTGCTCCTCAGGCCACCAATTTTGGCTTTTAAATAGGGGTTGGTTGCCGTGGGGACCACCGGCTTCACCAACTTCAGCAGTTTCTCCAGCGCTGCCTGCCTCTTTTGTTTATTATTATATTGTGGGCGTTTCACCTGCCACAGACAGGGCAGCTCCCTGTATTTGTCTATGAACAGGGGGAGGAAGTTGTGGTCATTGAAGCCATCCATTTTATCTGCAAGACACAAGAAAAACCCTAATGTCAGGCTAAAGTCTCCTAATCTTGTTACAATATAGGCCTCAATCTAGAAGCAGTATAGGCCCAAGTTTAGATCTTACCTTCGTTATCACGATCGGCGCCTCTGATACTCCTTCCTCCGCTCACAGATCATACGTACTATGCACACGTGTTACGCTTTATATACACTGCGCATGCGTGAAACTCCGCTCGTCCCTGACGTTCTTTCTAGTCTATTCCCCGTCCCTTCTTGTTCGGTGCAGTGGGGGAAGAGCACATGGCGGAGACACAACAGGTGCATGCTAATTACAGCAATGAGGAGGAGGAAAGCCCGGAGCCAGAAACGTCCCGATCCCGGAAAAACGATTTAAGGCCTCAAATATGTCCTTTGGGGAGATGTTGGAGATGGTCGACATACTGAAGAGGGCCGACTATGACGGGAAGTATGGACCTTACCCCAACCCCAATGTCCGAAAGGCCAAGATCATGGCGAAAGTGGTCAAAAGTCTGCAGAAGAATTTCGGGGTACGACGATCCAAGGATCAACTCAGGAAGCGATGGTCGGACCTCAAATTAAGGGAGCACGAGCAGTACAGAAGGATCAGGAGAGTGCTGAAAAAAGTAAGTAGTTGTGCTGTGTTCCTATTCTTTATTTTTCTTATGTTCGTGCTGTTCCATGTGTTTTTCTTTACTGTTGTACAGTTTAAAATGTTAAAAACACTTTAAAGTTTTAAAGTTAAAAAACTTTCATGTTCATGGGGACATTGTTCGTTCGTATGAAACATTGTTCGTTCGGCATAGAAAACACCATTGTTTTGGCCATATGCATTTGAATACATTTTTGCTAGCCTACTTACATAGTAGGTGAGGTTGAAAAAAGACACAAGTCCATCAAGGCCAACCTATATGTGATTATGTACTTCACTTAAAATAATTTGGTGTCTAGATGGGTTGGTAACTAGAATGTAATGCAAACTAGATTCTGTGTAAGGAGAGGACACTCAGCAGCTGTTTACACATCTGGACACTGGAGCACTATTGTGGGACACAAGAACACCCTTTTTATTAGGGGTCCACCCAGGTGCTCCAGTGTATACTTTAGGGGTGTCTCCATCTGAGAAGCTTGTACAAAACAGGTAAGTATTCAAGCTTGACAAAGTCAAAAAATATTTCTTCATCTTGTAACTCTGCCAAAACAGACAATTGTACCCCACTTCCAAGCAATGTTTCATATTCCTATTTCTGCCATAAAATATCTGTGTGCTAAGTATACCTATTTTTTTTTTACATTGGGGAGAAAAGACTCGGAGGACACCCCTCATCAGAGGAGACAACAGACCCCCCACCTCTGGAAGAAGGAGAAATCCCCCAAAGCCAACAGGAGGAGGAGGAAGGAGACGTGGTGGAAATTGTCACCACAACAGGTGAGTGTCTGCGACCACAGGCTCAGGTAAGATAAGAATGCCGGCAGTTTTATAATACATGTTGTATTTTTGTTTCTATATTTTTAGGTGATCGTGATGTTGTGGATCCAGGTCATTTCACCAGTGAAAGTGCACAGATCCTGATCGGGGAGGTCATGGGGTGTAATAATGACTTGGAAAACATCCAGAAAAACATCAATGATGTTAAAAACAAAATGAAGAACATCATTGATGCTTTAGGGAGAGTTTAAAAGACCTCCAAATCCCTTCCTTTTTTTGTGGTATTTGTAATGGAAGAATTTTTAACATTTTTTGCCATTTTATAGAAAAGCCAAATTTTGAAGATGCACACTGTGTGTCAACATGTGCTATTTGCCATCACGGGAGATCAATGTAGGCGTTTTGTGGGTGCAACCCCTTCCTCAATAATAAGGTAGCTGAGAGGAAGGGGTTGCACCCCCAAAACATGTCCCATGATCCCCCTTGATGGCAGCTAGCACATGTTGACATTCGGCAATTTGTGTACATCTTCAAAATTTGTCTTTTCCAGGGGTGACTTCACCCCATCTGAACGCAATATCAAACACAGTTTATAAATACTCATGTCTGATATTGCCTTCTATTTCTACAAAAGTTGAACTTTGTAAGTTCCAGATTTGTGTATTTCTTGTTTGTTGGAAACATGCCTGTTTTACCTTAAATGGACATTTCTACTTTTATTAATGTGACCCAAAAAATTGTTATACAACAAACATGTTGGTTTGTTTTAAAAACCTTTTATAAATGCACATGGGATTGTGCTGGTATTAAAAAGATTTATACTCAAGAATGTGTGGATTGTTGTTGCTCCTAAAATTTTGTAGTGGTAAAATTGTTGTTTTCAGTGACAATGGGGGTTATTTCCTAAGGGCAAATCCACAGTGCACTACAAGTGCAGTTTCAGTGCAGGCTCAAGTGCACTTGTAGTGCAAAGTGTATTTTCCTTTAGTAAATAACACCCAACAGTGCTTTCTAATGTTACACAATCACAACATTTTCAGGACTCCCCACATTTCTGTCAGGGTCAGCTAAAAGAAACACAAGCAGTAAATGTCACCAAAGATTTTAGTAGTTAAAATGATTTTTTATTTGAAAAATGTATCAGACATTGTCTGGCAAATTGATGGCCCCCCCACGCGCAAAATAATCAAGGTATCTAAAACGGACCTCACGGGCACTCAGGGGGGAGAGCCAGGACGGCCAGCCTCAAGCGCCATCAGGGTTGGTTCAATTACTTGAATTCCGGCCTCAGGCCCAACTGAGGCAGCATAGTTGGCAGAATTTCACCTTAAAAAGCTGTGGAGAACACAGCACGCCAGGATGATATGATTCAGTTTATACTCCGCCATGTGTATGGGTGTAAGAAAGAGGCAGAACTGGCTGGACATGATTTCAAACGTGTTCTTTACCACTCTTCTGGCTCTGGCCAGCCGGTATTTAAAAACCCTCTGGTCCGGGGTGAGGGTTCTCATACGGAATGGCTGCATAAGATGGTCCCCCAGCGCAAACGCTTCATCCGCAGCGAAGACGAATGGGAGTCCTTCCACATTGTCTTCTGGAGGTGGCAAGTCCAAGCTCCCATTCTGGAGACGCCTGTAGAACTCTGTTTGGGTGATAACTTCACCACCGCGTCCACATACAGGAACTCATAAGTAGCCGACACCACTGCCAACATCACAATACTATTGAACCCCTTGTAGTTGTAATAGTCTGACCCCGAGTTAGGTGGTGGGACGATGTGGACGTGTTTCCCATCAATTGCCCCTCCGCAGTTAGGAAAGTCCCACCGCTGGTCAAAGTGGGAGGCCACAGTCTGCCATTCCTGTGACGTGGAAGGAAACTGTGGAGTCAAACAAGAAAAATAAATTATTCTTTTTGCACATAAACATGGAAAGCTGATTATACACAAACATTCTTGGCCAACATCAGTATAACATTTATTTTTGGGAGTATTTAAAGACCAAGGTATAAGGTCCACCTATCAGATCCCCCCCCCCCCCCTCATGGGCCATTTGTAAAATTTTATGGGGGGGAGATGTTTTGGACAGGTAACCCTCTCCACTTCATTGAGAGATGAATGCCTAAATAATGAGTATTACTTTGGCCAGCCCCTCCTTACTTTACACTATTGGCAGCCCACTGGACAGGTAAGAAGTGTCATAATACAAAGAGATAAATACACACTGTACACATTTTAGCACAATTTTACATTCTGCTATTACCTATCAAGATAATAATAGGATACAAAAACTTCAAACAGTACCATTCGAAAGTATTCAGGCAGGCCCTTGAACTACATGCTTTGGGGAATTCATCCATAAATCTGACCACTAAAGAGGTGGGTATAGTGTGTATGGGTTTGCCAAAGTCAGCAGATAGAGGATTGTTATCAGCTGAGTTAGCAGTTGGGGGGGAGGAAGGGTTCCAAATGATTTGGGGACGCAAAAAAAAAGCCTCTGGCACTCTGCCTGAATTTCAAACACACATCACAATTTTCTACATTTTAGGGGGTTTTTAGGGTAAAGCACTACTATGGAGCTGAAAAAATACATTGTTAAGTGACTACACTAGGTGAATATAGGCCCAGGAGAGCATGCTGGGGAGGTAAGTGAAGGCAAATATGTATGAAGGACAAAAAAAATTACATAAAAATCCAGCATGCATGAGGACAAAGGGGACATTCACAGCATATTACAATCATGGTAATTAGGGAATGAGGAAAGAAATACAATATATTAGCAAACATTAAATACAATAAAATGTATTGTTAAAGGATAAAAATCTTACCTTAATATACTCCTTCTGCAGGACCTGAATGATGGCAGAACAGGTCTCTGGGATAATGATCCCCAGAGCTTGGGGGGAGATGCCTGTCGAGAACTTGAGGTCCTTCAGGCTTCTCCCCGTCACCAAGTACCGCGGCGACTAGCCTCTGCTCCGGAGTGATGGCTTGCCTCATGCAGGTATCCTGTCTGCTTAAATAAGGAGTCAGCAAAGCCAACAAACAGTGAAATACGGGGTCCGTCATCCGGAGAAAGTTCCTGAAATCATCAGGATTATTCTCACGGATCTCACGGAGCAAAGGCATGTGACAGAACTGGTCACGCTGGAGCAACCAATTCTTGGTCCATGAACTCCTCCCCACCCTGTTCATGGACTGGACTTTTGTCAAGGTAAGGACCCCAACACCAAGCCCCTGCACAGCACGAACTCTACGAGGAGTATGTATACACAACATGGCTAGAAAACGGTCGGCTGCTCAGAACGAAGTAACAGAACGCACTGAAGAACAGCAAGGCCTGTGAGGAGCGACCTGAAAAACAGCAACGAGCGGACAAGAACACACTGGAGAATCAAATACGAACTCACTACATGCACTGAAGACCAGATACAAACCCACGAGCACAAACTGAACAACAGAAAATGATCAAAGATCCGAGTCTGAAAAAGCACGAATCGTCTCTCACCAAACTTTTACTAACACGAGATTAGCAAAAGGAGCCCATAGGGTGCCGCACTTGGTTCTGAACTGCCCTTTTATAGTCTCGTCGTATGTGGTGTACGTGACCTCATTCTTGGCAATCGGAAATTCCGACAACTTTGTGCGACCGTGTGTATGCAAAACAAGTTTGAGCCAACATCCGTCGGAAAAAATCCATGGATTTTGTTGTTGGAATGTCCGATCAATGTCCGATCGTGTGTACAGGGCATAAGTGATCCATTATAGCTGATCTCCGGGTTTTCTGTGACTTTAAATTGTTCCTTTGGACCAGCTTGGTCCAAAAGAACTATATAAAGTCACAGAAAACATGGAGATCAGCTTTAAGCCTGTTTTTTTAATTTTTTTACATTTTGATCTGTGGATAAAGTTATGCTTATCCTCAGCTTTTAAAAATGTTTTCATTATTGCAAGATACAAGTTAACACTGAACTCCGGGCATGTTTTTTGTCTCCACTCCATGCCCCTCACCCCGCTCCCTAACTAAATGCTAGGTAACTTAAAAAAAAAACAAAGTCAAAATGCACAAAATATTCACCTAAATCCATGGTCTGGTCCAAAGTCTTCTGTCACTTTCTATTGACTGTCCAGTGGCAGGGCCCTTGAAGATTGCTAATAGAATTTGGAAAGTTTGACCAGCATTAGAAGGGGTTGGGGCTCCTTGAAGCAGTGCTAACAAGGTAAATGGACAGTGGAGTTAGGTGAAAATAAACAAACATCTAAAAATATTCATAAGAAAAACAAAAAAAAACAGCTTTTGGTGGAAAGATGTATTCTCCTGCCTTGAGGATCACTTTAAAAATGGATTTCTTGTTTTTGATAGCTTGGAGAATAGTTAGAACATCTGTCAGGTTGTTATATTTGCCTATGTCTCCATTTTGGAGATTTTTTTCTCATTTACTTTGTCATACAGGAGGTGACAGGAAAGCTCAAAGTTGGGAAATCCCAGATTGGACATTACTTTAAAGCAATGTTGCAGAGAACAGTTTGGTAAGGTCATCATAATATACCTATGACATGGCTACCTCCTGGAACCAAGTTGTTCTTCACCTTTGAATAAGACGTTAGAAAACAGTATCATATACAAAATTAAGAGTAGCTGAGGAGATATGCACACATATACATTCAACATACACATACACAGTCATAGGAAGTAATATTGGCTTGACGTTGCATGTCAAGCATGAGATGTTGAATGTCAAGCATTTGCAGGTGAGTTGTTTAATCCAGGTGTCTACCAAAAGTCTTCTTTCTATGGGCTTATTTAATAAAAAAGGGATACTATTTGCTAGAAATAGAAAGACACTCATTGAGAAGAATGAGTGTCAATGAGTGTCTTTCTATTTCTATTTTGTATTGGGTGGTTAAACACCCCTCCCCCCTTCTCTGACACTCGAGTTAAGATACGAGATGTGAACTTTTATGCTGCCCAAAATTGGAATCCACTTACTTTAATCCATGTAAAGCATTTTTAAACACCCCAACAAGACAAAAAAGTCTGTGGGTGTAGATTGAATCCACCAGATGTCAATCAGGATGACTCCCACCTATACTTATATAACAATAATATTAACTACCCAAATACTTTTGGTGAAGTGCAATGTGGATGTCCTGTGGCATTTTAAAAAGCTCACGTCTCTTAAATATTTTCTGTATACCTAATAATTTTATGTATACCTATTTTCACTGTAATTACATCTTGAATACTGGTTATTGTTAACATTTATGCAACGAACATTGATGTAATGGTTCTTTAATATTTTTTATTTATTCATTTTTTATGGCTTTTATTGGATTATTGGTCATTGAATATCGATGACTGATGACGCTCACATATAGATACCAGACTCAAATACAATGTTATCCTGGCCGTTTTTCTTTCCCCCCCCCCCCTGACTAACTTGTTCCGGACCTCCGATCCGCCGGCCCTTTGGGTATGGGGTCATTGCTACGGCGTGTCTTCCTGGCAGGGTGGGGAGGCACTAGGGCCCTGTGCTTCCCCATGCACCCACTAGGTGGCATCACCACCTTGGGTGTAATCACTCTCTGCCAGCGGCGTCCTGGATCATTTCTGAACGCCATGTCCATGCCCGCGCGCGAACTCGTGCGCGTGACATCGCGGTGTTACGCAATTGTGGCGGCAATGTCGGCAGAGCCGGGATCTTCCTCCGGAACGCCGGGGGAGCCACACATGGACTGCCGCAGCTGCGGTGCGATCCCTGCCGGGGAGGGTTAATGTGGGGAGTGCATCCAGGGCACCTGCATATCATTGAGGTTAATTATCTATGGTAGGTTTTCGTTTATAATGGGATGGAGCTCTTTGGGGATCTATTGCATTCCCCAATGCTCCATCCGAATGTCCAAACAGTGGTTGTACTCTTTGAGAACTGGTAAGTTTATTTCTACATATACATTTGACTCCATGGCTCGTATTTCTCACCTTGGATGCCTTTTTACCTTTATACTTTCCTACACCATGAATGATTCAATTCATCCATGAACACACGATTTTTGACACTATAGATTCTTTTACACAGCGTACATATTCACCCATAAGAGTTGCGGTGTGAATTTATACACATACATATTTTCTTTCCTTGCTGGAATTTCTTTTCCAGCAACACACATGGTAATTATTTTCAGTTCACTATGGCCCCTCACACCGTCACTCTTCCCCCCACACATTTGTCCCCTTTATTTTATTTTATTTTTTTGTTGTTTGTCACACATTTTTTACACTCATCACCTGTCACTTCAACCTCACACATACATTGCTCACATTCACTATCACACACTAGCACCATCACCTACGCCATTTTTTTTTTTTAATCCAATAGTGTCTGGATTCTCTCCTATGCTTTCCTCCCCCTCTCACCCCCCCCTTTTTTCCAGCCCCTTATCCCTCCCTGGTTGATTTCCTTTCTTTCTTCTTCCCTCACCTGTTGTCCCACACCCCATTTTCCTCCCCATTTTTCCTCCCCATTGTTCCTCCCTCCCTCCAGTTAACTCCAGACACGTGGCTATAACATGAGATATTTAATGCATATAGAGTAGAAACATACCAATAACACAGATATACACACTTACCATTTAAACCATGCTCTCTTCAGTCTTCCACCCTATTACCTTTGTTACTTTTTGATACTCGATCAGCAATAGTATACAATACCTCCATTGCAGGTACTGCCCACCCCTCTCCACCACCCCCCCAGGCCCCTGGGATTGCCCCATATGTGTGACTCCTTGCAAGACACGCACAGGCAGCTTCACTTCCTGATTCTCTTACCGAGGATGGCGGCGGCAGCAGCCGAGAGCCGACGGACAGATCGGCTTCGGCTGCCGACACCGCGGGCTCCCTGGATAAGTAAGTGTCCATATATTAAAAGTCAGCAGCTGCAGTATTTGTAGCCGCTGGCTTTTAATATTTTTTTTTTTTGGCGGACCTCCGCTTTAAATCACTTCAGGCTGGTCCATTTGCAGGTATAGCTATGTAAAACATTAAAAACAAGTGCCTATTCTGTTTAAAATCCAGTAATACACTATTTCCCCCTGCTCTGCACATGCTCAGTTGCCTGTACATTTTTAGGCACTTTTAGGCACTGACCAATTTCTAGAGGCCAATCTGCTGACAGTCTTAAAGTTGAGTTAAACCCTCTTGTCCTTTACAGCCAAGGAAACTGCCTCTGTTTGATCTGCAACTGCCATGAAGCTGCACATGTGATCAGTTATGACACCAGCCAATTGATGGTTTGACAGTTTGGTTGAGGACACAATCAAATGTGACAGTTAGCAATCTCGGCATTCCAGGAATGTAACTTTTTGAAACCATTAAATTGAGAGGTTTTGTTTCCCTTTATGATTTACTTCTGCTCAGGGGCTCTGGGCTTCAGCAAAATGGCAACCTCCAGCAAGAAGAAACAGGAGCAATGCTGGAGGCAATTTACAGCACAAACTAATGTAGCACCCTCTACCATAGATAGGTGCTAGAGTGAGGATTTTTGTAAGGGAAACTGCCAGTGCAGGTAATTTTGGGCAGGCCTATGCTTCAGGCTAGGCCTGATTGTTTTGATTTGGGGGCAGGGAGTGGTTAGTGTAGCAGTGGGTGTGACCACCTAACCCCGTCCGCAGGGCCTAGGACTGGAGTGGCAGGCAGCACATGTGAGGAGCCCTGACAATCCCCAACTGGAATTGGCAGGGGGCAGGTCTCCCATATAAGCTGAGATAACAGCCTGCGGGGGGAGGAGTTGTCGGCCGGGAGACGTGGAGAATGGAGTACTAGGCAGCAGCAGGGGCCCCATCTAGGGGGGTGCGAGGCCTAGCGGAGGAGCCCAGGAGAGTTGGGAAGGAGCTTCATCTTTACACGGTCATAGATGAAGGCTCTTCATTCATACATGGTTATGGATGAAGTGTTCTGGAACAGAGGGGTTGGAGAAGCTGCCAGAACGTATGTCCAGTTAAAGTTCTCCATCATGGACTCAAGGCAGAAGAAGGTCGGTGAGTGGGCCACAGTGCATTTCTGGATGAGGCATGCCAGGGGAGCTGAGTGCGAGTCCAGAGGAGAGACTGTGGGGAAAGTGTCAAATCGCCGCAGCCTGAAGGCGCAGGATTTGTAGGTCAGACTATCTGGGAACAGTAGTCCACCAATCAGCACATGCTACTAAATTACTAGGCTCTAGGGGAGAGGTACTGCAGACTTCTGGCCTAATAACAGTACAACATATTCTAGCCAGCAACCGAGACTGTTCAGACTGGTCTCTTTTGTCAAAAAGCAGATGTGATAGGAAAAGTAATGATCTATAGTAGGACAATGACGTTCGGGGGCGTGACCGGAAGGGCGGGTGTCTGAGGAACGGCCGCATGGAGTGAGTGAGAGCAGGGACGCTGTGTGCTCCGTCCCACTCCCGTTCTCATCGCTCCCCCCGGCCACAGGAACGGCGCCTCGGATGGCTTAGGCTCCTCAACGGTTGCCGGTATCCATGAGTTCGGTGCCGAGCTGACCCCCCTGCTTCTCTGCCAAGAGCCCTCTTGAACACCTAAGGACGGGCGAATGCTGAGGAATTCTCTGGGAGAGACGTCATCCCCTGCATGCTGCAGCAGCTTTCACTTTCACTTCCACACTATTATGCTAGACACGGAGTAGAAGTCGGCTGGAGCTGGTATAGTATAGCATTTATATGGTAACCGGATTTTGCTGTTAAAAATGCGTGACAACCCCCTGGTTCAGAAGTAATCCCTGGTAGTTCTCTGGTAGTTCCTGGCAACTTGGCATTTGTGCAGTAACATAACTATGTGTCAGCAGTTTGCCTCACCTGCTGTTTTGGTAGTACTAAATGTGTGAACAGAGTGAGCTGACATAGGAAGCAAAATATACTCCTTTTTTTTTTTTTTTTTTTTTTTTTTTGGCGCAGCTGCCGATACGGGCGGGGGAAGATAGGCCGTGGGGGAACCCCTTATTATTAAGATTATATCAATCCCCCTACTCTCAGGTGGGGCCATCCTAAGCTATAAGCTAGCTAAAAGCCCTTGGCTCCTCGGCGATTGCATGCATACCTGCGTACATACCTTACTAACCGTAGACTGCTGGCGACTGCCTTAGCGGCATTTAACCAACTGCGCAAAACTGCGGTGAAGGAGGGAGGCGGCATTAAGTTCTGTCGTAGCTGAGGTGCTCTTGGGCGAGGGGAGCTATCCAACCCCGGCCACTTAAGGTACTGTAGTCTACCCTTGTTTGAAATTCTCCTCTCTCTGTACCGGGGGGTGTTGGGGTGGAGAGAGCTTCCCCCCCCCACACACCCGTCACACACTCCACTTTTAGAGTGATAAGGCGGTTATCCTGCCTAGCGGGTAGGTGAGTGTGGAGAGGTGCCGCTAATTTCTTGCTGTTAAACTACTTGTATATCTATAGGAGTGAATGATGCAGAATCTACGCTCCTCTAAAGAGAAAAATTCGCAGCACGCTGCGGCAGCAGCAGCAAAGCTGGAGCAATATGCTCATGCCCCTGCTCTGACCCGTCCAAAAAAGGGAACGCAGCAAAAGAGTCAACAGGGGGGGACATCGGATAGGAAAAGCCAGGGCCAGCCACATTCACAGCCCTTAGGGGGTGTGTTGGCTACCCAGTCTTCCAAATCAACATGTAATAAAGGGCCAGAGCTAAGTGAACAAAACACAAATGTGAGCCTGGAGCTAATAAACGACCCGAACCTACCCCTGAATAAAGAACCAACCTTAATGGATGTATTCATGGCTGTAGGGGTGTGTAATAGCTCGCTCAAAGATCTCTGCGAACAGATGAAAGGTCTTAAAGCAGATCTCTTAATGGTTAGACAAGATCTACAGAAGACAGCGGAGAGAACAACCGCCCTGGAAGAAAGAGTTAGTGGGCTAGAAGACAATGTGCACCCAATAATCAAAGAAATAAAATGGCTGAAGGAACAGTTAGCTAAACATGGATGAGATGGAGAACAGGAGTAGAAGAGATAATGTGAGATTGATAGGTCTACCGGAAAGGAGTGAGGGCGCCAACCCAATTGCATTTCTAGAAAAATGGTTAGGGGAGCTAATCGGGAAAGAATTGTTCTCGGCTTCGTTCTCCATCATAAGAGCCCACAGGATCCCATTCAGGGCACCACAGGAGGGGGGTCACCCGAGACCCCTCCTCCTGAGATTTCTCAACTACCAGGACAAAGTGACTTTACTGCGGAAGATTAGGGAAGCAGGGGAGGTCTTTTTTAAAGGGGCAAAAATATCATTCTACTCTGACTTCTCTCCGGACTTGCAGAGGCGTAGAGCAGAGTTTACCCAGGCAAAACGCAACCTACAAAAACTTAAGGTGCCCTATGCTCTTTTATATCCAGCGAGGTTGCGGATTGTGGCCCTGGGGGAGACTTTGTTTTTTAATTCCCCTGCTGAAGTTGAGAAGCGGCTGGAAGATAACAGTGAAAAAATTACGAACCCCACGTAGAGAGTGGGGGGGTATATAATAAGCCGGGGCGATGATAGGAGACACGATAGGGCACTGGGAGGTAAAGGGGCTGCATTTTTTGTCTTTGTTACTTTGTCTTGCCTTATTTTTTTTTTTTTTTGCTCCGGAGGGGGGTGCATCTTAAAGATTCTACCCTTTTCCGGCACCGTTAGCGGTTTACGTTATGAAGGACGGGACAGGATGGGTGCACACAGTTGTTTGGGGGTAGGGCGGTGTGGGGTTGCGAGTGGAAGAATTGGTGTAAAAGGGTGGTGTTAGTGTAAGAGGTAATGGTCATGGTAAACCCCCAGGGGATACACCTAGAGAGGTGGGTAGGGAAGGGGGGGGGGATGGGGGGGGGAGGGTAGGGGAGATTAGGAGGGGTGGGAAGGGAAGGGGGGGGAATTTGGAAGGGAAGGGAAATAAGGTGGGAAAATCATTTGCTACGAACACATACACCATTAGACCATTAGAAACCACACTGGAGGCCTTCGGGCCTCCACTTACAGATTATTGTTACACATGCAGGCACTTTTACCACACTGGAAGCCTCCGGGCTTCCACTTACAGATCATTGTTACACATGCAGGCACTTTTTGTAGTATATTTTAATAAAGCAGGGTAGACTTGATTAAATTAAGCGTGTATTTTAGAATCCACAATATGCACACATTTGGAATTAATACAGCAGTCGCTGAGAGAGATCCTCCTTTCTCTTTATGTCCTTTCATTTCCTTTTTTTTCTTTTGTTTCTTTTTGAGTAAAAAGGCGCATAAACTCCACTTTATAAAAACAATAGGGACATTTGGGGTAATACTTGTCGGGACATGACAGGTTTTTTAGAACCTAGATGTTAGTCGGGCCCTTGAAAATAGGTTCCTGGAATATTAGGGGCCTGGGTTCTTCTCTTAAAAGGATGGCAGTGTTCTCTGTGCTGGAGAGCTCTGGGGTAGACCTGGCCTGTCTGCAGGAAACCCACTTAACTAGGGATACCAGCCAGCAGCTACAGATGAAAAAATTCCAATATCAATTTCATGCATTTCACTCCTCTTTTAGTAGGGGGGTGAGTATCTTTGTGAAAGCTGGGGTAAAATTTTCCTGCAGGCAGACCAGTATAGACGATCTAGGTAGATATATTTTTTTATTCTGCTCTATTGACGGTGTCATGTTAGTGGTGGCAAACATATACATCCCTCCCCCCTTTAATTTGGACATACTGTTTAAATTGCATAAATTCCTGTTGGATAAGAAGGAATGCCTGATAGTAGTTGTCGGGGACTTTAATGAGGTCCTAGATAGAAAATTGGATAGATTCCCGATACGACAACTCTCAGAGGAATCAGGGAAGACCCGCTTGAGTTTATTCCTGGAAGAAGTAGGGTTAGTAGATTTATGGAGGGTGCGAAACCCAGGCGCGCTGCAATATACCTGCTGTTCTATGTCACACTCCACGCTCTCAAGGATTGACCTAGTCCTGGGAAATGCCAGGACACTCCAGCTGCTTGAAAAAATTGCATACTGGCCAAGAGGTATCTCAGACCATTCCCTTATGGTGGCTACACTAAATGTAGGAGAGTCTAAGCCTAGGAAGAGTTGGAGCGTGAGCCCACACTGGTTCGAAGTAATTAAAAAATCGGATGGGTTTCTCCCCACCTTAAGGGAATTTGTGGAGTTCAATCAGGGCTCGGTGGATCCCCCTGTGCTATGGGACACCCTCAAGGCATTTCTTAGAGGGGTTCTAATACAGCAGATGGCTAAATTTAATAAAGAGGCTAGGAGTGAAGAAGAGGGTACTCTGAGGGAAGCTCTCGAGGCCGAAAATAACTTTATCAGAAACCCAACCCCGGAGCTGGAAAGCAACTGGCAGGAGAAACAACAAAAGTATAAATTAGTGGTCATGCAGAAAGCAGAGACTAGGCGCCTACTTCAGAGACAGGAATTTATGGTGGAGGGGGAAAGAGTAGGAAGAACATTGGCTATGCTGGTAAAATCAAATGCGGCTCCATCCACGGTCCTCGCTATTAGAACACAGAGTGGAGATATAACTTCAAGCACCCCAGAAATTGTACAAGCCTTCAGGGGGTATTATAAAAAACTCTACTCTTCGCAGAAAAGGGGCAAGGAGGCGTTGATGGAGGACTTTTTGGAGGGGCTAAAGACTCCTACTATATCACAGGAAGAAAGCGCCATATTAGACGCCCCAATAACGGTAGCAGAACTGTAACAAGCAGTAGCGGGCATGGCATGTCTTAAGTCACCCGGGCCCGATGGCCTTCCAAGCGAGACATACAAGCAGTATGGCGAGGTGCTGATCCCTGAACTACTAAAAACTTTGGAGGGGTCACTTGAGGGGGGCCAGCTGCCTGCCTCAATGCTAGAAGCAACAATTACTGTTCTACAGAAGGAAGGGAAAGATCCACTGGATGTAGCCGCCTATAGACCAATCTCTCTACTTTGTACTGATGTAAAAATTCTTGCCAAGGTACTAGCAGTAAGACTGAACGGAGTTATTCATAAATTGATACACGAAGACCAGGCGGGCTTTATAGCCAATAGATCCACGAGCCTGAACATTAGAAGAGCGTTTCTGAATCTACAATTACCATCGGAAAACGTAGGCTCGAGGGCGTTAATGACCCTCGATGTATCTAAGGCTTTTGATAGCGTGGAGTGGGGTTATATATGGCGCGTGTTGGAGAAATTCGGATTTGGCACGTCTTTTATAAGGTGGATTAGAATGTTATATACCCGCCCCAAGGCAAGACTAAAAATTAACAACGAATTTTCAGATTGGTTTGAGCTGGAAAGGGGGACTAGGCAGGGGTGTCCTCTCTCTCCTTTGCTGTTCGCATTGGCAATGGAACCCCTGGCCATCTCTATAAGGGAAAGCAGAGCGATAACTGGATTTCTGCAAAAATCGGGCGAAGAAAAAATCGCGCTATATGCGGATGACATTTTGTTATTCCTGGGGGACTCGAGAAATTCGTTACCGAGTGCGATGAGGATAGTGAAGGATTTCGGCAGCTTCTCTGGCTTAGAGATAAACTGGGAGAAGTCCGAGTTTATGCCGATAGATCCCATCAGCGAGTTAATAACAGGCGATATAACCCAGATGGTAATGGTGGATGCCTTGAAATACCTGGGAATAGTCCTGACGAAGGATCCAACCCGGTATATCAGCACAAACCTCGCCCCCCTTTTAACAAAACTGAAACAAAAAATAGGAATCTGGAGGCGTCTGCCCCTGTCCGCCGCAGGAAGATGTAGCTTAATAAAAATGGTTTGGATGCCACAATTACTATACATCCTGCACAACTCACCAGTCTGGATAGGCAAGAAGTGGTTTAAAAGAATTGATAGCCTCTTTAGGGAGTTGATATGGAAGGGGAAGCAAGCCAGGATTCGACTTCGAGTCCTTCAGCTACCTACACGGGAGGGGGGCTTTGCCCTCCCACACCCCGAGCGCTACTTCTTAGCAACTCAGCTACAGCAGCTGCTAGGATGTGGGATACCGAAAGGCGGCACCCCCAATGGCAAACTGCTATTGCTAAGTACTCCACATAATACCCTAGTTGAAACTCTAGAGGCGGATATGTTCCATGACAACTATCCAACTACTAAGCTGCTGATTAAGCTCTGGAAAACTGTCAAGAAAATAATGGGATATGATGATCCAACTGTTTATTCTCCTATTTGGAATAACCGTAACCTACAGGAAGTTCTTAAAATAGGTACTTTTGGGGAATGGGTGAATCTCGGCATCAGAAGGCTAAGCCAGCTTTATAATGACACCAAACTAAAGAGTTTCCCGGAATTAGTAGAGGAATTCAAGCTACCTCAGAGTTCTTTCTTCCTATATCTCCAGCTAGAACACGCTCTTAAAGCACAATTCAAAGATCAGACTCTACGCTGGGAAGAAATGCCTCTACTTCAGTGCATAATGCAGGTAAACCCTACTAGAGGTCTAATCTCAAGAATTTATGATCAATTAAGTAAACCAGACAACAGCGGGGGGATACTCCATGGACTAAAAGCCAAATGGGAAGAGGATATAGGGGGAATGACCCAGGAACAATGGGTGAAAACCTTGGAACTGAGTGTACAGGTCTCGGTGTCCCCTTCACAGCGGCTCTCTCATCTATTCTTGTTGAATAGATCCTACTATACACCTAAAAGACTTTTTAAATTTGGGGGAAGGCCTAATGACAACTGCCCCAGATGTCAGAGGTCGGGAGACCTCATCCACATGCTATGGAGGTGTCCCAAGCTATTTAGATACTGGGAAGAAGTGACCGGGAACCTGGGAAGTATTTTTGGCACTATAGTAGTAAAAGAGGCCATAACCTGTATCCTAGGATATAGAAGAGTTCTGGGGGAGAGACTGTGCACCACACTGGCCATCTCGCGGGCCTTGTTTCAGGCTAGGAAGATGATAACATTAAGATGGCAATCAAAAGACCCCCCCTCGGTGAAGGACTGGATCTCTACTATCAATGATACTCTGAGTAGGGAAAGGGTGGAGTATATAAAGAGAGGCAACCTTCCGGAATTTGAAAGCATGTGGAAGCCATGGCTAGAGAAAGTAGGTGTTCCCTAGTAGGCAAGGCTTAGGATTAGCCCAAGAGAGGGGCTTTATGCGACTACATAGGTAACTGAGATCCTTGAGACCAAGGAGTGCTATAGCGAAGTGATTTTGATATGCATATCTTCTTTTCTTTTTCTTTTCTTCTTTTCTTTGTGTGACCTATTTCTCCTTTTTATTGTCTTTTTCTATCTTGATTAAATAAATAATCTTGATGGTATGCAGGTTAAATTTGGGGGGGGGGGGGGGGTGGAGGGGGGGGTTGATTTGGGAATAAGTAAATTTTCTGTGTAATTCTGGGCAGCTCAGCAAAGAACGGGCATGGGGAGCCCATAAGTCTTCTATTACATATCCCCTTCCTGTTTTTCCTTTATCTTTTCTATATTTTTGCTTCCTTATACGAGTCCCTTCCCCCTCTAATCTGACCCAGAAAATGATAAAGATCCACTAGTCACTGGGCTTTAGGGCCACTATAGATTGAGCTTAGGGGTTGGGAACAAGGGAGGACTTGCTGCTAAATTGGCACATTAAAGTATTCAGAGGGATGATATAAAAGGAAGTAGAGGTAATGCATTATCCACTATGATGTAAACCGGAGAAGGCGACCAGTCAATGAACATCGAGCTGATTTAGCCCTCTGCTTATTGGTTTCTGAAGTGGAAAAAAAAAAAAAATGATCTATAGTAGAAGTTTGTGCAGGAGGGTGAAAGTCCTGGGAGCAACAGTCTGCAGGAGATACGCAGAGGAGGAGTAATAGTCTGCATGGTGTTATGCAGGGGAAGTGACTGTAGATATTATTTGTACATCAATACTGCATGGCTCAACCTTTGTACTAAATCTTAAATATGATGGCAAAGAAATTGTTCTATGGGCATCCCATATTTCCTTTCACCCAACCAAGTTATACCCCCAATAAACAAAACAAAACAACACAAATGACTGTTCATTGTCTCAGAAGTGATAGATGGCGATCTGGCAGCAGGGTGACATGGTGCATGTTAGTTACTAGTAGCAACCAAGTGCTACACTAATTTAGGTGACATAATTGTTAATGTGGAATGTATGTTCCTTGCTATAGAACATAATTTTTTTTTTAACGTTCTTACGGGTAAAGTTCTGCTTTAACACACAAAGCAAAAGTTTTGTGAAGGCCACGAGTCAACTTCATCCAATGACCTTTAATTCCAAATGATTGCACTTGGCTTGATCTGAAAATAGAAAGATCTGACTCAATGAAGTCTTTATTGCTAAACTCATTAGCAAAAAGCACCAATTGATGCAGTTATGTATTCAATAAAAAAGTAAGTCAAATAATTTTAAAATAAAGCTCTAATCTGTGTGGCTGAATGTTTATCCCTTTTAAAGTGGAACACAATTTGGTGGAGAGACGGGCAGCAGTAGTAGCAAGTAAATATGCTGACATGAAACATGCTGAGGAGATAAAAGAAAAGGATACATGTATTAGTTTGCTTTTGATAGTTCAGTGTCCAGTCACAGGCTGGGCAAAGGAAGATGACCTAGACATAGGCTTTGTCGTCATGTTAATGATGAAACACGTCAAGCGCTGCGTTTCTCACAGGTGGAACGCACGCTGACACCATGCGGGTCTCGCTGTTTCTATTGCCTCTACTGCACAGTGCGGTTGTTCACACTAAAGGGTTTTTTATCTTTTTGTATATATAGCCCACGGAGGCTTTTAATAAACTCCATGAGTTTATTCTTTAATAAACTCAACGATTTTACTCTATGAGGAGCCTATTCTTCGTTTTTTCTTTCTTTTACTGCCGCTGACTTGTACTGGAATGTTTTGGTCATCATGAGGAGGAACTGGCCGGAGGACATAAGGAGGTCTCGGAGACCAACAAAGCCTTTCTGATCCTTCTTATCATAAGGCAAGTGGGGTCAACATTGTCCAGTAAGTGTGGACCTACACTTTACTTGTCACACGTGGTGTTCATTCTCCTTGGGGTTGCTTACGGAAGCTATTTGTGATCCACGCACGAGGAATCCCATATATTGGATGACACAAAGGACTAGTTGGGACTTTGCACATCATCTATCACTTTATTAATTGCACTCATTAATGTGGTTCATTAGATGTTGATTTTATGATATTTTTGAAATTTATTTGCACATAGTTATGCATGTCACTTTGTATACACATATACAGGTGAAAGCCAGTAAATTAGAATATTTTGAAAAACTTGATTTATTTCAGTAATTGCATTCAAAAGGTGTAACTTGTACATTATATTTATTCATTGCACACAGACTGATGCATTCAAATGTTTATTTCATTTAATTTTGATGATTTGAAGTGGCAACAAATGAAAATCCAAAATTCCGTGTGTCACAAAATTAGAATATTGTGTAAGGGTTAAATTTTGAAGACACCTGGTGCCACAAACTAATCAGCTGATTAACTCAAAACACCTGCAAAGGGCTTTAAATGGTCTCTCAGTCCAGTTCTGAAGCCTACACAAACATGGGGAAGACTTCAGATTTGACAGCTGTCCAAAAGGCGACCATCGACACATTGCACAAGGAGGGAAAGACACAAAAGGTTATTGCTGAAGAGGCTGGCTGTTCTCAGAGCTCTGTGTCCAAACACATTAATAGAGAGGCAAAGGGAAGGAAAAACTGTGGTCAGAAAAAGTGTACAAGCGATAGGGATCACCGCGCCCTAGTCAAGATTGTGAAAAAAAACCCCTTCAAAAATGTGGGGGAGATTCACAAGGAGTGGACAGCTGCTGGAGTCAGTGCTTCAAGATCCACCACCAAGAGACGCTTGAAAGACATGGGTTTCAACTGCCGCATACCTCGTGTCAAGCCACTGTTGACCAAGAAACAGCGCGAAAAGCGTCTCACCTGGGCTAAGGAAAAAAAGAGCTGGACTGCTGCTGAGTGGTCCAAAGTCATGTTTTCTGACGAAAGCAAATTTTGCATTTCCTTTGGAAATCGAGGTCCCAGAGTCTGGAGGAAGACAGGAGAGGCACAGGATCCACGTTGCCTGAAGTCTAGTGTAAAGTTTCCACCATCAGTGATGGTTTGGGGTGCCATGTCATCTGCTGGTGTCGGTCCACTCTGTTTCCTGAGATCCAGGGTCAACGCAGCCGTCTACCAGCAAGTTTTAGAGCACTTCATGCTTCCTGCTGCTGACCTGCTCTATGGAGATGGAGATTTCAGGTTCCAACAGGACTTGGCGCCTGCACACAGCGCAAAATCTACCCGTGCCTGGTTTACGGACCATGGTATTTCTGTTCTAAATTGGCCAGCCAACTCCCCTGACCTTAGCCCCATAGAAAATCTGTGGGGTATTGTGAAAAGGAAGATGCAGAATGCCAGACCCAACAACGCAGAAGAGTTGAAGGCCACTATCAGAGCAACCTGGGCTCTCATAACACCTGAGCAGTGCCAGAAACTCATCGACTCCATGCCACGCCGCATTAATGCAGTAATTGAGGCAAAAGGAGCTCCAACCAAGTATTGAGTATTGTACATGCTCATATTTTTCATTTTCATACTTTTCAGTTGGCCAACATTTCTAAAAAATCCCTTTTTTGTATTAGCCTTAAGTAATATTCTAATTTTGTGACACACGGAATTTTGGATTTTCATTTGTTGCCACTTCAAATCATCAAAATTAAATGAAATAAACATTTGAATGCATCAGTCTGTGTGCAATGAATAAATATAATGTACAAGTTACACCTTTTGAATGCAATTACTGAAATAAATCAAGTTTTTCAAAATATTCTAATTTACTGGCTTTTACCTGTATAATTTTCATTAGCAAGCGCTGTTTTTTGTATATAGGTAGTATCCTTGCATATTTTATATCAATACTTCTTAGTTGCAGTAGAAAAAGTCAGGTGATTGACTATGCAAATCTCAGGACTGGATGGACAGGTAAAACAGCTCCCATAGTTGTACTCCAACTTGTTTAATTTGCTATTTTTCCGAAATTCACATTTAAAAAATGAAACTTGTAAAGATTATTTCATGTGTCAGTTTCTTATTCCTGTCTAGCTAGTAATCTTCCTATTTACTGTAGCTAACCCTGTTGTCATTATTGCCCGTTTATGAAAATTTCAGTGTCTGCGAGCAAGATGCCAGATTTTATTCCCAAGAATAATGTCATTATTATCATAGACGTATTTCTAAAATTATATAGTGGGGGAGTGAAGCCACAGATTTTCAACTGCAATTAATTAAAAAACAAGTAATACAATTAATCTTTCATCTAAAATGAGTCACGCTACTCGCTGAATAAAAATACGTTGCCTCATGTCGAGTTTGCCTTTGAAAGCTTTCGCTGAATTAGGAGAAAAAATAGTAAGGCTCAATTTCTCATGGAGATACTGTGTGAAACTACTCCTACATCAAGGTAAGTACAAAAGGCTTACACCGTTTATGCCATGGTGACCATCACTTATTTGGGGCTCCCTTGGCCAGTAAATATAAATATCAGATGTGCTATTGAAAGTGAACCTCATCTAGCAGTGTATGCCCAACATATAGAACTTGCAATTTACTCACCTAATACAAAAATTTGGAAAATAATAATGTTCTTCATGATGTTGTTTCAGCCATATTCCTCATCCTCCCGATTTTTACAAAGCTCTGCTGAGTTATAAAGAACCTAATATTTCCTACAGTAAGTTAGAAACGTGAACTATTTTTCAATTTTAATAGAATAGGTAATTGTTTGAAAACTGGTTCGACATGTCAAATAAAAAAAACATACATACACCACAAAATAATGAAAGCTGCACAAACACGAACACTTCACAACGATGTCTCTGTTGCTCAATCAGGGTGATGTGGCTGCATAGCATAGTCTCTATAAGACTCAATAACAATAGAGTTTAGGCTGAGAAACACAACTTCAGTAAAATAGTTCAGAACACAGCTTCAGAACACAGCTAATTGCGATTATCCTCATAGGCATTATCCCTTACAGTGAAGTCAGGGTAGCTCTGGTAACACAAGTAAACACCTGGAGGGATCCAAGGTCCAAGGACAAAGAGCCACGCTACTGGAAATTAAGTAATCTGGTAGAAATCAGGAGGGGTTCCCCAATGTGAGAGATGTGTCCCCGGCGCAAAAAAAACATAAATTACAATGCGTGACTTTATCTTTAAATTTAAATAGTAGATCTGCTGCAGTTATGAATGCCCCAAGTAGTGTGGGGTAAGCAATATTACAGTGAAAAGTTCAACTGGGCTGACCCTGAATAATATATGTATTTTACCACAATACCACAAAAACCGTGAACAATCTTTATGTGTGATTCATCAAAAATGAATAATACATTTTTTTTAAATAGAATAAATAGAATAGAAAATCATGTGTTCAACAAACAGACAGTCCCAAAAATCCTCTTCACAAGCTGGTTATCCGAATCCCACGTGCACAAATTCACATCCGTGATTGGAAAACTTTTCACCAATTCGTGAAACACCACCACCTTCTAAAATGGACACTCACCAGAAACAAGGAAAAAATGCACCTTTTGATTTTTGCTGGGTTGACCACTTCACTCATATAAGTATATCTGAAGATTCCCAAATTGGTTGCCAGTAATCACTCTTTGCACCTCCACATTAATCTCAGGATCTCATAAAAAACAGACAGCCATCATTGCCCAACATGTTAAAATTTATTTGATCAATAAAATAAGTATATAAAATTTACACTCACAAGTATGGTGTCTCTAGACCGGCACTAAGTCTTTCCAGCAATACTTTTTGGGGCTAGCTAACACCGTTCCATCTCCCAGGATTGACGTGCGGTCCAAGCCTCGATCTGGTGCAGGTTAGGGCAGGAAGTGACGTCGGCATTACCCAGAAGCCTCTACGCGTTTCGCATGGGTTCCCCAATGTAGCAAAATCTTCTGGAGGAGCTGCATCCTATAGGCTATTGCCTTGCTACCGACACACTGGTTATGCCAGTGGGAGGGATAATCACCTAGCTGCAGATCGCTTGATGAGCTAACTCTGCTTCATAAGGTCGACCTCTCTCATCTGTAGAAGGAGGAAAGCTGAGATATTTATACTCCCTGGGTGTTTCCAGGAATCCAGGGAGCGGTGGGAGATGGTGTTAAAAAAGCCTTTACCTGCATTTGAGCATAGTGATCAAATGGCCATACTGTGCATACAAAAGTGCTGTTTGAATGTTGGTTTTACAGCATAATCGTTTGAAAGAAGAACACAAATGGGAAAGAGCGCTGTACCAGAGCAGAGCCATAAAACCATTCTTGAATGAATAAAAACATGTCTATTTAGTTAAACAGTCCAAGACATGGACAGCGTGGCTGATGCAAGTGTGTTACCTGGAGGTGGATGCAGCATGAGTGACCAGATGATGCTGGGATAATAGCTGGCTGGGGACAGGCTTAGCTATCAAATGGAGTGCATGCAGCAGGGCTCCAGGGGGGAGGTTCGTTGTGGAGGAATGGAGGGAGCCAAGGTGGGGTTTCTGCAGCAGTGGAGGAGCCAATCGGTGGTTCAACAGCTCCCCCATATACATGACTCTGGCCACATCATTGATATCCTTCAACACTACAGATGGGAAAGCCACTATCTTTGGGCGTCCTTGGATGTATGTTCCCTTTACACCTCTATCCCGCACGAAGTAGGTCACAAGGTCCTAAGTTATTTCTTATTCAAATTTACAGTATAATTCTAGGCAGGCTAATTTCTTGTTGGAGGGGGCAAGGTTCTGTCTCAAGCATAATTATTTTACTTTCCTTGATAACTTTTACATGCAAACAAGAGGCACAGCAATGGGTGCAAGCTTCGCACCTTGTTAGACCAACCTAACAATGGGATACTGGGAGGAACAGGCCATCTGGAACAATAAACCATATATGAGACACATCATTTTCTATGGCAGGTGCTCCAATGACATGCTCATCTGGGATGGGGACACTGGGGGTTTTCCAGGATTTGTTGCACATTGCAATGCCAACCATCTGGGCCTTAATTTTACACACGTCATAGACCCTGACCAGTTGGTATTCCTAGATTTAGAGCTCACACGTGAGAATGGTTCCATTATTGCCATCAACCATTCCAAGCTGGTTGGTGGTAACTCCTACCTACATTTTGGGAGCTGCCACCACCCTACCTGGAAAAGGAACATTCCCAGAGGCCAGTTCTTTAGGCTTGGAAGGACATGCTCTAGGGACCAAGAGTACATTGCCCAGAGCGAGATCTTGTTTGGAAAATTCAAGGAGAAGGGTTATCCTGAGGTTCTCCTACAGGAAGCCTTTGATTTCTGCTTAGCCAAACAATCTCATCATGTTCACAATACATTTTTACATCAAGATGCTACTAAACCCAATGCCAGGTTTATCACGGGCTTTAACAGTAAGTTTAGACCCATCACCCATGTTATCAAAGAACATTTGTCTGTCTTATGCTCTGATCCGAAACTAGGTCCTCATTTGCCATCAGTCCCCCAAGTTGTTTTCAGGAGAGCCCGTACCCTCAAAAGTCGCATTGCCCCAAGTAAACCAAAGGAGACAAAAGAAGTGAAAAGTATGCACATCAGATGTTACTTCGATAATAGAGTGGCCATTTTTCAGTGCAAGAAAAGGGGCTTTCTGACTTGCCAGTTTTTATCTCATGGCCAGTCTTCTATCAGCAACAGTTCTGGCAAGAACTATTCCATTCAACAATTCATCACCTGTTCCACCCAGTTCAACATATATGTCCTGCGGTGCCCATGCAATTTATTATATGTAGGTCGCACCATACGGACCTTGCGCACTAGAATGGGCGAGCACCGCAGGTTTATCAAGAAGGGGAAGACAAACACAGTGTCCCCTGTCATTTTGCCACCCATCATGGCAAGAATATTAAAGAAGAAGTAAACCCTGATGGGTTTTATTTCCTCTATATTCCCCTGCAAAGTAAAAGTATAATGGGCTAGTATGCATTGCATACTAGCCCATTATGTGCCACTTAACATGCAAATGAAGAACGCAATGTCCACGATGTCCCCACTGTTGGAAGCATTCATTTTCACCCCTCTTCCTTTCGGGGCCACGGACTCCGGCTCTGTGATTGGCCGGAGCCACGTGATGTCACTCCCGCACATGTGTGCGGGAGCCACCAGTCATGCCACACGCTGGATAAGCCTTAGTATAGGCTTACCTATATGGAAATATAGGTCAGGGGGGTTCACAACCACTTTAAGGAGTTGTCCGTATCAGCTATTGAGCATATACCCAAGGGGTCTCTGACAGACAATGAAAGATTCCTACAGTTATGCAGGAAGGAGACCCTTTAGATTTATAAGCTCAATACTCTCTCCCCTCATGGCCTTAATGGGGAGCTTGATGTCAATACAGTAATGTGACCCTTTGACCCTGGCGGTACGAGTGAATTTGAACGCTCCAACATAGTTGATTCCTCCTTGCCTTTCTAACTTATTTAAATGTTTTCTTCATTTTTGATTTAGTATACATTTCACTTTTAAACCCATATTTGTGGTCTTTGCATTAGGAAGCCATTCCGCATATGTAGAGGAATGCATTTACATAGACGCATGCATGATTATATAAAGATTATCTCCAGTACTCTGAGGCATGCCCCTTC
Organism: Lithobates septentrionalis; assembly: GCA_037952835.1. Classification (NCBI taxonomy): domain Eukaryota; kingdom Metazoa; phylum Chordata; class Amphibia; order Anura; family Ranidae; genus Lithobates; species Lithobates septentrionalis. Next base: position 1,427,653 of record JBBDGP010000009.1, read on the forward strand.
ATATGAATCACACTTCCACATTACTTCCCTTACCATCCTGCTTCTCCTAACCTCTGGTGATATATCTGTCTTTGCCCGATGCTCCCATCTCCCTACACCCTCTGGCAGCAGTCGCAACCCACCGAACTTAGTCTCTATTCCTCTTCTTTCCAAAACCAGCCTCCCCTTCTCCTGTGCCCTCTAGAATGCATGCTCTATCTGTAATACACTCACCGCCCTCCACGACCTCTTTATCACAAATTCCTTTAACCTACTTGCCATTACCAAAACCTGGCTTCATGAATCAGATACTACTTCTCCTGCTTCCCTCTCCCATGGTGGCCTTCTCAGGACTTACTCCCCCAGACCAAGTGGACGGAAGGGAGGTGGAGTGGGAATTCTTCTAACCCCATGCAGCACCTATCAGGTACTTCAAACAACCTTCTTCTCTGACACTCTCCTCTTTTGAGGCACATTGCATTAGTCTATTCTCTCCTATTTCTGTAAGAATTGCTGTCATCTGCCTGCCCTCCTGGACCAGTATCAACCTTCCTTGATGACTGCTCTGCCTGGCTACCCTACTTTATCTCTTCTGAAAATCCCCACAATTATTCTCGGTGACTTCAAGATCCCTGTTGACATTAACACTACTATTACTTCTAAACTTCTCAGTCTAACCTCATCTCTTTACCTGAAGCAATGGATACAGGCTCTTACTCACTCCAACGGCAACACCCTTGACCCCTGACCTTTGACCTTCTCTTATCTGTGCATTCCATGCAACCTCTCCAACAATCCTCTCCCACTCTCTGATCATCACCTTATTAGTTTTGCTCTCTTCCTGTCTTCCACCTCCTCTCCCTCCAACTCCCTAACAGTTATCTTTAGAAACCTTTGTCACCTTAACCCTTCTCTTTTCTACTCTGCTAATGATCACCTCTATGACAAAATCTCACCCCTGTTCTGCCCCAACCTAACCACTTTTGTTTACAACAGCTCAATGTCTTCCTCTCTAGACAGACTTTCCCCCTCACTACACACAGAATCAGGCCCCGACCGCTACAACCCTGGCAAACAGACGACAATAACAATCTAAATCTGCCCTCCTAAAATACTATTCCTACATCCACACTGCCAAACAGACCTATTTTATTACACTCATTAACACATTCGCATCCAGTCCAGGTCAACTCTTCTCTACCTTTAACACTCTACTCTGTCCTCCACTGTCTCCATCCTCTAATTCACTCACTGCCCAGGAGATCGCCAATCACTTCAAAAATAAGATTGATACAATTAATGAGGAGATCTCCAATGAGCAGAAACCTCCACCACTCAACACCCCATGTCCACAGATACAATCATTACTTCCCTTATTCAACCCTGCTAGTATTAACAAGGTTGCTAAACTTTTATCTAACACTCATCTAACCACCTGCCCCTGGATGCTGCTCCCTCACAAATGCTTTGCTCACCCTCGGACTCGATTCTACACTCTCTAACTCACATTTTCAACCTCTCCCTCTCTTGTGGCATCTTCCCAAACTCTCTAAAACATGCACTAGTCACCCCCATACTTAAAAAGCCCTTACTGGACCCCACCAATCTTAACAACCTACGCCCCATCTCCTTATTCGCCTTCTCCTCCAAACTCATGTTTGACTCGAACATTGGCTGTTCGCAAGTTCGCCGAACAGCGAACAATTTGGGGTGTTCGCAGCAAATTCAAATGCCGCGGAACACCCTTTAAAAGTCTATGGGAGAAATCAAAAGTGCTAATTTTAAAGGCTTATATGCAAGTTATTGTCATAAAAAGTGTTTGGGGACCTGGGTCCTGCCCCAGGGGACATTGATCAATGCAAAAAAAAGTTTTAAAAACGGCCGTTTTTTCAGGAGCAGTGATTTTAATAATGCTTAAAGTCAAACAATAAAAGTGTAATATTCTTTTAAATTTCATAGCTGGGGGGTGTCTATAGTATGCCTGTAAAGGGGCGCATGTTTCCTGTGTTTAGAACAGTCTGACAGCAAAATGACATTTCGAAGGAAAAAACCCATTTAAAACTACTCACGGCTATTGCATTGCCGACAATACACATAGAAGTTCATTGATAAAAACGGCATGGGAATTCCCCACAGGGGAACCCTGAACCAAAATTTTTAAAAAAAATGACGTGGGGGTCCCCCTAAATTCCATACCAGGCCCTTCAGGTATAGTATGGATTTTAAGGGGAACCCTGTGCCAAAAGAAAAAAACAAACGGCGTGGGGTCCCCCCAAAAATCCTTACCAGACCCTTATCCGAGCACGCAACCTGGCAGGCCGCAGGAAAAGAGGGGGGGACGAGAGTGCGGCCCCCCCTCCTGAACCATACCAGGCCACATGCCCTCAACATTGGGAGGGTGCTTTGGGGTAGCCCCCCAAAACACCTTGTCCCCATGTTGATGAGGACAAGGGCCTCATCCCCACAACCCTGGCCGGGGGTTGTGGGGGTCTGTGGGCGGGGGGCTTATCGGAATCTGGAAGCCCCCTTTAACAAGGGGACCCCCAGATCCCAGCCCCCCCCTGTGTGAAATGGTAAGGGGGTACTTACCCCTACCATTTCACTAAAAAACTGTCAAAAATTTTAAAAATGACAAGAGACAGTTTTTGACAATTCCTTTATTTAAATGCTTCTTCTTTCTTCTATCTTCCTTCATCTTCTTCTTCTGGTTCTTCTGGCTCTTCTGGTTCTTCCTCCGGCATTCTCGTTCAGCATCTCCTCCACGGCGTCTTCTATCTTCTTCTCCTCGGGCCGCTCCGCACCCATGGCATGGTGGGAGGCTCCCGCTCTTCTCTTCATCTTCTTCATCTTCTACTCTTCTTCTTTTCTTCTCTTCTTCTCTTCTTCTCTTTTTCATTTTCTTCTCCAGGCCGCTCTGCATCCATGCTGGCATGGAGGGAGGCTCCCGCTGTATGACGGCGTCTCCTCGTCTGACGGTTCTTAAATAACTGGGGCGGGGCCACCCGGTGACCCCGCCCCCCTCTGACGCACGGTGACTTGGCGGGACTTCCATGTGACGTCACAGGGAATGCCACAGGGAAGTCCCATCATGTCCCGTGCGTCAGAGGGGGGCGGGGTCACCGGGTGCCCCCCCACCGTTATTTAAGAACCGTCAGACGAGGAGACGCCGTCACACAGCGGGAGCCTGCCTCCATGCCAGCATGGATGCGGAGCGGCCCGGAGAAGAAAATGAAGAAGAGAAGAAGAGAAGAAAAGAAGAAGAGAAGAAGATGAAGACGCTGGAGGAAGAGCCAGAAGAACCAGAAGAAGAAGATGAAGGAAGATAGAAGAAAGAAGAAGCATTTAAATAAAGGAATTGTCAAAAACTGTCTCTTGTAATTTTTAACATTTTTGACAGTTTTTTAGTGAAATGGTAGGGGTAAGTACCCCCTTACCATTTCACACAGATGGGGGCCGGGATCTGGGAGTCCCCTTGTTAAAGGGGGCTTCCAGATTCCGATAAACCCCCCGCCCGCAGACCCCCACAACAACCGGCCAGGGTTGTGGGGATGAGGCCCTTGTCCTCATCAACATGGGGACAAGGTGTTTTGGAGGGCTACCCCAAAGCACCCTCCCAATGTTGAGGGCATGTGGCCTGGTACGGTTCAGGAGGGGGGGCGCACTCTCATCCCCCCCTCTTTTCCTGTGGCCTGCCAGGTTGCGTGCTCGGATAAGGGTCTGGTATGGATTTTTGGGGGGACCCCACGCCGTATTTTTTTTTTTTTGGCGCGGGGTTCCCCTTAAAATCCATACCAGACCTGAAGGGTCTGGTATGGAATTTAGGGGGACCCCCACGTCATTTTTTTTTTACATCTTGGCCGGGGTTCCCCTTAATATCCATACCAGACCTGAAAGGCCTGGTATGGAATTTAGGGGGACCCCCACGTCATTTTTTTTTTAAACTTTGGTTCGGGATTCCCCTGTGGGGAATTCCCATGCCGTTTTTATCAATGGACTTCTATGTGTATTGTCGGCAATGCAATAGCCGCTAGTAGTTTTAAATGGGTTTTTTCCTTCGAAATGTCAATTTGCTGTCAGACTGTTCTAAACACAGGAAACATGCGCCCCTTTACAGGCATACTATAGACACCCCCCAGCTAAGAAATTTAAAGGAATATTACACTTTTATTTTTTGACTTTAAGCATTATTAAAATCACTGCTCCTGAAAAAACGGCCGTTTTTAAAACTTTTTTTTGCATTGATCCATGTCCCCTGGGGCAGGACCCAGGTCCCCAAACACTTTTTATGACAATAACTTGCATATAAGCCTTTAAAATTAGCACTTTTGATTATTCATGTTCATGTTCGTGTCCCATAGACTTTAACGGTGTTCGAACAAACTTTTTTCCTGTTCGCATGTTCTGGTGCGAACCGAACAGGGGTGTGTTTGGCTCATCCCTATTCCCCGCATCCAATACACATGACAGGAGACTTTGACCGCCTCTCAATGAAGCCAGTTTACACAGCCCAGGGATGACCATGGTCCGCATTGGAAAAGGGTCCTGTGCATCTTTGGCTCTGTTTCAGGTGCGAATTCAGGTAAAAATTCAGATCTGATTCGCACCTGAATTGCTGTACAGGGACGCACCGGACCCCCTATTGGGACCAGCGATCGCATCAGTGTGAACCCAGCCTTACAGAGATCACAGAACTCCTCTGTCAATTTTAGCTGCTTTTCTCTCCAGAAGGGCCGGGCTATACTGGTCCAGGAAGTTGTTGCTGACCCTGAACAGAATAGAGATGAACAGAAATGCGTGAACAGAGATGCTTGCTCAAAAGTAAGCCAATAATGTAATGAGTATGTAAACTTTGGCCAGCATTCAATACGTTGTAAATAATTTGCACTGTATTTTAGCATATACAGCATGTACGAAAATCCAAATGTTATTACAAGCTGTTTTCAGGCAGGAATACATTCTTGCCAAAACATCCAGTACAGAAATACTAGGTGTGGCTTTCTCTGACATTTGGAAAGTTTAATACTTATAATGAATGATGAAGTAAAAAAGAACATGGACTTTGGGGAATAATCACACCAAAAAGTAAAGAGCACCTCTTCATCCATTTTTTCTAACCCAGAAAATAATTATAATCTGTAATTGATTTTATTACTGTGCCAATGTAGTCAAAGAAAATTTGTCCAAACTATGTTAGATAGTTAAATCAAATGAAGGCCACACTTGAACCACTCAACCAACTGAGAACCAAGTGATAAAGTCCAATGCAAATAGTATCCCGTTATGAAATACGAAATTGTTCCCCGTGGGGTTTTTTAGCAGCAAAAGAGAGGGTAAAAAAGTACTGCATGAGATTGCATAAATAGAATTTTAATAATGATAAAATATCATTATATTTAAGAAAACTATAAATACAGTCGATGAGACATCAGTTGTGGTACAAAAAAAATAAATAAATAAAATGAAAGCAACATCCCTGGCGTGACAGTCACAATATTATACAAGACATTGAGGTAAATTAGTACATAATTCGTATGTATGAGTCCTGTATATATGAATTCTGATGCGTTTCGACCCCACTGGGTCATCTTCACAGGATTGTTGTGAACTGTAAACATATTTGTAAGAATTGAAGTTCATTCATGGACTGAATAAATATATAAATGAAATAAAAAAGAAGAAAACAGCAGTATTGGACATGTTCATATATAGTTACCGATCAAAGTGGATTAGGTCGTATTGGATAGCCTCAAAAGAGGGAATTCCCCCTGCTTGGTCCGACTCAGCCAGTCCGCATGGTCCCCGGGGGGGGAGTCAAACTGTGCGGCTTCACTTCCTGGTTCCCTACTGCTCATGTGCGAGTCGCGCTGCTCGTCCTCACTGGTATCTTCTGTGTTCTGGGACCTGTGTGTCTCCCAGAAGACAGCGGGGGAGGACAGAGTAGGCGCCGGAAATGGCGTAGGTCACCGCGGGGATCTATGCCACGAAGTGGGAGCAAATGCCTGTATTAGACAGGTATTTGCTCCCTCCTCCCCCCTGAAAGTTACCAAATGTGACACCGGAGGGGGGGAGGATTCCAAAAAGTGGAAGTTCCATTTTTGGGTGGAACTTCACTTTAACAGGACCTAAATTTCTGACTAAAGTTCCACTTTAAGAACAGAAGAGTGTGAAAGAACATGTCAAAAACTGCAATATTTATTATTTTTGGCACCTATCTACCATTATCTCTATTGTGTTGTTTTTTTTTTGCTCATTTGTATAACACTTTTGCTGAAATATATAGTGGCTTACGTTGGCTCTGTAAACATTCTATTGCTGAGATTGCTGAGATTGTGCAGCTTCGGAACAATTGTTAAAGGAGTGCAAAAATATTTCAGCATAAACTCACACGCCTGTACTTATATTTTAAAGAGTTGCTAATCCCCCAACAGTAAAATCAGTCTGTTTATGCAGTAAAGCATACTTGTTATACTCACAGTGGAACCTAAGGGGTTAATCCTCTGCATTGTGTAAAAAGTCCTGTCTTCTCTGATCCTCCCCTATTTACATAGACCTTAGACATGTGCAGGATGAAAAAATTTGTTTAGTTTCGTTTCGTTTCGATTCGTTATTTAACTAAATTCATTTAGTTAAATTCGTTGCATTCGTTACATTCGTTTTCGGAATTCGTTTCGTTTCGTATTATATATATATATAAAAACCATCTTCCGAAATTGGAATTTGGTACAGAATGAATTCAAATAAAAAAGATTAGAATAGAATATTTTATATTTTGTTCTATTCTGTTCTATTGTTTTTTTATGCTATTCTTTTATATTATTTCCTGTACTATTCTAATCTTTTCTATTTGAATTCATTCTGTACCAAATTCCAATTTCGGAAGATGGTTATATATATATATATATATATATATATATATATATATATATATATATAATTTTTCTCTATTCTGTTCTATTGTTTTTCTGTTCTAGTCTTTTCTATTAGAATTCAATTTCATTCTGTTTCTGTATAATCATTTTCAGAAATTCTAATTTCGTATAGAATGATTTCGCATTCAAATAGAAAAGATTAGAATAAAATAGAAAATAATAGAAAAGAATAGAAAAACAATAGACCAGCATAGAAAATAAATAAATTAAAAAAAATAAAATAAATATATATAAAAACCATCTTCCTGAAATTTGAATTTCTTATAAAATGAATTTGAATTTGAATAGAAAACATTAGAATAGAGTAGAAGAGAAAAGACTAGAAAAACAATCGAACAGAATAGAATAAAATATATATATTATATTTTATTCTGTTCTGTTCTATTGTTTGTCTAGTCTATTATTTTCTATTCTAATCTTTTCTATTTAAATTCAAATTAATTCTATACGAAATTCCAGTTTCAGAAGCCATCTTCCGAAATTCGAATTTCGTATAGAATGAATTTAAATTTCAATAGAAAAGTTTAGAATAGAATAGAAAAGAATAGCATAGAAAAACAATGAAACAGAATAGAACATTTTTTATTATTAAAAATATATATATATATATATATATATATAAAACATCTTCCAAAATTCGAATTTCATATAGACCAAAATCAAATTTGAATATAAAAGATTAGAATAGAATAGAAAATAATAGAAAAGAATAGACTAGAAAAACAATAGAACAGAATAGAAGAAAATATAATATATATATTATATTTTCTTCTATTCTGTTCTATTGTTTTTCTAGTCTATTCTTTTCTATTATTTTCTATTCAAATTCGAATTCATTCTATACGAAATTCGAATTTTCTGTTCTAATCTTTTATATTCAAATTCTAATTCATTCTATACGAAATTTAAACTTCAGAAGCCATGTTCCGAAATTCGAATTTCGTATAGAATGAATTTGAATTTGAATTGAAAAGACTATTATAGAATATAAAATAATAGAAAAGAAAAGCATAAAAAAACAATAGATGAGAATAATAAAAAAATGTATATATATATATATAAATATATATATATATATTTATATTCTATTGCTTTATTATTTTATATTCTATCTTATTGTTTTTTTTAGAAAAACGTGTTCTATTTTTTTCGAATTCGATTCGAATATGTTTTCAAATTCGATTTGAATTTGTCTTCGAATTCGATTCGAATTCGATTCGAATATGTTTTTGAATTCGTTCGTTTTTTTTCGGATTCGTTTAAATCCTTTACTTTTGTAATTCGGAAATTCGGATGCATCCGAATTTCCCGAATAATGAAAAATTTGTCCGAATTTCGATTCGGAACGAAACGAAATGCACATGCCTAATAGACCTCAATCCATCTCCATCAACAGAGTCTCGGGGGCACTCTGCACATTCTCAGTTTGGTGTGTATTAAAAGAGAGTTTTTTTTTTCTTGGGATGGTACATGTGATGAGCACAGGGCACTGTCCAGACAGAGGGTCAGGGGTCCTGCAGCCTCAAAGGACAGTCAGAGAAGAATGAAAACTCCTCCTACAGGCTTTAACCAGACACTCACAGAAGTCATAAGACTGCTATATACTGCTGATGAGAAAAGGTATTTAGCAGTTTATATTTACTAAAATAATTACATTTCCATATTCTGTGTACTGTGGGAGACCAGATACAGTGAATGCAGGGTCCTGGGTTTAGTAAGATATAGCAGATATACTGCGGCAGAATGGCACGGGCAGGCAGAATCACGTACCCATACGTGATCTGCCTCCCGCGGGCGGGGGTCCGATCGGACCCCCCCCCGGTGCCAGCGGCGGTCGGCTTGTGACTGGGAGCGTTGAGAGGCGAGGGGGAGACCATCCTATCGTGGCCCCCCCCTCGCGATCGATCCCAGCCAATGGAAATCCTCCCCTGCCTGTGTGTAGTTTCACACAGGCAGAGGATGTGATGTCATCTATCCTCGGCTCTGCAGTTTCCGTTCCAGCGCCGAGGAGAGAAGACATGTAAGTGCACAAAACACTACACACACACAGTAGAACATGCCAGGCACATAAAACACCCTGATCCCCCCCCCCCTGATCGCCCCCCGACCCCCCCCAATCACCCCCCCCCTGTCACAAACTGACACCAAGCAGTATTTTTTTTTTTCTCCTGATTACTGCTAGGTGTCAGTTTGTGACAGTTACAGTGTTAGGGCAGTGAGTGTTAGCCCCCTGTAGGTCTAGGGTACCCCCCTAACCCCCCCTAATAAAGTTTTAACCCCTTGATCACCCCCTGTCACCAGTGTCGCTAAGCAATCATTTTTCTGATTGCTGTATTAGTGTCGCTGGTGACGCTAGTTAGGGACGTAAATATTTAGGTTCGCCGTCAGCGTTTTATAGCGACAGGGACCCCCATATACTATCTAATAAATGTTTTAACCCCTTGATTGCCCTCTAGTTAACCCTTTCACCCCTGATCACCGTATAACCGTTGCGGGTGACGCTGGTTAGTTCGTTTATTTTGTATAGTGTCAGGGCACCCGCCGTTTATTACCGAATAAAGGTTTAGCCCCCTGATCGCCCGGCGGTGATATGCGTCGCCCCAGGCAGCGTCAGATTAGCGCCAGTACCGCTAACACCCATGCACGCAGCATACGCCTCCCTTACTGGTATAGTATCTGTATGGATCAATATCTGATCCGATCAGATCTATACTAGCGTCCCCAGCAGTTTAGGGTTCCCAAAAACGCAGTGTTAGCGGGATCAGCCCAGATACCTGCTAGCACCTGCGTTTTGCCCCTCCGCCCAGCCCACCCAAGTGCAGTATCGATCGATCACTGTCACTTACAAAACACTAAACGCATAACTGCAGCGTTCGCAGAGTCAGGCCTGATCCCTGTGATCGCTAACAGTTTTTTTGGTAGCGTTTTGGTGAACTGGCAAGCACCTGCCCCAGGCAGTGTCAGGTTAGCGCCAGTACCGCTAACACCCACGCACGCACTGTACACCTCCCTTAGTGGTATAGTATCTGAACGGATCAATATCTGATCCGATCAGATCTATACTGGCGTCCCCAGCAGTTTCGGGTCCCCAAACACGCAGTGTTAGCGGGATCAGCCCAGATACCTGCTAGCACCTGCGTTTTGCCCCTCCGCCCGGCCCAGCCCACCCAAGTGCAGTATCGATCGATCACTGACACTTACAGAGCACTAAACGCATAACTGCAGCGTTCGCAGAGTCAGGCCTGATCCCTGCGATCGCTAACAGTTTTTTTGGTAGCGTTTTGGTGAACTGGCAAGCACCTGCCCCAGGCAGCGTCAGGTTAGCGCCGGTACCGCTAACACCCACGCACGCAGCATACACCTCCCTTAGTGGTATAGTATCTGAACGGATCAATATCTGATCCGTTCAGATCTATACTAGCATCCCCAGCAGTTTAGGGTTCCCACAAATGCAGTGTTAGCGGGATCAGCCCAGATACCTGCTAGCACCTGCGTTTTGCCCCTCCGCCCGGCCCAGCCCAGCCCACCCAAGTGCAGTATCGATCGATCACTGTCACTTACAAAACACTAAACGCATAACTGCAGCGTTCGCAGAGTCAGACCTGATCCCTGCGATCGCTAACAGGTTTTTTTGTAGCGTTTTGGTGAACTGGCAAGCACCAGCGGCCTAGTATACCCCGGTCGTAGTCAAACCCGCACTGCAGTAACACTTGGTGACGTGGCGAGTCCCATAAGTGCAGTTCAAGTTGGTGAGGTGGCAAGCACAAGTAGTGTCCCGCTGCCACCAAAAAGACAAACACAGGCCCGTCGTGCCCATAGTGTCCTTCCTGCTGCATTCGCCAATCCTAATTGGGAACCCACGCTTCTGCAGCGCCCGTACTTCCCCCATTCACATCCCCAACCAAATGCAGTCGGCTGCATGAGAGGCATTTTCTTTATGTCCTCCCGAGTACCCCTACCCAACGAACCCCCCCCCAAAAAAGATGTCGTGTCTGCAGCAAGCGCGGATATAGGCGTGACACCCGCTATTATTGTCCCTCCTGTCCTGACAATCCTGGTCTTTGCATTGGTGAATGTTTTGAACGCTACCATGCACTAGTTGAGTATTAGCGTAGGGTACAGCATTCCACAGACTAGACACACTTTCACAGGGTCTCCCAAGATGCCATCGCATTTTGAGAGACCCGAACCTGGAACCGGTTACCGTTATAAAAGTTACAGTTACAAAAAAAAGTGTAAAAAAAAAAAAAAACACAAACAAAAATATAAAATAAAAAAAAATAGTTGTCGTTTTATTGTTCTCTCTCTCTCTCTATTCTCTCTATTGTTCTGCTCTTTTTTTACTGTATTCTATTCTGCAATGTTTTATTGTTATTATAATTTGCACTGTATTTTAGCATATACAGCATGTACGAAAATCCAAATGTTATTACAAGCTGTTTTCAGGCAGGAATACATTCTTGCCAAAACATCCAGTACAGAAATACTAGGTGTGGCTTTCTCTGACATTTGGAAAGTTTAATACTTATAATGAATGATGAAGTAAAAAAGAACATGGACTTTGGGGAATAATCACACCAAAATGCATCCGAATTTCCCGAATAATGAAAAATTTGTCCGAATTTCGATTCGGAACGAAACGAAATGCACATGCCTAATAGACCTCAATCCATCTCCATCAACAGAGTCTCGGGGGCACTCTGCACATTCTCAGTTTGGTGTGTATTAAAAGAGAGTTTTTTTTTTCTTGGGATGGTACATGTGATGAGCACAGGGCACTGTCCAGACAGAGGGTCAGGGGTCCTGCAGCCTCAAAGGACAGTCAGAGAAGAATGAAAACTCCTCCTACAGGCTTTAACCAGACACTCACAGAAGTCATAAGACTGCTATATACTGCTGATGAGAAAAGGTATTTAGCAGTTTATATTTACTAAAATAATTACATTTCCATATTCTGTGTACTGTGGGAGACCAGATACAGTGAATGCAGGGTCCTGGGTTTAGTAAGATATAGCAGATATACTGCGGCAGAATGGCACGGGCAGGCAGAATCACGTACCCATACGTGATCTGCCTCCCGCGGGCGGGGGTCCGATCGGACCCCCCCCCGGTGCCAGCGGCGGTCGGCTTGTGACTGGGAGCGTTGAGAGGCGAGGGGGAGACCATCCTATCGTGGCCCCCCCCTCGCGATCGATCCCAGCCAATGGAAATCCTCCCCTGCCTGTGTGTAGTTTCACACAGGCAGAGGATGTGATGTCATCTATCCTCGGCTCTGCAGTTTCCGTTCCAGCGCCGAGGAGAGAAGACATGTAAGTGCACAAAACACTACACACACACAGTAGAACATGCCAGGCACATAAAACACCCTGATCCCCCCCCCCCCTGATCGCCCCCCGACCCCCCCCAATCACCCCCCCCTGTCACAAACTGACACCAAGCAGTATTTTTTTTTTTCTCCTGATTACTGCTAGGTGTCAGTTTGTGACAGTTACAGTGTTAGGGCAGTGAGTGTTAGCCCCCTGTAGGTCTAGGGTACCCCCCTAACCCCCCCTAATAAAGTTTTAACCCCTTGATCACCCCCTGTCACCAGTGTCGCTAAGCAATCATTTTTCTGATTGCTGTATTAGTGTCGCTGGTGACGCTAGTTAGGGACGTAAATATTTAGGTTCGCCGTCAGCGTTTTATAGCGACAGGGACCCCCATATACTATCTAATAAATGTTTTAACCCATTGATTGCCCTCTAGTTAACCCTTTCACCCCTGATCACCGTATAACCGTTGCGGGTGACGCTGGTTAGTTCGTTTATTTTGTATAGTGTCAGGGCACCCGCCGTTTATTACCGAATAAAGGTTTAGCCCCCTGATCGCCCGGCGGTGATATGCGTCGCCCCAGGCAGCGTCAGATTAGCGCCAGTACCGCTAACACCCATGCACGCAGCATACGCCTCCCTTACTGGTATAGTATCTGTATGGATCAATATCTGATCCGATCAGATCTATACTAGCGTCCCCAGCAGTTTAGGGTTCCCAAAAACGCAGTGTTAGCGGGATCAGCCCAGATACCTGCTAGCACCTGCGTTTTGCCCCTCCGCCCAGCCCACCCAAGTGCAGTATCGATCGATCACTGTCACTTACAAAACACTAAACGCATAACTGCAGCGTTCGCAGAGTCAGGCCTGATCCCTGTGATCGCTAACAGTTTTTTTGGTAGCGTTTTGGTGAACTGGCAAGCACCTGCCCCAGGCAGTGTCAGGTTAGCGCCAGTACCGCTAACACCCACGCACGCACTGTACACCTCCCTTAGTGGTATAGTATCTGAACGGATCAATATCTGATCCGATCAGATCTATACTGGCGTCCCCAGCAGTTTCGGGTCCCCAAACACGCAGTGTTAGCGGGATCAGCCCAGATACCTGCTAGCACCTGTGTTTTGCCCCTCCGCCCGGCCCAGCCCACCCAAGTGCAGTATCGATCGATCACTGACACTTACAGAGCACTAAACGCATAACTGCAGCGTTCGCAGAGTCAGGCCTGATCCCTGCGATCGCTAACAGTTTTTTTGGTAGCGTTTTGGTGAACTGGCAAGCACCTGCCCCAGGCAGCGTCAGGTTAGCGCCGGTACCGCTAACACCCACGCACGCAGCATACACCTCCCTTAGTGGTATAGTATCTGAACGGATCAATATCTGATCCGTTCAGATCTATACTAGCATCCCCAGCAGTTTAGGGTTCCCACAAATGCAGTGTTAGCGGGATCAGCCCAGATACCTGCTAGCACCTGCGTTTTGCCCCTCCGCCCGGCCCAGCCCAGCCCACCCAAGTGCAGTATCGATCGATCACTGTCACTTACAAAACACTAAACGCATAACTGCAGCGTTCGCAGAGTCAGACCTGATCCCTGCGATCGCTAACAGGTTTTTTTGTAGCGTTTTGGTGAACTGGCAAGCACCAGCGGCCTAGTATACCCCGGTCGTAGTCAAACCCGCACTGCAGTAACACTTGGTGACGTGGCGAGTCCCATAAGTGCAGTTCAAGTTGGTGAGGTGGCAAGCACAAGTAGTGTCCCGCTGCCACCAAAAAGACAAACACAGGCCCGTCGTGCCCATAGTGTCCTTCCTGCTGCATTCGCCAATCCTAATTGGGAACCCACGCTTCTGCAGCGCCCGTACTTCCCCCATTCACATCCCCAACCAAATGCAGTCGGCTGCATGAGAGGCATTTTCTTTATGTCCTCCCGAGTACCCCTACCCAACGAACCCCCCCCCAAAAAAGATGTCGTGTCTGCAGCAAGCGCGGATATAGGCGTGACACCCGCTATTATTGTCCCTCCTGTCCTGACAATCCTGGTCTTTGCATTGGTGAATGTTTTGAACGCTACCATGCACTAGTTGAGTATTAGCGTAGGGTACAGCATTCCACAGACTAGACACACTTTCACAGGGTCTCCCAAGATGCCATCGCATTTTGAGAGACCCGAACCTGGAACCGGTTACCGTTATAAAAGTTACAGTTACAAAAAAAAGTGTAAAAAAAAAAAAAACACAAACAAAAATATAAAATAAAAAAAAATAGTTGTCGTTTTATTGTTCTCTCTCTCTCTCTATTCTCTCTATTGTTCTGCTCTTTTTTTACTGTATTCTATTCTGCAATGTTTTATTGTTATTATGTTTTATCATGTTTGTTTTTCAGGTATGCAATTTTTTATACTTTACCGTTTACTGTGCTTTATTGTTAACCATTTTTTTGTCTTCAGGTACGCCATTCACGACTTTGAATGGTTATACCAGAATGATGCCTGCAGGTTTAGGTATCATCTTGGTATCATTCTTTTCAGCCAGCGGTCGGCTTTCATGTAAAAGCAATCCTAGCGGCTAATTAGCCTCTAGACTGCTTTTACAAGCAGTGGGAGGGAATACCCCCCCCCAACGTCTTCCATGTTTTTCTCTGGCTCTCCTGTCTCAACAGGGAACCTGAAAATGCAGCCGGTGATTCAGCCAGCTGACCATAGAGCTGATCAGAGACCAGAGTGGCTCCAAACATCTCTATGGCCTAAGAAACCGGAAGCTACGAGCATTTTATGACTTAGATTTTGCCAGATGTAAACAGCGCCATTGGGAAATTGGGAAAGCATTTTATCACACCGATCTTGTTGTGGTCAGATGCTTTGAGGGCAGAGGAGAAATCTAGGGTTAATAGACCCCAATTTTTTCAAAAAAGAGTACCTGTCATTACCTATTGCTATGATAGGGGATATTTACATTCCCTGAGATAACAATAAAAATGATTTAAAAAAAAATGAAAGGAACAGTTTAAAAATAAGATAAAAAAAAATAATAATAATAAAGAAAAAAAAAAAAAAAAAAAGCACCCCTGTCCCCCCTGCTCTCACGCTAAGGCGAACGCAAGCGTCGGTCTGGCGTCAAATGTAAAAAGCAATTGCACCATGCATGTGAGGTATCACCGCTAAGGTCAGATCGAGGGCAGTAATTTTAGCAGTAGACCTCCTCTGTAAATCTAAAGTGGTAACCTGTAAAGGCTTTTAAAGGCTTTTAAAAATGTATTTAGTTTGTCGCCACTGCACGTTTGTGCGCAATTTTAAAGCATGTCATGTTTGGTATCCATGTACTCGGCCTAAGATCATCTTTTTTATTTCATCAAACATTTGGGCAATATAATGTGTTTTAGTGCATTAAAATTTAAAAAAGTGTGTTTTTCCCCAAGAAATGCGTTTGAAAAATCGCTGCGCAAATACTGTGTGAAAAAAAAAAATGAAACACCCACCATTTTAATCTGTAGGGCATTTGCTTTAAAAAAAATATATAATGTTTGGTAGTTCAAAGTAATTTTCTTGCAAAAAAAAATAATTTTTTTATGTAATCAAAAAGTGTCAGAAAGGGCTTTGTCTTCAAGTGGTTAGAAGAGTGGGTGATGTGTGACATAAGCTTCTAAATGTTGTGCATAAAATGCCAGGACAGTTCAAAACCCCCCAAATGACCCCATTTTGGAAAGTAGACACCCCAAGCTATTTGCTGAGAGGCATGTCGAGTCCATGGAATATTTTATATTGTGACACAAGTTGCGGGAAAGAGACAATTTTTTTTTATTTTTTATTTTTTTTGTGCAAAGTTGTCACTAAATGATATATTGCTCAAACATGCCATGGGAATATGTGAAATTACACCCCAAAATACATTCTGTTGCTTCTCCTGAGTACGGGGATACCACATGTGTGAGACTTTTTGGGAGCCTAGCCGCGTACGGGACCCCGAAAACCAAGCACCGCCTTCAGGCTTTCTAAGGCCGTAAATTTTTGATTTCACTCTTCACTGCCTATCACAGTTTCGGAGGCCATGGAATGCCCAGGTGGCATAAAACCCCCCCAAATGACCCCATTTTGGAAAGTAGACACCCCAAGCTATTTGCTGAGAGGTATAGTGAGTATTTTGCAGACCTTACTTTTTGTCACAAAGTTTTAAAAATTGAAAAAAACAAATGAGAGCTGCAAAATACTCACCATGCCTCTCAGCAAATAGCTTGGGGTGTCTACTTTCCAAAATTGGGTCATTTGGGGGGGGTTTGTGCCACCTGGGCATTCCATGGCCTCCGAAACTGTGATAGGAAGTGAAGAGTGAAATCAAAAATTTACACCCTTAGAAATCATGAAGGCGGTGATTGGTTTTCGGGGCCCCGTACGCGGCTAGGCTCCCAAAAAGTCCCACACATGTGGTATCCCCGTACTCAGGAGAAGTAGCTAAATGTATTTTGGGGTGCAATTCCACGTATGCCCATGGCCTGTGTGAGCAATATATCATTTAGTGACAACTTTGTGCAAAAAAAATAAAAAAAATTGTCACTTTCCCGCAACTTGTGTCAAAATATAAAACATTCCATGGACTCAACATGCCTCAAAGCAAATAGCTTGGGGTGTCTACTTTCCAAAATGGGGTCATTTGGGGGGGGTTATGCCATCTGGGCATTTTATGGCCTTCAAAACTGTGATAGGTAGTGAGGAGTAAAATCAAAAATGTACGCCATTAGAAATCCTGAAGGCAGTGATTGTTTTTCGGGGCCCCGTACGCGGCTAGGCTCCCAAAAAGTCCCACACATGAGGTATCCCCATACTCAGGAGAAGCAGCTAAATGTATTTTGGGGTGCAATTCCACATATGCCCATGGCCTGTGTGAGCAATATATCATTTAGTGACAACTTTTTGTAATTTTTTTTTTTTTGTCATTATTCAATCACTTGGGACAAAAAAAATGAATATTCAACGGGCTCAACATGCCTCTCAGCAATTTCCTTGGGGTGTCTACTTTCCAAAATGGGGTCATTTGGGGGGGTTTTGTACTGCCCTGCCATTTTAGCACCTCAAGAAACGACATAGGCAGTCATAAATTAAAGGCTGTGTAAATTCCAGAAAATGTACCCTAGTTTGTAGGCGCTATAACTTTTGCGCAAACCAATAAATATACACTTATTGACATTTTTTTTACCAAAGACATGTGGCCGAATACATTTTGGCCTAAATGTATGACTAAAATTGAGTTTATTGGATTTTTTTTAGAACAAAAAGTAGAAAATATCATTTTTTTTCAAAATTTTCGGTCTTTTTCTGTGTATAGCGCAAAAAATAAAAACGGCAGAGGTGATCAAATAACATCAAAAGAAAGCTCTATTTGTGGGAAGAAAAGGACGCAAATTTCGTTTGGGTACAGCATTGCATGACCCAGCAATTAGCAGTTAAAGCGACGCAGTGCCAAATTGTAAAAAGTGCTCTGGTCAGGAAGGGGGTAAATCCTTCCGGGGCTGAAGTGGTTAAGCACCGCTTGCAAATATGGGACCACCTTAAAAAAAGGAATTTGGAATGTTTATAATATGACTTCTCTTATTGATCATGGGTGCTAAACCTTTTGTTTGAAAGTCCTATGTATCATTTTCTTTTTTCCTGAAGACCCAGCTGACTGTCTACAAGTGGTCCTAAAACCTATGCAGCCAGATACTTAAAAATTCATTGAGAGATTTTCTCATAAATTTTAAATACATCTTCACTTAGAGGACAGTGACAAGATTAACTAATAGTCATGGCATGGTTGTAAACAGGTGAGTGAAAATAGCATTTAGCAACAATAACACAAGTGTTTGTTATTGTTACCCCATCACTTCATATTCCTAATATGTGCCTGTTGAACCATGTACTTGTATGAAAAAGTGTCCTGTTCTCTTTGAATTGCTTCCTTTGTGTGAAATCCCTGGTGTTCCTGCCAGTCCTGCTTACCTATTAAAAACTGACCACACTAAGCAGACAAACTCACTGCGTTCAGTTCTCTAGCTATGCTGGGAACTCAGCCTGCTCTCTTCCAATGATTAGACTTACTCTGACACACCTCCCCTGCACAGCCTTTCACTGGGAAGATTAGTGTAATGCTGTTTCTCCTCCCCCCAGCTTTTATGCAGCTGAGAACAGAGAATATGTGATCATTTATAAAAAAAGGAAAGAAAACGTATTTATAATATTTTTATATCTATACACTAATGTTTTGCCTTTCATTTCTATTTTAAACGGTATGGGTTGTTTTACAAGGCAGTTGTTTACTTTAACTTCTTGCCGACCAGCCGCCGTCATTATACAGCAGCAGGTCGGCACGATCCCATAAACCATCGTAGCTATACATCGGTCCCTTTAAGCGGGATAGCAGGCGCGCCGCACGTCCTCTGCACAGCGGAGGTGCCGATGCTCGTGACCGGCGGTCGTGATGACCGCAGGCCACGAGCAATCACGGGCACGAGAGGCAGAACAGAGATGTGTGTGTGTAAACACACAAATCCCAGTTCTGTGAGGAGAGGAGAGAGAGATCGTGAGTCCCTACGAGCTGGGAACCACGATCTCTCATCTCCTATAGTCACTCCCATCCCCCACAGTTAGAACACACACGTAGGGAACACAGTTAACCCCTTGATCACCCCCTAGTGTTAACCCCTTCTCTGCCAGTGACAATTATACAGTAATCAGTGCATTTTTATAGCACCGATCGCTGTATAATTGTCAATCGACCCAAAAATGTGTCAAAAGTGTCCAATGCATCTGCCATAATGTCGCAGTCTTGATAAAAATTGCAGATTGCCACCATTACTAGTAAAAAAAAAATAATAATAATAAAAATGCCATAAATCTATTCCCTATTTTGTAGACATACCAAAAATATGTTGAAGAATACATATCGGCCTAAACTGAGGAAAAAATTAGTTTTTTTTAAAAAAAATTGGGGCTATTTATTACAGCAAAAAGTACAAAATATTGTGGTTTTTTTTTCAAAATTGTCACTCTTTTGTTGTTTATAGCGCATAATAAAAACTGCAGAGATGATCAAATACCACCAAAAGAAAACTCTATTTGTGGGAAATAAGGACCTCAATATTGTTTGGGTACAACGTCGTTGACCGCGCAAATTTCAGGTAAAGCGACACAGTGCTGAATCACAAAAAATGGCCTGGTCAATGAGCAGCCAAATCTTCCGGGGCTGAAGTGGTTAAGATCAAAATGCTGATTGTTGCAACTTATTTTTGATCCTGAGAAACAGGTCATATTTCAGGGCTTAAAGGGAAAACATTTGGAACAATTCTATTTTAATATATTCAAGGTTGAAATTTACTTTTTTTAAATCATCTCTTTCCATTAATATAAAAGTAATATTTTACAATACCTTTAACACTGCATCCTTTAACGCACCCATGATACTAATATCACAATGATTTATGCAATTTTTAAAGTAATAGTAAAGCAGAAGTTGTTTGACTCTGTCTCTAATCCCCCAGGGAGGAGAAGAAAGGCTGGCTGAATCATTCCTATTTTGTGTACATTTAAGTATGAGCTATTGAACTCTATAAGCATTAGCTTTTTTAAACAGAGCAGCTAAGAATTAACAGATGAACATGTCAAAAGGGCTTAAAACTTCATTTGCTTACAGTAAAAATGGAATGTTAATAAACAATATTTCATGTTTACCTAACTAAAATAACTATTTTTATATTTACTTTTTAGTTCTAATCATCATTAAAGAAAGAAATATACAAAATGCTATGTTTTCTTTTCTGGCCTGAAAGAATATCTTGAGGCTGTGATTAGTGAGAGAAGTGTAGAAAAAGTAAGAAGTCATTAAAGTTTGCCTAATTTATTTTACTTAATAAAATTAGGTTAATTTAGTTACCTAATTTCCCTGATGTATTAGGCAGGCCATAGATGATACGATTTTCTTTCCTGCAACCGTGGGATGCAGGAAAGAAAATCGCTTGATTCCCCCATCACACCAGTCGGTGTTGATGGAGGAATCCCTCCCGTGGAGCTGTCCCAACCAATAGAACTCAGTGGTTTTGCCGCTGGCCGTATTTGCATGCTGAAAATCTGACATGCTGGTTGTACCCAAGTCGAACAATGGATTGATTTAGGTTCAATCAGTCTGCCAATACATGGTTTGAATCTTGGCCAGTTCAGCAAGGACCGGCCGAGATCTGAACCATCTATAGCCAGCTTTAAGCAGCTCAACTCAAAATGGATTCTCCTTTTATTTGTGAAAGCAGGAGACAGTTTGAAAGGCTGTTTGCTAATTTGCACTGCTAATGTTTCCCTGGAAGGAAGATCTCCCTGTACAGCTATGACAGGTAGAGCTCATGCCTCCAGACAATACAGAGTGAATTGCGGAAATACTGTACCCTGTATTTTCTACTGTACTGCATTTTTTGGAGCAATTTGATTGCTGTTTTATTTGCACAGCAAGCACTTTATCACAGTTGCTGGAGTTGGGATCTTCCATACAATTTGGACTTTTATTTTGTGATCTTCGACACTAATAACCAGTTGACCTCCGAAGGTTTACCCCCCTTCATGACCAGGCCATTTTTTGCAATACAGCACTGCATTACTTTAACTGACAATTGTGCAGTCATGCGACACTGTACCCAAATAACTTTTCTGTACTTTTTTTCCCTACAAATAGAGCTTTCTTATGGTGGTATTTGATCACATCTGTGGTTTTTATTTTTTGCGCTATAAACAAAAAATGACTGACAATTTAAAAAATATATATACTTTACTTTCTGCTATAAAACATACCTAATAAAAAATGTAAAAAAATCTAATTTCTTCATCAATTTAGGCCAATATGTATTCTGCTACATATATTTGGTAAAAGAAATCCAAATAAGCATTTATTGATTGGTTTGCGAAAAAGTTATAGCGTCTACAAACTATGTGATATTTATTTATTTTTAATTTTTTTTTTACTAGTAATGGCGGCAATCAGTGAGTTATAGTGGGACTGCAATATTGCAGTGGACATCAGAAGTGTCTGGCACAGAGCAGCCGCCCTGCCGCAGTAAATTTTATTTTTATTCTATCCAATATCCATTGTTTACACATGAATTTCGGATTATGATGTGTTGTGGCACATTTATTACTGAACATCAGTTTGCAGGTATATGTATTAATTTTTAGTTTATGCAAAATTTCTTTGGATGTGTTAAAGGGACCAGTACACTCCTTTTGTTAATTTATTAATTCACATACATGAATTGGTTCAGGCATATTAAATTTTGATCATTTTAGGGAGATAAGCCCTGTTCTACTTTAAATGCTATAGCACAGGGCTCAAAATTTCAAGTCCTGAGGCCTTAAGGGTTACTCGCCACCAGTTTTCCCACCCAACCCCTACTCTACGCCACCCCTAATCCCACCCCTAATCACGCCCTCATAAATTATCTCATGAAATGACACAAATGTTTTATGCAGAATTAATGTTATAAAAATAAATATTAACAACAACTTTATCAGTGCCCATCAATGCAGCCTCACCTGTGCCCATCAATGCAGCCTCACCTGTGCCCAACAATGCAGCCTCACCTGTGCCCACCAATGCAGCCTCACTCTGTGCCCAACAATGCAGCCTCACCTGTGCCCAGCAATGCAGCCTCACTGCTCATCAATTCAGCCTCACCTGTGCCCATCAGTGCAGCCTCACCTGTGTCCATCAATGCAACCTTACCTGTGGACAACAATGCAGCCTCCCCTGTGTCCATCAATGTGTCCATTAGGGATGAGCTTCGAGTTTGAGTCGAACTCATGTTCGACTCGAACATTGGCTGTTCGCAAGTTCGCCGAACAGCGAACAATTTGGGGTGTTCGCGGCAAATTCGAATGCCGTGGAACACCCTTTAAAAGTCTATGGGAGAAATCAAAAGTGCTAATTTTAAAGGCTTATATGCAAGTTATTGTCATAAAAAGTGTTTGGGGACCTGGGTCCTGCCCCAGGGGACATGGATCAATGCAAAATAAAGTTTTAAAGTCATGGGGAATGCCACAGGGAAGTCCCGTCATGTCCCGTGCGTCAGAGGGGGCGGGGTCACCGGGTGGCCCTGCCCCCCCGTTATTTAAGAGCCGTCAGACGAAGAGACGCCGTCACACAGCGGGAGCCTTCCTCCATGCCAGCATGGACGCGGAGCGGCCCGGAGAAGAAAATGAAGAAGAGAAGAAGAAAGAAGAGAAGAGGATGAAGAAGAAGATGAAGAGAAGAGTGGGAGCCTCCCCTCATGCCATGGGTGTGGAGCGGCCCGAGGAGAAGAAGATAGAAGACGCCGCGGAGGAGATGCTGGACGAGAACGCCGGAGGAAGAACCAGAAGAGCCAGAAGAACCAGAAGAAGATGAAGGAAGAAAGAAGAAGCATTTAAATAAAGGAATTGTCAAAAACTGTCTCTTGTCATTTTTAACATTTTTGACAGTTTTTTAGTGAAATGGTAGGGGTAAGTACCCCCTTACCATTTCACACAGGGGGGGCCGGGATCTGGGGGTCCCCTTGTTAAAGGGGGCTTCCAGATTCCGATAAGCCCCCTGCCCGCAGACCCCCACAACCACCGGCCAGGGTTGTGGGGATGAGGCCCTTGTCCTCATCAACATGGGGACAAGGTGTTTTGGGGGGCTACCCCAAAGCACCCTCCCAATGTTGAGGGCATGTGGCCTGGTACGGTTCAGGAGGGGGGGGCGCACTCTCGTCCCCCCTCTTTTCCTGCGGCCTGCCAGGTTGCGTGCTCGGATAAGGGTCTGGTATGGATTTTTAGGGGGGCCCACGCCGTTTTTTTTTTTTTTTTTTTGGCGCGGGGTTCCCCTTAAAATCCATACCAGACCTGAAGGGTCTGGTATGAAATTTAGGGGGAACCCCACGTCATTTTTTTTTTAAATTTTGGCCGGGGTTCCCCTTAATATCCATACCAGACCTAAAGGGCCTTGTATGGAATTTAGGGGGACTCCCACATCATTTTTTTTTTTTTTAATTTTGGTTCGGGGTTTCCCTGTGGGGAATTCCCATGCCGTTTTTATCAATGAACTTCTATGTGTATTGTCGGCAATGCAATAGCCGCGGGTAGTTTTAAATGTTTTTTCCTTCGAAATGTCATTTTGCTGTCAGATTGTTCTAAATACAGGAAACATGCGCCCCTTTACAGGCATACTATAGACACCCCCCAGGTACGAAATTTAAAGGGATATTACACTTTTATTGTTTGGCTTTAAGCATTATTAAAATCACTGCTCCTGAAAAAACGGCAGTTTTTAAAACTTTTTTTTGCATTGATCCATGTCCCCTGGGGCAGGACCCGGGTCCCCAAACACTTTTTATGACAATAACTTGCATATAAGCCTTTAAAATTAGCACTTTTGATTATTCATGTTCGTGTCCCATAGACTTTAACGGTGTTCGCGTTTTCGAGCGAACTTTTTTCCTGTTCGCATGTTCTGGTGCGAACCGAACAGGGGGGTGTTCGGCTCATCCCTAGTGTCCATCAATGCCACTTCAGATCTGCCAACAATGCAGCCTCACCTGTGTCCAACAATGCCACTTCACCTGTGCCAAAGATGCAGCCTCACCTGTGTCCATCAATGCCACTTCACCTGTGCCAACAATGCAGCCTCACCTGTGCCCCATCACTGTAACAGCTTTCATTTGAATTGCCGAGTGTTCCCCGTGCTCGCCGTCACATACAGCCCTGCCTCCTGGCCCGGGTACTTTGATAAACGTAACACGTACCAGCATTGGGGCGGTGTTCTGTCTATCAAAGTACCCGGGACAGGAGGCGGGGCTGTATGTGCCCATCAGTGCAGCCTCACCTGTGTCCATCAATGCAACCTTACCTGTGCCCAACAATGCAGCCTCACCTGTGTCCATCAACGTGTGTCCATCAACCACTTCAGATCTGCCAACAACGCAGCCTCACCTGTGTCCAACAATGCCACTTCCCCTGTGCCAAAGATGCAGCCTCACCTGTGTCCATCAATGCCACTTCACCTGTGCCAACAATGCTGCCTCACCTGTGTCGAACAATGCTGCTTCACCTGTGCCAACAATGCAGCCTCACCTGTGTCCAACGATGCCGCTTCACCTGTGCCCCATCACTGTAACAGCTTTCATTTGAATTGCCGAGTGTTCCCCGTGCTCGCTGTCACATACAGCCCCACCTCCTGGCCCAGGTACTTTGATATACATCACACGGACCAGCATTGGGGCGGTGTTCTGTCTATCAAAGTACCCGGGACAGGAGGCGGGGCTGTATGTGACAGCAAGCGTGGGGAACACTCAGCAATTCAAATGAAAGCTGTTACAGCAATGTTCTCCACTCTGTGATGATCCAGCTGGCCCTCTCTTCCCCTGGGTGATCGCTGGGAGAAGGGCTCCTATTCAACCCCGCCTGCTGAAGGTGCTTGCCCCCCAAGAGAGCCCCACACTCGAGTAGAAATTTTGAGGGCTGCTTTAGCAGACAAAGACATTTTATACAATTGTGCATTTCCAAACTTGTGGCAACAATTTGGGGAAGGCCTTTTTTCGTTCACATAAAACTGGGCCCCTGTGCACAAAGGCAGCTCCATAAAGATACGGTTTGATGAGTTTCGTGTGGTGGAACTCCACACCCAACTCTGTGTTCCAACACAGAGCCCAAAACAAACCTCTAATGAACACCTTTGGGTTGAATTAGAACGCTGATTGTGAGCCAGGTCTTCTCATTCAACATCAGTACATGACTTCACAAGTGCTCTTTTGGCTGAATGGGCACTTATTCCCACAGACACTCTTGTGGAAAGATAGAAGAGTGGCTTCATGCTAAAGCTGCAAAGGGAGGTCCACTATATTTTAATGCCCATGGTTATGCAATGGGATGTTAATATTGGTGTGATAGATTGGTCAGGTATGCACAACTTTTGGCCATATAATGCATGTTATAGTATATTGTGAATCTGGATCTTGTGTAAAATGTAATTCCTACTTAATGTTAGTGCCACCTGCACATCTAATATTGGCTGTTTATCATAATAGTAATGTGTTACTTTTGCTTATACACATATATTGATGAGAGGGGTTCAACAGCTGTTGACAGATCTGCTGTGGCCAAATAATAATACACAATTGATTCAGGTTAAAAATTCAGAACATCAAGCGCCACTTTGTAAGGGAAAGTTACAAAAGAGAAAAAAGCTTGCCTTCAAACTCATTTGTTTAGATGCAATGAGTTCTCCTAAAGACAGTATTCATTAGGCATCCTATTCAGATCACAAAGGAACATTGCAGAGTAAACTCCTTGGAGATGGGGAGACCAGTATACATGCAAAGGAAAAAACCCGCACACTGCTACAACTCAAGAATGTAAACAGCCTTATTCACAAAGTTCTTATTATGTCTACAATGTGATGATAATTTCCTTTTTGAAGAAGCTGCCAAGAAAACAGAGAGGCTGTGTGCAGTGCATCATCCAGCAGGACCATCAGGTGGCCCTGTGTGTACAAGACAAGCCAACTAGATTCTACTGTTGTTACACTGTATACATAGGAAATAATAATCTTGAGCAATGTTTGCACAGATAATGCTACAGTTTTTATGCAGGCCACCTAATCTCTAAATAGGGATGAGCCGAACACCCCCCTGTTCGGTTCGCACCAGAACTTGCGAACAGGCAAAAAATTCATGCGAACACCGTTAAAGTCTATGGGACACAAACATGAATAATCAAAAGTGCTCATTTTTAAGGCTTATATGCAAGTTATTGTCATAAAAAGTGTTTGGGGACCTGGGTCCTGCCCCAGGGGACATGGATCAATGCAAAAAAAAGTTTTAAAAACGGATGTTTTTTCGGGAGCAGTGATTTTAATAATGCTTAAAGTGAAACAATAAAAGTGTAATAACCCTTTAAATTTCGTACCTGGGGGGTGTCTATAGTATGCCTGTAAAGGGGCGCATGTTTCCCGTGTTTAGAACAGTCTGACAGCAAAATGACATTTCAAAGGAAAAAAAGTCATTTAAAACTACTCGCGGCTATTAATGCATTGCCGGTCCGACAATACACATAGAAGTTCATTGATAAAAACGGCATGGGTATTCCCCACAGGGAAACCCCGAACCAAAATTTAAAAAAAAAATGACATGAGGGGTCCCCCTAAATTTCATACCAGGCCCTTCAGGTCTGGTATGGATATTAAGGGGAACCCCGGACAAAATTTTTTTAAAAAATGGCGTGGGGTCCCCCTCAAAATCTATACCAGACCCTTCAGGTCTGGTATGGATTTTAAGGGGAACCCCGCACCAAAATAAAAAAAAAAACGGCGTGGGGTCCCCCTAAAAATCCATACCAGACCCTTATCCGAGCACGCAACCTGGCAGGCCGCAGGAAAAGAGGGGGGACGAGAGAGCGCCCCCCCACTCCTCCTGAACCGTACCAGGCCACATGCCCTCAACATTGGAAGGGTGCTTTGGGGTAGCCCCCCAAAACACCTTGTCCTCATGTTGATGAGGACAAGGGCCTCATCCCCACAACCCTGGTCGGTGGTTGTGGGGGTCTGCGAGCGGGGGGGCTTATCGGAATCTGGATGCCCCCTTTAAGAAGGGGACCCCCAGATCCCAGCCCTCCCCCTGTGTAAAATGGTAAGGGGGTACAAAAGTACCCCTACCATTTCACAAAAAAACTGTAAAAAAATGTTAAAATTACAAAAGACAGTTTTTGACGATTCCTTTATTTAAATGCTTGTTCTTTCTTCTTTCTTCTTTCTTCTTTCTTCTATCTTCTATCTTCCTTGGTTTCTTCCTCCATCTTCTTCTTCTTCTGGTTCTTCTGGTTCTTCCTCCGGTGTTCTCGTCCGGTACCTTCCTCCGTGGCATCAGCATCTTCTTCCCTTCTTCTATGCAAGTGAAGGCGCAAAGAACTGGTGATAACAACAATAACAACAATAGTAAGAACAGAGGGATAGGGAACAAACTGAAATATTTCCAGTCTCACATTACATTAAATGGATAGATAATGTCCACATGTATATGTCCAAAGTGGAGAAATTGAATATCTCATTAACATATATAGGGTAAGGTCTCACTGTCATGTGAACATGAGGAGTTCAAGGGTCCAGTTAATAATGATAGGTCCACGAGCAGGGCTGCCTTCATCAAGAAGTGAAACCACATTCCAGTCCTAAGGAAAAGCAAAAAAGAGAGGCGCCTCTGGGTGCAGACTAAAAACAAGGTTTATTTCATAAAAAGGTACCTTTTTATGAAATAAACCTTGTTTTTAGTCTGCACCCAGAGGCGCCTCTCTTTTTTGCTTTTTCTTCCCTTCTTCTCCTCGGGCCGCTCCGCATCCATGATGGCATGGAGGGAGGCTCCCGCTCTTCTCTTCATCTTCTTCTCTTTATCTTCCTGTCTTCATCTTCTTTTAGGGCCTCTCCGCATCCATGATGGCATGGAGGGAGGCTCCGCCCCCCCTCTGACACACGGTGACTTGACGGGACTTCCCTGTGGCATCACGGGGAATGCCACAGGGAAGTCCCGTCAAGTCCCTGTGCGTCCCCCCATTATTTAAGAAGAGGAGAAGCGTCACACAGCGGGAGCCTCCCTCCATGCCATCATGGATGCGGAGCAGCCCGAAAAGAAGATGAAGACAAGAAGATGAAGAGAAGAAGATGAAGAAAATAAGATGAAGAGAAGATGAAGATGAAGAGAAGAGCGGGAGACTCCCTCCATGCCATCATGGATGCAGAGAGGCCCGAGGAGAAGAAGGGAAGAAGACGCCGACGCCGTGCAGGAAGATGCCGGACGAGAACACCGGAGGAAGAACCAGAAGAACCAGAACAAGAAGAAGATGGAGGAAGAAACCGAAGGAAGAGAGAAGATAGAAGAAAGAAGAAAGAAGAAGCATTTAAATAGAGGAATTGTCAAAAACTGTCTCTTGTCATTTTTAACATTTTTGACAGTTTTTTAGTGAAATGGTAGGGGTACTTTTGTACCCCCTTACCATTTCACACAGGGGGGAGGGCCGGGATCTGGGGGTCCCCTTGTTAAAGGGGGCTTCCAGATTCCGATAAGCCCCCCGCCCGCAGACCCGCACAACCACCAGTCAGGGTTGTGGGGATGAGGCCCTTGTCTTCATCAACATGGGGACAAGGTGTTTTGGGGGGCTACCCCAAAGCACCCTCCCAATGTTGAGGGCATGTGGCCTGGTACAGTTCAGGAGGGGGGGCGCTCTCTCGTCCCCCCTCTTTTGCTGCAACCTGCCAGGTTGCGTGCTTGGATAAGGGTCTGGTATGGATTTTTGGGGGGACCCTACGCCGTTTTTTTTTTAAATTTTGGTGCGGGGTTCCCCTTAATATCCATACCAGACCTTAAGGGCCTGGTATGGAATTTAGGGGGACCCCCATGTCATTTTTTTTTTAAATTTTGGTTCGGGGTTTCCCTGTGGGGAATTCCCATGCCGTTTTTATCAATGAACTTTTATGTGTATTGTCGGACTGGCAATTCATTAATAGCCGCGAGTAGTTTAAATGACTTTTTTTCCTTTGAAATGTCATTTTGCTGTCAGACTGTTCTAAACACGGGAAACATGCGCCCCTTTACAGGCATACTATAGACACCCCCCAGGTACGAAATTTAAAGGGATATTACACTTTTATTGTTTGACTTTAAGCATTATTAAAATCACTGCTCCCGAAAAAACGTCCGTTTTTAAAACTTTTTTTGCATTGATCCATGTCCCCTGGGGCAGGACCCAGGTCCCCAAACACTTTTTATGACAATACCATGAATATAAGCCTTTAAAATTAGCACTTTTGATTTCTCCAATAGACTTTTAAAGGTTCGCTGTTTGGCGAACTTGCGAACAGCCGATGTTCGAGTCGAACATGAGTTCGACTCGAACTCGAAGCTCATCCCTATCTCTGAACTGGCGGTCATTTTTTAAGAATCTGTCACTGCCATAGTGACAGGTTCTTATACACTTAAGAACCGGAAGATTTGCCCCCTTAATGATCAAGCCATTTTTTGCAATACGGCACTGTGTGCTTGACAATTGCGCGGTCGTGCAACGTTGTACCCAAACAAAATTGATGTCCCTTTTTTCCCACAAATAGAGATTTCTTTTGATCACACAGAGCGACAATTTTGAAAGAAAAACTATATTTTTTACTTTTTGCTATAACAAATATCCTCCCAAAAAACTAAAAAAACTAATTTCTTCTACATATTTTTGGTAAAAAAAATCTCAATAAGCGTATATTGATTGGTTTGCGCAAAAGTTATAGCGTCTACAAAATAGGGGATATATTTATGGTATTTTTATTTATGTTTATTTTTGATCTAGTAATGGCGGTGATCTGGGATTTTTAGCAGGACTGCGACATTGCGGCAGACAGATTGGACACTTTTGACACTTTTTTGGGACCAGTGACATTTACACAGCGATCAGAGCTAAAAAGAGCCACTGATTACTGTATAAATGTCCCTGGCAGGGAAGGGGTTAACACTAGGGGGCGATCAAGAGGTTGAGCGTGTTCCCTGGGAGGTGTTGCTAACTGTATGGGGGCTGGGCTGACTGAAGGAGGAGAGAGATCATTGTTCCTTATCACTAGGAACAGACGATATCTCCCTCCTGCCCTGACAAAACGGGGATCTGTTTGTTTACACTGACAGATCCCCACAAATTGCCGTGTACGCACTCGATGTACAATGATGACAATTCGCACAGGGGAGCCAACTTGCCGCAGTACAACTGCGGAGGGTGGTCCGTTGTAATGTTGTAGTAGTAAGAACACCTAAATTTGTCGCTTGTGTCGGTAATGTTACCAAAACTGGTGCAAATGCTTGCTGGAATTAGGAGCGGGTAGTTTTCTGGATTGACCCAATCATCGTAAATTGCCAATTCTATCCATTCTCAAATGAGGAATGTCTTTTTTGATTTAACAGGTCAAAGGGGCATAGCAAGAAAGAGGAGAATGCCAAGGCTTTTGCGTACAGCAGAAGTGAGCATATCCACATTTTCAATATGTAGCACCCTGGGCCTAAACAGGGCTTCTAATAAATCTAGTTGTGCTAGGTGGTAACTAGCCTGGCTAATTGGTAGGTTGATCCACTGATTCCTGTCTTAAGTCTGAGTTTGGGGTAGTCTCTTTCTTCTGTCAATGGGTGGCACTGTTGCTTTTGGCCTTAGAATGATGGATTATCATAAATTCAGGTAATGGGTAACTAGGTTATCTCAGTAGGAGTTTCTTTAACCACTGTGTATGCTGGTATAGGCTATTTATTTGGGAGGAGTCAGGTGATTGGGGTGCTTCCTGCCTGCGGCCTGGGTGGGTGTGTGTTCAGAAGCTCCTTGTTACTAGGCCTGAAGCCTGAGACCTATCCAGGAGGCATGCTGGCTGCTAGGTCCACTTAAGGCATATCCAGCAGTTCAGGGTTCCGCACAGGAGGTGCAGCCAAGGTTAAGCCCGAAGCTTGGGTCGGAACTACGTGTGTTAGAGGCCCGGTCTGAGGGGAACCTGATCATTGTTGGAGGTAAAGGAGAAGCAGTTGCCACCAAGGGGCAACTACTCCTGTTACCGGAGCCAAGTTTGGAAAGGATGAAGTTCTGAAGGAGTACCAGAGCAGAAGCTTCACTAGCTGGGGACAGTGAAGTGGTGGGAAAGCTTCAGTAGAGACTCATCCAGGAAGGCAGCGGGTAGCTGTGAGTAAAGCTTTAAAGAAGTACAGCGGTTAGCTGTGAGTGAAGCTGGGGGAATCCAGCGGGTGGCTGAGAGTCC
Organism: Lithobates septentrionalis; assembly: GCA_037952835.1. Taxonomy (NCBI): domain Eukaryota; kingdom Metazoa; phylum Chordata; class Amphibia; order Anura; family Ranidae; genus Lithobates; species Lithobates septentrionalis. The sequence continues at coordinate 1,458,644 of JBBDGP010000009.1, forward strand.
AAGAAGTCTAGTGAGAGAGATGGTGAGCTGCGCTTAAGAATCTACAGTGGGATACTGTGAGTTAAACTGGAAGATCTACAGTGGGTTACTGTGAGTTAAACTTGAAGATCTACAGTAGGATACTGTGAGAGAATTTGTTGCATAGGAGACAGCGGTTGCTACAAGATACAGATTGCTGCATTCAGCTTAAAGGCCCTTGTTCTGTATTGCTGTCTGCCTAGTTCTATTTTTGTCTGCAAAGTTTGCCTTACTTGCTATTGCATTTGCCTAAGGGTGTCCTGTGCCCTAAACCCTCTCTCCCCAACGTTCCTGTTAAGAGAAATAAAACTCTCTCTTTGTTCATTTTTACAAAAAGTGAGTGGCACCCAATCTTTTCACCTTACACCACACCCACTATGCCTAGTAACCTGTACCCTGAGGAGGAATGTCAGTTCTCCCTGGCTCTGGGGGTCAGGCCCTTGGAAGTCCGGGAGACCGTTACAATTATATTGCTTGAAGCTTTGACATCAGGGGATAACAGCCTGCGGTGAGACATCTTCTGTGGCTTCCTCTAGCACAGCACTGGCAAAAAATAGCATTAATGCTTTATTGAATTCCCAAGATAATGATCTAAGGTGAAGGCAGAACCCACAATGTAACTTATAACAAGACAGTGGATATATCTGACATTTTTACATTTGTCTACAAACATTTAGTGTCGAGAAAGGTGTTTCACAGCACTACTGATCTGTCCTGTATATGTATGAAAACCTCAGGATTGCCATAAAGGTTAATGGATGGAGTATCAACATGTCAAAAGTTGGACAGGGTGTGAAGATGTCTCTCTAATGAAGCCTAGGATAGCAGGTAAAAAAAACTGACAGAAATTATAATACTTCTCCACTCTATCCAAAATTAGAAAAAAGTTTTGGCTGGACATACACTACATTGCATCCAGCTGACATCTGCATTTGTGTCTAGTGAATACATCTGATTTTAAATAAGGGATGATTAACTAACAGAGTCTTTTTCATCCTAGTCTGTGTTACCCTCAAACACCCAGTCTAGTCCAAAGATAGAACTGACATATCAGCATGGATGTCGCACCACTTCCTTAAACGAAGTCTCTCTAAAACTGAGCTATTAACATTCCCCCCTGCACGTGCCCCCCTCCATGACTTTGCCATCAAAATCAATAATGCAACTATCAGTCCCTACCCTCACGCCAAGGTACTAGGTGTAATCCTAGATTCTAACTTGTCATTTCAGCCCCAAGTCCAATCATTGCTAAAAGTTTGTAGAACTCACCTCTGTAACATCTCAAAAATTCTCCCCTTTTTAACAAATGAAACCACCAAGCTCCTCATTCACTCCCTTGTTATCTCTCGCCTTGACTATTGCAACTCCCTTCTCATTGGCCTGCCTCTCCATAGGCTATCCCCTCTTCAGTCTAACATGAATGCTGCTGCCAGACTTATCCACCTTACCAACCTCTCAGTGTCTGCCAACCCTCTCCTCCAATCCCTACACTGGCTCCCAATCACCCAGCGAATTAAATTCAAAATACTAACCACAACATACAAAGCCATTCACAACTCTGCCCCGAGCTACATCACCAATCTTGTCTCCAAATATCACCCAAATCATCCTCTCCACTCTTCTCAAGACCTCCTACTCTCAAGCTCTCTTGTCTCCTCCTCCCATGCTCGTCTCCAGGATTTCTCCAGAGCCTCTCCCATCCTCTGGAACTCGCTACCTCCACTGGTGCGGCTATCCCCTACTCTTGCTACCTTCAGGCGATCCCTGAAAACTCATCTCTTCAGGAAAGCCTATCACGTCTCCAACTAATCTCCTACCACTTTCATCAGCTCATTCCCCACAGTTACAACCTTTTGTACCACCTGCCCCACCCTATTAGATTCTAAGCTCTTCTGAGCAGGGCCCTCTTAATCCTCTTGTATTTTATTGTATTGTAACTGTATTGCCTCCTTTTATTTTTTTTCCAAGATAAAGTTTATTAAGATTATACACAAGAATACATTTATATCACCAAAGTAAGTAAAGTACAGTGTATAATCAGCAATAACAATAATTAATAATCAGCAAATAATGTTATATATAAAATGTTTGGTACACTCAAAAATATACGAGATATAAAATATTAGGTAAGTTCAGTAGAGACATAGCAAATCATATTGAAAGCGTGGTCTTCCATTTGTGTGTCAAGTCTAACCATTAATATTCCTAGAATGTTTATAGTATGGTAAGAATGATAATACAAATAATAGGGTTGGAAAACCTGGGAGTTTAAGTTTTCCCTTTATTGTAGATATGGATCCGTGTATGAGAGTCAAGATGTTTAAGTTTATTTGATACATGTATCCCAATATCACATTTTGCATTAATTCAATATTATTTAGAAAAGTTTTCCACATCTCATTGCATATGGTCATAAAGGAGTCTAGGAATTTTGTATATATAAGGGAGTAAAACGGTAGGGTAGGTGATCTTCTGTTTCCTAGCTTAATAGTGAGCAATCTATATAGCTTCAAATGGGAGATTCTCAGGTCTTCATAATATTAAGTTTCTCTTGTATGTGTTATGATCTTGTTTCCATCAACATGTGTGTAAAATTCTGGGAATAGAACGGATACGGTGTAAGGGCATAAGTGGTATTTTAATTGAGAAGTTGGGATTGTCTCCTTTTATATTGTAAAGCGCTGTGTAAACTGTTGGCGTTATATAAATCCTGTATTATAATAATAATAATAAAAAAGGATAGCTCCTTTGGAGATGACTGAGTATTTGCAGTGAAGAAGAAATAAACTGGGGCTTATTTTTGTAGTAAAGCATGCCCATGGTGTATCTACTAATGTTTCAGTACAGTAATGATTCCAAGCCTGATTCTAGATCACTATTTAATTGTAAATTTGGAATTTTTATGAAAGTTGCTATTTCACTTCTCTGAATCTAATGAATTCTCTATTTTTGTTTGTATCAATGTTTTGTGTGATTTAGTGGAGGGATGTGAACTTCAATTAGCACAATTGTATAGCCCAGGAGAAACTCAAGTGATAAGATTCCTCTGCTTTAACAAACATACTGATAGCGTGAAACAGCTGCTGCCAGAGGCAACTGATCTACCTCCTTTCTCAAATGATAACATATGCTAAGTTTTATGCACAAATCTGGCACTACTTGCTTTAAAAATAAAAAGGTAAAATGAAACTGTACATTTCAACTGAGCTTACCATTTCTGTGCTGCAACATACATACCCTCATTAGTATGTGTTAATGATTTACAATCTTGGTGTAGCACTTACCCCCACAGGAGCTGCTGGTAATGCCACGACTCTCTTAACCACTTAGCCCCTGCTGACTGACACACTTGGTCGTAGACTAAAAATCGTTTACACCTATGGACTCAAGGGTGAGCGGGCTTCCACTCTAAAGGAATGCACAGAATTATGGCCACAAACAGCTAAGTTGTAAATTATTTGAATATATTATGGGGATTCAATGTAACATGGTGTAAATCAACAAACAGATAATTGCACAGACATAAGTGCACTATGATAGCAGAATGAGCAACAAACCAATATCTTACCCTTAAAAGAACTATGGCAAGGTTAAACTGAACTATAACTGGGTCACTAGGGTCTCTAATTGGCATCAACCAAAACCAAGGAATGGAAAGGCCCTGGTGTACAACTTGTGTATACAACCCCAATAGCGGGCGGGCATACTCATTTCTAGTGTAGAGGTACCCCTGGAAGTAATAGAAAGCACCTGCCGCCTAGAAATTAACGTTAGTCAGTTTCAGTGGGGCCCTTCTTTAGGTGGTGCACGATCCCTTTAAGTGTGTTAGTGAGTAAAAAAATGACAGATGGGCTACTAAGTACGAACAGTTTCTATTGGAGCTAGCAGTGTGTGGTGGGTGTTTGGGACATGTAGTTCAGCTCACCACTTCCTGACAGCTGATTGGTCTGGTCCCAAAGGCTTGGTGATCAGCATGTTCTAGAAGCCAGGCTTCGGATCCTCACATAGGCTGCAGTCTCTCAGCTTCAATCCTGGAGATGCAGAGACTCTCTCTCTCTTATGCTGCGTACACACGATCAGAAATTCCATCAGAAAAAACTTGGATGGTTTTTCTGACGGAATTCTGCTCAAGCTTGCCTTGCAAACACACGGTCACACAAAAGTTCTCTGACCAACAAGAACGCGGTGACGTGACACTACGATGAGCCGAGAAAATGAAGTTCAATGCTTCTGAGCATGCTTCGAATCGTTTCCGAGCATGCGTGATTTTTTGCACGTCCGAATTGCATACATACGAACGCATTTTCGGATAGGAACTTTTTCCGACCGAAAAATAGAGAACCTGCTCTCAATCTTTTGCTGGCTGGAATTCCGCTAGCAAAAGTCCAATGGAGCATACACACGGTCGAAATTTTCTGACAAAAAGCTCATATCGGTCTTTTGCTGGCGACATTTCTGATCGTGTGTACGCGGCATAAGACTTAATCTCTGCAGTCAGCTCTAGCAGGTTCGGGTGCAGGTCTGTCCTCCTCCCTGATGTGGGTGAACAGGAACAGCAACAAGTCCTCTTAGCTCATCTCTCATGGCTTTGGTCCCTTGGATGTAGGGCACAGACCCTGACAGCAAGTCTGTTGCTCTCCTCTTTAGACTTTTTAGATCTCAATCTGTTTGCCCTGGAAAAACAGTGAAGCTCTCCTCTTCCAGGGGCAGGGACTTGTAGGAATTCTGGTAGACATTAACCTCCATAGACTTGCATGGCGCCTGCACAGTGATTCCTTTCTGATGTTCTTATTGGTTGTTTCTCTCCCGCCCTCTGATTGGATCTGAACTACCTGCCAGAAGGGAGGGGGGAGAGCAAAGAATGAGCATGGATTACACAAATCTACGCCTGTCAGCTGCTATAGGAGAAGCGGAACACAGGGCACGCAAATACAGAATGGGGGGGGGCGGAGCGGAGGATGCACCTGACTACACACCCCCCCTACCAAAAAACCTTTGCCACCCCAAAGGAAACACTCAGTCCAGTACCGCCTAAATTGTCCATAACCTCATACAGTACATGCCTTTGAATATACAAGAGGAGGCAAAGTCAGGTTATTAAGCGTAAAAAATTCAACAGTCAACCCCCCCACCAGTTTGTGAAGGGAGAGGGGTTGCCTTTATCAAAGGCCACTAATAATGGTATGGCCCACAAAAGTGTGTCAGCGGGTGAGCCAGATTAGCCCTCCACAGAAACTGGAGTGTTTAGGGTCTGCCTTCAGTGAAACTATTTCTGGTATCAATCTTTTTCCTGTGGATCATTCTCAAGAATGACATTAGCATTCCAATTGAACTTGACTGACTGTAGAATTTTGTCCGTTCTACCCAGCTTTCAGACTTTTTTCATCCCTTTAAATGGGGCTTGCTGCTCTTGAGCCATGCACTGGTACAATGTCCACAACATGGGATGTATGCCTTCAGGGGTGGCTCGTTCCATAACATGAAGTGTCCCCATGTGGGGGGAGGGGTGAGGGAGAAAGAGGAGCAGGCAACAGAAGCAGCACACAGGGTACACCAAGAGGACCAGAGTCCCAGCGCTGCACAGCCTCTCTGTCACTACTCGCTCCTATCTTTGCTCACAGCGAGAGGGTGGGCAACCAGGGGCTGGAGAATACAGACTCGCTCTGCACAGATCCTGCACAGATCCTGGTGGGGGGTTGAGAGGGGGGGATAAGCGCATAGAGCTGGTTGCACCCAGCTACACAGGCATCTCATAATAGTGATAAAGATTTATTTTAAAACATTACATTTTGTAGCAGTAGTATTAAATTATAGAGCATACAAAAGCAAATTTTGCAATAGGCCTCTATGTTTCTCAATAAAGTGACTGTGATACACATAGGTGGTATACCGGAGGCCTTCTGTAAAAGTAGAATAGGTCAGAACCACTAGAAGCTCACCTCTATTTTGGCTAAAGTTGATGTAGACCTGTATACACTAAAGGCACCATAGTAATGTGCCCACATTTAGAAATGTCATGCATGTTTGTTTACCTTCAAAATATTACTCCCTTTGGCTGTACGAGTCGTGCAAAACTCTCTAACCGGTGGGCGGGTCTCTTTGTCGGTGCTCGGAAGGCGGAGTTGTGACATCTCAGGACTCCCCCCATCTCTATACTCCCCCTCGCCAGGCAGAGTTGCGGAGCATAACCTCGTGCCCGGACATGGAAAAGTGCGCGCATGGCAGTCCTCACCATACACGCACGTCACATACAGAGCGCGCTCACGGCCCCATCAATGTGCGCACGTCAAAGCTACCAAGAACCTGTGTGTTTGAGAATTCCTGGCACCAGTAGCTTTGACAGCTGATCATCTTCCAGAAAATAGCTCCATTATAACGATCAAGAGGCTGGGAGCTGCACTGCACCATATATGGCCTCCTCTGCCACGCTGAGCTTCTGCTGATGGCACAAACTATCACCAGCTGGCCACGACCCTTGATGAGTACCATCCAGTCAAAGTCAGGAAAGGCATCACATGACTTCAGTATGCCCAATTATGCTGAGGTGTGGAGCAGCCAATTCTGGGAGAGCTTGAGAATCATAGACACACTCCCTTTGCTCTCATGCTTGCACATGAGAGAAAGACATCAGATGTCAGTCACAGCTGCGGGGGGTGTGGCGACACAAATTTGTCTGTGTGTTGGTTTTTATCCTAGCAAAAAAGGGAAGAGGATTGTACAGTGCTGGATTACCTCTTTGTGGTAGGACTGGGCACAGATGACTTGACATCCTCTATTGTACCAGGTAGAAGGCTTAATTAAATTTTTTTCCGGGTTTACAACCACTTTAAATTCAGCCTTTTGCCTCTAGAACCTGATAGCTGCTGTTGCTGTGACAGCATATGCTCATGCTGGAGACAATTGTCAATAAAGATTTAATAGAAAATAATAAGAAAATCTAAAAATTTAAAATTTGCTCAGTTGGTCATTCTGCTTTGTACTTTGTGTCTCAAGGTGCATTTTGATGGAGCCACTATTATGATTCACGTGTCAATGCTGTATTCCCAGAATTCTGTTTTCTACCTGCAGTCTTACACCTTGGGGGTTATTTACTAAAGGAAAATCCACTTTTCACAGCAAGTGCACTTGAAAGTGCACTGAAAGTGCACTTGGAAGTAAAGTCGCTGTAGATCCGAGGGGGACATGCAAGGGAAATTAAAAACAGCATTTTAGCTTGCACATGATTGGATGATAAAATCAGCTTCCACTCATTTCAGATCTACCTCTTAGATTTAGAGCGACTGCACTTCCAAGTGCACTTTTAGTGCACTTTGAAGTATTGAACAGAGTAAATCTTCACATTCCTGTGTCATAAGTTTCTATTTGTGTTCAAACCTGAAGCATTAAAGAACTGACATTCTCTATGTAGAAAGTACATATCCCACAATTATTTGGTCTTTCAGTCTAGTGCTGGTGCAGGGGTGAACTGCACCGGAAATAGATCTGACAAAGATACAAGCAGCCAGTGCATTCATAGCCACAGAGCACTCGCAGCTGCAGCTGCAAAAAGTTTTTTGTACATTAGCACATTTGTGATGCGGGACAGAGTGGATGGCAATTCATGCATTGGACCAGTGGCGGCCCGTCCATAGGGGGCGCCTGGGCGCCGCCCCCCCCCCCCCTCCAGGCAGCAAAAAAAAACCCCCAAAAAAAAAAAAAAAAAGTCAAAAAAAAAAAAAAATTTTTAATACTGGCCCTTTAAAAAAAAAAAAAAGGAAAAGAAAGGTCCTTAAGTGCACTGTGTTCTGACGCCGGATACAGTGCGACGCCGGACACAGTGCACTTATAGGAAGCGCCACGTCTATGCAATCACAAGATTGCAGACGTGGCGCTGCATTTGCGGGCGTTTAGCCTGCCTTGGGGCGTTTTCTGAAGCGCCGAGTAGCTTCCGCTCGGCCATAGCAAGACATACTACAGGCGCCGGGCGGAAGCTACTTGGCACTTCAGATTTGATTGACATCTGCCCTGAGGCAGATGTCACTTCCTGGTTCTCTCTCTCATTGCGCCCGAGAGAGGAAGCAGGAAGAATGCTGCTGCCAGTGTGAGGAGGAGGACACCGCAGGAGACCCATGGTAAGTACCGCTGTGTGGAGAATCGGGGGGACACCTGCTGAGGGGGGGCTCTGGTGGGGGGCTCTGATGGGGACAACTGCTGTGGGGGGCTCTGATGGGGACACCTGCTGTGGGGGACTCTGATGGGGACACCTGCTGTTGGGGGACTCTGATGGGGACACCTGCTGTGGGGGACTCTGATGGGGACACCTGCTGTGGGGGGACTCTGATGGGGGACACCTGCTGTGGGGGGACTCTGATGGGGACACCTGCTGTTGGGGGCTCTGATGGGGGACACCTGCTGTGGGGGGCTCTGATGGGGGACACCTGCTGTGGGGGGCTCTGATGGGCGACTCCTGTTTTGGGGGGACTCTGATGGGGACACCTGCTGTGGGGGACACCTGCTGTGGGGGGACTTTGATGGGGGACACCTGCTGTGGGGGGACTTTGATGGGGGACACCTGCTGTGGGGGGACTCTAATGGGGGACACCTGCTGTGGGGGGACTCTGATGGGGGACACCTGCTGTGGGGGGACTTTGATGGGGGACACCTGCTGTGGGGGGATTCTAATGGGGGACACCTGCTGTGGGGGGACTCTGATGGGGGACACCTGCTGTGGGGGGACTCTGATGGGGGACACCTGCTGTGGGGGGCTCTGATGGGGGACACCTGCTGTGGGGGGCTTTGATAGGGGACACCTGCTGTGGGGGGCTCTGATGGGGGACACCTGCTGTGGGGGGCTCTGGTGGGGGGCTCTGATGGGGGACACCTGCTGTAGGGGGCTCTGATGGGCGACTCCTGTTTTGGGGGGACTCTGATGGGGACCCCTGCTGTGGGGGGACTCTGATTGAGACACCTGCTGTGGGGGACACCTGCTGTGGGGGGCTCTGATGGGGGACACCTGCTGTGGGTGGACTCTGATGGGGGACACCTGCTGTGGGGGGCTTTGATAGGGGACACCTGCTGTGGGGGGCTCTGATGGGGGACACCTGCTGTGGGGGGCTTTGATGGGGGACACCTGCTGTGGGGGGCTTTGATAGGGGACACCTGCTGTGGGGGGCTTTGATAGGGGACACCTGCTGTGGGGGGCTTTGATAGGGGACACCTGCTGTGGGGGGCTCTGCTGGGGGGCTCTGATGGAGACACCTGCTGTGGGGGGACTCTGATGGGGACACCTGCTGTGGGGGGACTCTGATGGGGACACCTGCTGTGGGGGGACTCTGATGGGGACACCTGCTGTGGGGGGACTCTGATGGGGACACCTGCTGTGGGGGGATTCTGATGGAGAAACCCTGCTTTAGGGGATACCTGCTGTGGGGGGCTCTGATGGGGACACATGCTGTGGGGGGACACTGATGGCAACTCTGATGTAAGGGGACAGAGGCTGTATTTGGGGGGGGGGCAGAGGCTGCATTTTGGGGGGGGGCAGAGGCTGCATTTGGGGGGGGGGCAGAGGCTGCATTTGATGTGACAGAGGCTGCATTTGATGTGACACAGGCTGCATGTAAGAAGGGACTGCTGGGGACACCTGATGGCATCTGGTGACAGGCGACGTGGCTAGTGACACACTCGGGGCTCCCACTGATTCGGCATTATGGTGAGTTGAATGATTTCATTTTATATTACAATGTAATAATAGTAATAATGAGCTTCAATCATCCTGACACCATAACAACCATGGTGCCGGGATGATTGAAGCGCTAACACCAGGTGTTTGGAGTATCTTTATCTGCTGATTGTTAAACTTTATAGAATACACATTTCTTTTGTTGTGTAGGATCTAGGCCTGCTGTCCCTCTCTCCCTCGCCCTCTCCCTCCATCCCTCGTTCATCTCAGACGCTAACCACACCACCTTAGAGCCACGCCCACTATTTTGCTGAAACCACGCCCATTTCCACCAAGTGGGAGGGGTCAAAAAGGAAGGGCGGGGTCTGGCGCCCCCCCATCCTAAAACTTCACCAGCCGCCACTGCATTGGACACTATGAAACAGGAAATTTTCTTGTCCGAATAGGGACAAAGTAGGTGAATGAATACACTGACATAGAAAATCCATAAGTAGGGATGAGCTGAACATCCCCCCCCCGGTTCGGTTTGCACCAGAACATGTGAATAGAGAAAAAATTTGTGTGAACATGTGAACCCCTGTTAAAGTCTATGGGACACAAACATGAAAAATAAAAAGTGTTAATTTTAAAGCTTTATATGGAAGTTATAGCCATAAAAAAGTGTTTGGAGACCTGGGTACTGCCCCAGGGGACATGTATCAATGCAAAAAAAAGTTTTAAAAAACAGCTTTTTTTCAGGAGCAGTGATTTTAATAATAATTAAAATGAAACAATAAAAATTAAATATTTCTTTAAATATCGTGCCTGGGGGGGTCTCTTTAGTCTGCCTGTAAAGTAACACATTTTTCCCATGTTCATAACAGTCCCGCAGCAAGATTACATTTCTAAAGGAAAAAATGTCATTTAAAATTGCTTGCGGCTGTAATGTATTGCCGAATCCCGGCAATATACATAAAAAAATCATTGCAAAAAATGGTGTGGGCTCCCTCCCCCAGTCCATTACCAGGCCCTTCAGGTCTGGTATGGATATTAGGGGAACCCTGCGCCAAAATGTAAAAAAAAAAATGACGTGGGGGTCCCCCCCAAAATCCATACCAGACCCTTTTCCGAGCACACAACCTGGCAGGCCGCAGGAAAAGGGGGGTCCCCCTCCTGAACCTCCTGAACCCCCAAAGCACCTTGTCCCCATGTTGATGGAGACAAGGGCCTCATCCCCTCATCCCCACAACCCTTGCCCGGTGGTTGTGGGGGTCTGCGGGTGGGGGGCTTATCGGAATCTGGAAACCCCCTTTAACAAGGGGGCCCCTAGATCCGACCCCCCCCTACGTGAATGGGTATGGGGTACATTGTCAAAAAGGTAAAAATGACAGGAGACAGTTTTGGACAATTCCTTTATTTAAAAAAAAAAAAGGTCCATCCATCTACAATCACGGCGCCGACGATCCCAGAAAAAAACAAAAAAACTGAAAAACTCCGCCTCCATGAGAGGCGTCACGCCGACTGCCCTTTTTTTCTTTGACAGCTCTTATATAGCCAAGGGCGGGGCCACCCACTGATGTGGGCCTGCCCCTTCTGAAGTCATGTGAAATCAGAGGGTGGGATCACCCGTTTATGTCACAAGGTGGCCCTGCCCTTGACTATATAAGAGCTGTCAAAGCAAAAGACGGCAGTTGGAGGGACGCCTCCCAAGGAGGCAGAGTTCTTCCAATTTTTTTTTTCCTGGGACTGTCGGCATTGTGATTGAAGATGGATGGACATCGCGGGACACTTTTTTTTTTAATAAAGGAATTGTCCAAAACTGTCTCCTGCCATTTTTACTTTTTTGACACTTTTTTGGGTGAATGGGTAGGGGTACATTGTACCCCATACCCGTTCACATTGGGGGGCGGGATCTGGGGGCCCCCTTGTTAAAGGGGGCTTCCAGATTCCGATAAGCCCCCTTCCCGCAGGCAAGGGTTGTGGGGATGAGGCCCTTGTCCCCATCAACATGGGGACAAGGTGCTTTGGGGGGACCCCAAAGCACACTCCACATGTCGAGGGCATGTGGCCTGGTATGGTTCAGCAGCGGAGGCGCTCTCTCGTCCCCCCTTTTCCTGCAGCCTGCCAGGTTGCGTGCTCGGATAAGGGTCTGGTATGGATTTTGGGGGGCGCCCCCACTACATTTTTTTTTTCACATTTTGGCATGGGATTCCCCTTAAAATCCATACCAGACAAGAAGAGTCTGGTATGGATTTTGGGGGGACCCCATTGCCTTTTTTTTTTTACATTTTGGCACGGGGGTTCCCTTTAAAATCCATACCAGACCTGAAGGGCCTGGTATGGATTTTGGGGGGACCCCCACGTCGTTCTTTTAAAAAAATTTGGCACAGGGTTCCCCTCAACCACTTTAATACACTATATTATATATACTACATTACCTAAATATAGATTCTACACTGAATATCTAATCTACACTAAATGCAGAGTATATACTAGGCTGTATATATATATACATATATATATATATATATATATATATATATATATATATATATATATATATATATATATATATATATATATATCAAATACACTGCCTGTACTGACTGAATATAGATTCTACACTGAATATCTAATCTAAGCTAAATGCAGAGTATATATATATTTTTTTTTTCAGCCGGAACTCACCGGAACTTTGTTCTGGGACCTCTGGCAGCCCTCTCCTCTCTTCTCCAGCCTGCAGAGCCAGACTGGCCTACCGGGATACCAGGACATTTCCCGGTAGGCTGCCTGCCCTGGGGCCGCTTTAATCTATGCTGTGGCTGCAGCGCTTCTTCTGCCTACTTGTAACACACAGCAGGAGACTGATGTGTCATGGAGCTCAGTGTTAAATGTTCGGCCGTGCTATGACAAAAGTCCCGCCCTCCTCCTTGACCAGCTCGTGTGATAGATGCAGTGTTCTGTCTATTACACAAGCTGGTGTAATAGGAGGGTGGGACTTTTGTCACAGCTTGGACGAACATTTAACACTGAGCTCCGTGACACAGCAGGAGCAGGAGATGCCCGCTGTGTGTAATGCACACACTGACTGGTGAGGCTACATTGTTTGGCACAGTAAGGCAGCAATGACGGTGAGGGAGGCTGCAATAATGGTGAGGGAGGCTGAAATGAGGGCACAGTAAGGTGGCAATGATGGTGAGGGAGGCTGCAATGAGGGCACAGTAGGGCGGCAATGATGGTGAGGGAGGCTGCAATGAGGGCACAGTAAGGCAGCAACGATAGTGAGGGAGGCTGCAATGAGGGCACAGTAAGGCGGCAATGATGGTGAGGGAGGCTGCAATGAGGGCACTGTTAGGTGGCAATGATGGTAAGGCTGCAATGAGTTCAGAGCTCTCTACAGAGCTCTGTGTTGTTAATAAGGGCTCTGTACTGTGATTAGCTAAGCCGATTAGTAGGTCCCACCCATGAATCATTGGCTGAGACCCACTTAACGACTTGTATTGTACCAAATCACAGCCCAGATGGGGCGGCGGGCACGTGTGCACCCTCTATCCAAAAATGCCAGAGCATGTACATATACGTGATCCAAAGCAGAGCCGCTGCTCTGTCGCCGTATATGCTCATGGTGCAGTCGGCAAGTCCAGAAAACAACAAAAACATTTGAAAGTGTACAGTGCCATTCATTTTCAATCTTGACTGAAGTCTTCCCTATGAGAGACATTGTCACATTGTCACATTACCCATTCAGGGCAAAATGACAGTGTCAGCACATATCCCCCCCCCCACCCTCTCTCTTCAACTCCCCACATTGCCAAACCCCTTGTTAACAGAGCTTGGTAGGGGTGTGCATGTGACCTTACATATGCAAATGTTGGGCCCTGAGCAGCCAATTACCAGGATTGCCACATGATATCATTCTCCCGTCTTATCTCCAGCACCAGTTGACACCAAGATTTAGACACTTGAGGTGGGGTGGCAGGGTAAATAAATATGTCTGGGGGATGGGCTATATGTATACACTTTTCCCTGAACAGGTCCAACCGTAGAACATGCATAGTGCAGTGTACACTTCTGGCTCATTACCGGCATCTCTAAGATGCCATGAATACAGTCAAGCATGCCCAGAATGTAAATCATTAATGGCTGAAGAGGAAGAATGTGGAACCCGGAAAAAGTGTTGATGAAGCTGAAATGGGCAACAAAGTTTCAACAGCAAGCGTAGACCTGCCAGCATCGGAGGACAGCAGACTTGTAGGTAATTTTACAATATTTTACAATAATATGTAAGCATGCAAAGCATAATTGCACATTATGGCAAGACCCCCCCCCCCCCCCCAAACACACACACCAAAAACCAGCAGGCAGTAAAGCTTCATGTTAACTGCCACTAGTTACAAAGCCACTTGTACCAAGTCACCCTTTACCCCAATACCCATAAAGAAAACAAAAGGAATGCAGTTAACTCCAGAGAGAAACCAAAAGTAGGAGCGTGCTGTGAAAAGGTCAGACATGCACAAGAGAACCAATAAAGGAAGAAACTAGTAATAATCTGAAACAAATGAAAGGTCGGGGTGTAGGAGCTTCCAATTCCACAGGAAAAAAAGCATATTTTAAGTTTGTCTCATACAGCATTATAGGATATAGCGGGACTCCTTTTGAAACTAATAAAGAGCTAGTCCATTAGAGCAGCCTTTAAGATTTCTAGCTTTCCCACCTACACATAATGGTTGGATTTTTACTCTACTTCATTGTTTCACCACAAGTGCCACATTTTAATATAAACAGCTGACGATGATGGCTGGATTTACTCATAATCCCAGTATGAACTCTTTATACCTGGAGCACAAATTATTCAGACGCCCTTGTCCATAATCACAATTTAAACTGCCTTGTTAAGTAATTTGCACTACTTAAACGTCCTTCGTCAAGGACTAGTGAAAAACACACCTCTGCACTTTTGCAGATCTCTCTAGTAGGGCATTTACAATTAGTTATGATTATAGCATTGCAGCTACTGAAATGCTGAAGAGGTTATTGTCATAAGCAATAGATGAAAGAACACTGAAGTGGAAAGTCGTGTATCCACTTAATGCATCAATGTCCACTATATATAAAAAAATATTTGAAAGCGCTGCCCATTCATTGCAATGGGCAGGGCGTTTTGGGTGCGCTAAATACAGTGGGGCTAATCCGCTCCAAAGATGCTGCTTGCAGGACTTTTCATAATGTTCCGCAAGTGTACCGCCCTAGTGTAAAAAGAAACACTGCAATGAATGGGAGGCGGTTTTCAGGTGCTTTTCAGGGGCTATTTCTAGTGCTAAAATGCCTGAAAACCACCTCAGTGTGAAAGTAGCCTTAGTCCCAGGGTTAGAGCTCAGGGCACCCATTTGGAGACGGCTCCACCCAAGAGAGACAGGTCTTTAGGAGTCAGAGGCTGCAGGTGGCAGACGTAGTCTGCAACAGCGCAGCAAGAAGCTGATCCTGAGTAAGCTATGAGAGAGCTTGACAGAAGGAAACCTTTGTGTTGGTCAAGGAGCAGACCTAAGGCCTAGGCTTGAGGCCTGAAGCAGCCGTGTGTCAAGTGAGAAAGCCAGGAGTTTGAAGTATTCTGCAAGTTACAGTAATGGTGGGAACCCCTGCGTGGGAAATTGCTGTCTTTTGTGAAACTTTTCTGTTCCTTTAAAGGTGGGCTGCCATGCCCTTAAAAATGCAGTTCTGAACTGGCTCAACTTCTTGAAAAAGCATGCACCACTTGAGTTTAATCACCCCGATCTTTACAGCCTGTAAAAGTAGCATTTTTTATGGGATTGGGTGGCTGTAGAGCCACATAGATCAATTTTACTGAACTGATGATTTTTTGGCTGAAAAAAATGACACAAAGCTCATGGCTGCAGCTGTGTTTGTTTTAACTAGTTCAAACCCAAGACATTTAAAAATGGCTGAAGGACGTGAAGTGGTTAGTTAGGGGTGGGGCATTTGTTTAAAATGGTTCTGCAAGGGAATATAGTTAAGCTATTATACAATTAGCTCAGGACTCGGTCACCCAGCTTTAGAAATCATACAACATAGCATATACAGTACAGGGGTTAGAAGTATAGTGTTCAACATAGTGAATGCAGTTCAGGGGTCAGGAGTAAAACATACAACATCCCAGACAGCAAGAATAACTTGCCACAAATTTGTGGCAGTGTTGAATTGTAAGTCTGTTAACTTGCTGCACATTTTCACTGGCAAGGTGTACAAGTTCTAGTTGACACTTTTCCAATGTGTAGCAAATTTGCGTGGCAAATCTCTAGCAAGAGCAAAGTTGCAGTGGTGAGCCTACAGCAAGGGCTCTGCAAGTCTACAGTATGAAAATTCAGCCAGTGACCCCTGTGGTGGGATGACTATTGCACAACATACCTGAACCAAAACTTGCTGTAGACTTGCAGAATGTTTGCAAAGAAAGTTGATCATGGAGTCATGCAATGCAGACTTGCTGCAATTGTGAAGCCTGGCAAGTCTAGCAATAGCTTAGCAAGTAATTTTCAAACTTGCAGCACAATTGCTTGCTATCTGGGATGGTGAATTCATTGTAGGGGTGAGGGCTATTGGTCAGTGGGAGAAAATATGCTTCAAAGTTGGTGTGGAGTATAATGCCCTGTACACACGGTAGGACTTTCTGACGGAATATGTGCGATCGGAGCTTGTTGTCGGAAATTCCGACCGTACGTGGGCTCCATTGGACTTTTTCCATCGGAATTTCCGACACACAAAGTTTGAGAGCATGCTATAAAATTTTCCGACAACAAAATCCGATTCTTTAAATTCCGATCGTGTGTAGACAAATCCGATGGACAAAGTGCCACGCATGCTCAGAATAAATTAAGAGATTAAATCTATTGGCTGTTGCCTCGTTTATAGTCCCGAAGTACGTGTTTTACGTCACCGCGTTCGGAATGATCGGATTTTCCAACAACTTTGTGAGACCGAGTGTATGCAATACAAGTTTGAGCCAACATCCATCGGAAAAAAATGATGGATTTTGTTGTTGGAATGTCCAATCAATGTCCGATCGTGTGTACAGGGCATAAGACCTACTGAGTCTGTCTGTCACTACCCCTGCACAGAAGACCTGCTCTTTTAATTTGTGCCCACAGCTCATTCATATGCAAATCATGCAGTGGCTTTTTTCAAGCAAATCCCCCAATGGCTGCGTCATATGCAAATCACACACTCCAAGGATATTCAGTGCTTTGTTCAGTCTGTGTTTATGAGTGTCAGGTTAAGTAACAGTGAGCTTCAAACTGTCATCCAGTGATACAACCTTCAGGGGACTTCAGGGGACAGTTAAAAAAAAGTGGGGCTGTCCCAGCAAATCCAGGACAGTTGGTAAGTATAATATACAGTAGTTAATTAAAAGCAACAAATGAATAAACATTAAATATCTGAGTCAGAATTTGGTGAACCAATATTTAAAGGACATGTAAACCCAATTTATCAAATATCTTAAAAGTTTTAACATGCTAATGTAAATTCAGAAATCTTTTTTTACATTTTTAAATCTACAGCTTTCAGTTAAATAAATCCTGCCGTAAAGCTCTTACTTCAAGTTCTTTCTGTTATAGGGTGACACATATAGATGGGCAAATCTGCCTGGGTTTGATTTATCAAGGGTTCAGTGAATCCTGTTTTGAGTTTGCTGAGCCCAAACTTAGAGGCAAATCCCATTGAAATCAAGGAGGGGGGCAAATCTTGTTAAATTATGGCCATTAGGGCTAAGAAGTAAAATACTATCAGAAAAAGGCATATAAAGCTGAGCACTGCCATTGAGACCATGTATCAATGCAAACTAAACAAAACAAAAACATACAGAACAGTACACTTTTTTTCTACTTAGAAGCTCAACAACAGCATACACTGACAGTGCATATTTGGCTGTGGGATTGATTTTTTTTTTTACCATTAACTTGGCTTACGTTCAGCTGCAGCATCCCAATCTGATTCAGTTCAATGACATATGCTTTTCATCAAATGGTAATAGACCCACTTTGATTGGGGGATATAAACTGACCAGCAGTTTGTTGTGGCTGTCTCTGTTCTCAATGATGCAAAACTGTCCTGTTTCTTTCAGGAATTACAAGACTTCAGAATATATAACTAAATAAACATGACCTGCAGCAGTATACAGTATTTGTAGTGAGGTTGAATTGGTCAAAATCTACAAGATAACAACTAATAGTAATCCCTAAGCCCAAAGGAATAGAGACACAGACTCCTGAAATTAATATTATTACTAGGGATGAGCCGAACACCCCCCCCCTCCCGGTTCGGTTTGCAGCAGAACATGCGAACAGGCAAAAAATTTGTGCGAACACCGTTAAAGGACACGAACCTGAAAACCCAAAAGAGCTCATTTTAAAAGCTTATATGCAAGTTATTGCCATAAAAAGTGTTTGGGGACCTGGGTTCTGCCCCAGGGGATATGTATCCAAAAAAAAGTTTTAAAAACGGCCGTTTTTTCAGGAGCAGTGATTTTAATAATGCTTAAAGTGAAACAATAAAAATAAAATATTCCTTTAAATATTATGCATGGGGGGTTTCCTTAATCTGCCTGTAAAGTAGCGCATCTTTCCAATGTTCATAACAGTACCACAGCAAAATGACATTTCTAAAGGAAAAAATGTCATTTAAAACTGCTCATGGCTGTAATGTATTGTTGGGTCCCAGCAATATAGATAAAAATCGGGTCTGGTATGGATATTAACCAACTGCCGACCACCGCACACCGATGTACATCGTCAGAATGTCACGGATGGGCAAATGGGCGTACCTGTGAGCCGGGGGCACAATCGTGCCCCCCCCCCCCTGCCAGCGGAGGTCGAATTCGTTAGGGGAACGATCAGTCCCCAGGGCCAGACCAATGATTTATGGTCTGGACCTGGTGATCGCTCCTAATGAATGAAAACGTTCCCCTGTCTGTGTAAGTGTAAACACAGACAGGAGGAAGTGATGCCATCATAACATCTAACCATGAGCTGCACAACACTACACTAACACCAGTACACATAGGAACAACTGCCACCCCCCGCTCGCCGCCCCCAGTTAACCCCTTCACTCCCTGTCACTGTGTCAGCAATTGCAGTTTTCAGATTTTTCACTGATCACTGTATTGGTGTCATTTGTGACTGAAATAAGTGTTAGGGCAGTTAGTAGTAGCCCCGTTAGGTCTAGGTTACCCCCTAATAAAGTTTTAATCCCTTGATCACCACCAGTTAACCCTTTCACCCCCTGTCGCCAGTGTCACTAATCGATCGCCGTATTTGTGTCACTGGTGATGCTAGTAAGCCAGTTAGTTGATTGGTTTCATCGTCAGGTTTTTATAGCGTCAAGTACCCCCATATGCCACCATTATTATTATATTTTAACCCCCTAATTGCCCCCTAGTTAACCCTTTCACCCCCTGTCACGAGTGATCACCACATTAGTGTTACAGTGACGCTGGTTAGTTTGTTTGTTTTTTATAGCGTCAGGGTACCTGCAGTATATTACCCAATAGAGGTTTAACCCCCTGATCACCCAGCAGATTATATCAGTTAGGTTTTAGTGTCAGTCAGTGTCTGCGTCGCCCCAGGCAGCGTCAGATTAGTGCCAGTAGCGCTAATACCCACGCACGCACCATACACCTTCCTTAGTAGTATTGTGTCTGAACAGATCGATATCTAATATGATCAGATCTATACTAGCGTTCCCAGCAGTTTAGGGTTCCCAAAAATGCAGTGTCAGCCCAGATACCTACTAGCACCTGCGTTTAGCCCCTCCACCCAGCCCACCCAAGTGCAGTATCAATCGATCACTGTCACTTACAAAAACACAACACACATAACTGCAGCGTTCACAGATACCTGCGAACGCTAACAGTTTTTTTGGTAGCGTTTGAAATGCTGACAGTCAGGAGCTCTTTTTTCTGTGAGTCTCACTAGTGTAGCAGTAAATTTAGAGACCAAAATGTCAAATCGAAGGTACACTAGTGAAGAGACCTACACGTTTCTGAGCATGACAGATAGTGAAGAGGAAGTCACTCATCTGTCAGATTCAGGCTCAGAATACGATCCTGTAGACAGCAGCAGCACTCTGACAGATAGCTCTGATGTCGGAGGTGTGGTCCCTGCCAAGGTCAGGTGTACCAGACCTAGTTCTTCTGCTATCGTTGAGGTGAAAGAACCACAGGGCTCTCGTATGGAGCAGAGAGCCAGTACTAGTGCCAATTCCTTCTGGTGAACTGGCAAGCACCAGTGGCCTAGTACACCCTGGTCAAACCAGCACTGCAGTAACACTTGGTGATGTGGCGAGTCCCATAAGTGCAGTTCAAGCTGGTGAGGTGGCTAGCGCAACTATTGTCCCGCAGCC
This sequence comes from Lithobates septentrionalis, assembly GCA_037952835.1. Classification (NCBI taxonomy): domain Eukaryota; kingdom Metazoa; phylum Chordata; class Amphibia; order Anura; family Ranidae; genus Lithobates; species Lithobates septentrionalis. Next base: position 1,478,688 of record JBBDGP010000009.1, read on the forward strand.
ACCAAGAAGACAAAGACAGGCCCGTTGAGCTCATAGTGCCCTTCCTACTGCATTTGGCAATCCTAATTAGGAGCCCACCACTTCTGCAGCACCTGTACTTCCCCCATCCACTGGCCAACCCGGAATTCAGGTGGAAACAGTTGATTTTACGTCACTTGATTTTTATTCACTGTTTTTCACGGAAGATCTCTATAGATCTATTGTGGACCAAAGCAATTTGTATGCTGGTCAATTCATCACTGCTAATCCCCATTTGACCCTTGCCAGAGATTGGAAACCTATTATGGTTTCCAAATTTAAGACCTTTCTGGGCCTATCCCTCCTCATGTGCATAACTAAAAAGAGTGAGTTGCGGTCATATTGGTCCACTTACCCAATTCACCATATGCCTGTGTTCTCTGCCTCCATGGCCAGGGCATGATACCAGCAGATCTTGCGGTTCATGCACTTCAATGACAATGAACTCTGTCATCCTCGGGGTGACCCTGGATACAATAGGCTCTACAAAATTCGACCCCTTGTAAACCACTTCAACCAACGGTTTGCAGCCTTATTTACTCCCATCAAGTTGTCTGCATTGATGAGCCCCTGATTAAGTTTTCTGGCCCCTTGTCTTTCAAAGAGTATCTTCACAGCAGGCGTGCCAGATATGGGGTCAAGATGTATAAGCTCTGTGACAGGGCCACAGGCTCTTCATATAGTTTTATGGTTTACGAGGGAAGATATAGTCACGTAGAGCCGGAGAACTGCCCAGATTACATAGGGAGTGCTGGTAAGATTGTGTGGGACTTGGTGTCACCCTTATTCGGAAAGGGGTACCACTTGTATGTGGATAATTATTTCACGAGCGTGCCACTTTTTAGTCACTTGTTTGATCATAGAATTGGCGCATGTGGCACAGTGCGATCTAATCGTTGGGGCTTACCCCAGCGGCTTGTAGATTCCCATCTTAGGTTGGGGGAGAGCCTGCTTGAAGTGTAATAATTTGCTTGCTGTGAAGTGGAGGGATAATCGGAATGTTTTCATTCTGTCCTCCCTTCAGGCAGACACGACAGTCCAAATTCCTACGGCGACTGGTGTTGTGGAGAAACCCCTCTGTGTCCACGAATATAACCTTAATATAGGAGGGGTGGACCTCAGCGACCAGTTGTTGGTTCTGTACCTAGTTGCCCGTAAGGCCAGACGCTGGTACAAAAAAGTGACTGTATACTTATTTCAATTGGCTCTGCTGAATGCTTATGTGCTATACAAAGCTTCAGAATGAACTGGATCCTTCCTTAAATTCCAGGAAGAGATCATCACAGCCCTTCTGTTTCCAGAAGGTGCTGTGGCCCAACTTCCCAATCCAAATGCAGTAAGCCTGCTGCATGAGAAGCATTTTCCTTATGTCCTTCCTGGTACCCCTACCCAACGTGCCTCTTTTAAGAAAATGTTGTGTCTGTAGAAAGCGTGGATATAGGCGTGACACCCATTATTATTGTCCCTCCTGTCCTGACCATCCTGGCCTTTGCATTGGTTAATGTTTTGAACGCTACCACACACCAGTGGAGTAATAGCGTAGGGTACAGCACTGCACAGACTAATGCCGCGTACACACGAAAAAAAGTCCTCTGGAGCCCACACATGATCGAATTGTCTGACGGACTCCTGTACGCCGGACCAAGTATGCCGTAAAGTCCACTCGTGTGTACGCGGCATTATACACACTAATGCCGCGTACACATGAGCGGACTTTACGGCAGACTTTGTCTTGCGGACTTTTCGACGGACTTTCCGAATGAACGGACTTGCCTACACACGATCAACCAAAGTCCGACGGATTCGTACGTGATGACGTACGACCGGACTAAAACAAGGAAGTTCATAGCCAGTAGCCAATAGCTGCCCTAGCGTCGGTTTTTGTCCGTCGGATTGGCATACAGACGAGCGGACTTTTCGACCGGACTCGAGTCCATCGAAAAGATTTGAAACATGTTTCATTTCTAGGTCCGTCGAACTTTTGGGGAAAAAAGTCCGCTGGAGCCCACACACGATCGAATTGTCCGATGGACTCCGGTCCGCCGAACCAAGTATGTTATAAAGTCCGGTCGTGTGTACGCGGCATTACACAGGGTCTCCAAAGATGCCATAGCATTTTTGGAGACCTGAACCTGAAACGGAACCGTTATAGTTACAAATAAAAGTGTAAAAAAGTTAAACCCCCCCCCCCAAAAAAAAATATAAAATAAAAAAAACAAAAATAGTTGTTGTTTTATTGTTCTCTCTCTCTCTAGTCTCTCTCTATTGTTCTGCTCTTTTTTACTGTATTCTACAATGCAATGTTTTATTGTTACTATGTTTTATCATGTTTGCTTTTCAGGTATGTAATTCTTTTATACTTTACTGTTTACTGTGTTTTTTTGTTTTCAGGTACGCCATTCAGCTGCAGCACTGATTTATTTATCTTGACAGCAACAGCGTTTGCTCCCACAATACGTAAATCAGCGACTCCAGTGCCGTCTGAGGTGATTTCACCACCACAGTTAAAGGGGTGGAAGAACGATTTGCTTCTAACATTAGGGGCGGATTGCCCCCATGCTTCGGCATATATTTTTTAGGCACGGATTGCCTCCATGCATATATCTTTTAGGCACAGATTGCGTTAAAAAATGTTTTATTTTTACTATGTTTTATTGTATTTGCTTTGCAGGTATGGTAAGTCTTATGCCGCGTACACACGATCGGACATTCCGACAACTAAATCCTGTGATTTATTTCCAACGGATGTTGGCTCAAACTTGTCTTGCATACACACGGTCGCACAAATGTTGTCAGAAATTCCGATCGTCAAGAACGTGCTGACTACAACATGTACAACGGCACTATAAAGAGGAAGTTCAATAGCCAGTGCGCCATACCTTTGGGCTCCTTCTGCTAATCTCGTGTTAGTAGAAGTTTAGTGAGAGACGATTCGCGCTTTTCAGCCTCATGATTTTCAGATCGTTACTGCTCTTCAGTTTGTGCTTGTGGGTTCGTATCTGGTTTTCAGTGCATGTAGTCAGTTCGTATCTGGTTTTCAGTGCGTATTTTTATATTATGTATTTGATTGTCAGTGCATTCTTATCCGCTCATTTCTGATTTTCAGCTCGCTCTTCTCAGGTCTTTCTGATTTTCAGTGTGTTCGTTCTGACCAGCCGACCGTTTTCTAGCCATGTTGCGGGTACGTACTCATCATAGAGTTCGTGCTGTGCAGGAACATGACTGTGTCCAGTCCATGAACAGGGGGAGGAGGAGTTCATGGACGAAGAATTGGTTGCTCCAGCGTGACCAATTCTCGCACATACCTTTGTTGCGGGAGATCTGTGAGCATAATCCTGATGATTTCAGGAATTGTCTCCGGATGACGGACCCCGTTTTTCACTGTTTGTTGGCTTTGCTGTCCCTTTATATTACAAGGCAGGACACCTGCATGCGGCAAGCCATCACTCCCAGTCAGAGGCTCGTCGCCACTTTTCGGTACTTGGTGACTGGGAGAAGTCTGCAGGACATCAAGTTCTCGATAGGCATCTCCCCCCAGGCTCTGGGACACTTTATTCCAGAGACCTGTTCTGCCATCATTCAGGTCCTGCAGAAGGACTATATTAAGGTAAGATTTCTCCTTTAACATCACATTATATGTATTTAATGTTTGCTAATGTATTGTATTTCTTTCATCATTCCCTAAATACCATGATTGTAATATGCTGTGAATGTCCTCTTTGTCCTCATGCATGCTGAAAGTTTTTCAAGTTCCTTTTTGTCCTTCATGCATATTTGACTTCACTAACCTCCCCAGCATGCTATCCTGGGCCCATACACACCTAGCTTAGTCACTTAACAATGTATTTTGTCAGCTCCATAGTAGTGCTTTACCCTAAACACTCCCTAAAATAGGTCCAAATATTATTTGTGTCCTTAAATTCAGGAAGATTGCCAGAGGCTTTTTTGGGGGGTCACAAAATCATTTGGAACCTACCCTCCCCCCCAACCGCTAAGTCAACCGATACCAATCCTCTATCTGCTGACTTTGCCAAACCCATACACACTATACCTACCTCTTTTGTGTTCATATTTATGGATGAATTCACCAAAGCAGGTAGTGAAAAAGCCTGCCTGAATACTTTCTAATGGTACTGTTTAAAGTTTTGTTCTTCTAATATCTTGATAGGTAATTGCAGAATGTAAAAATGGGCTTCAATTTGTACAGTGTGTATTTATGTTTTTGTATTATGACACTTCTTACCCTTCCAGTGTACTGCCAATAGTGTCAGTAAGGATGGGCTGGCCAAAATAACACACATTATTTATGCATTCAGCTCTCAATTAAGTGGCGAGGGTTACCTGTCCAAAACATCTCCCCCCCCCCTAAAATTTTTACAATGAGCCATCAGAGGGGGTGAGGAATCTGATAAGTGGACCTTATATTTTTTTTTAACCACTTCCCGCCCGGTCAATAGCAGATTGACGTCCGGGAAGTGGTTATGCTATCCTGACTGGGCGTCATATGACGTCCTTCAGGATAACATGCCGCCGTACGCCCGTGGGGGGTGCGCATCGCGGCGATCGGTGGAGCGGTGTGTCAGTCTGACACACCGCTACACTGATCTCGGTAAAGAGCCTCCGGTGGAGGCTCTTTACCACGTGATCAGCTGTGTCGAACCACGGCTGACCACGATGTCAATAGGAAAAGCCGTTGATCGGTTTTTCCTCACTCGCGTCTGACAGACGCGAGTAATGGAGAGCCGATCGGTGGCTCTCCTGACAGGGGGGTCTCCACTGATTGTTTATCAGCGCAGCCCCCCCTCGGATGCCCACACTAGGCCACCAGGGAAGCCCCCAGGACCACCAGGGAAGTGGGCAACATGTGGATGGCCGGGTATGTACCCCATGGCCATCCACATGTGCAAATGATGCCCAATCTGTGCCAGTCAGTGTCCACAAATGGCCGCCTTATCAGTGCCCATCAGTGCAGCCATATCAGTGCCCGTCATTGAAGAAGAAAACGTACTTATTTACAAAAATTTTAACAGAAACAAAGAAATAAAATAAAAATAAATAAATGAAAATCACAGAGGTGATCAAATACCACCAAAAGAATGAAACAAAATTTGAGTACAGTTTGTATGACCGCGCAATTGTCATTCAAAGTGTGACAGCGCTGAAAGCTGAAAATTGGCCTGGGCGGGAAGGTGTCTAAGTGCCTGGTATTGATGTGGCTAATTACTCCTTCAAATAAAAGTTATTCTGATGTTGGCAAAGAATGTTTGTGTCTAATCTGCTTGCAATGTTATGTGCAAAAGTACTAATTTTTATTTTTCTTGTTTCACTCAACAGTTTCCTTCAACGCCACAGGAATGGCAGACTGTGGCTTCCCAATTTGTCCAGCGGTGGGACTTTCCCAACGGATGGGAAACACGTCCATATAGTCACACCCCCCAACTCGGGGTCATACTATTACAACTATAAGGGGTTTAAACTGCTATTGAGCATTGAAAGAAGAAGCCACACATTGTTGAGTATAAAAATGTCTACTCTGTGCACATTCACATGTGCGATTAGAAAAGGGTTTTTGAACAAACCAACATATTTATAGAAAAAAAATTTTTTTAGACAGAAATATCCTTTTTTGTGGTAAACAGGCATGTTTTTAAAACCATAAAACAATACACAACTCAGGAACTTACAAAGTTCAACTTTGATAAATTGAAGGCAATATCAGACATTAGTATGTCCAAACTGTGTTGATGAAGACAACTTCATCAGATGGGGTGATGTCACCCCTGTGAAATCCAAATTTTAAAGATGCACACAAATTGGGGATTTCCCTCCTGATCCCATGCCTAAGGTCAACATGTGCTAGCTCCCATTATGGGGGATCAATGGAAGTGTTTCGGGGGTGCAACTTGCTTATTGGGCATTTAAACCCCCCTTCTGCCCAGACCAATTTTCAGCTTTTAGCGCTGACGCATTTTGAATGACAATTGCGTGGTCATACAACACTGTACCCAAATGAAATTTTTATCATTTTTTCCACACAAATAGAAATTTCCTTTGGTGGTATTTAATCACAGCTAGGATTTTTATTTTTTGCTAAACAAACAAAAAAAGATGGAATATTTGAAAAAAAAATCATGTTTCATAGTTTGTTATAAAATTTTGCAAACAGGTAACTTTTCTCCTTCATTGATATGAATGCGCTGATGAGGCGGCACTGGTGGGCACTGATAGGCTGCACTGATGGGCACTGATAGGCACAGTTAAGGCGGCACTGATAGGCACAGATAAGGCGGTACTGATGGGGACAGATAAGGCGGTACTTATGGGCACAGATAAGGCAGCACTGATTGGCCCTGATGGGTGGCACTGATGGGTGGCACTGATGGGCACTGATAGGTACCACTGATAGATGGCACTGATGGGCACTGATAAGTGGCACTGATAGGTGGCACTGATTGGCACTGATGGGCGGCACTGATGGGCACTGGTAGGTGACACTGATGGGCACTGGTAGGTGGCACTGTTGTGTACTTTTGGTGGCACTGGCAGGTGGCACAGGTGGGCACTGAGGAGCTGGCGGCAGCTCTCTGTGATTGTCCCTCTCACAGCCACCGGTGATCGGCTTTTTTTTTCTCCTCACGCTATCAGCGCGAGGAGAAAAAATAGACGATTACCGACTCTGTTTACATCACATGATCAGCTGTCATTGGCTGACAGCTGATCACGTGCTAAGGGGTCGGACCCCTTACTCCGATCTGTGATCCAGCGAGTGTCATAGACTCGCTGATCACAGAGCATGCGGTGCGCCCTGCAGGAGGTGCGCAGGCCGCTCAGGCACGGGAGAACGTCAAAAGATGTACTCCTAGCAAAGCAGGTCCACGCTATAGCCGAATGACAGAACAGGTTAAAATCCATACTAGACCTAAAGGGCCTGGTATGGATTTTAGGGGGGACCCCACGTGCTTTTTTAAAATTTGGCACGGGGTTCCCCTTACTATCCAAACCAGACCTGAAGAGCCAGGTAATGGACTGGGGGGGGGGGGGAACCCACGCCGTTTTTTTCAATGATTTTTATGTATATTGCCGGGAAACATTACAGCTGCGAGCAGTTTTAAATGACATTTTTTCATTTAGAAATATCATTTTGCTGCTCTCATTCATTACACTATATACGGCCGCTATGTAAGCAGCCTTACATAGTGTGGGGCGTTGACTTAGCCCCTAAACCATGATTAGCCAAAGGCACCCTGCCTTTGGCCAATCATGGCTCTCACAGCAGAGGGCGCTGTGATTGGCCAAAGCATGCAGGTCAGATGCATGCTTTGGCCAATCAGCAGCCGTCAATGCACTGCAATCTCGCAGTGCATTATGGGGCGTTCCACGGACGCTCAAATTTCCTGCGAACACCCCATAATGTTCAGGGTTCGGCGAATGGGCGAACACCCAATGTTCGAGTCGAACCTACGTTCGACTCAAACCGCGGGCTCATCCCTAATTACTACAAATCATGGGACTTTTAAGGTGTAACATATATTTTTAGACCATATATGCTAATTACTATGTATTTAATCGGAGATGTCTGTAACCTACCCAAATCCTCCCACAGACATCTAGGAAAAAATAAGAGGCGCTTTCAAACAAACAAACAAAAAAAAAAAAAAATATATCAAGTGTATTAAACACAGTGATGGTGTGACCCTCTACACATGTGTATGTGAACACTAATGAAAAGTTGAAATCTATAAACGAATCTACACAAAATGTATATAGGTGTACATGTACCAGCCAGATAAGTGGTCAAATAAAAAATAAAAAATAAAAGGCGCTTTCAAACAAAAATCAAGTGTATTAGACACAGTGATGGTGTGACCCTCTACACATGTGTATATGAACACTAATGCAAAGCTGAAATCTATAAACAAATCTACACAAAATGTATATAGGTGTAAATGTACCAGCCAGATCAGTGGTCAGATAAAAAATAAGAGGCGCTTTCAAACAAAAATCAAGTGTATTAAACACAGTGATGGTGTGACCCTCTACACATGTGTATGTGAGCACTAATGCAAAGGTGAAATCTATAAACAAATCTACACAAAATGTCTATAGGTGTAAATGTACCAGCCAGATCAGTGGTCAAATATTGATCAACACAGTGATGGTGCGACCCTCTTAATGTGTATAAACCTTACATGCAGTGTAATCTTAGGAAATACATATCTCAATACATTTCCAGTGATAAAACCTATCCTGCCACTTCATATCATGCTGTACATGCAAAAAATATTACCAAATATATCCAAAAATACAAAATACAAAATACAAATTATCTCCAAAAATATAAATCAGTCCACAATAAAACGTGACCACACACGTGAGAAAAATGTGTCCGAATAAAGTGGTAATAAATCTTGATAAAGCACAGGTGATGTTGTGTCTCCTCCACCTCTCCTCTTGTGTGCAGTGATTCCACTCCCTCAAGACCTCCACTCACCGACTTAATTTGCCAGCACTCTCATGCAAGGCAATAATCGCTTATCTACCATACACCAAGGTAGTAGGATCAATCGTTGTTCCACAGTGAATGTTTCCAACCCGGTCCACATGAAAAAAATAATATGTGCTCCAATAGTGTAAACCAGTATCACACATTTATTAAAATCACTGCAATCTTCAATCAGTACACTCACATGTAAAATGATAAAATACAGCATACAATGTGGATATATTTGGTAATATTTTTTGCATGTACAGCATGATATGAAGTGGCAGGATAGGTTTTATCACTGGAAATGTATTGAGATATGTATTTCCTAAGATTACACTGCATGTAAGGTTTATACACATTAAGAGGGTCGCACCATCACTGTGTTGATCAATATTTGACCACTGATCTGGCTGGTACATTTACACCTATAGACATTTTGTGTAGATTTGTTTATAGATTTCACCTTTGCATTAGTGCTCACATACACATGTGTAGAGGGTCACACCATCACTGTGTTTAATACACTTGATTTTTGTTTGAAAGCGCCTCTTATTTTTTATCTGACCACTGATCTGGCTGGTACATTTACACCTATATACATTTTGTGTAGATTTGTTTATAGATTTCAGCTTTGCATTAGTGTTCATATACACATGTGTAGAGGGTCACACCATCACTGTGTCTAATACACTTGATTTTTGTTTGAAAGCGCCTTTTATTTTTTATTTTTTATTTGACCACTTATCTGACTGGTACATGTACACCTATATACATTTTGTGTAGATTCGTTTATAGATTTCACCTTTGCATTAGTGCTCACATACACATGTGTAGAGGGTCACACCATCACTGTGTTTAATACACTCGATTTTTGTTTGAAAGCACCTCTTATTTTTTATTTGACCACTGATCTAGCTGTTACATTTACACCTATATACATTTTGTGTAGATTTGTGTATAGATTTCAACTTTTCATTAGTGTTCACATACACATGTGTAGAGGGTCACACCATCACTGTGTTTAATACACTTGATATATTTTTTTTTTTTTTTGTTTGTTTGAAAGCGCCTCTTATTTTTTCCTAGATGTCTGTGGGAGGATTTGGGTAGGTTACAGACATCTCCGATTAAATACTTAGTATATGCATTATAATTTAAAGGGGCTGCTGCATAGTGGGTGTGGGAATTCAATTCCCCACGTGGGTTATTGTATAGATTGATTTTGAGCACATTCACATTCAGTTTGTGAAACATAGTGGCGCGGTGGAGGTATTAGTTTTTGGGTGAAGGGCGGTATACCATTTATAATACCTATTACTTATACATATATGCTAATTGTATAAAAAATATTTTTTTATTTATATACTGTATATTAGGGATGAGCTTCGTGTTCGAGTCAAACCCATGTTCGACTCGAACATCAGCTGTTCGGTCGTTCGCCGAATTGCGAACGATATGGGCCATTCGGGCCAAATTCGTGTGGCACGTCACGGCCCATAATTCACTGCGGCATCGCAGTGCATTGCTGGCTGATGATTGGTCAAGCATGCACTATGACCCGCATGCTTGGCCAATCACAGCGCCGCCTGAACAGAGAGCCGTAATTGGCCAAAGCCAAGGAGGCTTTGGCCAATTATGGCTCAGGGGATTTAGTACACGCCCCACACTATATAAGGCCACCTGCACGGCGGCCCTGTGCAGTGTGTTCCGGTGTGCTGAGAGATAGAGAGAGAGAGACAGTGTCATTTCATTTGAGTTAGCTAGATTAGGCAGGACAGTCAGTTAGCTGCACTTACAGTGTATTGTGTATATATATGCATCCCAGGTGTTGCATATATATATATACATTGTATTCAGTTTAGATAGATCCGTTCCTGTTATCTTCCTACTGACAGGCAGGCTTGTCTTGTAACAGTATTTACAGCTACCTGAAGATAATTACTGGTGTTCTTTTGATCCTATTAGTACCACAGTCAGGCAGCTAGACTATTTAAAGTTAGTGCAGTGCGTCCTGCTCACAGTGTTCAGCTAGATCCGTTCCTGTTATCTTCATACTGACAGGCAGGCTTGTCTTGTAACACAGGTACAGCTACCTGAAGAAAATTACTGGTGTTCTTTTGATCCTATTAGTACCACAGTCAGGCAGCTAGACTATTTAAAGTTAGTGCAGTGCGCCCTGCTCACAGTGTTCAGCTAGATACGTTCCTGTTATCTTCCTACTGACAGGCAGGCTTGTCTTGTAACAGTATTTACAGCTACCTAAAGAAAATTACTGGTGTTCTTTTGATCCTATTAGTACCACAGTCAGGCAGCTAGACTATTTAAAGTTAGTGCAGTGCGTCCTGCTCACAGTGTTCAGCTAGATCCGTTCCTGTTATCTTCCTACTGACAGGTAGGCTTGTCTTGTAACAGTATTTACAGCTACCTGAAGAAAATTACTGGTGTTCTTTTGCTCCTATTAGTACCACAGTCAGGCAGCTAGACTATTTAAAGTTAGTGCAGTGCGTCCTGCTCACAGTGTTCAGCTAGATCCGTTCCTGTTATCTTCCTACTGACAGGCAGGCTTGTCTTGTAACAGTATTTACAGCTACCTGAAGAAAATTACTGGTGTTCTTTTGATCCTATTAGTACCACAGTCAGGCAGCTAGACTATTTAAAGTTAGTGCAGTGCGTCCTGCTCACAGTGTTCAGCTAGATCCGTTCCTGTTATCTTCCTACTGACAGGCAGGCTTGTCTTGTAACAGTATTTACAGCTACCTGAAGAAAATTACTGGTGTTCTTTTGATCCTATTAGTACCACAGTCAGGCAGCTAGACTATTTAAAGTTAGTGCAGTGCGTCCTGCTCACAGTGTTCAGCTAGATCCGTTCCTGTTATCTTCTTACTGACAGGCAGGCTTGTCTTGTTACAGTATATACAGCTACCTGAAGAAAATTACTGGTGTTCTTTTGATCCTATTAGTACCACAGTCAGGCAGCTAGACTATTTACAGTTAGTGGGGTGCGTCCTGCTCACAGTGTTCAGCTAAAGCTACCTGTAGAAGGTTGGTGGTGTTCTCATACTACAGGCAGGCAGTTGATTTTGCAAGCTGCAGTATCAGTACATATATATATATATATATATATATATATATATATATATATATATATATATATATCCCAGCTTAGTGCAGCTACAGGCCATTAGTATGTCTGGAAGGCTAAGAAGGAGAGGCAGACAGTCACAAGCCAATAAGAGAGGGCAAGCAGGCTCTGTGTCTAGTGCTGGTCGTGGAGACGGTGCATCCTCATCAGCACATGGCCGTGGGACACGCTTGGCCTTTTTTTCGGCAGCTGGCCGTGTTGAGCCGCAACATGCAGAAGACTTGGTCGAGTGCATGACCAAGCCGTCCTCATCCTCCTCATCCTCTCTCACCCATGCCCAGGGTACTTTGTCTGGCAAAGCAGCGGCCTCTTCCCTCGGCTCAATGTCATCAGTGACTCCTTCCCTAGCCCCACCATGTCCTCCTGAGGAGTCCCTCGAACTGTTTGACCACAGTGTTGGGTACATGCTCCAGGAGGATGCCCAGCGTTTGGAAGGCTCTGATGATGATACTGAGCTCGATGAAGGCAGTAACATGAGCACGGACAGAGGGGGTGCCCAAGAAGGACAGCAATCTGGCAGTCATGCTCCCCCTGCTGCAGCATACTGCCAGGTTTGCTCCAGTGATGAGGAGGGAGGGGGTGATGAGGTCACTGACTCAACGTGGGTGCCTGATAGGAGAGAGGAGGAGGAGGAGGAGGAGGAGGTGGCACATCACCAACGAGGCAGGATGCCCTCCAGGGGCCAGCCTAAGGGCAGCACATTGACTGCATCACACCCCAAAGCTCCACATGTGCAGGGTGCTGTAGTCTCTGCGCGTTATTCAAAAAGTTCTTTGGTGTGGGCCTTTTTTGAGACGAGTGCATCAGATCGCACCGCTGCTATTTGCAACATATGTCTCAAGCGTATCTCGCGTGGCCAAAACATCTCCCGCTTGGGTACCACATGCTTGACCAGACATATGTTGACCTGCCATGCAGTTCGTTGGCAAGCGTATCTAAAAGACCCACACCAAAGAACAAAGAGAACCTCTCCTTGCTCCTCATCAGCTGAGATTTCCAACCCCACTAGACCTTCAGTCCTCTCTGAGACCTGCACTGAGAGGAATGAAGGTGTAGAATTAGGTGTGTCACAGCCAAGTACTTGTGGGCAATCTGCTTTTGGTACACCGACGTCAGATTGTACCAGGCAAATTTCCCTGCCCCAGCTGCTGCACCGCCGAAAGAAGTTTTCTCCCAGCCATCCACATGCCCAGCGGTTGAATGCTAGCTTGGCAAAATTGCTAGCACTTCAACTGCTGCCTTTTCAGTTGGTAGACTCTGCCCCCTTCCGTGAGTTTGTGGAATGTGCGGTTCCTCAGTGGCAGGTACCTAAATGCCACTTTTTCTCACGGAAGGCGATTCCGGCTCTCTACCGGCATGTGGAAGGCAATGTCCATGCCTCGCTGGACAGGGCGGTCAGCGGTAAGGTGCATATTACCGCTGACTCATGGTCCAGCAGGCATTGACAGGGACGTTACCTAAGTTTCACGGCGCATTGGGTGACTCTGCTGGCAGCTGGGAAGGATGCAGGACAAGGTGCAGTAGTGTTGGAGGTTGTTCCGCCACCACGCCTCCAAAATGCTAATGATTGTGACACACCTCTCTCCTCCACCCCCTCCTCTTCTTCTTCCTCCATGGCCTCTTCCTGTGCTTTTTCCTCGGAACCAGCGGTGCTCCGTAGTCGTTCAAGGGGCTACGCAAGTACGCAGGCCAAAAGATGCCATGCGGTGCTTGAGCTGGTGTGCTTGGGGGACAGGAGCCACACTGGGGCAGAGGTTCTGTCAGCTCTGCAGGGGCAGGTTCAGAGGTGGTTGATGCCACGCCAACTTAAGGCAGGAATGGTGGTTTGTGACAATGGCACCAACATCCTCTCTGCCCTCCGACAGGGACAAATGACCCATGTGCCCTGTTTGCCTCACGTCCTTAACTTGGTGGTGCAGCGGTTCTTGGGCAGGTACCCGGGCTTACAGGATGTCCTGAGGCAGGCCAGGAAAGTCTGTGTGCATTTCCGCCGGTCATATAATGCCAGTGCTCGGCTGACGGACCACCAAAAGGAGTTTAACCTGCCCAACAACCGCCTAGTCTGTGACATGCCCACCAGGTGGAACTCAACGTTGGCCATGCTGCAGCGGCTGCACACGCAGCAGAGGGCCATCAATGAGTACCTGTGCGACTATGGCACCAGGACAGGGTCAGGGGAGCTTGTTTTTTTTCCCCACGCCAGTGGGCCATGATCAGGGATGCATGCACTGTCCTGTCACCATTTGAGGAGGCCACGAGGATGGTGAGCAGTGACAGTGCATGCATCAGTGATACTGTCCCCCTTGTCCACCTGTTGGAGCACACGCTGCGTGGAATAATGGACAGGGCACTTGAGGCAGAACAGAGGCAGGAAGAGGAGGACTTCCTTAGCTCTCAAGGCCCCCTTTATCCAGACAGTGTTCCTGCGTGCCCGCCGTCACACAGGAAGAGGACGAGGAGGAGGAGGAGGAGGAGGAAGATTGTGTCAGTATGGAGGTGGAGCCTGGCACTCAGCATCAGCAGCAGTATTTAAGGGATCAGTCCCAAGAAACACATGGATTTGTACGTGGCTGGAAGGAGGTGGCTGCGGACCATGTTGTCCTTAGTGACCCAGAGGACTCCGGACCGAATGCCTCAGCAAACCTACGCTGCATGGCCTCCCTGATCCTGCAAAGCCTGCGTAAGGATCCTCGTATTCGTGGGATCAAGGAGAAGGACCAATACTGGCTGGCAACCCTCCTTGATCCACGTTACAAGGGTAAGGTTGCGGACCTTATCTTGCCATCGCAGAGGGAGCAGAGGATGAAACATCTTCGGGAGGCCTTCCAGAAAAGTCTGTGCAACGCGTTCCCAGAGACTGGGAGGTTACAAACTCCTGTTTCTGGACAACGTGTTGCTGAGGCTTCGGTCAAAGAAGGAGCGGTGGAGAAGGTGGCCGTCTGACCGATGCGTTCAGACAATTTTTTGGTCCGCAGCCCCAAGGTATGATCGGTTCCAGCAACCATCGCCAGCGTCTGTTTTACATGGTGCAGGAATACCTAGGGGCAAGATCAGATTTGGACACCTTTCCCACCGAAAATCCTCTGGGTTACTGGGTCTTGAGGATGGATCACTGGCCAGAGCTTGCACAGTATGCAATTGAGCTACTGGCCTGTCCTGCATTCAGCGTTCTTTCGGAACGCACATTCAGTGCTGCTGGAGGCGTGGTAACCGATCACAGGGTGCGTCTGTCCACCGACTCGGTCGATCGACTGACCTTCATAAAAATGAATCAGTCTTGGATCACCACCAGCTACCAAGCACCCGATGCTGATGTAAGCGAATATTTTTTTTTTGAAATCTCAGATCCCTTCAAAGACTGCCTATGCTGATGCTGAGTGACTATCCCTGAGTAATTATCCTCTTCCTCCTCAATGATCACGCTGATAGCTTGTAAGAACATTTTTGGTTCTGGGCGCCACCACCAGTGCCTAAGGCACAATTTTTCAGCCCCTGTTTAACAGGGGCGTGTAATTACAATTTTTGATGCAATACTTTGCAGCAGGGCTCGTTCCTGCGTTCCAACTAGAGTGTCTGTGAGGGGTTGCAGTGTTGTGGCACCAGCACCAGTGCCTAAGGCCCAATTTTTCTGCCCCTGTATAACAGGGGCGTGTAATTACAATTTTTGATGCAATACTTTGCAGCAGGGCTCGTTCCTGCGTTCCAACTAGAGTGTCTGTGAGGGGTTGCAGTGTTGTGGCACCAGCACCAGTGCCTAAGGCCCAATTTTTCTGCCCCTGTTTAACAGGGGCGTGTAATTACAATTTTTGATGCAATACTTAGAAGCAGGGCTCGTTCCTGCGTTCCAACTAGAGTGTCTGTGAGGGGTTGCAGTGTTGTGGCACCAGCACCAGTGCCTAAGGCCCAATTTTTCTGCCCCTGTTTAACAGGGGCGTGTAATTACAATTTTTGATGCAATACTTTGCAGCAGGGCTCGTTCCTGCGTTCCAACTAGAGTGTCTGTGAGGGGTTGCAGTGTTGTGGCACCAGCACCAGTGCCTAAGGCCTAATTTTTCAGCTCCTGTTCAACAGGGGCATGTAATTACAATTCTTGATCTAATATTTCACAGCAGGGCCCATTTCTGCACCCACCAACAGCGAGTGAGGACTTACAGTGTTGTGGCACCAGCACCACCACCACCAAAGGCCCAATTTTTCTGCCCTTGTTCAACAGGGGCATGTAATTACAATTCTTGATCTAATATTTCACAGCAGGGCCCATTTCTGCACCCACCAAGATCGAGTGAGTACTTACAGTGTTGTGGCACCAGCACCACCACCACCACCACCACCACCAAAGGCCCAGTTTTTCTGCCCCTGTTTCAACAGGGGCATGTAATTACAATTCTTGATCTAATATTTCACAGCAGGGCCCTGTGAGGGCTTACAGTGTTGTGGCCACAACAACACCTAAGGCCCAAATTTCTGCTGAGTATATAGGGCAGGCCCCTACTTTCAAACACCTAACTTATAAATGACTCCTACTTGCAAACGGAAGGAGACAACAGGAAGTGAGATGAAATCTACCCCTAGGAAGGGAAATTCTCTCCTGTAAGAGTTAATATGGGAAAAACATTTCTCCTTTCCACTGATGTTTTCTAATCCTTGTTCCACAAAAAACCCAAATTTTCAAAAAACATTTGTCATTGGGACAAAAGTGAGGTGAAATCTTATGAAGAGGAGGAAAGACAGCAAAACAAATGTCACGGGGTGATAACCCTTCCCTATGTTTTCCAAAAAGCTTAAAAAAGATTTTTTGGCTGGAGCTAAACACGTTAAAAATGTTCAAAATTACAAACAGATTCTACTTAACAACAAACCTACAGTCCCTGTCTTGTTTGCACCGCCTGTATACTGCTGTTCAGAGTATATAGGGCCTGGTGGCCCCACACCTTTCCTTATTTTAATTTGGGTGCGGGGTTCCCCTTAATATCCATACAAGACCCAAAGGGCCTGGTAATGGACTGGGGGGTAACCATGCCGTTTGTCTCACTGATTTTCATCCATATTGCCAGGACCCGACATGACATTAAACCCGCAAGCAGTTTTAAATGAGATTTTTTCCTTTAAAAATGACATTTGGTGCAGGGACTGTTCTAAACACGGGAAACACGCGCCACTTTACAGGCATACTATAGACACCTCCCAGGTACGATATTTAAAGGAATATTTCACTTTTTTTTTTTACTTTAAGCATCATTAAAATCACTGCTCCCGAAAAAACGGCCGTTTTTAAAAGTTTTTTTTGCATTGATACATGTCCCCTGGGGTAGGACCCGTTCGCAGGTTCTGGTGCGAACTGAACCGGGGGGTGTTCGGCTCATCCCTACTGTATATGATAAAATAGGATTTTTATAACAGCTTACCTGTAAAATCCTTTTCTTGGAAGTACATCACGGGACACAGAGCACCAGTAATAACTGTATGGTTTATATGCCACCTTCAGGTGATGGACACTGGCATAATTACAGAAAGGAAGTCCCCCTCCCTATATAACCCCTCCCACATAGGGAGTACCTCAGTTTTTGTAGCAAACAATATATACATATCCCAAAAAAGAGGGGAGGGACCTCTGTGTCCCGTGATGTACTTCCAAGAAAAGCAGTGAAGGGGGTAAGTACACTGATGCCTGGATTCTCCCCCCTTCTTCCCCCTACGAGTAGCTGCTGACAGGAGCCTAGGAAACAGACCCTAGACAAGTACTGCTTGACACAGCTATCCATAGGGATTAGCATAAGATGTTTAACACTACATATGTTAAAAACGCCCTCTAGTGGTTGAAAATATAAATACAGGCAAGGCGACATCTACTTAAAGAAGTCCATAGGAATGTCCCTGGATCTTCTTAACTTACTATTCTCGCCGCAGCGTACAAACTGGAATACTCAGTGACCCAAACTTCACCCATCATGGCAGGTTGGAGTCATGCCAGTCCTTCAAGGACGGGGTCCCCTTTTAATGTAGGGTCCACTGCCTTGGACCCATATAGCGCCCTGCCAGAACAAAACCTCTGGTATGAGAATGTGACCAAGGCGCTGGCTGGATCCCAGGGCCCAGCTCTCTTAAAAAGAAGAGTTATGGGCAAAACCTCGTTCTTCTGTACCGAGGCTTGGGTACCATTCACTTTAGCCATTGATTGTGGCCTTTGAATGGATCCGATTGTGCAGCTCCTTGACCCTGCAGGCCTTTCCAGGGAGCTTCGTTAGCACACATCTTAACCGTGACCAACACCTTAGACACTGGCGAAAAAACTGAGGTAGTCCCTGTGTGGGAGGGGTTATATAGGGAGGGGGACTTGCTGTCGTTAATTATGCCAGTGTCCATCACCTGAAGGTGGCGTATAACCCATACAGTTTTTACTGGTGCTCTGTGTCCCGTGATGTACAAAAAAGAAAATAATATTCCATAAAATGTATAAAAGTGAAGGTGCATGAGCACAACAACACTGCTGAATTTGTTTAAAACCATACATATGTAGCATGGCCCCCTAGAGCAGAGGTCTCCAACCTGTGGGTCGCGGCCAACAAGTAATGTCAGCAGTGCGGCGGCGGGGGGAGAGAGATGACATCATCTCTCATTGCCCGTACCACTGCTTCGCCCTTACTTACAGGGCCGCGAAGGCAGCTCTACACATAAGTGCAGCCACGACCCAGAAGAGAGAGAATGACGTCATCTCTCACCACCCACCCTCACTTTCATCTCTCCCTCGCATGTGCCTGTGTTTCACCTGCAGCTAGTTTACCTGTGCTGAGGAGAGGCTGACAGCGTTGTACTTGGCTGCAAGTACTCTGCAATGCTGGGTGGGGGGCTTGATTTTACATGTAAATTAATTAATGACAAACTGCTATTTTTTGGGTGGCAGCAAGGTAACTGTGGAAATCCCCATTCTGCTAGCAGGCAGTGTGGCAAGTGACATCTCCATCTGGTGGCAGGCATAGTGGCAAGTGACATCCCCATCTAGTGGCAGGCATAGTGGCAAGTGACATCTCCATCTGGTGGCAGGCATAGTGGCAAGTGACATCCCCATCTGGTGGCAGGCATAGTGGCAAATGACATCCCGATCTGGTGCCAGGCAGAGTGGCAAGTGACATCTCCATCTGGTAGCAGGCAGCATGGCAAGTGACATCTCCATCTGGTGGCAGGCAGCTTGGCAAGCGACATCCCCATCTGGTGGCAGGCAGCATGGCAATTGACATCCCCGTCTGGTAGCAGGCAGCGTGGAAAGTGACAACCCCATCTGGTGGCAGGCATAGTGGCAATTGACAACCCCATCTGGTGGCAGGCATAGTGGCAAGTGACATCTCCATCTAGTGACAGTTGATGTGGCAAGTGACAAGTGATGGTGGCAAGTGACACGCTCAAGGCTCCCACTGATTCTGCATTATGGTGAGTTGAACTATTTCATTTTATATTACAATGTAATGATAGAAATAATGCGTTTCAATCATCCTGACACCATACCAACCATGGTGACGGGATGATTGAAGCACTAACACCAGCCATTGGCATTGGCCATTGACACATTGCTTACCCCCCCCCCCCCGCCTTGGCACAACTTTCTTGCACACAGCCTGTCCCCAGTGCCAAAAAGGTTGGAGACCGCTGCCCTAGATAACTACTTAGAATTACCTGCTTATCTGCACAGCCACGACCTGGTGATCTTTCCAACCCACCTGACACTCTGGGTTCAGACATCCTGGTAACACTGTGTGGCAATAATCAAACAACTCAATGTATTTGGGCAGCACAGTGGTGTAGTGGGTAGCACTCACACCTAGCAGTAAAAAGGGTTACTGGTTCGAATCCCAACCATGACACTACCTGCCTGGAGTTTGCATGTTCTCCCTGTGCCTGTGTTAATTTCCTCTGGGTACACCGGTTTCCTCCCACACTCCAAAGACATGCTGGTAGGTTAATTGGCTTCTGTCTAAATTGGCCCTAGTATATGAATGTGAGTTAGGGACCTTAGATTGTAAGCTCCTTGAGGGTAGGGACCGATGTAAATGTACAATGTATATGTAAAGCGCTGCATATATTATATTGACAACGCTATATAAGTATCTTAAATAATAATAATAATGTATTTAGATTCTATGAATATTTTACTTTAACCAATAAATGGGAAGTTGCCACAATTGGAGGTAATAAATCTGCTGAGTTCTAGGCAACAGCTCCAACTCAGCAAAAGAATTCCTCTGAAAGACCCAAGACAATATTTTAAAAATGACAGTACTATATACATATATGTACACTTTCTTTAGATGTAATGTTACCCCCTAGACAGATGTTTCAGTTACTGCTTATGGGAAGGCTTAACTGCTTCCCAGGCCACACTAATAAAGATGGAACCTGGCCAGCCTACACACTATCCTAGGAAGGGAAAGCAGGTCTAGAGAAGAGTAATATAGGGGCCTTTATATAAGTAATTGCAATAAAGTTCAGGTTGCAGATCTGATGTTCTTCATCGGCTAGTCGGAGCTTGTTAACTGTAATCCGTTTGGGTGTTATGGGAACAGTAGATTCCTTGTAGTGAAGATAACTAAAGGTGTCTTAGCACAGTGTTCAAATGCAGTAAAGTGATCTTGAAGTAAAGATGTCTGTGCAAAGTGTCTCAATGTAACGGTGGCAAAGAATGGATGAGGGTTGAGCAATTTGCCCTCTCACAAACGATCAGATCGCGCTGATGTCCTCAGAAACGGGAACTCATGTAGCGACCCTCGTGCAGCAGATCCGCTGTCTCGATCTCCCGATGTGAAGCTTGCCACACACACCGACAGGCCGGTGACATGAATGTCCAACAGCGAATAACAGAGTGAGGCCCCTCAGGCCATGGGTTGGATGTAGGACTCTGCGTAGTAGGCCACCACCTCTCTCTAGCTGTTGCACAGATAGGTCCGTCTTGCATCATGCCCAGGAGAAACGGGCTTCTGGTGCTTTTATAGCTACTCCCAGCATTCCTCAGATGGCAGCAAAGATCCCTGGGATATGTAGTCTTGGCGCACAATCGTGCAAAGCAATTTTATGGCAGAGGAACTATTCATCCCACAATCCTTTTATTTGGCACACAGAAATGATGTCACAAGATACATTGATCACTATAGGGACAGGCAATACCTCGAAATGCTAGGAGGTATGGTGCTTTATGTTTGTAGTCCATATTGCTACATCCTCCCCCCATTTGAAAGTCTTTGGTCCCTAAAGACAGGGCACAACTTGGAATCACTTTACTGCATTGTGGAAGCTAAACAATTAACTATCTAATAGACTAGAAGTTGCAACAGCTAATAACTGACTTAGTGAAGAGTTCTCTGATAACAAATTTTACATCAACAGGAGAAGAAGTTATATTAAGTTTATGACAGGCCAAGTGGCCCACCCAGTAGTGTCAGGGGGTGGATCAAGGTCATCCTTTACTAAAGACTCGGTATAGTAGACAAGTGCTTGACTGGGATGTTCAGTAGTAGGTATGAGTTTATCTGAGTGTTCTCCAAGAGTGTCATACGTCAATCTCTTTGGGGGACATATCTTTTGTCTCAACCGGGAATTTATGTCTTCCAGTGACTCAGGTCCCTGTTCTGTGTCCCAAAAACTGCATCCAGCTTTCGGTTCAGGTTCGATCTCGGTCTCTGGCTCTACCTCAGTCTCTGTTTCCACTTCAGGCTCTGGTTCTACTTCAGGCTCTAACCCCGACTCAGGGACTATCTCTCTCCCTGTTGTATTGATAGGAGGGATGAGAGTATCAGTCGTATCTGACACGTCACGGGGTTCCAGCTTGACCTCCTCATTTACCTTAAGTGTGTAGGGAGATACCACCTCAGTATCAGGCAAGTGGAAGTCTGTCCCTGGACAGCCCTCTTCTTCAGCATCAGGAATAATGTAATCATCTTCCAAGGAGGGAACCCATTGCCAATCCAAAGATAATTCCTCGTCATCACTTTCCTCTTCCAGAAGTGCAGGTGGATAGGTTTTCCTGACCCTAGGCCTCAACGTTGGGGACTGATATGTCTCTGGGCAAGGGGCTGAGGGTACTCAAGCAGACTCTGAAATGGGCAGCAAATGGTTTTGATGCCAAGTCTTGAGGGGGCCAGTCTTCCCTTCCGACTGAATCTGATACACAGGGAGTCCAGGCAGTCCTTCGCAAACAATGTAGAGTTGGGAACACCATCTATCAGCCAGCTTATGTTTACCTGGCACCCCTAGATTATGCAACAACACTTGATCCCCAGGTTGTAGATCCTGGATTCTCACTTTAAGATCAAAGTTCTTCTTATTCCTTTGTTCTCTGATGGTGGAGGCTTCCTTGGCTTTCTCATAAGCCACCTTTAAGTACTTCCGGAGCCTGTTGACATATCCCCTATAGGAGGCTTGAGAGGTGTGACCTATTGAGGTTTCTGAATGCTAAATCTAGGGGTAAGAGAGCCTCTCTTCCGAACATCAATCGGTAGGGGGAATATCTAGCTGAATCATTTGAGGAACTATTGTAGGCATGAACTATTGCAGCGTTATGGTCTCCCCAATGCTGTTTCTTCTCCAATAGGAGGGTTCCCAGCATGTTCAACAGAGTACGGTTGAAACGCTCAGGTTATGGATCTCCTTGTGGGTGGTAAGGTAAGGAGTTCCCATAGTCTGCGGACCAATTTGCTCTCAAAGTTCTGACCTTGATCTGAGTGTAGGCGCTGAGGCAATAATGGACGAAGAACTTCTCCACTAGTGTTAGCTTGTTGTTCCCTGGTGGGGAAAGCCTGAGCATATTAAATAAAATGATCTGTCACAACCAGGACATTACTCCTTCCACTTAGATCAGGTTCCAGGCACAAGAAATCAATGCACACCAACTCAATTGGCCATTGGCTTTGTAGATGGCCCACTGGGGCTGCCCTGCTAGGTAGAGTTTTTCTCTGGATACACCGAACACAGAAGCGGCAGTAACTTTCCACCTCTGTTCTAATGGATGGCCAGTAAAATCGATCCCTGACTAGTTTGAAAGTTCTATCTGGGCCTAAATGACCATGATCATCATGGAGAGCAGTTAGCACAGTTAAATATTTCTCAGGAAGGAACAGCTATCTCACACCTTCTGCCTCTTTAGAGGGATCTCTCCGATATATGATCCCCTCTTCCAGCTTCATTTGTTCCCATTCTCTATGAGTCACCTTGGCTCCCTCAATGGGGCTGTTCATTAATATCTGAGGGTCTTTAGCAGACAGCGACTTACTTATTAGATTCCCTAGTGGATCTTCCTGCTGATCCCTTCTCATGTCCTCCTACGTCAATTGAGGCAGTTCTTGGCTGTGTACTTGGGTCAAATTGCAGTAGAGCTTTGGTACTTCCGCAGGGCCGACTCCCGCTGCTTCAGCTCCTATGGCTCCCCTGTGTTTTTTTCCAAACCTTGACACACAGCCTGTACTCCTTCGAGAGGCAAATGAACCCAACTCTTCTGACCATTCCGGGTTGAAGTGAAGTCTTCGGGAAAGAGCGTCAGCATCTTAATTCCCACTCCCGGGTGATATTTCAAACTGAATTGGAACTCGGACAGAGCAGCTGACCACCAGTGGCGTCCAGTTTGGCAGTTGATAGCAAATAAGTCAAGGGGGTTGTTATCAGTCTTCACCACAAAGGTGGCTCCGTACAGCTAGTCCCATAGTTTATCCACTACAGCCCCCTTTAGGGCCAAGTACTCCAACTTGTGCACAGGATAGTTCTTCTCACTGGGGGTGAGGCTGCGACTCACGTAGGCCACTGGACAAATTCTTCCCTCCGGCTCCTGGTACAACACTCCCCCATTACTATCTCTACTGGCATCCACATGTAATTCGTATGGCTTCGAGGGATCAGCGTAGGCCAGCACCAGGGCTTCAACCAGGCTCTCCTTCAACTGCTCGAAGGACTTCTCACACTTCAGTGTCCATTGTTCCTGGAGAGATTCCCGATGCTTCCTGGCTTCCCCTTTCTGGGTTTTCTGCTATTCCCCTTCCATTTGCTTTTGTAACTTCATTTAATGGCTGAGTAATCTGTGAGAAGTTCGTCACAAATTGTCTGTATTAGGAGCAAAAGCCAAAGAACTACCTAAATTCGGTAACAGTAGTTGGACAAAGCCAAGAAGTGACCGCCTCCAGCTTTTGGGGGTCGGTGGCTATCCCTTCGGCAGATACAACATGTCCTAGGTATGTGACTAAAGTCTGGTAGAATTGGCACTTCTCCAATGACAGCTTCAACCCCTCATCATGTAATCGCTGGAAAACTTTTTCCAATCGGGCTCCATGCTCTTCCAGCGTTGGGCCAAACACGATGATGTCATCTAGGTAGACTAATACTTCTACCAAGTTCATATCACCCACTGTGTTCTCCATCAGTCGCTGGAAAGTGGCAGGGACTCCAGTTAAACCCTGTGGCTCTCAACCAAACTTGAAGAATCCCAGTGGCCTAAAAAAGTTGTCTTCTCTTCTAGGTGCATAGGAATCTGGTAGTATCCACTCTTTAGATCCAACACACTGAACCATTTGGCCCCTGATAAGCATTGTAAGGCTTCTTAAATGCGAGCGGTCATGTATTGATCTGGGATAGTCCTTCTATTCAAGGTTTGATAATCAATACACATCCAGAGGGACCCATTCTTCTTATTTACTACCACATCGGGGAAGCATAAGGGCTTCTGGACTCCTGAATGACCCCTGACTTTCATTCACTTTCAGTCATTCTTGAAGAACATTTTCTCCCATCGAGCTAGCTGGGCTTTGATCCTGTTCCCCCAAGCAGGGGGTAGACTTGGGCAGTGGACAGCAGTGCTTCCTCCATCTCCCTTCTGGGCTGCCTCATTCCTTGCTACTGGAGTGGCACTTTCCCGATCATCATTCGAGGCTTTAGGTTGATCGGATGACTAGTGACATTCTGCACACTGACAGGAATTCGCCCTCCACTTCTTAGCAAGGCCCGAGTGGGTACAATCTCCAGAACTAGCTCTATCCCAACCTCTTCTTCAGCATTAGCTTCTACCACCATGTATGGGCCTGGCTGGTCCCAAGACAACTTGACTGTGGCTTTAAGACAGGCCCTTTCTCCAGGTTGTAGCACTCTCTCTTGGGTGTCCAGTCACCACAATCTTCCCACTCCTTCCGCAGGCGCCTTCTTTTCTTGCAACACCTTCTGGAATGCTTGCCTCAACTGAGGATGAATTTTCCTAACCGGAGCACCCTATAAGGCTAAGGGAGTGAGTAGCCTTCTCACTGGGTTGGTGCTATTGCCTATCAGTAGGGAAATTCGGCCAGCCCCAGGCGGTCGGGGGCATACGACAGCCAATGTGTCAAAGGTTTCTGCTCTTCCTGCTAGAGCAGAGTCAAAGGTTATTTTGATGGGTATGTAGTCATCATAAGGGCACTTCTGGGTCCCGATACCCCAGATTTCTAGCTCGTCAAGTTTGCACAAAGGGATATGCTTCAAGTACTTGTGGTAAATGTGTCGATATTGCAGTGTCACTTGGGCCTCAGTATCCAGCAATGCTTGTGTATAGATGCCCTCTACCCGTACTGATAATATGGAGGAAGGCCTCACTAAGTTCTTGGGTAGGTTTCCCACAGGCGACTCTATGGTTTGTGCCCTAACTGGTCTTGTTGAAAACGAGGAATTTGGTTTAACTGCTCATTTAGCAAGGTGTGCTTTGTTTTTCTGTCCCTGTCTTCCATTCTCTGAGGGTCTCATTTATGTAGCGTACTTAGGCACCGGAGGGTTAGAGAAGACTGGTAGCTTGCGTCCTGTTTTTCCCTTGGCTCCATTCTGGTCTCTTCTCTTGTCTTTGGAGCACAGTTTTCCCTTGGGAATCTCAACTAGCTCCTTCACTGTGTGGTGAGAACAGTAGATTCCTTGTAGTGAAGAAAACTAAAGGTGTCTTAGCACAGTGTTCAAATGATGCAATAAAATGATCTTGGAGTAAAGATGTCTTTGCAACGTGTCTCAATGTAACAGTGGCAAAGAAAGGATAGAAGTCAAGCAATTTACCCTCTCACCAACGACCAGACTGCTCCGATGTCCTCCGAACAAGAACTCGTGTAGCGACACTGCAGCAGATCCGCTGTCTTGATCTCCCGACGTGAAGCTTGCCACACACAAAACAGGCCAGCGACGGGAGTGGTAACAGAAAGGATGTCTGACAGCGAATAACAGTGAGACCCCTCAGGCCAGGGGTTGGAAGTAAGACTCCATGTGGTAGGCTGCGACCTCTCTCTCCCTGTTGCACAGAGAGGTCCGTCTTGCGAAAAGAGGAAGAAAGTTCCGCACGGGCTTCTGCTGCTTTTATAGCTACTCCCAGCATTCCTCAGATGGCAGCAAAGATCCCTGGAATATGTAGTCTTGGCACACAATCGTGCAAAGCAATTATCTGGCGGGGGAGTTATTCCTCCCACAATCCTTTATTTGGCACTCAGATATGATGTCACTGGATACATTGATCACTAGGGGGACAGGCAATACCTCAAAATGCTAGGAGATACGGTGCTTTATGTTTCTAGTCCATATTGCTACACATATATACCTTCTAAAACATAGATATTACATCTTGTTGCCATTAAGGATGCACCAATGATTAATAAGTAGAATAGTGGCATTGTGTTATGCGTTTCTCAAGCAATGGTCTGCTTCTTCAGACAGGCATAGGAGAATCAAATATACAGATGTAATTGTAGCATCAAACATGTATGCATCAATGAAAGCTAAGGGGACTGCATTGGAAAAAGGCAGCCTCCATGATCAAAGAGTGGCCTCAGGGTTCTGCACTTTAATTAAACTCCTCCCCATAGCTATATTAAGCCAAGGATGGAAAAAGTGGAATTTCCCTGTCTCTCTATACTCATATGAAGTAACATCAAGTGCCCACTGACTATTGTCTGATTAAAATATGGCGGTATGGATGCGCTAATAAGCAAGTTCATTCCTTCATTCCGCTCTGTTGTGTATAGTGTCAAGACAAAATTCAAGTGTAACTAAAGGCAAAACTTTTTTTTAATTTTATTTATTTTTTGATGGAGGGAGGGTTATAACCCCTATTTGTTTTTTGTTTTTTTTACATCCATATCTCATTGGGGAGACATTGCATATCTCTGCTGCAATAAAATGCCTACCTGCTTACAATGTATCATAGTGGCACATTAGTTCCACTTTAAAGTAGAATAAAGATACTGTAACTCTTAAAAATGCTCCCTCAACACCTGTTCTGCCTAACCTGTGGAGGAAAAGATCTGTATACTTACCTATTTTCAGGCCCTGTCACGTGATCTGTTCCCCTTTGTCAGACAGCGCTGGTTGCAGTGGGGAGAAAGGAAAGCCAACAAAAGGTGGGCCTAGTAAACCAATGGGTAACGTCACCCCTCAGGCGTTACCAGCCATTTTTGAGAGATCGCTGCTCTCCCCTGCAGCCACTGCTGGCAGACAGAAGGGAGCTGTTTAAGTGACTGGACAGGAGTTCAGCTGATAATTGGTAAGAATAGAGAATTTTTTTCACAGCTTAGTCAAAATAGGTGTTAGGAAGGGGGAGGTATCAATTTTAGGAGTAGTTAGGTTGTGACAGGAATTCCACGTTTAAGAAAACTGTATGCAGCGGGACAATTTGCCTTGATTTTGGGTTTACATACAATTTAGCACTTTATTTCTTTTTTTTTTTTTGTAATAGTTTAGTTATACTTTAACTATAACAGGGGAAATTGTTGTCATCCTGCAGCCCTGCAAAGGTATAAACATTTGGCTCACAAAAGTAGTTAAACAGAATGACAAATATTTTGGCAGACAAAACTGTTCACATAGGTATCTTTTTAACTGTATACAGTATTTATGCAGATATTTGACTGGAATCCAGTTTTTATTTTTCTGTAAATTCTTCTGTCTCTAAATGTATACATTAAAACATCCTTATTTTTTTATTGATATCGCTCTTTTGAATAGTCCATGGAACAGTTAAATGACATGTACATACTATTTATCATAGCGTCATCTCTGCCTAATTAGGAGACTTATTAGGGGAATTGCCAATTTACCTAATCCTTGCACATTATAGGTAATAAGCCCATAGTAAGCACAAACAGGGTTATTCATTTCCTGTAATTAGACTGCCATTAAAAGCCAGCTCCTGATCTAGCCTGCTAACATCTTCACTTTGCCTTCAAGCCATATGATCGGCTCATACAAAACTCAGTTTCTGCCATGTAGCTGTAATGATTAATAAAGGCTTCAGGAGAAAGTCTAAAGTCCTAAGGCTACATTTCCCTGATTAATTGTTGTTGTTAAATATATTAAAGGAGAAGTACACTATTAGTACAAATGCTTTTTTTTCTGGCTGGTCCCTGCAGCTCAACCAAAAAACTAAATAGGAAGGTGCAGGGCTTTTTTTCTCAGACAATAGGTGCAGGAACTCCCCTTTTCCGAGTCACCCCTTTTCCCCGGCCCTACCCACCTCCGAGCACGGGTCGGGGTCACCCGGGTAAGTAAAGACTCCCACTGAGGCGGATCGTGCGGAAGGAGCGGAGAAGAAGCCTGGAGGAAGATGCAGGACGAGAAGAGCGGAGGAAGAAGAAGATGGAGAAGAAGAAGATGAAGAAGAAGATGGAGGAAGAAGAAGAACACCGAAGGAAGACCAGAAGAAAGGAGATGAAAAAAAAAGAAATTAATAAAGGACTTGTCAAAAACCGTCTCTTGTGTTTTTTAACCTTTTTGACACTTTTTTTGTGAAATACCTCATTACCAATTCACACAGGGGGGGGGGGGGGGTCACCAGGTGGCCTCGCCCTCCGTTATATAAGAAATGTCAGAAGAACCAAAGCGTCACACGGCGGAAGACTCCCACTGAGGCGAATCGTGCGGACGGAGCGGAGAAGAAGCCTGGAGAAGAAGCCTGGAGGAAGATGTGGGACAAGAAGAGCGGAGGAAGAAGAAGATGGAGAAGAAGAAGATGGAGGAAGAAGAACAGTGAAGGAAGACCAGAAGAAAGAAGATGAAAGAAGAAGAAATAAATAAAGGACTTGTCAAAAACCGTCTCTTGTGTTTTTTAACCTTTTTGACACTTTTTTTGTAAAATGGTAGGGGTACATGTGAACCCCATAACCACTTTACACAGGGGGGGATCTGGGGGTCCCCTTGTTAAAGGGGGCTTCCAGATTCTGGTAAGCTCCCTGCCCGCAGACCCCCACAACCACCGGCCAAGGGTTGTGAGGTTGAGGCCCTTTTCCCCATCAACATGGGGACAAGGTGCTTTGGGGGCTACCTCAAAGCACCCTCCCATTGTTGAGGACATGTGGCCTGGTATGGTTCAGGAGGGGGGGGCGCTCTCTCTTCCCCCCTCTTTTCCTGCGGCCTGCCAGGTTGCGTGCTCGGATAAGGGTCTGGTATGGATTTTGAGGGGGAACCCCACGCCATTTTTTTTAAATTTGGCACGGGGTTCCCCTTAATATCCATACCATACCAGAAGGGCCTGGTAGGAAATTTAGGGGGACCCCCACGCCATTTTTTTTTTATTTTGGCGCGGGGTTCCACTTAATATCCATACCAGACCTGAAGGGCCTGGTATGGAATTTAGGGGGACCCCCACACATATT
Source organism: Lithobates septentrionalis (assembly GCA_037952835.1). Lineage (NCBI taxonomy): Eukaryota > Metazoa > Chordata > Amphibia > Anura > Ranidae > Lithobates > Lithobates septentrionalis. The sequence continues at coordinate 1,507,945 of JBBDGP010000009.1, forward strand.
TTTACATTTTATTTTGGTTCTGGGTTCACCTGTGGGGAAATCCCATGCCGTTTTTATCAATGAACTTTTATGTGTATTGTCAGACCGACAATTCATTAATAGCCGCGAGTAGTTTTAAATGACTTTTTTCCTTTGAAATGTCATTTTGCTGTCAGACTGTTCTAAACATGCGAAACATGCGCCCCTTTACAGGCATACTATGGACACCCCCCAGGCACGAAATTTAAAGGAATATTACACTTTTATTGTTTCACTTTAAGCATTATTAAAATCACTGCTCCCTGAAAAAACGTCTGTTTTTAAAACTTTCTTTTGCATTGATACATGTCCCCTGGGGCAGGACCCAGGTCCCCAAACACTTTTTATGACAATACCATGCATATAAGCCTTTAAAATTAGCACTTTTGAATTCTCCCATAGACTTTTAAAGGGTGTTCCGCGGTTTTCGAATCCGCACAGCCAGCATTAATAGATTCTCTGGCAGCCATCAACAATAGACCCCTCCCCCAACAGTAGATCTCCTTCAGCAACAACTGACCCCCCAGCAACATAAGACCCACCCCTAGCAACAATAGGTCCCCTACCAGCAACAATAGACCTCCTCCGCAACAATAGACTCCCCTGCAAAAATAGATCCCCCCAGCTAGAATAGATCCCCCAGCAGTGAGCATCAATACCCTGCAGCACACCCCAGCACCCCTTGGCATTACATACAGTCAGTCCAGGAGGTGCCGGAACGGCGTTCCCGCTGAAAAACAAGTTACCACAACACCATTATTATCTTGTATTTTTTTAACCTCAAGGAGGTTGGAGTTGGTCTCCCTTGTTAATTTGACATTGTATTTTTGAAATGTACCTGCCTACTCACAAATAAACTGTCCTTTTTGAAGTAAAACACATTTGTGTTTGTGAAAAATAAATAGCCATTTATTATGGGTCATAACAAAATAAAGAGGACGGCAGCGCTGGATAAACTAGTGAAATTTGTGAAGCCTTTGTTCCCCAGGGCAGACATCGATTATTTTACAGTCAAAATTGGTAGCCTGAGGAGTCCTTATAATAGTGAGCACAATCCGGTCCAGGACTACAAGAGATCAGGAACAGCAGCAGATGACATATTTGTCCCCAGGCTGTGATCTGACAACAGCCTGCGTCCTTTGTCAGACCAGACTGAACCCAGGCCATCACTTTCTTGTCTTCCTTCCACGCTTCCTTCCACGCTTGCTTCCAGGCTGTGGCTCTGGTGTTGTAGTTGTGGCAGGAGGTGGAGGAGGAGGATCATGTTTGAACTAACAAACGTGGCTTTGACTTGTGAGTTCGCCCCTCAACCCCTTATTTAGGGCTTGTAACATAACTTTCTCACATAAGAGGCGTTGGCCCTCCCCCATTTCCTGCATTTTGCAGGCTGCCATGTAGGCATAGTCGTCTTGATTATTGGGGGAGTTCTGAGGGCCGCAGTAGCCTTCTGAATTAGGCCAAATGCTGCCTCCTCCAGCTTACTTCTCTTCCTGGGACTTTTTTTTGGAAAGCGGAGGGGAGGGCCCTGAGATTCGGGCAGGCTACTGGGCTCGGCCACCTCCTGGCTGCCACTTACCCCCGCCACCTCTTGGCTGCCACTTTCCACGGCCTCCTCCTGGCTGAGACATTCCTGTGAATGAAAAAGAGACATAGTTTTAGTTTTTGGTTCATCAATCACACACAATTTTCAGCTCATGACTGTTGCAAATTGCATGTTAATAAATAGAGAAGACTATCATTCTGACCCCAGCATTTTTAATTTTTGTTCCAATCATTTGTGGCCACTACTGTCTATTGACATGTAAAACACTTTGTAAAATCAGAAATTACTGATCAATAATAACATCTAGTTAACATCATTAATTATTTGACTAGAAATATGTTGAACAATGCTATACCTGGCTCAAGCTAGGCTCCTCCACTTCTTCCTGGCTGGAAGGCCCAGGTTGGACTTCGGAAGCCTCAGTTGAGGTGGAAGGAAACCTTGACGGAAGACTGTAGAGTGCTGACCTGGGTTCAGTCTGGCCTGCCAGAAAATGCAGTCTGTCATAGTACCACAGCCTGGGTACATAAATGTCATCTGCTGCAGCTCCTGATCTCTGGGAATCCTGGACCTTCTTGAGCTCCCTATTATAAGTGCTCCTCATGTCTGCCGTGGGGATCACCTGCTTCACAAATTCCAGCAATTGATCCATCCCTGCCTTCCTCTTTGGTTTATTGTTATAAAAGGGGTGGTTTACCTGCCACAGACAGGATAGCTCCCTGTACATATCAATGAATATGGGGATAAAGTCCTCATCAATGAATAGATCCATTTTCTCTGCAAGACACAACACAAGTCAAACCCTAATGTCAGGCTAAACTCTCCTAATCTTGTCCCAATATAGGCCTCAATCTATAAGCAGTATAGGCCACTGATGCACCAAGTTAAAATTGTACCTTTGTTCTAACGATCGGCGCTTCCACTGCTCCTTCCTCCGCTCACAGATCATACGTATGACGCATGCGTGTTACGCTTTACAGTACCTGACTGTGAGATTGTGTTTCCAGTGCTATCCCATCGCGCTGGTTATCGGCAACAGGGTACTGTGCATGTCGCGCTGGCTGGCTGATCGGGAAGGGAAAACCTTTTTTCCTTTCGCTATGAATCATGGTATGAATCATGAGGGGGAACGCCGCGCCAAATTTGAAATGAAAAAACTGGCATGGGTTCCCCCCCAGGAGCATACCAGGCCCTTAGGTCTGGTATGGATTGTAAAGGGGAACCCGTACACCGAAATATCGGCGTGGGGGTCCCCCCCAAAATCCATACCAGACCCTTATCTGAACACGCAGCCTGGCCAGTCAGGAAAGGGGATGGGGACGAGCGAGCGCCCCCCCTCCTGAACCGTACCAGGCCGCATGCCCTCAACATGGGGGGTAAGTGCTTTGGGGGAGGGGGGTGCCCTGCGGGCCCCCCACCCCAAAGCACCTTGTCCCCATGTTGATGAGGACAAGGGCCTCTTCCCGACAACTCTGGCCATTGGTTGTCGGGGTCTGCAGGCGGGGGCTTATCGGAATCCGGGAGCCCCCTTTAATAAGGGGGCCCCCAGATCCTGGCCCCACACCCTATGTGAATGAGTATGGCGTACATGGTACCCCTACCCATTCACCTAGGGAAAAAAAGTGTCATTAAAAAAAAACACACTACACAGGTTTTAAAAGTAATTTATTAGGCAGCTCTGGGGGGTCTTCTTCCGACTTCGGGGTCTTCTTCCGTCTTCTCCTGGTGTTCGCCTTCTTCTCCCCTCTGCTATCTTCTTCCAGCTCTCTTGCTAGCGGGGGCCTGGTCTGCTGCCGCTGTCTTGTCGCCACTGTCTTGTTGCTTCTTCTCTTCTTCCGATGTTGACACGATGCTCTCTCCTGCTGGAATGCTGTGTGCGAGCTGCGCAGCCATTTATATAGGCGGTGACCCCGCCCCCATGTGACGTCACAGTCCCAGCATGCGCAGGACAGCGGCAACAAGACAGCGGTGACAAGACAGCGGTGTCAAGACAGCGGCAGCAGACCAGGCCCCGGCTAGCAAGAGAGCTGGAAGAAGATAGCTGAGGGGAGAAGAAGCCGAACACCGGGAGAAGACGGAAGAAGACCCCGAAGTCGGAAGAAGACCCCCAAAGTCTGAAGAAGACCCCCTGGAGCTGCCTAATAAATTACTTTTAAAACCTGTGTAGTGTGTTTTTTTTAATGACAATTTTTTCCCTAGGTGAATGGGTAGGGGTACCATGTACCCCATACTCATTCACATAGGGTGGGGGGCCGGGATCTGGGCTCCCGGATTCCAATAAGCTCCCCGCCCGCAGACTCCGACAACCAACGGCCAGGGTTGTCGGGAAGAGGCCCTTGTCCTCATCAACATGGGGGCAACGGGCTTTGGGGTGGGGGGGCCCGCAGGGCGCCCCCCTCCCCCAAAGCACTTACCCCCCATGTTGAGGGCATGCGGCCTGGTACGGATCAGGAGGGGGGGTGCTCGCTTGTCCCCACCCTCTTCCCTAACCGGCCGGGCTGCGTGCTCGGACAGGGGGCTGGTATGGATTTTGGGGGGACCCCCACACCGATATTTCGGCGTAGGGGGTTCCCCTTACAATCCATACCAGACCTAAGGGCCTGGTATGCTCCTGGGGGGAACCCACACCGTTTTTTTCATTTAAAATTTGGCACGGCGTTCCCCCTCATGATTCATACCAGACAGCTGTCAGCACTGCCTGTCGCTTATCGCGAAAGGAAAAAAAAGTTTTCCTTTCCCGATGAGTGAGCCATCTCGTCGCTGGCTCCCGTGACAGGGCTCACAGGTGTCAAATCTCGCCAAGAAAAGCGGCGAGATTGACACAATATTGCGGTCACCTACTGTATATACACTGCGCATGCGTGAAACTTCGCCCGCCCCTGACGTTCTTTCTAGTTTATTCACCGCCCCTTGTCTTTTGGCGCAGTGGGAGAGAAAATGGCGGAGAAAGAGCAAGTGCATGCAGACAGCAGCAGCAACGACGAAAGCCCGGAGCCACAAAGGTACCGATCCTGGAGGAGATTTAAGGCATCAAATATGTCCTTTGTGGAGATGGTGGACATCTTGAAGAGGGCCGACTATGATGGGAAGCATGGACCTTACCCAAACCCAAATGTGAGAAAGGCCAAGTTCATGGCTAAAGTTGTGAAAAGTCTGCAGAAGAATTTTGGGGTACGGCGATCCAAGGATCAACTTAGGAAACGATGGTCAGACCAGAAATTGAGGGAGCAGGATCAGTACAAAAAGATCAGGAAACTGCTTATAAAAAGTAAGTATTTGTCCTGTGTTTCTATTATTATTATTATTACGTTCATGCTGCTCCATGTGTTTTTATTTACTGCTATACAGTTTAAAATGGCAACTTTCAGGTTTGTGGGCACAGTAATCGTTCGTAGTAAACATCATTCGTTTACACACAATACGATGTTTGTGGCAGATCCAGGTTAACTACATTTGTTCAGGCCTATTTGTATTAAAAGAAGTTTAGTACATTGTTGTCTAGATGGGTTTGTAACTAGAATGAAAATGTAAACTTGATTCAGTATAAGGAGAGGACACCCAGCAGCTGTTTACACATCTGGACGCAGGAGCACTAGTGTGGGACACCAGAACAAACTTTTTAGGGTGTCCCACACATGTGCTCCAGTGGATACTAGGGGTGTCTCCATGTGTGAAAATTGTACAAAAAAGGTAAGTATTCCAGCTTTAGAAAGGGAAAAAAATGTCTTCAGCTTGGAACTCTGCCCAAAAAGACAATTGTACGACACTTCCAAGCAATGTTTCAGATTCCTATTTCTGCCCTCATATATCTGTGTGCTAAGTATACCTTTTTTTAATCACATAGTGGAGAAAAGACTCAGGACATCAGAGGACACCAGGGAACCCCAACCTCATAAAGAAGGGGAAATACCAACACCACAACCAGAGGATGTGGAGGAAGGAGAAGTTTATGAAGTGGATGAAATAGTGACCACAACAGGTGAGTGTCTGAGACCACAGCTTCAGTTAATAGATGTATGGCTGCATATTTATAATACATGGTGTGTTTTTTTTATTTTAGGTGATGTGGATGTTGTGGAAGAAGAAACTCATTTCACAAGTGCAAGTGCACATGTCCTCAATGGGGAGATCATGGTGTGCAATACGGATTTACAGAAGATTAAGGAAGAAATCAATGATGTTGAAAAAAGACTCAAAAACATCATTGATGTTTTAGGCAGAATCTAAAACTCACCTAAATTCTTCCATTTGTTGATATTTTAAACGTTTTTAAATCTTTTTTGAAGTATATTGAAAGCCAAATTTTGAAGATGCACACAGTGTGTTAGAATGTGCTATCTGCCATCACGGGATATCAATGTACGCGTTTTGTGGGTACAACCCCTTCCTCGCAACTCAAGTAGGTGAGAGGAAGGGGTTGCAACCCCGAAAAACGTTTATTGATCCCCCATGATGGGAGCTAGCACATGTTGACATTAGGCATAGAATCAGGAGGGAAATCCTCATTTTGATTCTCAATTTGTGTGCATCTTCAAAATTTGGCTTTCACGAGGGTGACATCACCCCATCTGATGAAGGCAAAATCAACACAGTTTGGACATACTATTGTCTGATATTGCCTTCAAATTATTAAAGTTGAACTTTGTAAGTTTCTGAGTTGTGTGTTGTTTATGGTTTTAAACATGCCTGTTTAACACAAAAAAGGCTATTTGTACTGTCAAAACCAAAAATGTTATTACAAAAATATGTTGGCTTGTTCAAAAACCCTTTTCTAACGCACATGTGAATGTGCACAGAGTAAAAAGTTTTATACTCAGCAATGTGTGGCTTCTTATTTCAATGCTCAATAGCAGTTTTTGGACTAAGTTGGTGTTTACAATGACAATAGTGGTTATTTACTAAAGGCAAATCCACTTTGCAGTACAAGTGCACTTTCAGTGCAGTTTCAAGTGCACTTTTGCAGTGCACTTGTAGTACAAAGTGGATTTGCTTTTAGAAAATAACTACCACAGTGCTTTATAATTTGCAGCAATCAGGCCATTTTCGTGACTCACAAAAATTAATTCATGGTGCTGAAAATGATGAATATTTTTATCAGTAATGCATTACATACATTAACAACAAAAACAAGGTGTGTGTGTAGCAGACCCACAACATAATAGTTTGCTGAAGAAGAGATTGTCACCTCATGTATCAAATAAATTACATTTGCACTATTGAAGAAAAGCCCATTGGCTAACCTAGGAGACAGCTAAAAGTAACACAAGCAGTAAATCAAAGGAAATCTTATTTCAGTTTACCTAAAATATTTATTTTTAAAATGTTTCCTAAACATTTTCTGGCATATCAATGGCCCCCCTACCCGCAAAGTACTCATCATACTTCTGTCTTACTTTGCAGGCGCTTTGGGGGGGAAAGCCCAGACGGCCAGCTTCAATTGCTGTCAGGGTTTTTTGTTGAAGTCCAGCCTCAGGCCCAACTGAAGTCACATAGTTCATTGAATTACTCCTTAAATAGTTGTGGAGAATGCAGCATGCAAGGATTATATGGTTAAGTTTATATTCCGCCATGTTGATTGGCATAAGGAATAGGCGGAACCGGCTAGCCATTATCCCGTAAGCATTCTCCACCACTCTTATGGCTCTGGCCAGCCGGTAGTTAAAAACCCTCTGGTCCGGGGTGAGGGTCCTCGTGGCTTCAAAATGGTCAGCTGGTCAAAACGAACTAACAGAAAGCACTGAAAAACAGAAAGGTCTGAGAAGAGCGAGCTGAAAATCAGAAACGAGCGAACAAAAATGCACTGAAAATCAAATATGTACTATAAAATACGCACTGAAAAACAAATGCGAACTGACTGCACGCACTGAAAACCAGATACGAACCCACAAGCACAAACTGAAGAGCAGTAACAATCTGAAAAGCACAAGGCTGAAAAGCACGAGGCTGAAAAGCACAAGGCTGAAAAGCGCGAATCGTCTCTTACCAAACTTCTACTAACATGAGATTAGCAGAAGGAGCCCAATTGGTGGCGCACTTGGTATTGAACTTCCCTTATAGTGCCGTTGTACATGTTGTACGTCACCGCGTTCTTGACATTCAGAATTTCCGACAAGATTTGTGTGACTGTATGTATGCAAGACAAGTTTGAGCCAACATCCGTCAGAAAAAAACATGGATTTTGTTGTTGGAATGTGCGATTGTGTGTACGCGGCATTACAGGAGTGAATTTTCCTTCCATGGTGTAGATTTCTTCTCACTCCCTGTTGTCTCCCTCCATTTATGATTATTAATCGTATGTAAGTCAGATGTTGGTAATGCAGGGACTGGCTGTATTTGTTTTCTTGATGCCACTATCTAAAGTTTCTTTGTCTACTGCTACTTACGAAGCGCTATATGTTATATGCATCTCTTGAATAAGTTGTGGAAGATAAATTGTGTTGTACATAAAGTGTTGTACATAAAGGTCTAAGATGGACATATTCAACCCTATTGGCATTCTCGGTCATTCTGCCAACCCCAGACACAAATGACCCCTGTAACATTCATCTCCAGATGTCAATGTTGGCTATAGTCTGGTTTGCCTGTACCCCTTGTAACCCCTTTTGTGGATGTGCTGGAACAGAGTACTAATAGTTTAAATTTTCAAGTGTGTTGTATTTTTTATATGCAATAATAATGTAAGTAACTGTGAATAAATACACTAGTGGATTTCATGTAACTGTTAATATAATGATGATTTCAGATTAATTAATATATTTATGTCAGTTTAGATATACTGTACCTCCAACTTTCTCCTGAAGAAGTGGACACTGATCCATTAAACGCATAGAGCAGATGATAGTTCCTCCAATCCTCCTTCATAATAGCTTGGGGCATTACATTGGAAACCAATATATCCAATTATACTGAAGTGATTGTTGCTAGGACTGAATGTACATGACCTAAGATGGAAGGAATACGGATAGAAGTCAGGAGGTCTATTACATCCTTAATGTTTTTAGACAACATTTATTATGTTGGGTTCTTCATTCTACTGATTGACATGTTTTTATCAAATTAAACGGCAATAAGTTAAATTGAAATGTCATTTGAAGTTGTGTGGTATGTACAAAGTCGATTTCAACTTCTTTCTCTCTTTGAAATTAGATTTTATTTATTTAGTGGGTCTAAATCTACTTTATTGTAGGCTTTGTAATGTTTAATTAGTAATAGGTGCTTCCTTGCTGAAATGGATTTGTAGTTTTTTTTGTTTGAAATGGTAAGTGATCTAGTTTACTAACAGTGGACTGATTCCCCCATAAATTGGTGATCCAGAGCAAACATTGCACAACATAATATTGAAGAAATGGATTCTGGACAGCCACACTATGATAAAGCTATGACTAAGCAACAATGATGTTGTGAAATGCATCAGCTGTTTGTCCTGCTTCTGTTGTCACATGAACGTTGACTATTCATTACAATAAAGGCTTTTATCGGAGTGCGGCTGTCCAGAATCCATTTCTTAAATATTGCTCGTGCTGAGCCTGCACCTGGCTTCCACTTTGAGGAGGGCGTTTTCTTCAGTACACCACTTGGAGCGGTTCACCCTTTTATTCTATTGCACACCATAAGTAGGTCCCACCTGTGTTGAATCTACACGTTCATTTATTTTATTTATAGCAATTCTGCAGCTCATCTCTTTGTACAAAGCTATTTTTTTGCCCCCCAGCATTATTTCCTAACTCTTTTGTGTCTAATTGTTTACCCTTAGGCTTATGTCACGCTAGTGATTTTATCTCCGATGACAACTTGTCAGCGACAGAATTACTAGAACTCACTTTCTCCTATGGTGTTACTCCCATACTGCTAATAGCAACAAGGTGTCACTAGAGATTGAGATTCTGTAGCATTTATGCCAGAGATGGAGTGACTTCCTTCAAGTAAAGTAGCAATTGCATGTCAATGATTCTGACTTAATTTTTCACTACAACTTTGTAAACACAGTCCTTTAACATGTGTACCTAATCCTATTTGCATTTTCCCTATGAAATTTTTCTCTGTCAACAGCCAGAAGATTAATTAAACTCTTTTGCAGAACCCATAAGCAGAATACTTGATAAGTTGCATAACATCATCAATTTCTTTTCATCGCTACTCAGACGATTTTGTGTTGTGAACAAACCTAGATATGGAAATTAATTTATATAAATTCATGATTTAGGTGTTTGTTTAATAAGCATATATGCAATCCTGACCAGATTTTCTCAACTTTTCTTTAGAACTGTTTTAACAAGTGAGTTCACATATGTTGCATTTTACATGACTTATTATTTCAAGATGTGAAATCTGTTAATATTTGTGTTGTTATTTATTATATTGTATTGTATGTATCTGGGCTAAACATGCAGTACTGAGTGTTACAAGATAGAGTTGGAGGAATGCCCAAGAAAAATTTCAAGTTCACTTGGTTCCCATATTGTAAGTTGAATCCTACATTTCTTATCTCTGATGGTAATAGGCGGTCGGGGCAAAGCATAGTGCTGCCACGACTGCAGAAACAGTTACCCTAAGGAAGGGTAAACTAAAGGAAGACTCCTGGCACATAAAAAAAAAACTTTCAATTAAATATATTTCTCTATAGCCACAAGGGATACAAAGCTATTTTGTTTACCCCAACTGCCTTTGTAAATCCAGATGTTATTTTGCAAAGGTAACAGTGATATCATCACTAGGCTGTACATAGCTTGTACAGAGAGCGGAGCTGTGGGTGGAACCCTGCAGGTCTTCCCACTGGCTGCAAAAAACTACAGGAGGGGGTGGATACAGGACCAGTCACCCTGCACAAGAGGAGAGAGCAGCAGTGACCGGTCTTTTTTACAGGAAGCTCCTGCATAGAGACAAATTAAGGACTTGTTAAATGCAGAATGACTGCATAGATCTGGAAAAATACACAAATAAAAGCAAGATTCAAGTAGGAATACAAATGCCTCTTTTCTTTTAACAATATTTGTGCAATCGGTGGTTGATGCTCTGAATGCCCAAGTGGTAGAGCAGGTTCCCCTTTAAAGTGCCTTCACACCTGGGAGAAGTCTAGGAGTCTAGGCGGGATGAGGGAGGGAGGTGGTTCAAGCTGCAGAGGAAGATGAAGAGGTAACATTTGTCTGCTAGATCATACTCTTCCCCCTCCTGGGATAGGGCAGGGTGCCCTGGGGCTCCTCATCCTAGCCCATAAGAGAGAAGGAGAGAACCTTGGAAGTTGGAATACCCCTCTGTCCCTCTCATCCTTAGCCCAGGAAGAACACTAGGCCTACAGGGAGTAAGTGCCTTCTGCAGGGGCACGAACAGCAACCAGCAGGACTGGGGACCAAAAGTATGTTTACTGTGGGAACTACGTTGGGGTCTGTGACCTAGTAAAGTCATGTGACTGATTGAGGCTTTCAAGAAAAAAAAATTAACCACTTCCAGCCTTGTGGTGACTTTATTCAGTCAAAATGCTATTCTGAGGAGTGAGAGAGAGTTTTGCAGATTCCCCCTGGCTGTTGGGCCTGAGGAAGGTAAGGCCAATGTCTATAACCCCTGGGAGGAGGACAGAGCTGCGCCGATGAGGGGGGATGGGGTGGACAGGGGGTCAGTCTCCACCTGCCACCTTGCCACCCACTTATCAGGGAGAGTCGTGGGCAAAGGTATCGTATTGCCCTAAAGTTCAATTTATGCTGGAGACGGCTCGGCTGTTTGCCACATGTGAGGCAGACTGCTGCCCGCCAACAAGCAGAAGTGTTTGCAGATCATTGTTGCTGTTTTTGTTGCTTTACCAAAAACTCAGTTTAAGTTAGCCTCCTGACGCAGACCGCACACAAATATGCAGCCCCTCGGCAGGCGGACCTTGGTGCAGAGCGGCCGCCTATTTGCGTACCACATCGCAAGCACAGCTGTGATGAGAGCACATACCCTGCACGCTCCCTGCACAGTTACCGGCAGCTAACAGAAAGCTCCCAAATGCTGCTTGCAATCGGAAGCTTTCAGATCATGTGACCATCGCGATAGCCAATCATGGCGGTCACGTGATCATAAACCCCGCCTCCCGGCAACTGGAAGCCCTTAAGGGGCCGGAAAGCTCCAGCTTTAAGGGGTTAAAGGGGCAAAACCCTGGTTGAAGTAACCATTAGGCTAAAGTTAATATACGGTCTGCAGGTCTATAATGAAAGCACTGTCTGCAGGTCTATAATGAAGGAGTGATGCCTGTTTCCTAGTGCTCAATCACTATCCCAAACTCTCCTTCCCTGGCAACATGTTATGGATTAGTGCAGCTGTCTATCTCTATCAGTTTAATACACCCCCTGTATGATCCCAACTTTAATTAACAATGCTTACACTGCCTACTGTGAGTAGAGTCATTGTGACTATGCAAGAGGTGCGTTGGACTGCTGGAGCTGGATTGCTGTTTTCACACAGACCAGCAGCACTCTTCATTTTTAGCATGCTGCCAAGGCATGGGAGATGGGAAGTTTCTTCCCCCACAAACAAAAAAATTTGAAATAGTACATTTTTCAGCACCCTGACTTTATCTAAAATATAAAAAATGAAGGTTCAACTAGGATTTAACATTTTATAAATGTCAGCCTTTGTTTTTGGGATTATCTTATATTAATAATTATATTTATATATTATGTTTAAAAATAACACCGAACTACATTGTATGCATGTTGTTCCAGATCTAGGGTTCTTCTGAGTGTCCTGGTCTCTTTTATTCATGAATTACAATAAAATGCTTTGTACTTACATGCTATTAGATGTTTTCTTAACACTCTTGGTGCCCCAAATATCAAGACAGTGTGATTTGTAAATGCAAATACCTTCTCAAAGTACCACGGACTGGCCAGCCACCTTCTCTCTGGGGTGGGCCAGCTCTAATGGTATATGCAGGCACCAATATGTATCCTCACTGGAGTCCTGTAGCCTGTTTCATACCTTTGACATAGTGACAGATTTACTTTAAAGACAAATTTTGTTAATCATTACTTACAGATAAACTGACCATATTTCTAACATAATATCAGTAGATAAAACAACTCTTTAGAAAAGCCCTCTTTGATAAAAAAAAACAGCTACCCATTCTTATAGGACAACTGTATAAGTGCAGTGCAGCCTACATGGTCTGATACTAACCTTCCTCCTTAATCCAATGATCGTCACTGTAGGCCTGGCCAGAACTGCACAGCCTTTTTTTTTTCTGGAAGGGATTTATACCAGGTCCTCTTCATCCTGCATATGTGCACCATGCTTCCATTGATTCCTATAGAGAATTCTTTTCTTTGCAGTCTCTAGTGGTCCTACAGAGTATGGATTTTTCCATAAAAATTAATGAGACAGTTGTACGCATACGCAGGATAAACAGGACCCAGTGAGGGCGCTTTCTGAAGAAAGGCTGTGCAGCTCCTTTGCAGGTTAGCAAAAATAGAAATATCCTGTGACATGGCTAGACCTGCCTAAAGACAGCAGGATTAAAGGTAAGTATACTTTGTAGGTACCTTCAAGGAGGAGAGAGCTACAGAACATAGATTTAAAGTGGAAGGAAGGTTCCACTTTAATTTTAGGTAAAGTAAACAAAAGTTTTAAAAACAATTAATTGTTTCAATAGCTTGACACTATAATTCTATGTTCTGTTTTTTCATTACATCAGAGTTCTGTTTTAAATATCTTTGAAACTATCTGTCCTGAGTTTTATTCTATTTTTATTATTATTAATGAACTAGCATGTACTACACTGGCATCAAAGAGCATAAAGATGCAGGAGTCAATCCAAAAGACAAAGTGATTTCTCACTATCGCAGGAGTTGAAAACTGAGCCAGGCAAGTAATTCAAACAGAATGCCTTTTGATAATGATAAGAACTGAACACAGTTTATATGTTGGCTAAAGATATGAGAAATGCTGAGATATGTGTCAGATTTACATCGCTCTCTTTGTATAAAAATGTACATAAATTCATGCTACTTACCCCTCCTCTGGCTTTGCATATCTTCAGTTCTTCACTCTTTCCTTTAGTCTCTGATTTTCATCAGGCTTTTTAAAATACTCTTTGGAATTTGACTTAGAACATTATTCCATCATTAACTTTTTTTATAACTTTATCCAACTTGTACACACATACCCAATGTGTATACCAAACCTTCACATACTCACACATTAAAAACAGACCTTAGAACTTTGCTCCTTAAAGAGGAACTGAACTCTGAAAGCTGTGCACAAAAAGACAGACAGACGAAGGGCAAAAGACTACACTCCAGTCTTGCCTGTGATCCCCCTGTAGCTGCTCTTTTTCCCACTACTGATTACCCATACCTTGTTCTACACTGCATCTCTTTGTGCAGTGGCCATCTTGGTAGAGGTAGGACATTGCTTCTACATGTCAGGGCCTCTAGCAAAGAGAACAGTGAGCAGAACAGTCATGACATCACCAAATCTCCTGAGACTAGCAGTCAGAGGCAGTAATGCCATCAATCTCACACTGCAGATCTACACCTTCCCATACAAAGATGTCTATCGCCATATTCCAGGAGAAATTCCAGAAGAAAGGTAACATTTTTTTTATTTTCCCCACCTGTTTCCCCCGTTTTTCCTTTGGAGATTATGGAGGATTTTATGGTTTGAATCATCTCCCCAGGTTTATGCACTATATATATTGATATGTATTGACAAATGTTTTTATGATGGGGAGAGACATTCTACTGATTTGTGCATGTGTGATTGCACATATATATATATATATATATATATATATATATATATATACACTACCGTTCAAAAGTTTGGGGTCACATTGAAATGTCCTTATTTTTGAAGGAAAAGCACTGTACTTTTAAATGAAGCTAACTTTAAACTAGTCCTAACTTTAAACAAATATACTCTATACATTGCTAATGTGGTAAATGACTATTCTAACTGCAAATGTCTAGTTTTTGGTGCAATATCTACATAGGTGTATAGAGGCCCATTTCCAGCAACTATCACTCCAGTGTTCTAATGGTACAATGTGTTTGCTCATTGGCTCAGAAGGCTAATTGATGATTAGCAAACCCTTGTGCAATCATGTTCACACATCTAAAAACAGTCTAGCTCCTTCCAGAAGCTACAAAACTGACCTTCCTGTGAGCAGATTGAGTTTCTGGAGCATCACATTTGTGGGGTCAATTAAACGCTCAAAATGGCCAGAAAAAGAGAACTTTCATCTGAAACTTGACAGTCTATTCTTGTTCTTAGAAATGAAGGCTATTCCATGCGAGAAATTGCAAAGAAATTGAAGATTTCCTACAACGGTGTGTACTACTCCCTTCAGAGGACAGCACAAACAGGCTCTAACCAGAGTAGAAAAAGAAGTGGGAGGCCGCGTTGCACAACTAAGCAAGAAGATAAGCACATTAGAGTCTCTAGTTTGAGAAACAGACGCCTCACAGGTCCCCAACTGGCATCTTCATTAAATAGTACCCGCAAAACACCAGTGTCAACATCTACAGTGAAGAGGCGGCTGCGGGATTTTGGGCTTCAGGGCAGAGTGGCAAAGAAAAAGCCATATCTGAGACTGGCCAATAAAAGAAAAAGATTAAGATGGGCAAAAGAACACAGACATTGGACAGAGGAAGACTGGAAAAAAGTGTTGTGGATGGATGAATCCAAGTTTGAGGTGTTTGGATCACAAAGAAGAACGTTTGTGAGACGCAGAACAAATGAAAAGATGCTGGAAGAATGCCTGACGCCATCTGTTAAGCATGGTGGAGGTAATGTGATGGTCTGGGGTTGCTTTGGTGCTGGTAAGGTGGGAGCTTTGTACAGGGTAAAAGGGATTCTGAATAAGGAAGGCTATCACTCCATTTTGCAACGCCATGCCATACCCAGTGGACAGCGCTTGATTGAAGCCAATTTCATCCTACAACAGGACAATGACCCTAAACACACCTCCAAATTGTGCAAGAACTATTTACAGCAGAAGCAGGCAGCTGGTATTCTATCGGTAATGGAGTGGCCAGCACAGTCACCAGATCTGAACCCCATTGAGCTGTTGTGGGAGCAGCTTGACCGTATGGTACGCCAGAAGTGCCCATCCAACCAATCCAACTTGTGGGAGCTGCTTCTAGAAGCGTGGGGTGCAATTTCTCCAGCTTACCTCAATAAATTAACAGCTAGAATGCCAAAGGTGTGCAATGCTGTAATTGCTGCAAAAGGAGGATTCTTTGATGAAAGCAAAGTTTGATGTAAAAACAATGTTATTTCAAATACAAATCATTATTTCTAACCTTGTCAATGTCTTGACTCTATTTTGTATTCATTTCACAATGTATGGTGGTGAATAAGTGTGACTTTTCATGGAAAACACAAAATTGTTTGGGTGACCCCAAACTTTTGAACGGTAGTGTATATATATATATATATATATATATATATATATGGCTTTTTTTCAGCAGGAACTAGGGGGAACTCAGTTCCACCACCTCTGGCTCGGGTCTTCTGCTCCCTGCTCAACACTATCACTTGGTAACTCTGAAGTCCAGCTTCTGCGTTTACAAGTGATAGCTTATCTCCCAGTAGCTCCCACAGGTCAGACCTCCTGCACAGATCCCACTGAGTGCTGGACAGGGACAAGGAAGATACAGAACAGGTGCCCAGGGTTTAGAACAGTCATGGGCAGGAGAGGGTGCGTGGTAGGCTGCACCCTCTGTGGTCTCCATTTTTTCCCTGGTGACCAGTTGTGGATGCTCCTACTGCATAATCTCCCTTGCAAGTGACTGTAGTATAGTATAGTATGCTGGGAGGTACTACAGCCGGATAGGTGTTTCAGCTTAATATTGCAACAAAGGTAAGATATATGACAGATGGTGGAGCTTTTAAGGAGGGGGGAAAATGAGGGCAGTGGAGGGAGGAGCTTCTAGTTGATGCCATTTGGCAGGTATGTTAGTGTAGCGGCCATGGTTGAGTTCCTGCACCTATTTTCTGAGGAAAAAAACCCTGTATATATGTATATATATATATATATATATATATATATATATATATATATATCGTATTTATTGGCGTATAACACGCGCAAGCGTATAACACGCACCCCAAGTTTAGGAGGGAATTTTAAGGAAAAAAATTTTTTAAGGAAAAAACTTACATTAAATGCCCATAAATGCAGCCTTATCAGTGTCCATCTGCAGCCTTGCACAGTGTCCATCTGCATGCTTGTCCAGTGTCATTTGCAGCCTTTGCAGCCTTGTCAGTGTCATTTGCAGCTTTGGTGTCATTTGCAGCCTTGCAGTCATTTGCAGCCTTATCAGTGCCCATCTGCAGCTTTGTCAGTGTCCATTTGCAGCCCTGCCCAGGCTGCAGTTAAACTGCAGTGACATGTCAGTGTCACTGCAGTTTGAAAATGGCGCCGCCGAATACACAGAGCCGGTCCTGTGTATCTCGGCGTCTCTCGGCCACTTTCGGCTCCTCTCGTAGTCCCACCCGGGATGGGCGTGACCAGAGCGGAGCCAAGCACTGCCCATATACATAGATAGCCTCGGCTAGGTTTGGCTAGCTCTGCTCACAGTCAAGCCAAGTCCCTGTGGCCATCATAGGGCGGGACTGGGCGTGACTGTGAGTGGAGCTAGCCAAACCTAGCCGAGTACACTCGGCTATCTATGTATATCAGCAGCCATCGCTCACTCCACTCACAGTCAGCGGGGGATCGGGGGGATCGGCGGGGATCGGCATATAACAAGCACCCGCGATTTTCCCCTGATCTTAAGGGGAAAAAAGTGCGTGTTATACGCCGATAAATACGGTATATATATATATATTAATATATATATATATATATACAGTGGGGACGGAAAGTATTCAGACTGCCTTACATTTTTCACTCTTTGTTATATTGCAGCCACTTGCTAAAATCATTTAATTTCACTTTTTTTCCTCATTAATGTACACACAGCACCCCATATTGACAGAAAAACACAGAATTGTTGACATTTTAGATTTATTAAAAAAAGAAAAACTGAAATATCACATAGTCCTAAGTATTCAGACTCTTTGCTGTGACACTTATATATTTAACTCAGGTGCTGTCCATTTCTTCTGATCATCCTTGAGATGGTTCTATACCTTCATTTGAGTCCAGCTGTGTTTGATTATACTGATTGGACTTGATTAGGAAAGCCACACACCTGTCTATATAAGACCTTACAGCTCACAGTGCATGTCAGAGCAAATGAGAATCATGAGGTCAAAGGAACTGCCCGAAGAGCTCAGAGACAGAATTGTGGTCAAGGTTACAAAAAAATTCTGCTGCACTTAAGGTTCCTAAGAGCATAGTGGCCTCCATAATCCTTAAATGAAGGCATTTAGGATGACCAGAACCCTTCCTAGAGCTGGCCGACCGGCCAAACTGAGCTATCGGGGGAAAAGAGCCTTGGTGAGAGAGGTAAAGAGAAACCCAAAGATCACTGTGGCTGAGCTCCAGAGATGCAGTCGGGAGATGGGAGACAGTTGTAGAAAGTCAACCATCACTGCAGCCCTCCACCAGTCGGGGCTTTATGGCAGAGTGGCCCGATGGAACCCTCTCCTCGGTGCAAAACACATGAAAGCCTGCATGGAGTTTTCTAAAAAAACACCTGAAGGACTCCAAGATGGTGAGAATTAAGATTCTCTGGTCTTTCGAGACCAAGATAGAACTTTTTGGCCTTAATTCTAAGCGGTATGTGTGGAGAAAACCAGGCACTGCTCATCACCAGTCCAATACAGTCCCAACAGTGAAGCATGGTGGTGGCAACAACATGCTGTGGGGGTGTTTTTAAGCTGCAGGGACAGGACGACTGGTTGAAATCAAGGGAAAGGTGAATGTGGCCAAGTACAGGGATATCCTGGACGAAAACCTTCTCCAGAGTGCTCAGGACCTCAGACTGGGCCGAAGGTTTACCTTCCAACAAGACAATCACCCTAAGCACACAGCTAAAATAACGAAGGAGTGGCTTCACAACAACTCTGTGACTGTTCTTGAATGGCCCAGCCAGAGCCCTGACCTAAACCCAATTGAGCATCTCTGGAGAGACCTGAAAATGGCTGTCCACCAACGTTTACCATCCAACCTGACAGAACTGGAGAGGATCTGCAAGGAGGAATGGCAGAGGATCCCCAAATCCAGGTGTGAAAAACTTGTTGCATCTTTCCCAAAAAGACTCATGGCTGTATTAGATCAAAAGGCTGCTTCTACTAAATACTGAGCAAAGGGTCTGAATACTGTAGAATAGATAACACATGTATGTGAGTTGAAGCTGTGCACCCCGGTTCATTTAATTGAATGGGAAATAACTCAAAGGGTTTTTTAGCAGCAAAGTAGGTATTCAAATCAAGTGACAGTGATTTTATTAAAGATTAATAGTTCTTTATTTATATCATGGTATCAAAAAAGGGGGGATAAATGGTATAATTACATGGGAGTCATAAAAGCAATTCAATCCATACATATAAAACATCTCATCAACATGGGAAGACCATACATAAACTGAATACATATTTAGAACACCATAAAACTTATGCAGAGTTTCACATGATATCCCTACGCGTTTCGACCTGTATGGATAAAGGTCTTCTTCATGGTAATTTATTCACTTCTTGACGAGAAAAACTTAATTCCATGGTTAGATAAATTGCTATTCTTCTAAAAACACTTCCAATCTCGGTGATCCCGGTGTGTCCTCTCAGTGTTCCTCCACCCTCAACAGAGGTAAAAGCCCCCACTTCCACACAACTTACAACGAGTCACTCCTTTATGGGACCTGGGGAAACACAGGGGGTCCCGAACGAGGGGGGGGAGCCAGCAACACCCTCAATTTTCTTGAATCATTTTGAAAGTAATAAACTCCAAAATGAGCGGTGTTGTGTGGTGTTGCAGCCGTGAAAGCCTTACACCGACTTCCGTGATTCAAAAACTTGAGCAGAAGTTTGTCAATATGTTTGTGTGTTAAACAGCTATCCAGGGATATCCAGGGGTCTGAATACTTAGGACCATGTGATATTTCAGTTTTTCTTTTAATAAATCTGCAAAAATGTCAACTATTCTGTGTTTTTCTGTCAATATGGGGTGCTGTGTGTACATTAATGAGGAAAAAAAATGAACTTAAATGATTTTAGCAAATAGCTGCAATATATATATATATATATATATATATATATATATATATATATATATATATATAGCACTAACTCTCGGTGGAGCTGCTGGTTTAAGTGGGCTGTTACCTTCACTCTCGATACCTCTGTTTCACCGGCACCGGATCTAGGGTTCCGTTGAGTTTACATCTGGAAGATATAAGCACCAACACTTGAGTATGTTTTCAATGCTTTATTGAACCAAGTAACGAAAGAAGTAGCAGGAAAGAGGCAGGAGGAAAACTGCAGGGAAGCTCTAATACCTTTCTTTAGGTTTCTTTAGAACATCTTTTAAAGTCGAATACTGTAATTGAATGCAATCCCCTTTTTGTGGGACACGATCTTTGCTCGCCTGGATAGGCCTCTCTCACTTGCCTAGCAGCCAGTACGTAGCACGAACAAAAGTCTCTGCCACAGACTTGCTTGAAATAAACCCCTACGATCCTCTGCCACAGGATGTATTGGTTCGCGATGAATGTCAGACACAGTACTTGGACCTCTAAGCCAACCTGGCAGTACCATGCAATAAGACTATTTCAGGATATGTCCTCCAGCTGAGTCACCAGGCCCCTCTCCAGACCAGCACTCTGCATGATCCTTCCATGACGGGTCCTCCCCTGGGATCTCCTCGGTTGTCCAGCTTCTTCACTCTGGATAGACAGCTCAGGACCATTCCTCAACTGCTGTGGTAGGCCCCAGACAGGCTTTTGGGCCCACCCATGCGCTGCAGCGACGCAGGCCTCCGGAACGGAGGACCATGAGGTGGTACTCTAACACATACCTGTCGGCCAGGAGGGCCAGCAGGTGGCTGAAAATGAACCCCTAAACATGGCATCTGTCCCATAAATACCCTCTCCCAGAATGCAACTCGGAGGACCACCTCCACCCAGTTGTCTCCGGGACAGAGGAGCACTCATCCGCTTTAACACGTTGCTTTTCCAACACCCGCCGATGGCGACAACGACACCCACCGGCACAATGTGGAACCACACGCAACGTCAGCCAAGCTGGAACAGAAGCAAATCTAACTTCCTATAACGAGTAATTCACTATATTTACCTATCAGATGGTAGATCATAAATCTACCAGCGCTACATATATATATATATATATATATATATATATATATATATATATATATATATATATATATATATACATATATACATATAAATATATATATATATATATATATATATATATATATATATATATACATATATACATATAAATATATATATATATATATATATATATATATATATATATATATATATATATATATATATATATATATATATATATACATATATATATACATAGGTATGTGTGTGTGTAACACACACATGCATATGCCTGTCAAGGGATGGTGGATGATGGGATACACAGACTTGTTTTAATCAATAGGGTGAGTGCAATGCTTTTCTGGTGTCTGTTCTTGAGTGTAAGTACTATTTACTAATGTATATTTATATCTATTTGTCCACTGTAGAACAATGTTTCTATTCTACATAGATCTATATGCGATACATGCAAACATGTGCGTGTTTTGCTGTAGGTTGTTGTAGGTTATTTTTTCTCTTGGTTTTTACGTGTATCATATACAACAGGAAGTATGCAAATTAATGATTAGTGTCACCTGCCACACAATTGGGTGGGGGCTTTATAAGGAGATCTATGCTACTCTGTCTGTGTAATGATTAAGCTCACTTGAAGTGTGTGAAATGCATCTACCAGCTTTCTGTCTTTTGTCAACCCCTGGGATGTTCTGAATAAATAAGAATTTTGATCCAGGACGGAGTGCAGCCATTTCTTCTTTTATGAACATTTTTATGGTACTGCCTAGGCACAATTAACATTTCTTTATGGTTGCCTATAACATAGCTAATCTTCACTTTTTGAGCATGGGCACCCAGATATTCCTCCACTTAACTACAGCAGCAATTGTTGCCCTCTGCTATACCTAAATACCATTCTAAATTGGCAAAGTTCTGATGTTTTTGGTAAGTGTGAAGTCAACAATGATGGGATGCTGCTCATTCTTTGTGCAACCAGTAGGCAGATCCTTGACCAAGACTTTTCTTAACCTGGATATATGCCAGGAGCATGGCTATATTGTCTTGAAAGGGTCCTTGTATCATAAGACTTGTTGAGGAACTTGACAAATCTTTTGGCACATGAGATATTCAAATATCCAGTATATCCAGTTCAGATATACAGTATGTATTTTAACTGTGCATTTAGTTTAATACTATATTAAAGTGTAACTCAATCCAAAACTTTTTTTAGTTTTGAATAGAGTGGAGAGTGTAAAAACTTTTGTCAGCTATTTATTGCTATCTATTTCCACACTGGGGATATTAACCCTCTCTGTTTGTCTTGGTGGAAGTAATGACAAATTCAAAATTTTACAATTGTCACCACAGCAGGGATAGGCAGGAACCTTCCAATGGGAACAGCTGTTATGGTGACAAAAAAACAGTTTTTTAGCTATTGTTGAAGCAGAGATGAAATATGTGCAGGACTGATGTTTGTGGCTTTCGAACATCGCAAATGTTCAGAACAGAATAATGAATCTCATTAAAGTCTATAGGATCCAAAGTGGAAAAGTCCATTTTTAAGGCTTATATGCAAGTAATTGGGTGTACAAAGGGCATGGGGGTTCAGGTACTACCCTGGAGGACCTGTATCAATGAAAACAAAGTTTGTAAAAAAAACATCATTTTTAAATGAGGAGTGAATTACTGATGCCTAAAGTGAAACCATAAAAATCAGAATTAACAATAAAAATGAAAAATTCCTTTAAATATAGTGTCTGGGGGGGTCCCCTTAGTCTGCCAGATCTGTACCATATAGAGAACCTGCTTCAGCAATCATGACATTAAAAAGGCAAAAAAATACATTTTCCCTGCAAGCTTTCTTTATTTTGTAAACAATGGCTATCTGTTGAGGATGATGAGGACACAATTTAATGCACTTGGAATAAGATTAGAGATTTTTTGGATAAATTCTGGTGTCTGTTTCGTAGACTTTGAATAGACCTAACAGGTTCAGAAAAATTGAGTGTTGGTGGTCCCTTCACACCGTAACCCTATAGAGGTACTCTTGATAAAAGCAAGAAATTGACTTGCTGTCAAAAATTGAAATGATATGCACCTGTCAAAAAGGTGAGAAAAAATTGTTCTTTGGGTATCAATGATGCCTGCACACCGTAACCCTATAGAGGTACTCTTGATGAAAGCAAGAATTGGCCTTGCTGTCAAAAACTGAAATGATATGTAAAGATAATCAAAAAAGACTGCGCTAAAAAAAAATGACATATATATTGACAGTACATATAGATGTGTAAATAATGAAGAATTCAATCTATCAGGAGATCCAAAATGTAAATAATCTAGTGAAAATAAATTATCAATAAAATAATTATATGAAACAAATATGACAAAAAATTATAATGATGAAAACAAGTATTAAATATCAAATAACAAAAATAACCAAAAATGAAGTGCAAATATTCAGAAGAAAACAGTCCTTGGAGCCAAGGCAGATTGAATAGGTGATCATAAAGGTTAAACAACCAACACCCATTGAGAAATCCTCCACCTTAATAGATGTACGCTTACCAGAGGTAAGCTAGATAACAGTTTATCTATGGACATCCACACAGGGGACACAACTCCTCAGATCTCCTCACAAAGAAGGGGCAGACAGGATCTCTCCTTACGACGGACCTCAAACAGCATACCGGGGGGACCCAGAAGAATAAAAAATGTCCTCCATAGTGTGAATCCGTAAAACCATTTATTGAAATAAGGAATATGCACACTTACATTAAAAATCGTAGTAGAAATTTCTAGGAAAACAGCCGGCCGGCTTGCATACACCCGTTCAAAACGAGATAGGATAGAAACGATGACGTCAGCGCGTCGGCCTTCCGACGTACGTTTCGTCCTATTGGACGTCGTCATGGGAACCATGGGAATTCTTCATTATTTACACATCTATATGTACTGTCAATATATATGTCATTTTTTTTTAGCGCAGTCTTTTTTGATTATCTTTGTATATGTGTGTGCACGCCCCACTTTAGGACTGCAGCTCTAATTATCCTACTATTTATTAGTAGCACATTTTTAGAGTAGCGCGGTAAATTTTTGTTGTTTATTCTGAAATGATATGTACCTGTCAAACAGGTGTGGAAAAATTGGTCCTTGGGTGTTGATTGAGCCCATGAAACCTGCACCAAAAAATTCTTCCAGATAAAATCAACACCCACAAAGCTAGGCAGCCTAGACAGTCTAGCAGAGATTCCAAATACAGAAAGCACTTAATCAGCGATATCAGCATCAAGGGCCAAATAGCTGCTGATAATCCAGGACTGATTGATTTTGTTAAATGTCAGTTGGTCCACGGAGTCTGTGGAGAGACGCACTCCTATCTGTCCCAAAATCTCAGCACTCAGCACTGAAGTACGCTGGATGCTGGACAGCACAGCAGCTCAGTTGCATACTGGGCAAGTTTTGGACAGTGGTCTATTCTCATGACCCAGTGGGTTGTCATCTGGAAAGCTTTCCATGTCTGTTTTCTCCCCTAGATAATCTCCCACCATAAAATGCAGACACTGACGCAGACACTGCTGATAGGATGTGAAAGTTGACAGTAAAAAATTTTTGAAAAGCATCACTGAGGCGGCCCTTTCCTCCACCGCTCCTCTCCTAACCAACAGAAGCCTCAAAACTATGCTTTCCATGAGACTGTAACCTACCAGAGTCTGGAAAGGCGTTACATAAACTCCTCTTTAAGGTGTTCTCAAAAGATTTCATCTTCTGCGCCCTCTGTGGGGACAGGATAAGTTCTGAGACTTTCCCCTTGTAACAATGGTCAAGGAGGGTTGCCAGCCAATAGTGATCCTTCTCCTTGATGCTACATATTCTCGGGCACAAGAAGCAGAGTCATCTGGGTCACTGAGGATTACAGTATCTGGAACTGTTTCCTCCCAGCCACGTACTACTCCCAAGGGTTCTACTACTTCCAAGGGATGGAAAAACATCTGTTAAGGGTTGACATATGTCTTTCTCAATATGTCTTGCTTCAATGCCTCCAGAATCTTCCTCCTCCCTCTCCTCTTGTGTGTTGTGTGGAGTCGCAAAAATGGTGTCTGCATAAAGCATGCCTTCAGAGGAAAGGAAGTCCCCCTCTTCCTCCCGCTGCGATGCCTTGAGTGCCCTGTCCATAATGCTATGCAGAGTCTGTTCCAGCACAAACACAACAGGGATTGTGTCACTGATGCAATCATTGTCACAGCTTACCAGCCCGGTCGCCTCCTCAAATGGTGACAGTACAGTGCATGCATCCTTTATTAGCAGCCATTGGTGTGGGGAAGAAAAGCCGAGCCGCGCTTAGCCTGTCGTTGTGCCATACTCACACAGGTACTTGTTGACGGCTGCTACAGCGTTGCCAAAGTCGAGTTCCACCTGGTGAGCATGTTATAAATAATGCGGTTTACGGGCAGGTGGAATTCCTGCTAAATTTTAGCCAACTGAGCACTGGCTTTGTATGACCGCCTGAAATGGCTACAAACTCTTCTGGCCTGCTTTAGCAAATCTTCCAACCACGGTTACCTGCTTAAGAAATGATGCACTACCAAATTTAGGACACGTGCCTGGTATGGCGCAAGTGTCAACTTTCCCTGTCTAAGGTCGGACAGGAGGTTTGTGCCATTATCGTACACCACCATTCCTGGCTCCAGCTGGCGTGGTGTGAACCACCTCTGGACCTGCCCCTGAAGAGCTGCAATAATCTTTGCTCCGGTGTGGCTCTTGTCCCCTACATAGACCAGCTGAAGCACTGCATGGCACCTTTTGGCCTGACTCATTGAATAGCCCCTTGAGCGCTTAGGGGGTAATGGTATTTCATAGGACAATTTAGTAGAGGAGGGTATGGGGGATGAGGAGGGGGTGGAGCTGACAAATCTCGCATCATCACCACTAGCTGTATAGAGACGTGGCGGCACAACAAGCTGCAGCACTGAGCCCTGTCTTGCATACTTCTGAGTTGCAAGCAGAGTTACCCGTTATGCTCTGAATTAAATATAACGTCCCTGACCATGCTTGCTGGACCACGTGTCAGCAGTAACATGAACCATGCTGCTGACTGCCTTGCTCATTGATGCCACAACATTGCCTTCTATGTGTTGGTACAGAGCTGGAATGGCCTTACGTGTAAAGAAATCGCGACTGGGAACCTGCCACTGTGGTACAGCACATTCTGCAAAATCACGGAAGGGGCAGAATCCACCAGATGGAAAGACAGGAGTTGTAAAGCCAGCAGCTTTGACAAGCTTGAATTTAGATGCTGGGCATGTGGGTGGCAGTGACTGTATTTTTTTTTGCTGCAGCAGATGGGGCAGAAAAATATGACTGCTATAGTCTACAGCTGGTGGTGTGGTACTGGCAGAAATGCTGCAAGGACCTATGACACCCTTCGCTATACCATCATCCCTGTTAGTTGAGGCTGCTGAGAGGTCATGAGGTATAGCAGGGGACAGACCAGAAAGGTGATTAGGAGCATAATTGTGTCCCTTTTGTGTGGCTTTCAGGTGCTCTTGCTAATGGGCTGAGTTGTGGGAGGTTAAATGCCTTGTCAAGCATGTGGTACCCAAATGGCTGGTGTTTTTGCCACACTTGATCTTTTTGAGGCAAAGTTTGCAAATTGCAACAGTGCTATCAGCTGCACATGTGCTAAAAAAGGCCCAGACAGCAATATATTGTGGTAAACCTGCAATATTGCACTGAAATATACTGCGCTAAATGTGCACTAACACACCGGAATATACTGCGTTAAATGCGCATTAACACACTGCAATATACTGCGGTAAACGTGCAGTAAGGCACTGAAATTATACTGCAGGAAACCTGTCCTGACAAAACAAAATGACACTAAAGTAAAAATGAACAGTCGCACTACACTCACACTGCACTCTCACTAGATTCACACTAAACTAAAACTTTACACTTGCAATAGAATCACAATAGCCCACTATAGCACACTAACTCACTAGTAGCACTGAACAGAGCCCTGTTCTATCGCTCTCCACACCAATATTACACTGCAAATGGGCTCTATGAGAAGAATATTTTTATAGTGTGGGGTGGAACTAAGAGCAATGAGCCATGATGAATCATCATGACAGTGTCCAGTCATGGCTCTGACAATACTATGTGCCCTGATTGGGCAAAGCTTTTATTGTTTCAGCCAATCAGGGCTTCCAATGCAGTGGCACAGTGCATTGTGGTCGTTCCGTGGGCCGAACAGATGGTCGAACCCCCTGAAAATTCGGGTGTCCGTCAAACGGGTGAACAGCCAATGCTCGGCCTGAAATCATGCTCAGGCCGAACCATTTGCCCAACACTACTCATTTCCAAAGGATGGCCTACATACTGTACCTTAAAACAGAGAGGAGATAAGGGCGCTCTGGTGGAGGTGGGTAGCTGGTCAGAGGGATGATAGTGATGAGGTGGCACTTCTGGCAGCACTTTGGTTAGAGGAGAAGCAACTCTGAAGATATAAAAAAGGAAAAGAAAGGCGCCTCTAAGTCCAGTATGCAAAATTTAATAACGTGCACAAAGGGTTAAAAGCACTTACAAGATTGTTGAGTGTTAAAAGACATAATAAAATCAGGAGTCCTCATCTGTGGCATGTGTCCATCCTCAGCATGGTGGTAGAGAGCAGTGTAGAGCCGTCCAGCAACTGTAAAGCGTTCTCATGCGTGTTGGAGAGAGGAGGCAGCAGGGAAGCCTGTATTCACTGCGGGGCACACAAGGCTGATGGTGTCAGTGTAGAGAAGGGGGCGGTAACGCGTTTCAGAGCATGTGCGACTCCTTTGTCAGACCTACGCCCATACTCCTCAAGCTGACTTATGAATGGTGAGGGGAAGGAGCAAGGGGAGGAGTGTGGGCAGATGTTGAATACACAATGATAAGGGAAGTGACAGATGTATTACGAGGACAGCCAAGACGACCGTGCACTCGCAAAATGGATCATTAACGTCAGTGCTATATACAATGAAGTCCTGAAGGAATTTGACACAGGGGTACAGGGCACAGATGGCAGTGGTTTGCACACATGCAAATAGGGTACTTGATATACTGTACCTTGATATCTACAGTACACATCTATCATATTGACACCTACATGTTTAGCATCTTCTTTTTCTTGTGGTAACCCAAAACTGTAGATTTTAGAACAATAATCCCACCACTGGTATTTTTTGGAGCAGAAAAATTGTTGTTCAGCAAAG
Source organism: Lithobates septentrionalis (assembly GCA_037952835.1). Lineage (NCBI taxonomy): Eukaryota > Metazoa > Chordata > Amphibia > Anura > Ranidae > Lithobates > Lithobates septentrionalis. Next base: position 1,535,958 of record JBBDGP010000009.1, read on the forward strand.
CAGATCCTGACACCGAAGTGGTGAGTATAAGGGATTAAATATACATATGAGAACCTTATGAAGGGGGTCTTAGGTAGTGCATCACTGCCTGAAACAAAAACTACCAGTGTTGAGCTCACTAAAGATCTTAGAGGTTTTCCTTCAGAAAAGTAAGAAGAAGGTGGCAGGAAAGATCAAACCAAAGCATTTAATTCATAGCTGAAACCAGTAACTGCATAACAGAGTAGTTCAAGTCTTCTTTCTTTTGGTCTTTAGTGTGAGAGAGTCCTTCTTGGAGTGACCATGTCACTTTCGACTGATCCAATAGGTGCCAGAAGTGTAAATCACAGGACTCTCAAGGAGTGCCTAAAGGATCCTGAAGTCTTCCAGCACGCATGCTATGAAGTCATAATGAGAAGATTGTCACAACATGAGTGGTTGCAAGACTTGCGCACCTTCCAAATATCATTCTCTGGTACCGAAAAGGGTTGTGTCAGGTTATTAATACTTATACAGCTAATGCTTGTGTCCATGTGCCAGCACGCAGACAGACTCTGGCTAGTAAACAGTGTGCACTGACACGTCTGCGTATACTTGACCACCAGCATGCATTAGCGCGCATGTCCAATCCCAGGAATGATGCCAAGCTGCTTATTTAAAGAAGGAGCTGATGTGTGCAAATCGCTGGATGTTCTTCAACTTCCGGTAACTTGTGTTTCTGTTCTTGTTATCTGACCGCCCTTTGCTGACTTTGCCTGCTCCAAACCCTGTTTTGTGGATTATGAACTATGACCCTGGCTTGTCTCTCTCTATGCTCTGCTGTATTCCTAGTAGGGATCTCGGCCTACTGCTTGACTATGTTTACTCTTGCTCCTCGTGTATGACCACAGCTTGGCTTTTGAGTACATTCTTGACATTTGACCACGTCCTTGATTTTTACAAATAGCTTTACCTGCCTCTGAAAGAGTACCCTTGCAGTCTCCATACTGAGCTTCCAAAGGCCATCCTCGGTCCTCTTCTGGAGTGCCTCCATCGCTGCTGACTACAGTCTGGAGACTACTGCTACCCGCTATCTGATACCGGTCCCATGCTACTTTGTGCCCTGTGCCCCTGTCTCCACTCTCACAGGTACGCTGACCAGAGCCGTAAGGGGAAGCCCTCTCATCACTTCGGCCTCCAGCCAAGGTACATGACAGGGTGTTATGGATCAATACATGACAGCTGATTTAGATAAGTAAAACAGGGCTTAAAAAGATTTTTTTTCCACATAATGAACAACTAAAAAAGACTGCAGGGTGTTACATTGAAATTTATTTTTTTCCTGGAGTTGGGCTTTAAGGCATCAGTTTCTTTGTATGTCAACTAAATCAACTGTATCTAAACCAAAAATGTAATACATTACAGCTTACTAGTCCTTAAAATGATGTAGCTGCATTTGTTTTCGTTTTCTAACTCATTTTCCTTCATCACTGACTGATATTCCTAAGAATAACACACTTTCTATTCTGGGGAGGGGGTCTATGCTTACTCTTCTGCTGTATCTATGGAGGGAGCCATGGTTGCCCCCCAGGCTGGGTTATGAACACGTTTGCCTTTGTTTATCTCTAACACTTGGTTTCAATTCAGCTCACAGAAAGTGACAAGGACACTTTATTCCCATCAGGATCAACTGATAATTTCATTCTTACTAAAAAATTTGTTAGACTCAAAAAAAGAAAACAAATGCAGCCACCACATCTAAGAACTGGTAAACTGGAATATATTAAAAGAAAATTATTGGGTTTAGTTATTGTTCAAGAACATTTTATTCACTGTAAACAATAAACGGGTGACGCACAAAGAACTATGAAAATAATATAACCTCATTCTATTAAATGGAGTGAATGATAGAATGTACTGTATTAAACCCAATATTGCTTTACAAAATGTTTTTCTCTGTTTTGTTTGTTTCCAGGTATTTAAGTCAACTTAGCAAGCAATGAAATTTTCTGATTAACTGTTAGAATTCTCAGTAGTTTCTAAATAATTTTATATTTCCTAGGAACGTCTGCAGAAGTTATGCAAAATAGGATCAAAGAACATCCACCTACTGATAGTGCATACAGTTAAACTGTGTATGTTCAAAAGCAACTACATGCCTCCTGCAAGCGTATAATACTATCCATGCTATGAACGTGTCCTTGTAACTCATTGTATGCATTGTCATGTAGCTGTATTTGTTATGTTACTAACAGTTGGCAGCATGGCACAGAGTAAACATGTAGAGTACATGGCATACATCCCAGTCATTTACTTCACTCCAAGCCTCTGCTTAACTGCTGCCAGCCATTTGATAAATTTCCATTCAACATCAATTTAAGTTGAATTTTCAGTTCAGATTAGAAAAAAAAGTCTGTACAGAATTAGCTTGCATAGCAGGAAAACATGTAATAAAACAACTGACTAAACTCATAGAAACGCGAAACATGGCCAACGGTCTTTTGGAGAAACAATCCAGATGTTTGACCCATGAAATTACAACATATCTGGGAGAATGTCACAAATATCAAATGTGAGGTACAATTTGAAGGAATTTGAGTACATCCTAAATCAAAGGGCCAGACTCCAAAAGAAATTATTTAAACAGGGATGGTGCGCTATATAAATTTATGATCAGATTTCTTTGATTTTTTTAAGCAAAAATGTGGCCAGGCTAATAACTATAAAATATTTACATATTTAACTAGCTATTAAGCTTTAAAACAAGACCTCGATGACCTTAAAAATCACAGCAGAAACACTCTCATTCTCTCAGCAGCTCAGCTCACACTGTTTCTCCCTCCCAAAAGTGACAGTCTTCCAACCTTCTCATTTCTGATGTAAACATGAGCTGGGTGAGCTACACTGCTGAGAGAATGCCTTAAAAGAGAAGTATGATGTTTCATTCTTTTCCAGAATCATACTTACCTAGGTGGATGCAGCATTGGTCCCATGTTGCATCTTCCCCCTGTCAGCTCTATGACAGAGAACAGAGAGATCAAACACTGCCGATCATCTCCCCCCGTGCGCTCACTGGATCACTGTGCTGTGGAGGGGGTGAGTTTGGCCAGCTCAGGCTCTCAGCAGCTTGCTGAGAGGCGGACCCGGGCGCCGGTCCAGGCATGTGAGTGGATCCTGACTTCGTTGTTGCAAACTTGCCCGAGCCTGGACCGGCTCTGTGACTTCAGCTGATAGTGTGCTTCAGCTTCACAGGAGTGCAGAACGAACTGCACTCCTGTGATCCACAGGAGAAGTACAGCTAAACGAGCTTTGGCTGCACATTTCCTTTAAATGACTTCAGTGCTTCTATGAACTTTGAGGGTGAATTGCTCCACATGCCTGCACCAAGAGAGGCCAGTAAGGGCTTGTTTTAAAACTCATTTACTGCTTGGTAAAGTGTATGTGGATCCTAACAATGAACTCTTATTTGCTCCCTTTTGGTCTGTCCAATATAACATTGAATGAATTTTGTTATATTTGTTTGATAAATGCAACACATTTTTTTAAATCTTATCAGAAACAGTTGCCCTGTGTCCTCTGCAAACTGACGAGGCTTCTCAGTTCTGTGGACTACAGAATGATTATCCTTTATGTTGAAAAGATGTGGGAGTGGTTGCGTAGGCTAGCAAAACACATTGGGGAACACTGATACCACTCAATCCACAAAAAAGCTGTCAGCCCACAACAAGGCTTAAGAGGTGAGTGCATTTCTGGCAGATCAACAGATATTTTGTGTACTTACAACATGGTGGCATGAATTGCAGATATATATATATATATATATATATATATACAGTATTTCACAAAAGTGAGTACACCACTCACATTTTTGTAAGTATTTTCTTCTACCTTTTCATGTGACAACACTGAAGAAATGACACTTTGCTACAATGTAAAGTAGTATGTGTACAGCTTGTATAACAGTGTAAATTTGCTTTCCCCTCAAAATAACTCAACACACAGCCATTAATGTCTAAACCGTTGGCAACAGAAGTGAGTACACCCCTAAGTGAAAATGTTCAAATTGGGCCCAATTAGCCATTTTCCCTCCCCTGTGTTATGTGACTCGTTAGTGTTACAAGGTCTCAGGTGTGAATGAGGAGCAGGTGTGTTAAATTTGGTTTTATCGCTCTCACTCTCTTACTGGTCACAGGAAGTTTAACATGGCACCTCATGACAATGAACTCTCTAAGTATCTGAAAAAAAGAATTGTTTCTCTACATAAAGATGGCCTAGGCTATAAGAAGATTGCCAAGACTCTGAAACTGAGCTGCAGCACGGTGGCCAAGACCACACAGTTGTTTAATGGGACAGGTTCCACTCAGAACAGGCCTCGCCATGATCCACCAAAGAAGTTGAGTGCACATGCAGAGCGTCATATCCAGAGGTTGTCTTTGGAAAATAGACATATGGGTGCTGCCAGCATTGCTGCAAAGGTTAAAGGGGTGGAGGGTCAGCCTGTCAGTGCTCAGACCATACACCGCATACTGCATCAAATTGGTCTGCATGGCTGTCGTCCCAGAAGGAAGCCTCTTCTAAAGATGATGCACAAGAAAGCCCGCAAACAGTTTGCTAAAGACAAGCAGACCAAGGACATGGATTACTGGAACCATGCCCTGTGGTATGATGAGACCAAGATAAACTTATTTGGTTCAGATGGTGTCAAGCGTGTGTGACGGCAACCAGGCGAGGAATACAAAAACAAGAGTGTCTTGCCTACAGTCAAGCATGGTAGTGGGAGTGTTATTGTCTGGGGCTGCATGAGTGCTGCCGGTACTGGGGAGCTACAGTACATTGAGGGAACCATGAATGCCAACATGTACTGTGACATCAAAAAATGAAAACTCAAAACAACGCGCCCTTCCTGAGTTCTCACCACTGCGCTCAATGCCAAAAAAGGGGTGTTAGCCCCCCCTATGAAAGATGTGGAAAAATTAAAGCACAAAGTGTGTGAAACAAATGTGTAAAACTTAAATGTGTGAGAAATTAATGGAGTGAATCCAAAGCTGCCACTTATTAAATAAACAGTGCAATACCTCCTATTATTCCCAAGAGCCCAAATGCGATCCTTGTGAAATAATATAAGTGGCGCTAAATGCCAGTGATAGACCATACAACACTCAAAAGTGATCTAGTACATCTATCTACAACAGGAAATTGGAATAGTTAACGTGAGTAAATCTATATCATGGAAAAGCTATTCAATATAAATAACAGTGAAGGTGTGCCATACACAAGACAAATTCAATGACACATAAACAAAAGTGAGATCAAGTGGTAAAGTCCATGAAGTCCATAGATAGACCACCGTGCAAAGGATGTGATGAATCTGGAAACGGTCCACCAATTCACTTAGTGTCAGTGACTCCACTCCCCTTAAAATCAGCACTCACCGACTCAAAATGCCTCACACTCTCGTGTTTTGGCAGCAAAGCATAGATGTAAAGCGCATCAGCTGGGGGTGTAGGCTCCGAATTCCTTGTTAATCCCAGTGTCACCTCAATGCATGGAAAGAACTCAACATAGTGTGATACCGTAAAGTATATAAAATTTATTGAACTTAAAACCTTCAATCATTGCACTCACATAAAAACTCTTGAATCAAGCCAAAATGACACTGCAAAGAAAACTTTCAATACAATCCTCCTCTGTGAAACGCCCAGCACCACTGTGAAACGAGGGTCGCGGCGGACCCCAAAGAAAAGGGTTGGATGGGTTCTCACCCCTCTTGCTGACACTTCGCTGGTGTAGATCTCCTGCTGGCTTGTACGCCCAAAGCGTGACTCCTCTAGCGTCTTCGGAGGATCTCGCCGGTTCCCGGAGATATACCGCAACGTCCTGTCTCTCACTGACTGCTATTACTGGATGCCGTACAGCCACGCCCCGACATGTTTCGTCACAACTGACTTCCTCATGGGATTGGCTGTACGGTACGGCACCTCCCATTCTTATACCCCTCACGTCTGTCGACGTGGGAGTATGTAAATCTTACTTCATGTTCCCAGGTGTCCCCGCAGCCCTCAACACAGCAGTGCTGGACCGATCACATTTCTCAGAGGGCACATTTTATTACAAAAAATCCCAAAGAATACCGGGACACGTGTAGCTAACCATATTAAACGAGCTGGGTTAAAAGCAAAGATAAACATTCACCCATAGTGTTAATCCTGAGATCATACTTGACAATGCTTATTCATTCATTGTGATTCTAAAGCATATCTCGTTTACTAGTATGAGAGTTCATCCAAAGATGTTATGTTTAAAGGCTCAACCTGACACACTCTATAGATAAAACAATCAATGCAGCCCGTACAATGCCTGATCGGAACTATATATTGGGCTATAAGCCTAAACTCCCCTTATTGTTTCTAAGCTAAACTAAGAGTGTGAAAGTGATAATGAGTCCTTGCATAAATCAATAAATCATAAAACATAGTGATTACAAAGTATATTGTGCGCTTAGTGAATCTCTATAAAGTTTTTAGGGTTGAATAGTGCCAAAGCCCTCTAGTGGTGAAAACGAAGAAGACTCCTTAGTTTTCTTCTTCAAACACCAAGATTGAACCACACTATTACCACCCCCTATAAAAAGATAGCTCACTATCCCTCCTAACGTGCTGAAAGCATGATGACCATGCAGTGAAAAATCATAATTCAATCCCTCAATTGATGATAGGATTATACAAATGTCTAAGAATATATATATAGATATATAAATAAATATATATATATAAAGTGTAAAACAATATATACAAATGTGCACATCTATATAAAGTATGAAGGGTTGTCTCTATGGGAGCATAGTTCAGAAATCATTTATGAAGCAGTTCAGATCTACTTCAATGTTCAAGCCCCTGGGGGCAAGGCATTTTAGACGGTGTATCCATAGGGTTTCCCTTTGTGAGAGGTCCCTCACCCTATTGGACCCTCTCCAAGATGGATATACACAATCTAATCCACAGAATTGTGCTAAGGAGGGTTCTTGTTGGTGTTTCTCTCTAAAGTGTAGCGATACACTATGGTTTTTAAAGCCATTTTTAATGTTCGTGAGGTGTTCAGAGATTCGGACTCGGAGTAGTCGTTTCGTCCGTCCAACATACAGTAGCCCGCATGGGCACCATAGAAGGTAGACGACATATGAGGAATTACACGAAATATATTCCTTAATTTCAAAGGTTTCCTGGTCTGTGCTGGTGACAGAAGTCATCCCCCTGTTGGAGGCCCTGACAGTTTTACAACACACACACTTCCTACATGGGAAGAAGCCTTGTAGGTTGATCCTTATAGTTTGTTGTCCTGGTGGATCCAAAATCTTTCTTACAACTTTATCCCCAAAATTTGGGGCTCGTCTGTAGACGAATTTGGGTGATGAGGGTAAGATTTGGCCCAGGTGTCTATCACGGCCCAAGATGTGCCAATGTTTTCTGAATATGGTCTCAATATCCCTGTACTGAAAATGGAAGCTTGTGATGAATCTAATTTGATGTTGGGCACTCCCGCCTGGAAGATGTCCTCTCCCAAAACACTGGTCTCTGGGTGTGAGTGCTACCTCCTGTATTATGTTGTCCAGTGTCTGTTCCCGGTAACCCTTCTGTATGAACTTATCCTTTAATATCTTAACTTGGGTGTGGTAGTCCTCTAAATCAGTGCAGTTTCTTCGTACCCTGAGTATCTGCCCCTTTGGTATATTGCGGATCCAAGTGGGGTGGTGTCCACTTGTAATGGCCAAATAGCTATTACGATCCGTGGGCTTGAAATAGATTTTTGTCTTTAAACCATTAGCATTCCTTTCTATGGTGACATCTAGAAAGTTGACCGAAGTGTCGCTGATTTGGTAATCTAATTTGATGCCATTAGTATTGTCATTCAAATGCCCCAAAAAATCAATAGCTGACTCCTTTGATCCTTCCCAAATGAACATCAAATCATCTATGAAGCGCCGATAAAACTTCAACTGGGGTCTTTGGGTACTAAATACTCGCTTATCTTCCCACTCGGCCATGAACAGGTTGGCGAGGCTGGGGGCATATTTCCCCCCACATCTTTCATAGGGGGGCTAACACCCCTTTTTTGGCATTGAGCGCAGTGGTGAGAACTCAGGAAGGGCGCGTTGTTTTGAGTTTTCATTTTTTGATACAATATAGTACTTTAACCACCTGCAGCCATGGATGCCATCAACTTTTTATCTAATAGACAAATGAACCCTGAATCTATCTTCTCCACTAGCCATGAAATGACTGACTGTGAGGAAGATTATACGAGCATTTTAAAAAATTTGGATAATCTGCTGGAAAAGCAGATTAAAACATGGTGGGATGTTTTTACACTTGAGCATTATCTAAGGGAAAATCTCATCTTTCGTAGCTTAAGATGGGAAGTAGCACCCCAGGATGGGCTCAATGAACAAGAGTTCATTGATGAGTGGTTTGCATTTTTTAACAAAGTAGGAAGGGAACTACAAACCCTCGTTTTAAAAAGAAAACAGATCAAGCTTATTAAGATTAAAGAAAAAATCACTGCACTGCAAAGTAGGTTGGAACCAATCAAGGAGTCCAATCAGATGAAAGAATTTAACACCAATATGCAAAAGAAATTAGAAAAAATAGACCGAGAAACCCAAAAGAAAAAAGTGAAAAAATACAATAGAGATTCCAATGATTTTAAGACCAATAAGGTCTATGCCTGGCAAAACTCAAATATTGAAAACACTGAGAATAACACCATCAAGGAGGGAGAGTCCATCAGGACCACTGCTTTAACTCACCAAACCAAAGATGCACCCCCTAGGGGCACTAACAATAGAGGCACATCAGGCCCCAACCCCAATCGGAATGGCAATACCCCAGTCAATAGGGATTATCGCCATAATGATTACCATCAACCAGTGGGCCCAACTAGACCTGGCAATGGGGGGTACTCACAACAGTATGGTTACGCCTCACCCCACTCATATCAACAAAAAAGGGGAGGGGGGGACGAACCATGGATCACCCCCAACAATGGCATCAATATCCTCCTCCTGAACCCAATTATCATGTACCACTGCACAATAGATATCAACCATTAATGGATGAAGAATATAGAATGCAATATCAACAGGAGTCTTTTTTAGGACAACGGGGGAGGGGGGGGAGGGGGGGTGGAACACCAAGGAGGAATACACACCCAGGGGAATACAGGGGAGGCAACGCCACTGGGCCCCCACATTACCCAAATCGAGAATTCACCCCTTATCAAAGAGGAGAAGGGGATGTCGGGCAGGCAGACGGAGACAACCCAAGAAAAAGACCAAGGGACATGTAGATACGGGTATATACAATCTAAGTGAGGCCAAGTTAAATGAGAAGGAATTGAATATATTACAAACTGGTCTTAAATGTGCCCCCAGGAGAGTGATGAATAAGTTTGAAACTTACATTGACACACACAAATTCATCAGAACACTAAATTTAAAAAAATATTTTCTTAGCCACCCTGTGGAGTCAGGGATTAGGGCGAATGTAGGAGGACAGAGAATTGATAGTGGCCTGAAGAATAGGTCTATTTTCAATCCACAATTATCTAATAATCACTTTATAGAGGTATTCAAGCACTTGGTGTTGAAAGACATCGAGGAGCTCCCTGTTAAGAAAATGGTAAATCCGAGGTATATTAAGGATGGTTTAAAATCTTTGGAAGATAAGAAAAATATCATCATCCGCCCGGCGGATAAGGGAGGTGGGGTAGTCCTTTTGAACAAAGATTTCTATCACCTTCAGCTCATGGAACTCTTGGGGGATAGAATTACATACAAGAAACTGGGGGTTGACCCAACGGAAGCTTATAGAACGCAATTGAGTACGTTGGTGGAATGGGGCCACCAGATGAGCGTTTTAAGCAGCAAAGAGAAGCGCTACCTGGTGCCCTCAGTGTGTAGGATTCCAATCATCTACACACTACCGAAAATCCATAAGAACGTGCAAACACCTCCCGCCCGCCCAATTGTGAACGGGATAGGTTCTGTCACGGCACGCTTGGGAGAATACTTAGACAAATTCTTGCAGCCTAGCGTCCTCACCACTAAAGCGTATTTGAAGGACACATCGGACCTGTTGCAGCTCTTGAGGGAAGTGGTCATCAATCCTGAAGGAGAGACTTATTTGGTAACGGCTGATGTGTCCTCATTATATACCATTATACAACATGAGGATGCACTGCTGGCACTGAATTGGGCACTCAGCAAGAGGGATGAAATCCCTCATTTGCAAAAGCGTTTTTTGGGACATGCTCTGGACTTTTGCATGTCCCATAATTATTTTTGGTATCACGGTTTTTTCTTTTCACAACAGGTTGGCGTGGCTATGGGGGCTAAATATGCCCCCAGCCTCGCCAACCTGTTCATGGCCGAGTGGGAAGATAAGCGAGTATTTAGTACCCAAAGACCCCAGTTGAAGTTTTATCGGCGCTTCATAGATGATTTGATGTTCATTTGGGAAGGATCAAAGGAGTCAGCTATTGATTTTTTGGGGCATTTGAATGACAATACTAATGGCATCAAATTAGATTACCAAATCAGCGACACTTCGGTCAACTTTCTAGATGTCACCATAGAAAGGAATGCTAATGGTTTAAAGACAAAAATCTATTTCAAGCCCACGGATCGTAATAGCTATTTGGCCATTACAAGTGGACACCACCCCACTTGGATCCGCAATATACCAAAGGGGCAGACACTCAGGGTACGAAGAAACTGCACTGATTTAGAGGACTACCACACCCAAGTTAAGATATTAAAGGATAAGTTCATACAGAAGGGTTACCGGGAACAGACACTGGACAACATAATACAGGAGGTAGCACTCACACCCAGAGACCAGTGTTTTGGGAGAGGACATCTTCCAGGCGGGAGTGCCCAACATCAAATTAGATTCATCACAAGCTTCCATTTTCAGTACAGGGATATTGAGACCATATTCAGAAAACATTGGCACATCTTGGGCCGTGATAGACACCTGGGCCAAATCTTACCCTCATCACCCAAATTCGTCTACAGACGAGCCCCAAATTTTGGGGATAAAGTTGTAAGAAAGATTTTGGATCCACCAGGACAACAAACTATAAGGATCAACCTACAAGGCTTCTTCCCATGTAGGAAGTGTGTGTGTTGTAAAACTGTCAGGGCCTCCAACAGGGGGATGACTTCTGTCACCAGCACAGACCAGGAAACCTTTGAAATTAAGGAATATATTTCGTGTAATTCCTCATATGTCGTCTACCTTCTATGGTGCCCATGCGGGCTACTGTATGTTGGACGGACGAAACGACTACTCCGAGTCTGAATCTCTGAACACCTCACGAACATTAAAAATGGCTTTAAAAACCATAGTGTATCGCTACACTTTAGAGAGAAAAACCAACAAGACCCCTCCTTAGCACAATTCTGTGGATTAGATTGTGTATATCCATCTTGGAGAGGGTCCAATAGGGTGAGGGACCTCTCACAAAGGGAAACCCTATGGATACACCGTCTAAAATGCCTTGCCCCCAGGGGCTTGAACATTGAAGTAGATCTGAACTGCTTCATAAATGATTTCTGAACTATGCTCCCATAGAGACAACCCTTCATACTTTATATAGATGTGCACATTTGTATATATTGTTTTACACTTTATATATATATATTTATTTATATATCTATATATATATTCTTAGACATTTGTATAATCCTATCATCAATTGAGGGATTGAATTATGATTTTTCACTGCATGGTCATCATGCTTTCAGCACGTTAGGAGGGATAGTGAGCTATCTTTTTATAGGGGGTGGTAATAGTGCGGTTCAATCTTGGTGTTTGAAGAAGAAAACTAAGGAGTCTTCTTCGTTTTCACCACTAGAGGGCTTTGGCACTATTCAACCCTAAAAACTTTATAGAGATTCACTAAGCGCACAATATACTTTGTAATCACTATGTTTTATGATTTATTGATTTATGCAAGGACTCATTATCACTTTCACACTCTTAGTTTAGCTTAGAAACAATAAGGGGAGTTTAGGCTTATAGCCCAATATATAGTTCCGATCAGGCATTGTACGGGCTGCATTGATTGTTTTATCTATAGAGTGTGTCAGGTTGAGCCTTTAAACATAACATCTTTGGATGAACTCTCATACTAGTAAACGAGATATGCTTTAGAATCACAATGAATGAATAAGCATTGTCAAGTATGATCTCAGGATTAACACTATGGGTGAATGTTTATCTTTGCTTTTAACCCAGCTCGTTTAATATGGTTAGCTACACGTGTCCCGGTATTCTTTGGGATTTTTTGTAATAAAATGTGCCCTCTGAGAAATGTGATCGGTCCAGCACTGCTGTGTTGAGGGCTGCGGGGACACCTGGGAACATGAAGTAAGATTTACATACTCCCACGTCGACAGACGTGAGGGGTATAAGAATGGGAGGTGCCGTACCGTACAGCCAATCCCATGAGGAAGTCAGTTGTGACGAAACATGTCGGGGCGTGGCTGTACGGCATCCAGTAATAGCAGTCAGTGAGAGACAGGACGTTGCGGTATATCTCCGGGAACCGGCGAGATCCTCCGAAGACGCTAGAGGAGTCACGCTTTGGGCGTACAAGCCAGCAGGAGATCTACACCAGCGAAGTGTCAGCAAGAGGGGTGAGAACCCATCCAACCCTTTTCTTTGGGGTCCGCCGCGACCCTCGTTTCACAGTGGTGCTGGGCGTTTCACAGAGGAGGATTGTATTGAAAGTTTTCTTTGCAGTGTCATTTTGGCTTGATTCAAGAGTTTTTATGTGAGTGCAATGATTGAAGGTTTTAAGTTCAATAAATTTTATATACTTTACGGTATCACACTATGTTGAGTTCTTTCCATGCATTGAGGTGACACTGGGATTAACAAGGAATTCGGAGCCTACACCCCCAGCTGATGCGCTTTACATCTATGCTTTGCTGCCAAAACACGAGAGTGTGAGGCATTTTGAGTCGGTGAGTGCTGATTTTAAGGGGAGTGGAGTCGCTGACACTAAGTGAATTGGTGGACCGTTTCCAGATTCATTACATCCTTTGCACGGTGGTCTATCTATGGACTTTATGGACTTTACCACTTGATCTCACTTTTGTTTATGTGTCATTGAATTTGTCTTGTGTATGGCACACCTTCACTGTTATTTATATTGAATAGCTTTTCCATGATATAGATTTACTCACGTTAACTATTCCAATTTCCTGTTGTAGATAGATGTACTAGATCACTTTTGAGTGTTGTATGGTCTATCACTGGCATTTAGCGCCACTTATATTATTTCACAAGGATCGCATTTGGGCTCTTGGGAATAATAGGAGGTAATGTACTGTGACATACTGAAGCAGAGCATGATCCCATCCCTTCAGAGACTGTATTCCAACATGATAACGACCCCAAACACACCTCCAAGAAGACCACTGCCTTGCTAAAGAAGCTGAGGGTAAAGGTGATGGACTGGCCAAGCATGTCTCAAGACCTAAACCCTATTGAGCATCGGTGGGGCATCTTCAAATGGAGGGTGGAGGAGCACGAGGTCTCTAACATCCACCAGCTCCGTGATGTCGTCATGGAGGAGTGGAAGAGGACTCCAGTGTCAACCTGTAAAGCTCTGGTGAACTCCATGCCCAAGATGGTTAAGGCAGTGCTGGAAAATAATGGTGGCCACACAAAATATTGACACTTTGGGCCCAATTTGGACATTTTCAGTTAGGGGTGTACTAACTTTTGTTGCCAGCGGTTCAGACATTAATGACTGTGTGTTGAGTTATTTTGAGGGGACAGCAAATTTACACTGTTATACAAGCTGTACACTCACTACTTTACATTGTAGCAAATATTAAAAATTAACAAAATATTTACAAAAATGTGGGGGTGTACTCACTTTTGTGAGATACTGTATATACAGAGGGGTGTATTCACTTCTGTGAGATACTGTGTGTGTATATATATATATATATCTCCTAGATTGTAAGCTCTAACGAGCAGGGCCCTCCGATTCCTCCTGTATTGAATTGTATTGTACTTGTATTGTCTGCCCTGATGTTGTAAAGCGCTGCGTAAACTGTCGGCGCTATATAAATCCTGTATAATAATAATAATAATAATTATATATATATATATATATATATATATATATATATATATATATATATATATATATCTGCAATTCATGCCACCATGTTGCAAGTACACAAAATATCTGTTGATCTGCCAGAAATGCACTCACATCTTAAGCCTTGTTGTGGGCTGACAGCTTTTTTGTGGATTGAGTGGTATCAGTGTTCCCCAATGTGTTTTGCTAGCCTACGCAACCACTCCCACATCTTTTCAACATAAAGGATAATCATTCTGTAGTCCACAGAACTGAGAAGCCTCGTCAGTTTGCAGAGATGTAGCACTGACCCCCGAAGGAGCTGCTGATATTTTTATTTGGGCTTACCGTTACTATCTTCACAGTGTTCGTCATAGGGGTCCCATAGTAGTTGCTCAATTGAAAACACTGGCTCCAACACGTAGTCCTTTTTCCAAGTTTTAATAAAGAAACAAAATATGCAATAGCAAGGTAGAGGGTGAAAGGGATTCAGGTACCTTGAATCTTGCGGTTAGAGGTAATTTCTATATCCAGCGAATAGCACTTCCACAGCTGGATTTAGTAACCACCGGGTAGGTCTCTCTCACCAATCTAGCAGCCGATGTGATGCTTGGACACGGTCTCTGCCACAGACCTGACAATCTTGAAAGAACTGATTGCTGTGCTTGATCCCAGATGCGTCCCCGACTGAGTTCCCAGGCTCTTCTCAAGATACCAGCTATATGCTCGGTCCTCTCCTGAAGAGTCCTCCCCTGGTCACTACAATCCCTTGCTTCTTCCCGCAGACCAGACAGCAAAGAGACCATCCTATGGACCAATAAGCCACTAAAACTCTGAGCCTTCTTCTAGTAGCTGGGCCTTAGGTCCGCCAACCTCAAGGCAGAATTTTAAGCAACAGCAATTCCCCAGGCCAGAAGGGCCATAAGGTCAGGAAGCGCCAACCCCAACAACATCGTGTCTGCCCCTTAAATACCCCTACCCAGAATGCAAGGTGGATGAACCACTCCCACTGAACTGTCTCTGAGCAAAGAGTATTCAATATGTCCAACCAGACTGTATTTACAACATCCACCAATGGTAACAGCACCGCCCATGGTTGCATGGAAATCTGCACAGTCCAGTCAAACTGGTACAGAAACCAATAAATTTAGGTAATAATAAGCTGTGCCAGCTTGTAGCTTCAACTAACTTAAATTTCAAAAGAATAGCATCTGCTCTTCAGGAGCAGGGCGCTACACACACACACACACACACACATATATATATATATATATATATATATATATATATATATATATATATATATATATATATATATATATATATATATATATATAGCCAGGTGCCTATATAGCCAGGTGCCAGCTACTGCAAGATGAATCAAGAGGTCATAACTCAACATAACCATACTAGATAGTTCACCTCTAGTGCCCAGCACTCAGACCATTGTATCAGACTTCCTGTTTACAGAGCAGGGGAGTTCTTCTTCCTAGGCCAGAGCAAGCAAAGAATCTTGGGATTTGCAGTCCTGCAGCTAATCATCACTGTATTTCAGAACCACTTCTGAACTACGCACCCCAGAAAGATGGCCAACTAAAGGATTGTAGGGCAAGCCTATATATTTGACTATCACCGGCAGGCTAGCTCTCTTGGCTCAAGGACTTCAGGCAGGATGTTTGGAGGCTGCTGTTCCAAACTCAGCTGCAGCAGAACTCAGCGGCCTAGCCTGTGACAGTGCTGATCCAATACTTCTGCGTAGCTGTGTCGCAGATCGCAACGCCAGGGGTCCACAGCCACTTTCTGTCATCCAGCAATCCTTACAGCTCTAATTTACTCATCTGCTACAGCTATTAATGTGCTAACAGCCTGCTGTGTGACCATCACTCCCTCCCAGGGGAAACCCAGGGACAAGCACAGCTCATCCAGCACTGTTGGATAATGCATCTGTACCAAGATTTTTGAGTGGGCAGTTGCCCACCTTTCAGCACTCAGTTGTATAAGGACACTGCTAGCAGACATCATTATAACCCAGCCCATAGAGGAATCTTTTCTGCTACCACTTCAGGCCTGACAACACCATCCTTAAATGTTCTTTATCATTAAAAGGCCAAAACTGCTAGCAGAAGATCACATTCTTAACTACATTCTTAAAGAGGAGTTCCACCCAGGGGATCGGGTAAAAAAAAAAAAAATTAAAAGTCAGCAGCTACAAATACTGCAGCTGCTGACTTTTAATTGGACACTTACCTGTCCCTGGGTCCAGCGATGCGGGGGATCGAAGCCCCGCTCGTCTCCCCCTCCGTTCAGCGTCGCCGGCATTGCAACTGTGGGCGCCGGGCTGTGGCTTCACAGCCTGGCACCCACTGCACATGCGCGTGCGGCGCCGCGCACCGTGATTGGCCTCTCAGTCACCTGGGACCTGTAATGGGTCCCAGATGATTGACAGGAGGGAGGGAGCAGAGCAGAGCCCCCCTTCCTGTGTCGAGGGGGAAGTGATGTCACCAGCCCAGACACTGGAAGGGGCAGACTACGAGGGACCCCCTAGCAACAGGCATTTAGAGGTGAGTAAAAAAAAAATATCCAAATGTTTTTTTGGTTTTTTTTAGGATTTTTCCTGTATTTTTGTTTTTTTGGGTGGAACCCCACTTTAAACAATGATCTACCCCAGATCAGTGATAACTTTTAATTTACTCAAAGAGGCACTCTACCCCTATATTGATTACTCGTTAAAAGGTATTAATTTAGTCCCATTACAGTGTGCCAGTGGTCCAGAGGAAGCTCATGGGTGTCTCCCCCTACAACCATTGTTGCACTCTCAACAGGCACCACTTATGCATATTGGTTATATTCAGTCCGCTGATATAATTCATGTAGTGTTACCCATCTCTTATTATTACCGTTAAAGTCCTTTGAACTGTGTGTATTGTTGTAACTAGTTGTAAACCCCTAAGAAGTAACCTGAGCTATTTTTAAATGGGAATTTGATATAACTGCGGCTATTAAATTATTATTATTGTGTCTGCTGCCCTTTTATTCTGTGATTGGTTTTATTGGTGAGTGTTAATTGTCTAACTATGTCTGAACCTAGAGTGTCAGAAGGGTTGAGGAGTTTACAGAGTCAAGGACAAGCATCATCCGACAGCTCCTATGGGGGTAGCGCTACATACAGTATATAAACGTTCTGAAAAAAGCACACTATGGAATTTACATTTTATCACATAGAGAGTTTACTTACAGGTATTACTTAAGGTATATAGGACTATCCAGGAGTAGGATATTTGGTCTTTGTGGGTTGAGCAAATTTCAAATGGTTTAGAGAAGGACATAATTAAATCTAGCATGGTGTAGGAATAAAAGTCTCTGATTTCACTGAGATAATGTAATAAGGGGCTCTATATATGTTGTTGTACAGTTGGGAATATTGACATTATTTTAAAAAATAAAGCATACTCTGCACACATTATCAACATATGTATTGTCTGCTAAGTATAAAGCCTCATACACACAATCGGACTTTGTACAAACTTTCCCGTGGATTTTTGTACAAAGGGCGTTGTCCACGAACTTGTATTGCATACACATGATCGGACTTTTAGGCTACAAACACGAATGTAGTGACGTTACAACGTACTGACGACACATCAAAAGAGGACGTTCATTTCTCCGGCGTCACCCTTCGGGCTAATTTCGAATTACTAGATGTTTGGTCAGTGCTGACTCGCGGTTTTCAGTTCAGTGCGTTTCTTTGCATTTCTGACCATTCATACCAGCCATGTTGCGCAATCCTAGGAGAGAGCATGCTGTTTATGGGCTTGGAGTTCTTGCTGTGACTCTAGCCCAGTCCAGGAATAGTTGGAGTAGTAGGATGAGGAGTATTTGGGCCAAAACTTGGCTACTTAATCGTGACCAATTTAGCCATATGCCCTTGCTGCGTGAGCTGCAGGAGAATAATCCAAATGATTATCGGAATTATCTCTGGATGACGGACTCCTGCTTTCAGCAACTATTGTCCTTGCTGTCCCCCTATATCATGAAGCAGGACACCTGTTGAGGGTTGCTATTCCAGCAGAGCAGAGGCTCATAGCCACCTTGCGTTATTTGGCGACAGGGAGGAGTTCTCCAGGATATAAAGTTTACCACTGGTATCTCTCCCCAGGCTCTGGGAGTCATTATTCCTGAGACATGTAGTGCTTTTATCCAAGTCCTGCAGAAGGACTATATTTGTGTAAGTTTTTTGCTTTAATATCACCTTCATGTTTTCTAATGTATTTTATATTTTTTGTATTCCATCCTTCCCATTTTTGTAATATGCTGTGAATGAATGTCCTCTTTGTCCTTATGCATGCTGTAACCTTTTTTGTGGCCTACATGCATATTTTCCTTCACTAACCTCCCCAGCATGCTACCCTGGGCCCATACACACGTAGCCTAGTAACTTAACACTGTATTTTTATGCTTCATTTTTATGTTTACTCTAAACACCCCCTAAAATGTGTCCCAATCTTTTTCCTGTCCTTAAATTCATGCAGAGTGCAAGAGTCCCTTTTTGGTGGTGCAAACACTTATTTTTACCCCCCCCCCCAAAAAAAAAAAAAAAAAAAAAAAAAAAACAGAGTCAACCGATAGAACTACTCTGCTTATTTTTTCTAAACACATACACAGTATAATTTATTTTTTGAGTTAGGATTGCTGCATAGATTCTCAAAAGCATGTAGTGCAAGGGTCTGCCTGATTACCTTCAAAAGGTACAAATTATACGTTCGTTATGATGAATTTAGCATTATGAGGGGCTCCCACCATCCCTGTGCTGTGTTCATTATGAGGGCTCCCACCATCCCTGTGCTTGGTTCATTATGAGGGGCTCCCACCATCCTTGTGCTTTGTTCATTATGAGGGGCTCCCACCATCCCTGTGCTGTTTTCATTATGAGGGGCTACCACCATCACTGTGCTGTGCTGACTTCCTGGGTTTTTAACTTCATCATAACGAATAAAAATAATTAACAAACATTGTTATTATTTTGTCCGATGTATGTCAAAATGTGTATAGATTTGGACAATGTGCATTCTTATTTTTGGATTATGCCACTTTTTACCTGTCCACTGGCCTGCCATTCTTGTAAAGATGGATGGTCAGGCAAAATTAAACTTAATTTTTAATGCATTTAGCTCTCATGGAAGTGTAGAGGTTTACTTGTCAAAAACATCTACCCATTCAACTCCCCCCCCAACATCTTTAGAATGTGCCACCAGAGGGGGTGAGGGAGCATATAATTATAACTTATCCTTTTTTTTGGAAATAAACATTTAAATGTTATAATATTATGTTGCCCCACAATGTTTGTGTCAAATATGGTTGCAATTTTATGTGCTCAAGTATTAATTTTTTTATTTGTTTGACTCCACAGTTTCCTTCAAACACCCAGCAATGGCAGGATGTGGCGGCCCAGTTTGCCAGTTTATGGAATTTCCCCAACTGTGGAGGTGCCATTGATGGTGAACATGTGAGGATAGTCCCACCACCAAACTCTGGATCATATTATTTTAATTATAAAGGGTTTTACAGCATAGTTCTGCTTGCTGTGGTGTCAGCCAACTATACATTTATGTACGTTGATGTTGGGATGAATGGACGCCACTCTGATGGAGGTGTGATGATGCATACAGAATTTTATGATCAGGTACAAAAAGGGACTTTACATTTGCCACATGCTCAGGACAATATTGAGGGACTAAATTTTGTCTTTGTGGCAGATGAGGCCTTTTCTTTGGGGGAACATATTCTAAAACCCTTTCCAATGAGGAACCTCACTCCAGAACTAAGAATATTCAACTATCACCTCTCTTGTGCCCAAAGGGTTGTGGAAAATGCATTTGGCATCCTTTCCAGTAGATTTAGGTCTTTTTAACCGCCATAAACTTGGCAGAATATAAAATTAATCATGTAGTTTTATGCTGCTGCATCCTCCATAATTTTTTAAGGAGGAATGCTTCCAGCTACTTTGCCTCAGGGCAAAGTTATGAGCCTTTTTCCCGACCAGCTGAAAAGGCTGTGATGCCAGCTCTGGAAAGTGTGCATGCCGGTGTGTGCTCCCAGAATGCCCGTCTTGTCCGTTAACAATATATGGACAACTTTGTCGGCAGAGGGGCAGTGCCTTGGCAGGAAAATTTACTTACTTTACTTTGACTTATTAATAAAATAATGTTTCCTTTGAACTACTGTTGTCTGTGTTTACTAGCTTTGCAAATAGCCTTGATCTTTGTCATTTTTGCCACTAGTGTAAACCAACCTGATGTGCAACATGAGGTGACAATCTTGCTTTGAGCTAACTATTATATTGTGCTCAGTCTCGGCTACACACATTTTAGAGTACACTGTCAATGTAACTACACCAACTTAACAAATATACTGATATTGAGCATTGAAATAAGAAGCCACGCATTGTTTTTTGTTGAAAATGTTTTATCTGTGAACATTTGTGTACATTTTGAATTTTTTTTTTTTTCGGAATCAGGCATGTTCTAAAACAGAACTTGCATAACTCTGGAACTTACAAAGTTCAACTTCAAAAAACTATGCAAATATCACACATATATGTTTATATTTTTTTAAAGAAAATATATATATAATTTTTTATTTTTTTTAAAAAATAGTCATGTTTAAAAACAACATCGACGACTATGGAACTTACAGAGTTCAACGTATACACCAAAAACTTAAAATTGGAATGTGGACATCATCATGCAGCAGGAAATGAAGAACATGATAAATGTTTTTTGACGTAAAAAGGGTTTATATTCTACCCAAAACATCTATCATGTTCTTCATTTCCTGCTGCATGATGTCCAGGCAATTACGCATGGCATCAATTTCACCATTCCAGACCATGATCTGCCCAATGAGCTTTTGGGCGCTGTCCGTCATGAAATGTTCCGCTTCCTGTTCCACAAACAGCACATTACCTAAAAATGGGTTAAAAACATGTATTTAGAAATATGCAGGCATACATAGATTACCAGAAGCTGGGGTGTCAGACACTCACATGGTAGGGTACACTCACCCACTTCCTCCACCTCTCTTTCCTCCACATCCTCAGTGACGCTGGGGCTCAGTTCACATTGAGCCTGGCGAGGTTGGGGGTCCTGGCAAGGTTGGGGGTCCCGGTGACCCTGTTGTCTGCATCTTTTCTCCCCTATAAGAAAGAAAAAGAAGGTATACTTAGCACACAGATATTTGTGGCCAGAAAGAGGAATATGAAACATTGCTTTCAAGTGGTGTACAATTGTCTGTTTAGGAAGAGATCCAAGTTGAAGACATGATTAAAATTCCCTTTTAACCAAAATGCAATACTTACCTTTTTTGGCCAAGTTTCTATGGTGTCCCACACTAGTGCTCCTGAGTCCAGATGTGTAAACAGCTGCTGAGTGTCCTCTAATTACATTCCACTGAATCTATTTAGCAATTAATTCAAATCTCAAAGACATCTAGACAACAATGTCTTAAACTTCGTTCAATCAGACAAATTATCATGACCAAAACAGTCATAACCCTATATCAGCTAAAGACATTGTATTTATTGGCAAACAATCGCTCTTTTGCCCCTACGAACGGTGTATCCTACCTACGAACGATTAAGTACAACAGTAAAGAAAAGCACATGGAGCAGCATGCAAGTAAATAATCATAAATAGGAACACACGACAAGTACTTACTTTTTCAAAGCACCTTCTTTATTTTGAGATACTGATCCGGCTCCCTGTTTTTTATGTCGGACCAGCGCTTCATCAATTGGTCTTTCTTCCATCGTACCCCAAGCTTGCGTTCCAGAGTCCTCACAACACTAGACAGGATTTGGTCCTTTAGTAAATTTGGATGAGCGTATGGACCATGTTTCCCATCATAATCCTCCCTGTGTAAAATATCCACCATCTCCACCATTTCATCAAATGACATGTTGGTGGCCTTACATCTCCTCCTCCTGGATCGGTATGTTTGTGGCTCTGGCCTTTCCTCCCCACTAGAAGATGACACGTTATCACGCATCTGTGTCTCCGCCATGTTGCTCCTTACTGCGCACCGAAGAGAGAAGGGGCGGGGAATATTACAGAAAAAGAACGCCAGGGGCGGATGAAGCGAGCGGAGTTTCACGCATGCGCAGTCTATGTCAAGCTAACGCGTAGTACGAACGTAGGCGTCATGACGTTCGGAGAGCAGAGTTTTCATGCATAGGCAGTGTATATCAGTCGACCGAACGTGATACGAACGGAAGCCGAAAGTAGCCACGAAAAGAAGGTACGTTTCTAAATTCTGTCGTTTACCGCTAGTACTTTTAAATGACTGTTTTTTGCTTTGGAAATGTAATTTTGCTCTCGAACTGTTTTTACATACTGGTAACATGCACAACTTTACAGGCATACTATAAACATCCACACCCCCCCACCCCCCTACCAGTTACGAAATGTAAAGGAATATTTCACTTTTATTGTTTCACTTTTAAACATTATTAAAGTCCATGGACCCAGGTCCCCAAACACTTTTTATGGCAATAGCTTGCATATTATCCATTAAAATTATCACTTTTGAATTCTCACATAGACTTTTATAGGGTGTTCCGTGGCTTTCGAATTTGCCGCAAACAACATAAACGGTATGCTATTCAGCGAACGTGCAAACAGCCAATGTTCAAGTCAAACTTATGTTCGACCTGAACATACAGCCCATCCCTACTGCTTAAATAAAGGCCTATATTGTAACCAGATTATGAGCTATACGCCACCCATTATGGTTTGTCTTGTGTTCTGTTTTGCAGACATCTGATACTTGTTACCAAAATGATGAAGTCAGGTTTGAATTCACAGAATTCCTTAGCTAGTTTATCAAACAATACAGGGAGCTCACCTGTCTGTGGCAAGGCAAACATAAAGATTATTGCAATAAAACCAAGAGGATGGCAGCAATTGAGAAACTGGTGGAATTTGCGAAGACAAGCTACAGTTTGATAAAGACCAAAATTGGGGGCCACAGAAGCATGTATAACAGGGAACGAAAGAAGATTGATGAATCCAAAAAATCAGGAGCAGCAGCTGAAGATGTCTATGTTCCCAAGCTGTGGTATTTCAACAGCCTCCAATTTTTGTCGGATCAAACTGTACCACACAGATCTCTCTCTACACTACCCTCCACATCAGCTGAGGCCACCGATACTGAGCCTGATCCTACACAGGATGAAGAGGAGGAGGAGATCAGCTTGACCCAGGTATAGCATTGTTTAAAAGCTTGGCTAAAAAATATTAATGATTTAATTAGATGGTAGTATGCATAGTAATTCCAGTTCCAGTTCCATATCAATAGACAGTAGTGGCCAAAAAGGATTAGGACAAGAATGAGAAATGCTGGAGTCAGAATGCTAGTCTTTACTATTTGGACACATTCCAAATTAAAAAGTCAGGACCTGAAAAGTGTTTGTGATTGATGTCCAAAAATTAAAATGATGTTGGTTTTACACACACAGGAACTTTTGAGCCAAGAAGAGGCTGGGCCCAGCAGCCAGACGACAACTGAGTGCAGAATCCCTCCCCTGCGTCCTCCCAAAAAAAGGGCCAGGAAGAGCCAACACCTGGATAAGGCCACAGCTGAGTTCCTAACTAGGGCTACATCTGTGATCACCACAGCACCCGATAGTGCTGAAGGGTTTGGCTGTTTTACAGCTAATAAGTTCTGTGAGGTTGACACAGATCAAAGGGAGCTATGTGAGGGTATAATCATCCAGCTCCTTAGCAAGGCCAGGAAACGAGAGCTAACCACAAAATCACATGTGTGTCATTTGGACCACACACCTCCACCTCCTCCACAACAAGCCTACCCACCCCAGCAAACCTACCCACCTCAGCAAACCTACCCACTCCAGCAAGCCCACCCCCAGCAAGCCCACCCACCTCAGCAGCATGGTGGTCAGTGGCAAAATCAGCCCGAGGATCCACAACAAGGCCAGTGGTCTGGGGAGTTTAGGGGCTACTAATTTAGCATGTTGTATTTTTTTATTTGAGTATGATTTAATAGGCTATATTTTTTAATTTTCTGTGTATCATTTGCTCTTTTGGTTTCAAATTTTGAATTTTGAATTGTGATGACAGAGAATATGTCTAATAATTTTCTAATTTTATTTATGTTGTGAATGCACAATAAACAAACTGGCCAAAAAAAGACAACATTTTTTTTATTGATATCCCTAGAACACAAATCCAAACATGTAAAATATGTTTTTCTGTACTCTGTCAGTAGCACCAGAAAAGCAGATTTATTATTAAGCCATTAAAAAGAAGAAGAGAATGTGCGCTGCATTTAGAAATTTCACAATTTGACACGACACGAATGTGCTATCTCCATTATGAACGCTAGTTTTACAAGACCCACCGCTTCGTGCTGGTCCTTGCTTCAGAGCATGCGTGTTTGTACTTTGGACTAAAGTCCGATGGTTTGTCCGCTCGCACAGCCAACAAAAGTCCGATGAAAACCGAAAAAGTTTGTCCGATGGATCGTACACACGGTCGGATGTTGCCCCAAAACAGCTAATTTGCATGTTTGTTGTCAAAAAGTCAGATTGTGTGTACGGGCCTTATTACACAGTAATAAGATAAAAATAGATAAATGTTTTAGAAAGCAAAAACATCACCCCTAAATGAGTAAGGCACAATTTCCATGTTCCTTTACAATGCTTTCATAGCAGAAACCTCAGTCTGCAGGGAAGATTTAGAGAGAATCCAACCTATGTTCCTACACAGACATTAGGGACCTCTATCTTTTAGTACTATGCTTGTGATACCCTTGATGTATAGCTAAAGGCAATTTTTATTTTAAGTTTTGGACAAGATGCAGAGGGTTTAGAACACCTGTTGGGCTTTATTGCTGTCTGTGCAAGATTCAACTTATTTATTTGTTCTGTTTACCTTTATCACTGAGAGTGAAGGTAAAAGAGAATCTAAAATTTTGGGTTGTTACCAGAACACAAGTCTCCCATTGGGGACCCTAGTTCCGGTGATTGTGGTGACAACCAATGATTTCTTTACTTTGGAGGAATTGCTTCTCACTTCCTGTTTTGGCTATGGGACAGGAAGTGAAGAGATATCTCCCCAATGGGAAACAGATTGCAAAATGAAAACCTGATAGTAATTATAAACTTTCTTTAATTATATTGCTTTTAATTGTACTTTAATGAAGTGTGGATTTTCCAGCACCCGGCTTATCCTGGTGTAGTGTTGGTGGTGCGGAAAGTTCCAAAAACATATTACTTGAGATAGTATTGCAGTGCATGCTTTTGAGCCTGCGCACATTTCCTCCTACTGCACTACATATTGTTCATTAAAGCCCAACTCCATGCAGTTTTTCCATGCAGTGGGGCTGTGCCTGCACTGCACAGGTTAACTGCTGATTTTTGCCTGGGGAGAGGAGAAAGGCGATATACTTATCTAATCCTCCGATCTTCCCAGCAAGAGACCGGTCCGATACCCCACGCTTCAGTGGTCCTGAGTTGGACTGTTCCTGTTGTCATCAAGCCCAGAGTAGGCTACATAGACCAGGAACAGTCCACAGCTGGACCATGGGAAAGCACCATTTTCCAATAGAATGAAGGATCAGGTGTGTATAGGCTTTCTCCTTACCCCTAGACAAAACAAGCAGTTGACCTGTACAGTGCGGGCACTGTACACTGCATGGAAAAACTTTTTTTTTTTTTTTGCCTGGAGTTGGGCTTTAAAATGCTTGTGAACCTTAGTTGACTACTAAACATTCCAAAAATCAGTGTCATTCCCAAACCTAGCTGATCCACCACACATAACTATTTAAGAGCATATAGAAATACCAAGATGCAGCTAAATAATTTCTCCTCAGTTTGAGTTCTGTTTGTTCCACCCAAAAATAGGATGCAGAAGAAGACTTTATTTATTTATTTTGGGCGTGGGGGAAGAAAATCAACAGAGCTAGAAACATTTGGTCTAGGGGGCAAATATTACCAGCGGGCCCATTCATGGTTTAAAAGTTCACAACACAAAGCATGCCAAAGTGATTGGTGGCCATAGTAAAAAGTAGATGTTGTCTCATAGAACATGGTTTATTGTAACACACCTTATACAAATATGTGCTAAAATGATTCTCAAGGTAGATATGTATAAACATAAACAACTAAGGGCCCTTTCACAGGGACATGTCCGTGTACGGGCTCCACTTTGCTCAGCGGGCGATCCCTCTGTCGATCGCCGCTGAGCAGGCTGATGACAGGCCTGTCTCTGCACACTGTGCAGGGACCGACCAGTCAGAGTGCTGCTCTCCTCTATGGGGGATCGGATGAAGATGGACCGCAGAGTCAGTTTTCATCCTATCCGCTGGCCGATGGAAAAGTAGGGTTTTCCTCCGTCACACTTTAGCGGATCGGAGCGGGTCAGATGTCAGCGGAAATGTCACCACTGACATGCGTTGCTCCATAGACCTGTATGGAGCGTCCGTTCAGGTCCGCCTAAAAAACTGACAGGCGGACCTGAACGGTCTGCCCGTGTGAAAGGGGCCTAAGGCTGGCCATATATGGGTCAAATTACAAAATAATTTTCTTTTTTTTTTTTTTTCCAAAATCTTTTTATTGGTTTTTAAAAAGAGAAACAAAAACAGATACAGTTAAACAGTTAAACATACATTGGTCTAATATGATGTCTATGTGATCCTTGCAGGAATCACGCTGTCACCTTATTCATGAAAAATATATTATGAAATCAGTCATAGCGGTACAGTTTACTGGGTCATGAGGTGGTGCTATGTGCAGTTGTACATGGTAAAATAGCATATTGTAGATTATTGTGTACACCTGGCACCCGCTTGGGAGCTACTTTGTGATTGGGGTCTACTGAGAGGCCTCTGAAGCGGTGGAGGGATTTGCCAGCCACTTAGACCAGACTCTGCTATATTTGTTGGGGCAGCCTCTGTTGTCATATGTGTCCTTATACAGAGGTAAGCTATTGTTGACTAATTGTTTCCACAGGGAGAGAGGAGGGGGGTTGGTTTGCGCCAACTAAGGGCTATAGCTTTACGGGCATAGAACAGGAGCAATCCCACCAGTGTGCGTCCCGCCACCGTAGGAATTAGTTGTTCTACCAGGCCTAGTAATAATTTTCTTTTTTTAACTAAGATTTTGCGTTCGAATTTCACACCCTTAGAGGACCACAGCAACAGCTGATTTCCATGCAGCCATTGAATTTGAGTGATCGGCCATGCCGGATATTTTTTGAAAAACAAACAATTTTCAAATCAATGATGGGACAATCATGCGAGAAATATAATTGAAAAACAAATGTGCATGAGCGCGACAAAATAAAATTCCCGGAAAGAAAAGAAGATTCCTGGCCAATATGAGGTGAAATTGAAGGCTTGGTTGGTCAAATTTCTAAATCAATGGTGGCACCATCAGATCACAAAACACACCAAGTTTCAAGTTTTGAAAGAATTTGGAAGGGTTTGGTAGAGAATTTGGAAGAGTTTGCAGTTTGACCCATGTATAGCCTGCATAAGGCTGGCCATACATGATTTTTTTTTCTTTCAACCAGCTGAACAATGCCTGCCTCCCTGTAAAAGTGATATGGGTTAATCTAAAAAAAAAAACACTACATACTATCCCATGTCATTATCACAAATAATCCTTATTAATCAGTTTTCTTCAGCAAATATTGTCTAAACACAAGCGTCATATGTATTCTCACTTGAATCTTGGTGTGCTTAGTGTATGTCTTCCAAATCTGTGCAGTAATTAAGTGGGAAACTTTGCCTCTGTGCAGGAGTGATGACGACTAGGGATGAGCTTCGTGTTCGAGTCGAACCCATGTTCGACTCGAACATCGGCTGTTCGACCGTTCGCCGAATTGCGAACGATATGGGCCGTTCGCGCCAAATTTGTGTGGCGTGTCACGGCCCATAATTCACTGCGGCATCGCAGTGCATTGCTGGCTGATGATTGGCCAAGCATGCACTATGACCCGCATGCTTGGCCAATCACAGCGCGCCTGAACAGAGAGCCGTAATTGGCCAAAGCCAAGGAGGCTTTGGCCAATTATGGCTCAGGGGATTTAGTACACGTCCCACACTATATAAGGCCGCCTGCACGGCGGCCCTGTGTAGTGTGTGTTCTGGTGTGCTGAGAGATAGAGAGAGAGAGAGACAGTGTCATTTCATTTAAGTTAGATAGATTAGGCAGAACAGTCAGTCAGTTAGCTGCACTTACAGTGTATTGTGTATATATATGCATCCCAGGTGTTGCATATATATATATACACTGTATTCAGTTTAGCTAGATCCGTTCCTGTTATCTTCTAGACTATTTACATTTAGTGCAGTGCGTCCTGCTCACAGTGTTCAGCTAGATCCGTTCCTGTTATCTTCTAGACTATTTACATTTAGTGCAGTGCGTCCTGCTCACAGTGTTCAGCTAGATCCGTTCCTGTTATCTTCTAGACTATTTACATTTAGTGCAGTGCGTCCT
Organism: Lithobates septentrionalis; assembly: GCA_037952835.1. NCBI lineage: Eukaryota > Metazoa > Chordata > Amphibia > Anura > Ranidae > Lithobates > Lithobates septentrionalis. Next base: position 1,564,588 of record JBBDGP010000009.1, read on the forward strand.
GCTCACAGTGTTCAGCTAGATCCGTTCCTGTTATCTTCTAGACTATTGACATTTAGTGCAGTGCGTCCTGCTCACAGTGTTCAGCTAGATCCGTTCCTGTTATCTTCTAGACTATTTACATTTAGTGCAGTGCGTCCTGCTCACAGTGTTCAGCTAGATCCGTTCCTGTTATCTTCCTACTGACAGGCAGGCTTGTCTGGTTACAGTATATAAAGCTACCTGAAGAAAATTACTGGTGTTCTATTTGATCCTATTAGTACCACGGTCAGGCAGCTAGACTATTTACATTTAGTACAGTGCGTCCTGCTCACAGTGTTCAGCTAGATCCGTTCCTGTTATCTTCCTACTGACAGGCAGGCTTGTCTGGTTACAGTATATAAAGCTACCTGAAGAAAATTACTGGTGTTCTATTTGATCCTATTAGTACCACGGTCAGGCAGCTAGACTATTTACATTTAGTACAGTGCGTCCTGCTCACAGTGTTCAGCTAGATCCGTTCCTGTTATCTTCCTACTGACAGGCAGGCTTGTCTGGTTACAGTATATAAAGCTACCTGAAGAAAATTACTGGTGTTCTGTTTGATCCTATTAGTACCACAGTCAGGCAGCTAGACTATTTACATTTAGTACAGTGCGTCCTGCTCACAGTGTTCAGCTAGATCCGTTCCTGTTATCTTCCTACTGACAGGCAGGCTTGTCTGGTTACAGTATATAAAGCTACCTGAAGAAAATTACTGGTGTTCTATTTGATCCTATTAGTACCACGGTCAGGCAGCTAGACTATTTACATTTAATACAGTGCGTCCTGCTCACAGTGTTCAGCTAGATCCGTTCCTGTTATCTTCCTACTGACAGGCAGGCTTGTCTGGTTACAGTATATAAAGCTACCTGAAGAAAATTACTGGTGTTCTATTTGATCCTATTAGTACCACGGTCAGGCAGCTAGACTATTTACATTTAGTACAGTGCGTCCTGCTCACAGTGTTCAGCTAGATCCGTTCCTGTTATCTTCCTACTGACAGGCAGGCTTGTCTGGTTACAGTATATAAAGCTACCTGAAGAAAATTACTGGTGTTCTATTTGATCCTATTAGTACCACGGTCAGGCAGCTAGACTATTTACATTTAGTACAGTGCGTCCTGCTCACAGTGTTCAGCTAGATCCGTTCCTGTTATCTTCCTGCTGACAGGCATGCTTGTCTGGTTACAGTATATAAAGCTACCTGAAGAAAATTACTGGTGTTCTATTTGATCCTATTAGTACCACGGTCAGGCAGCTAGACTATTTACATTTAGTACAGTGCGTCCTGCTCACAGTGTTCAGCTAGATCCGTTCCTGTTATCTTCCTACTGACAGGCAGGCTTGTCTGGTTACAGTATATAAAGCTACCTGAAGAAAATTACTGGTGTTCTATTTGATCCTATTAGTACCACGGTCAGGCAGCTAGACTATTTACATTTAGTACAGTGCGTCCTGCTCACAGTGTTCAGCTAGATCCGTTCCTGTTATCTTCCTACTGACAGGCAGGCTTGTCTGGTTACAGTATATAAAGCTACCTGAAGAAAATTACTGGTGTTCTGTTTGATCCTATTAGTACCACAGTCAGGCAGCTAGACTATTTACATTTAGTACAGTGCGTCCTGCTCACAGTGTTCAGCTAGATCCGTTCCTGTTATCTTCCTACTGACAGGCAGGCTTGTCTGGTTACAGTATATAAAGCTACCTGAAGAAAATTACTGGTGTTCTATTTGATCCTATTAGTACCACGGTCAGGCAGCTAGACTATTTACATTTAATACAGTGCGTCCTGCTCACAGTGTTCAGCTAGATCCGTTCCTGTTATCTTCCTACTGACAGACAGGCTTGTCTGGTTACAGTATATAAAGCTACCTGAAGAAAATTACTGGTGTTCTATTTGATCCTATTAGTACCACGGTCAGGCAGCTAGACTATTTACATTTAGTACAGTGCGTCCTGCTCACAGTGTTCAGCTAGATCCGTTCCTGTTATCTTCCTACTGACAGGCAGGCTTGTCTGGTTACAGTATATAAAGCTACCTGAAGAAAATTACTGGTGTTCTATTTGATCCTATTAGTACCACGGTCAGGCAGCTAGACTATTTACATTTAGTACAGTGCGTCCTGCTCACAGTGTTCAGCTAGATCCGTTCCTGTTATCTTCCTGCTGACAGGCATGCTTGTCTGGTTACAGTATATAAAGCTACCTGAAGAAAATTACTGGTGTTCTATTTGATCCTATTAGTACCACGGTCAGGCAGCTAGACTATTTACATTTAGTACAGTGCGTCCTGCTCACAGTGTTCAGCTAGATCCGTTCCTGTTATCTTCCTACTGACAGGCAGGCTTGTCTGGTTACAGTATATAAAGCTACCTGAAGAAAATTACTGGTGTTCTATTTGATCCTATTAGTACCACGGTCAGGCAGCTAGACTATTTACATTTAGTACAGTGCGTCCTGCTCACAGTGTTCAGCTAGATCCGTTCCTGTTATCTTCCTACTGACAGGCAGGCTTGTCTGGTTACAGTATATAAAGCTACCTGAAGAAAATTACTGGTGTTCTGTTTGATCCTATTAGTACCACGGTCAGGCAGCTAGACTATTTACATTTAGTACAGTGCGTCCTGCTCACAGTGTTCAGCTAGATCCGTTCCTGTTATCTTCCTACTGACAGGCAGGCTTGTCTGGTTACAGTATATAAAGCTACCTGAAGAAAATTACTGGTGTTCTATTTGATCCTATTAGTACCACGGTCAGGCAGCTAGACTATTTACATTTAATACAGTGCGTCCTGCTCACAGTGTTCAGCTAGATCCGTTCCTGTTATCTTCCTACTGACAGGCAGGCTTGTCTGGTTACAGTATATAAAGCTACCTGAAGAAAATTACTGGTGTTCTATTTGATCCTATTAGTACCACGGTCAGGCAGCTAGACTATTTACATTTAGTACAGTGCGTCCTGCTCACAGTGTTCAGCTAGATCCGTTCCTGTTATCTTCCTACTGACAGGCAGGCTTGTCTGGTTACAGTATATAAAGCTACCTGAAGAAAATTACTGGTGTTCTATCCCAGCTTAGTGCAGCTACAGGCCATTAGTATGTCTGGAAGGCCAAGAAGGAGAGGCAGACAGTCACAAGCCAATAAGAGAGGGCAAGCAGGCTCTGTGTCTAGTGCTGGTCGTGGAGACGGTGCATCCTCATCAGCACGTGGCCATGGGACACGCTTGGCCTTTTTTTCGGCAGCTGGCCGTGTTGAGCCGCAACATGCGGAAGACTTGGTCGAGTGGATGACCAAGCCATCCTCATCCTCCTCATCCTCTCTCACCCATGCCCAGGGTGCTTTGTCTGGCAAAGCAGCGGCCTCTTCCCTCAGCTCAATGTCATCAGTGACTCCTTCCCTAGCTCCACCATGTTCTCCTGAGGAGTCCCTCGAACTGTTTGACCACAGTGTTGGGTACATGCTCCAGGAGGATGCCCAGCGTTTGGAAGGCTCTGATGATGATACTGAGCTCGATGAAGGCAGTAACATGAGCACGGACAGAGGGGGTGCCCAAGAAGGACAGTAATCTGGCAGTCATGCTCCCCCTGCTGCAGCATACTGCCAGGTTTGCTCCAGTGATGAGGAGGGAGGGGATGATGAGGTCACTGACTCAACGTGGGTGCCTGATAGGAGAGAGGAGGAGGAGGAGGAGGAGGAGGCGGCACATCACCAACGAGGCAGGATGCCCTCCAGGGGCCAGCCTAAGGGCAGCACATTGACTGTATCACACCCCAAAGCTCCACATGTGCAGGGCGCTGCAGTCTCTGCGCGTTATTCAAAAAGTTCTTTGGTGTGGGCCTTTTTTGAGACGAGTGCATCAGATCGCACTGCTGCTATTTGCAACATATGTCTCAAGCGTATCTCACGTGGCCAAAACATCTCCCGCTTGGGTACCACATGCTTGACCAGACATATGTTGACCTGCCATGCAGTTCGTTGGCAAGCGTATCTAAAAGACCCACACCAAAGAACAAAGAGGATCTCTCCTTGCTCCTCATCAGCTGAGATTTCCAACCCCACTAGACCTCCAGTCCTCTCTGAGACCTGCAGTGAGAGGAATGAAGGTGTAGAATTAGGTGTGTCACAGCCAAGTACTTGTGGGCAATCTGCTTTTGGTAAACCAACGTCAGATTGTACCAGGCAAATTTCCCTGCCCCAGCTGCTGCACCGCTGAAAGAAGTTTTCTCCCAGCCATCCACATGCCCAGCGGTTGAATGCTAGCTTGGCAAAATTGCTAGCACTTCAACTGCTGCCTTTTCAGTTGGTAGACTCTGCCCCCTTCCGTGAGTTTGTGGAATGTGCGGTTCCTCAGTGGCAGGTACCCAAACGCCACTTTTTCTCACGGAAGGCGATTCCGGCTCTCTACCGGCATGTGGAAGGCAATGTCCATGCCTCGCTGGACAGGGCGGTCAGCGGTAAGGTGCATATTACCGCTGACTCATGGTCCAGCAGGCATGGACAGGGACGTTACCTAAGTTTCACGGCGTATTGGGTGACTCTGCTGGCAGCTGGGAAGGATGCAGGACAAGGTGCAGTAGTGTTGGGGGTTGTTCCGCCACCACGCCTCCAAAATGCTGATTGTGACACACCTCTCTCCTCCACCCCCTCCTCTTCTTCTTCCTCCATGGCCTCTTCCTCGGAACCAGCGGTGCTCCGTAGTCGTTCAAGGGGCTACGCAAGTACGCAGGCCAAAAGATGCCATGCGGTGCTTGAGCTGGTGTGCTTGGGGGACAGGAGCCACACTGGGGCAGAGGTTCTGTCAGCTCTGCAGGGGCAGGTTCAGAGGTGGTTGACGCCACGCCAACTTAAGGCAGGAATGGTGGTTTGCGACAATGGCACCAACCTCCTCTCTGCCCTCCGACAGAGACAAATGACCCATGCGCCCTGTTTGGCTCACGTCCTTAACTTGGTGGTGCAGCGGTTCTTGGGCAGGTACCCAGGCTTACAGGATGTCCTGAGGCAGGCCAGGAAAGTCTGTGTGCATTTCTGCCGGTCATATAATGCCAGTGCTCGGCTGACGGACCTCCAAAAGGAGTTTAACCTGCCCAAGAACTGCCTAATCTGTGACATGCCCACCAGGTGGAACTCAACGTCGGCCATGCTGCAGCGGCTGCACACGCAGCAGAGGGCCATCAATGAGTACCTGTGTGACTATGGCACCAGGACAGGGTCAGGGGAGCTTGTTTTTTTTTCCCCACGCCAGTGGGCCATGATCAGGGATGCATGCACTGTCCTGTCACCATTCGAGGAGGCCACGAGGATGGTGAGCAGTGACAGTGCATGCATCAGTGACACTGTCCCCCTTGTCCACCTGTTGGAGCACACGCTGCGTGGAATAATGAACAGGGCACTTGAGGCAGAACAGAGGCAGGAAGAGGAGGACTTCCTTAGCTCTCAAGGCCCCCTTTATCCAGACAGTGTTCCTGCGTGCCCGCCGATCACACAGGAAGAGGACGAGGAGGAGGAGGAGGAGGAGGAAGATTGTGTCAGTATGGAGGTGGAGCCTGGCACTCAGCATCAGCAGCAGTCTTTAAGGGATCAGTCCCAAGAAACACATGGACTTGTACGTGGCTGGGAGGAGGTGGCTGCGGACGTTGTCGTCCTTAGTGACCCAGAGGACACCGGACCGAATGCCTCAGCAAACCTACGCTGCATGGCCTCCCTGATCCTGCAAAGCCTGCGTAAGGATCCTCGTATTCGTGGTATCAAGGAGAAGGACCAATACTGGCTGGCAACCCTCCTTGATCCACGTTACAAGGGTAAGGTTGCAGACCTTATCTTGCCATCGCAGAGGGAGCAGAGGATGAAACATCTTCGGGAGGCCTTGCAGAAAGGTCTGTGCAATGCGTTCCCAGAGACTGGGAGGTTACAAACTCCTGTTTCTGGACAACGTGTTGCTGAGGCTTCGGTCAGTCAAAGAAGGAACGGTGGAGAAGGTGGCCGTCTGACCGATGCGTTCAGACAATTTTTTGGTCCGCAGCCCCAAGGTATGATCGGTTCCAGCAACCATCGCCAGCGTCTGTTTTACATGGTGCAGGAATACCTAGGGGCAAGATCAGACTTGGACACCTTTCCCACCGAAAATCCTCTGGGTTACTGGGTCTTGAGGATGGATCACTGGCCAGAGCTTGCACAGTATGCAATTGAGCTACTGGCCTGTCCTGCATCCAGCGTTCTTTCGGAATGCACATTCAGTGCTTCTGGAGGCGTGGTAACCGATCACAGGGTGCGTCTGTCCACCGACTCGGTCGATCGGCTGGCCTTCATAAAAATGAATCAGTCTTGGATCACCACCAGCTACCAAGCACCTGATGCTGATGTAACCGAATAATTTTTTTTGAAATCTCAGATCCCTTCAAAGACTGCCTATGCTGATGCTGAGTGACTATCCCTGAGTAATTATCCTCTTCCTCCTCAATCATCACGCTGATAGCTTGTAAGAACATTTTTGGTTCTGGGCGCCACCACCAGTGCCTAAGGCACAATTTTTCAGCCCCTGTTTAACAGGGGCGTGTAATTACAATTTTTGATGTAATACTTTGCAGCAGGGCTCGTTCCTGCATTCCAACTAGAGTGTCTGTGAGGGGTTGCAGTGTTGTGGCACCAGCACCAGTGCCTAAGGCCCAATTTTTCTGCCCCTGTCTAACAGGGGCGTGTAATTACAATTTTTGATGCAATACTTTGCAGCAGGGCTCGTTCCTGCATTCCAACTAGAGTGTCTGTGAGGGGTTGCAGTGTTGTGGCACCAGCACCAGTGCCTAAGGCCCAATTTTTCTGCCCCTGTCTAACAGGGGCGTGTAATTACAATTTTTGATGCAATACTTTGCAGCAGGGCTCGTTCCTGCATTCCAACTAGAGTGTCTGTGAGGGGTTGCAGTGTTGTGGCACCAGCACCAGTGCCTAAGGCCCAATTTTTCTGCCCCTGTCTAACAGGGGCGTGTAATTACAATTTTTGATGCAATACTTTGCAGCAGGGCTCGTTCCTGCATTCCAACTAGAGTGTCTGTGAGGGGTTGCAGTTTTGTGGCACCAGCACCAGTGCCTAAGGCCCAATTTTTCTGCCCCTGTCTAACAGGGGCGTGTAATTACAATTTTTGATGCAATACTTTGCAGCAGGGCTCGTTCCTGCGTTCCAACTAGAGTGTCTGTGAGGGGTTGCAGTGTTGTGGCACCAGTGCCTAAGGCCTAATTTTTCAGCTCCTGTTCAACAGGGGCATGTAATTACAATTCTTGATCTAATATTTCACAGCAGGGCCCTGTGAGGGCTTACAGTGTTGTGGCCACAGCAACACCTAAGGCCCAAATTTCTGCTGAGTATATAGGGCAGGACCCTACTTTCAAACATCTAACTTACAAACGACTCCTACTTGCAAACGGAAGGAGACAACAGGAAGTGAGATGAAATCTACCCCTAGGAAGGGAAATTCTCTCCTGTAAGAGTTAATATGGGAAAACAATTTCTCCTTTCCACTGATGCTTTCCAATCCTTGTTCCACAAAAAAACCCAAATTTTCAAAAAACATTTTTCATTGGGACAAAAAGTGAGGTGAAATCTTCTGAAGAGGAGGAAAGACAGCAAAACAAATGTCACAGGGGTGATAACCCTTCCCTATGTTTTCCAAAAAGCTTAAAAAAGATTTTTTGGCTGGAGCTAAACACGTTAAAAATGTACCCGTTCAAAATTACAAAGAGATTCTACTTAACAACAAACCTACAGTCCCTGTCTTGTTTGCACCGCCTGTATACTGCTGTTCAGAGTATATAGGGCCTTTCCTTATTTTAATTTGGGTGCGGGGTTCCCCTTAATATCCATACAAGACCCAAAGGGCCTGGTAATGGACTGGGGGGTACCCATGCCGTTTGTCTCACTGATTTTCATCCATATTGCCATGACCCGACATGACATTAAACCCGCAAGCAGTTTTAAATGAGATTTTTTCCTTTAAAAATGACATTTGGTGCAGGGACTGTTCTAAACACGGGAAACACGCGTCACTTTACAGGCATACTATAGACACCCCCCAGGTACGATATTTAAAGGAATATTTCACTTTTTTTTTTTTTTTACTTTAAGCATCATTAAAATCACTGCTCCCGAAAAAACGGCCGTTTTTAAAAGTTTTTTTTGCATTGATACATGTCCCCTGGGGTAGGACCCGGGTCCCCAAACCCATTTTAGGACAATACCATGCAAATTAGCCTTTAAAATGAGCACTTTTGATTTCGAACGTTCGAGTCCCATAGACGTCAATGGGGTTCTAACGTTCCTGCAAACTTTCGGTCCGTTCGCAGGTTCTGGAGCGAACCGAACCGGGGGGTGTTCGGCTCATCCCTAATGAAGACTGGTCACTGTTGCTCTCACTGCAGGGTAACTGGCTTTGGATCCGTCCCCTCCTGTAGTTTTCTGCAGGCAGCCTGTAGTGGGTGGAGGCTGCTGGGTCCCTCCCACAGCTCTGCTCTATGCTCTTGTGTACAGCACAATAATGATACTACTTTTACATGATAATAACTGCATTTGTGAAAGTATTGTGTGCACAAAAGTGGATTTATATTCTTTGTGGCTACTGATATACTTTAATGAAAGTTTTTGAAACCTGGTGTTCAGATTAGAAAATGAGCACAATGCAGTTTACAGTTTCACATTCTTCTAGCTTTAAATTTGAATTTGAAAAAATTGAACCACAAACAAATTTGGAGCTGGGAGACTTTCCCTCTGCACATCATTGTAATGGCAGGTCTGAGATAGCAGATAGCTATATTAAGCCACCTCTGACTTTGGCTCCCACTTTGATTGAGGAGTAAAAGGGGGGCTACTAGCTCAAGGTATATATATATTTTTTGTACATGCCAAGTGGCCAAATGCCCCTCTGCCCGTTCCTACCTTAATGATGATGTTCACAATAACTGTAAAAACATTTGTAGTTTTGAGTGCAGACACTGCTAGTAAAATATGTAAATTGACTTTTGTAGGGGTCAGTTGGGAAATTGAATAGGTGGCACCCAAGGCCATTGAAACCATGGCAACAACAAATACAAAACACCATTTACCCATTTGCATGCTCTATTTTAATAAAATGAACTACTCTGGTATGTGGCAAAGACAATAAACTCAATGATAACCAGATGTTACATTTTTAAAGCGAAGTTTTGTAAAGCTTATTATTCATGCCAACCCTTAATTTTTTTCTCACATAATATTCAAACTGCATTACATTTTACCTTTGTCATTATTAAAATCCTCTTTTACGCAATGGGAGGGGAGTTTCAGTTGAAGAAAAAATAACCATGAAATACAGCAATTACTTTCTTCTTGACCTTACTAAGTGCATAAAAAAGAATGCAGAAAAGAAGGTAACAAAGCGTGTTTATGAATAACAAAGAAGAGACAGTTTTAAGAGCCTATATCAAAAGGTGATGTTTTTTATGATTGTATTAACACATTGTTACAGTGATCTATATGCTATGTGATAAAATGTCCTTCCCATCTCATAGCTAATTACAGCTTCGATATGTTGGCTGTGTCATGTTTTTCTATCTTATAATGAAGTTGCATATAATCGCTTTGGAATTTCTGACTAAAGATAAGGATGGAGACACAATGAGAATAAAGGCATGCTAAGTTAATGGAAAAAATATATATTTCTGAACATTATAAACAGCTACCACATCATTAATACCACTGATGCTTCTAGTCTGTTCATTGATGCTAACTTCTCTTTGCTGATGAATTAACATAAGAGTTATACAGTACAGGTGGCAGGTCATGTTTTCATGGAGCTAATGTTTAGAAGTTGCATGAAAGCACATCCCCAGGTAAAAAAAAAATCCACCCACCTACACAATCATTTATTTTTAATCCAGAAAAATGCCCCTGAATTTGCAGATGTATGACCTACATTTTTCATTCTTAGTGATTGGTGGTCAGAAGTTCTCCTTTGTACCCTGTTGACATGTCTCGTGTCCTCCGTTCCTCATAGTGACATCACACTGGAAGGCTCCGGGACAATATAAGTGTTCTGTGAAGTCTATAAAAGTACATTGTGATAGACACTTATGGCAGTCAATAGGCGCATAACAACGTAATAAGAAAGCAATGGAGGCACTGCATTTCATAAAATTTTTACACTATAGACCAGACGAAGACCTGTGACCTGGCTTGCAATATAACTGGAGTATTTAGTAAGTAATCCAGGCTTTAAACTGGATCTAAACCCTAACTGGATGACATTTAATATGCTACTGCATTGAGTATTATAAACAATTGCCATGGTGGGGAGGGGTGTTTGAGAGGGGTTTATAGCTATAAAGTATAACAAAAGAGTCCTGTCTGACCATCTGTACAAGTACCAAATCCAGTTATGTGATGTACAAGCCTTGTTAAGTAAACAAAACCATGTCCTCCTTCATTTGTGTCCCACTTGGTCCTCTTCCTAGAGACTGCAGATCATATTAGGATGGTTTCAGTACCAGTGACAGTGCTGTCTATCCAAAAATCGATGGGTTGGTGTGACCAGGTGCTGCTGATTGACAAGCTACAGTCTTTTTAATCAGTAGTGACAATGCAGTTAGTCAATCCCCCAGCAACATCTTTTTATTCCATTGTAATGGCAGCAGGCACAGCCTATAAGAGAGTGGCAACTCTGTTCTTAATTCAGTAGCAGTGCAGCATCATTGCCACACCATCACAAGAAGCTGTGGGGGACATTTACTAAAACTGATTCACTAAGAATCTGGTGCGGCTATGCGTGGTAACCAGTCAGCTTCCAACTGCAGCTTGTTTAAATAAGCTTTGAGAATAAAACCTTGGTTTCTATGCAGAGCTGTGCCAGATTTTGCACCATTAAATTTTAGTAATAGCTCCCAATATTAGGTGAACTTCACTTGCAGGTTCAACAGGTAATTGGGGAACTTTACTTGGCTACTAAGAGTGCAGTGTTTATATCTCTGGCCTATCCACTTTGCTATTAACATATGTTACATCTATATAAAGTACTTTCTATACTCTGTACAAGTTACTTCCAGTTCCTGTTCCTATTTTGACATATTTAGAAGGCTGTACTTGCCAATAAAGCACTTTATAACTACTCTGTCCCCCAACTGCAGGATTCAACAAGATTGGTGATGAGTAGGGATGAGCCGAACACCCCCCGGTTCGGTTCGCACCAGAACCTGCGAACGGACCGAAAATTCGCACGAACGTTAGAACTCCATTGACGTCTATGGGATTCGAACGTTCGAAATCAAAAGTGCTAATTTTAAAGGCTAATTTGCATGGTATTGTCCTAAAAAGGGTTTGGGGACCCGGGTCCTGCCCCAGGGGACATGTATCAATGCAAAAAAAACTTTTAAAAACTGACGTTTTTTCGGGAGCAGTGATTGTAATGATGCTTAAAGTTTAAAAAAAGTGAAATATTCCTTTAAATATCATACCTGGGGGGGTGTGTATAGTATGCCTGTAAAGTGGCGCGTGTTTCCCGTGCTTAGAACAGTCCCTGCACAAAATGTCATTTTTAAAGGAAAAAAAGTCATTTAAAACTGCTTGCGGCTTTAATGTAAAGTCGGGTCCTGGCAATATGGATGAAAATCAGTGAGACAAACAGCATGGGTACCCCCCAGTCCATTACCAGGCCCTTTGGGTCTTGTATGGATATTAAGGGGAACCCCGCACCTTATTTAAAAAAAAGGAAAGGCGTGGGGCCACCAGGCCCTATATACTCTGAACAGCAGTATACAGGCGGTGCAAACAAGACAGGGACTGTAGGTGTGTTGTTAAGTAGAATCTGTTTGTAATTTTGAACTGGTACATTTTTAACGTGTTTAGCTCCAGCCAAAAAATCTATTTTAAGCTTTTTGGAAAACATAGGGAAGGGTTATCACCCCTGTGACATTTGTTTTGCTGTCTGTGCTCCTCTTCAGAAGATTTCACCTCATTTTTTGTCCCAATGACAAATGTTTTTTGAAAATTTGGGTTTTTTTGTGAAACAAGGATTGGTGATAAAGCATCAGTGGAAAGGAGAAACGTTTTTCCCATATTAACTCTTACAGGAGAGAATTTCCCTTCCTGGGGGTAGATTTCATCTCACTTCCTGTTGTCACCTTCCGTTTGCAAGTAGGACTTGTTTGTAAGTTGGATGTTTGAAAGTAGGGGCCTGCCCTATATACTCAGCAGACATTTTGGGCCTTAGGTGTTGTTGTGGCCACAACACTGTAAGCCCTCCCAGGGCCCTGCTGTGAATTATTAGATCAAGAATTGTAATTAAATGCCCCTGTTGAACAGGGGCTGAAAAATTGGGCCTTAGGCACTGGTGCTGGTGCCACAACACTGCAACCCCTCACAGATACTCTAGTTGGAACGCAGAAACGAGCCCTGCCGCAAAGTACTGCATCAAAAATTGTAATTACACGACCCTGTTAAACAGGGGCTGAAAAATTGGGCCTTAGGCACTGGTGGTGGCACCCAGAACCAAAAATGTTCTTACAAGCTATCAGCGTGATCATTGAGGAGGAAGAGGATAATTACTCAGGGATAGTCACTCAGCATCAGCATAGGCAGTCTTTGAAGGGATCTGAGATTTCAAAAAAAAATATTCGGTTACATCAGCATCAGGTGCTTGGTAGCTGGTGGTGATCCAAGACTGATTCATTTTTGTGAAGGTCAGTCGATCGACCAAGTCGGTGGCCGGACGCACCCTGTGATCGGTTACAAAGCCTCCAGCAGCACTGAATGTGCATTCCGAAAGAACGCTGGATGCAGGATAGGCCAGTAGCTCAATTGCATACTGTGCAAGCTCTGGCCAGTGATCCATCCTCAAGATCCAGTAACCCAGAGGATTTTCGGTGGGAAAGGTGTCCAAGTCAGATCTTGCCCCTAGGTATTCCTGCACCATGTAAAACAAACGCTGGCGATGGTTGCTGGAACCAATCATACCTTGGGGCTGCGGACCAAAAAATTGTCTGAACGCATCGGTCAGACGGCCACCTTCTCCACCGCTCCTTCTTTGACTGACCGAAGCCTCAGCAACACGTTGTCCAGAAACAGGAGTTTGTAACCTCCCAGTCTCTGGGAACGCGTTGCACAGACCTTTCTGCTAGGCTTCCCGAAGATGTTGCATCCTCTGCTCCCTCTGCGATGGCAAGATAAGGTCTGCAACCTTACCCTTTTAACGTGGATCAAGGAGGGTTGCCAGCCAATATTGGTCATTCTCCTTGATACCACAAATACGAGGATCCTTACGCAGGCTTTGCGTTCGGTCCGGAGTCCTCTGGGTCACTAAGGACAACATGGTCCACAGCCACCTCCTCCCAGCCACGTACAAGTCCATGTGTTTCTTGGGACTGATCCCTTAAAGATTGCTGCTGATGCTGAGTGCCAGGCTCCACCTCCATACTGACACAATCTTCCTCCTCCTCCTCCTCCTCCTCCTCTTCCTGTGTGATCGGTGGGCACGCAGGAACACTGTCTGGATAAAGGGGGCCTTGAGAGCTAAGGAAGTCCTCCTCTTCCTGCCTCTGTTCTGCCTCAAGTGCCCTGTCCATTATTCCACGCAGCGTGTGCTCCAACAGGTGGACAAGGGGGACAGTGTTACTGATGCATGCACTGTCACTTCTCACCATCCTCGTGGCCTCCTCAAATGGTGACAGGACAGTGCATGCATCCCTGATCATGGCCCACTGGCGTGGGGAAAAAAACCAAGCTCCCCTGACCCTGTCCTGGTGCCATAGTCGCACAGGTACTCATTGATGGCCCTCTGCTGCGTGTGCAGCCGCTGCAGCATGGCCAACGTTGAGTTCCACCTGGTGGGCATGTCACCGATTAGGCGGTTCTTGGGCAGGTTAAACTCCTTTTGGAGGTCTGCCAGCTGAGCACTGGCATTATATGACCGGCGGAAATGCACACAGACTTTCCTGGCCTGCCTCAGGACATCCTGTAAGCCCGGGTACCTGCCCAAGAACTGCTGCACCACCAAGTTAAGGACGTGAGTCAAACAGGGCACATGGGTCATTTGTCCCTGTCGGAGGGCAGAGAGGAGGTTGGTGCCATTGTCACAAACCACCATTCCTGCCTTAAGTTGGTGTGGCATCAACCACCTCTGAACCTGCCCCTGCAGAGCTGACAGAACCTCTGCCCCGGTGTGGCTCCTGTCCCCCAAGCACACCAGCTCAAGCACCGCATGGCATCTTTTGGCCTGCATACTTGCGTAGCCCCTTGAACGGCTACGGAGCACCTCTGGTTCCGAGGACAAAGCACAGGAAGAGGCCATGGAGGAAGAAGAAGAGGAGGGGGTGGAGGAGAGAGGTGTGTCACAATCATTAGTAGTGGCATTTTGGAGGCGTGGTGGCGGAACAACCTCCAACACTACTGCACCTTGTCCTGCATCCTTCCCAGCTGCCAGCAGAGTCACCCAATGCACGGTGAAACTTAGGTAACATCCCTGTCCATGCTTGCTGGACCATGAGTCAGCGGTAATATGCACCTTACCGCTGACCGCCCTGTCCAGCAAGGCCAAGACATTGCCTTCCACATGCCGGTAGAGAGCCGGAATCGCCTTCCGTGAGAAAAAGTGGCGTTTGGGTACCTGCCACTGAGGAACCGCACATTCCACAAACTCACGGAAGGGGACAGAGTCTACCAACTGAAAAGGCAGCAGTTGAAGTGCTAGCAATTTTGCCAAGCCAGAATTCAACCGCTGGGCATGTGGATGGCTGGGAGCGAACTTCTTTCGGTGGTGCAGCAGCTGGGGCAGGGAAATTTGCCTGGTACAATCTGACGTTGGTGTACCGAAAGCAGATTGCCCACAAGTACTTGGCTGTGACGCACCTAATTCTACACCTTCATTCCTCTCAGTGCAGGTCTCAGAGAGGACTGAAGGTATAGTGGGGTTGGAGATCTCAGCTGATGAGGGGCAAGGAGAGGTCCTCTTTGTTCTTTGTTGTGGGTCTTTTAAATACGCTTGCCAACGAACTGCATGGCAGGTCAACATATGTCTGGTCAAGCATGTGGTGCCCAAGCGGGAGATGTTTTGGCCACGCGAGATACGCTTGAGACATATGTTGCAAATAGCAGCAGTGCGATCTGATGCACTCGTCTCAAAAAAGGCCCACACCAAAGAACTTTTTGAATAACGCGCAGAGACAGCAGCGCCCTGCACATGCGGAGCTTTGGGGTGTGATGCAGTCAGTGTGCTGCCCTTAGGCTGGCCCCTGGAGGGCATCCTGCCTCTTTGGTGATGTGCCGCCTCCTCCTCCTCTCTCCTATCAGGCACCCACGTTGAGTCAGTGACCTCATCATCCCATCCCTCCTCATCACTGGAGCAAACCTGGCAGTATGCTGCAGCAGAGGGAGCATGATTGCCAGATTGCTGTCCTTCTTGGGCACCCCGTCTGTCCGTGCTCACGTTACTGCCTTCATCTAGCTCAGTATCATCATCAGAGCCTTCCAAACGCTGGGCATCCTCCTGGAGCATGTACCCAACACTGTGGTCAAACAGTTCGAGGGACTCCTTAGGAGGACATGGTGGGGCTAGGGAAGGAGTCACTGATGACATTGAGCAGAGGGAAGAGGCCGCTGCTTTGCCAGACAAAGTACCCTGAGCATGGGAGAGAGAGGATGAGGAGGATGAGGACGGCTTGGTCATCCACTGATACTGCAGCTAGCAAAATCAACTGCCTGCCTGTAGTATGAGAACACCACCAACCTTCTACAGGTAGCTTTAGCTTAACACTGTGAAGAGCTCGCCAAAAAATAACTTGTAGCTTTTTTTAGCTGCCTGAGATAGTGATAGGATCAGGAAAACACCACCAACCTTCGAAAGCACCACCAAGTTAAGGACGTGAGTCAAACAGGGCACATGGGTCATTTGTCCCTGTCGGAGGGCAGAGAGGAGGTTGGTGCCATTGTCGCAAACCACCATTCCTGCCTTAAGTTGGTGTGGCATCAACCACCTTTGAACCTGCCCCTGCAGAGCTGACAGAACCTCTGCCCCGGTGTGGCTCCTGTCCCCCAAGCACACCAGCTCAAGCACCGCATGGCATCTTTTGGCCTGCATACTTGCGTAGCCCCTTGAACGGCTACGGAGCACCTCTGGTTCCGAGGACAAAGCACAGGAAGAGGCCATGGAGGAAGAAGAAGAGGAGGGGGTGGAGGAGAGAGGTGTGTCACAATCATTAGTAGTGGCATTTTGGAGGCGTGGTGGCGGAACAACCTCCAACACTACTGCACCTTGTCCTGCATCCTTCCCAGCTGCCAGCAGAGTCACCCAATGCACGGTGAAACTTAGGTAACATCCCTGTCCATGCTTGCTGGACCATGAGTCAGCGGTAATATGCACCTTACCGCTGACCGCCCTGTCCAGCGAGGCCAAGACATTGCCTTCCACATGCCGGTAGAGAGCCGGAATCGCCTTCCGTGAGAAAAAGTGGCGTTTGGGTACCTGCCACTGAGGAACCGCACATTCCACAAACTCACGGAAGGGGACAGAGTCTACCAACTGAAAAGGCAGCAGTTGAAGTGTTAGCAATTTTGCCAAGCCAGAATTCAACCGCTGGGCATGTGGATGGCTGGGAGCGAACTTCTTTCCGTGGTGCAGCAGCTGGGGCAGGGAAATTTGCCTGGTACAATCTGACGTTGGTGTACCGAAAGCAGATTGCCCACAAGTACTTGGCTGTGACGCACCTAATTCTACACCTTCATTCCTTTCAGTGCAGGTCTCAGAGAGGACTGAAGGTATAGTGGGGTTGGAGATCTCAGCTGATGAGGGGCAAGGAGAGGTCCTCTTTGTTCTTTGGTGTGGGTCTTTTAAATACGCTTGCCAACGAACTGCATGGCAGGTCAACATATGTCTGGTCAAGCATGTGGTGCCCAAGCGGGAGATGTTTTGGCCACGCGAGATACGCTTGAGACATATGTTGCAAATAGCAGCAGTGCGATCTGATGCACTCGTCTCAAAAAAGGCCCACACCAAAGAACTTTTTGAATAACGTGCAGAGACAGCAGCGCCCTGCACATGCGGAGCTTTGGGGTGTGATGCAGTCAGTGTGCTGCCCTTAGGCTGGCCCCTGGAGGGCATCCTGCCTCTTTGGTGATGTGCCGCCTCCTCCTCCTCTCTCCTATCAGGCACCCACGTTGAGTCAGTGACCTCATCATCCCCTCCCTCCTCATCACTGGAGCAAACCTGGCAGTATGCTGCAGCAGAGGGAGCATGATTGCCAGATTGCTGTCCTTCTTGGGCACCCCGTCTGTCCGTGCTCACGTTACTGCCTTCATCTAGCTCAGTATCATCATCAGAGCCTTCCAAACACTGGGCATCCTCCTGGAGCATGTACCTAACACTGTGGTCAAACAGTTCGAGGGACTCCTTAGGAGGACATGGTGGGGCTAGGGAAGGAGTCACTGATGACATTGAGCCGAGGGAAGAGGCCGCTGCTTTGCCAGACAAAGTACCCTGAGCATGGGTGAGAGAGGATGAGGAGGATGAGGACGGCTTGGTCATCCACTGATACTACAGCTAGCAAAATCAACTGCCTGCCTGTAGTATGAGAACACCACCAACCTTCTACAGGTAGCTTTAGCTTAACACTGTGAAGAGCTCGCCAAAAAATAACTTGTAGCTTTTTTTAGCTGCCTGAGATAGTGATAGGATCAGGAAAACACCACCAACCTTCTACAGATAGCTTTAGGTGAACACTGTGCAGAGGTCTCACTACACTAACTTGTAGTTTTAGCTGAACACTGTGAGCAGGATGCACTACACTAACTTGTAGCTTTAGCTGAACACTGTGCAGAGGTCTCACTACACTAACTTGTAGTTTTAGCTGAACACTGTGAGCAGGACGCACTACACTAACTTGTAGCTTTAGCTGAACACTGTGAGCAGGACGCACTACACTAACTTGTAGCTTTAGCTGAACACTGTGCAGAGGTCTCACTACACTAACTTGTAGTTTTAGCTGAACACTGTGAGCAGGACGCACTTCACTAACATGTAGCTTTAGCTGAACACTGTGAGGAGGATGCACTACACTAACTGTAAATAGTCTAGCTGCTTGACTGTGGTACTAATAGGATCAAAAGAACACCAGCAATTTTCTTCAGATAGCTGTAAATACTGTAACAAGACAAGCCTGCCTGTCAGTAGGAAGATAACAGTAACGGATCTAGCTAAACTGAATACAGTGTATATATATATATATGCAACACCTGGGATGCATATACTGTATATACACAATACACTATAAGTGCAGCTAACTCACTGACTGTCCTGCCTAATCTAGCTAACTCAAATGAAATGACACTGTCTCTCTCTCTCTCTATCTAAGCACGCCGGAACACACTACACAGGGCCGCCGTGCAGGCGGCCTTATATAGTGTGGGACGTGTTCTAAACCCCCTGAGCCATAATTGGCCAAAGCCACCCTGGCTTTGGCCAATTACAGCTCTCTCTACCGACGGCGCTGTGATTGGCCAAGCATGCGGGTCATAGTGCATGCTTGGCCAATCATCAACCAGCAATGCACTGCGATGCCGCAGTGAATTATGGGCTGTGACCCGCCACACGAATTTGGCGCGAACGTCCCATATAGTTCGCAATTCGCTGAACGATCGAACAGACGATGTTTGAGTCGAACATGGGTTTGACTCGAACGCGAAGCTCATCCCTAGTGACGAGGGTGTCTCTTTTATCTTTACAGCACCTTTTCTTCCACACCCTGGTTAGCATGTGTCGCGGTACTCTCTTGAGGGCTGCTGAGTGTTGTAGTCCATCTATCACCCTGCCTAGCCAGGCATACAGTTCTCATTCACCCTCAGGCAGAAAACCAGTTCTTGAACTTTGTTTTTATTTTTTTTTATTGAGGGAAATAAACTTGGATAGGGATGGGATTTTCATTAGATGCCCAAACTGATTTGCAGAACAATATATATGGGACCGTCTATATACATCTCCGGTATATACAACTCAAATCTTCAACTCCAGCACAACACTTGCTTGTAGACTATCTCTCTTCAACACCTCCAGCACATCACTTGCTTGCACCTACCGGACCAGCTAGCACTGATTTGTAAGCCGGACACTGACTCAGCCAGGCCTAAGGTGAATGCTCTTTGCAGGGAGGGGCTGCAGTGTAGCAAAAATATGGTAGTCCTTAGTGCTAGCTCTCCCCATGGCTACTGAGCCCAGTACCACATCTTCAGGCCCTGCCCATCCTTATGGCTGCATCTGCCTTTGTCCACTGCCCGTGACACCCCAGTCCATTCCTCTCTACTCTGAGTCACTCCCAACCAAGATCAATACACACAAAGGCTTGGCTGCCAGGCAAGCCTGGAAATTTACCTACTCTCACAAAAAAGCATACACCATCCTTCTAGCATACTGGAGGGTGCTACACCTGTGTATCGCCACCCCTGGAGGAGCCGCTGGATATAATGTTTCTGTGTAATTGAAGATGATAAAACTGGCTCACCCAGTACTTACCAGCACACCTTGGGCATTATAACAATTTATTTAAACAGCAACTGAATGGGTAGTCTATGCTTAGTACCAAGTGCAAAAAAGGCTAATTATAGCAGCAAAACAGTCCCTTTCTCTCTGGCCAGTGGTAGATGAGATAAACATGTTGGCTAGCAGTGATGGGACCATTTAAGAAAAAACACCATTTAAATAGGGCTGAAAGTAAGCTTGCTAAAGTTTGAGCTCTTACCAGTCCCATGCTCACTCCCTAAATATCTATGCATTCACACAGATTCAGTTGGGTATAACTTTAGCCATCAGCAGGGTAAGGGAAGGGTCTACCAGGAAGTCCAGTCATGCAAAGTGTTCACTGAATGCCTCACATTCCCCCAGTCAAAGCTCTGAACAGTGGCTTGCCACTTGGCTTCCTGAAAGAGTCCTTGGGAGATAGCCACTCGCAACAGTGTCCTGGGCACATCTGGTTACTGTCTCCAGCAGTGGAATTCCAAACACACTCAGGTGGGGTGATCTCCAGTGGTAGAGTACCTTACCGATAGGCAGTTGCATTCCCTTACACTCCTGCACCTGTTCACTAGGGATGAGCCGAAAACCCCCCAGTTCAGTTTGCAGCAGAACATGCGAACAGCAAAAAAGTTTGTTTGAACACACGAACATTGTTAAAGTCTATGGGACACGAACAGGAAAAATCAAAAGTGCTCATTTTAAAGGCTTATATGCAAGTTATTGCCATAAAAAGTGTTTGGGGACCCGGGTCCTGCCCTAGGGGACATGTATCAAAGCATCGAGAGCAGTGATTGTAATAATGCTTAAAGAGAAACAATAAAAATGAAATAGTCCTTCAAATATCATGCCTGGGGGGTATCCTTAGTATGCCTGTAAAGTAGCGTATGTTTCCCATGTTTAAAACAGTGCCACAGCAAAATGACATTTCTAAAGGAAAAAATGTAATTAAAAACTGCTTGTGGCTGTAATGTATTGTCGGATCCCAGCAATATAGATAAAAATAACAAAAATACCCCCAAAAAATGGTATGGATGTCACCCCCAAAATCCATACCAGGCTCTTCAGGTCTGGTATGGATATTAAGGGGAACCCCGCACCCATTTTTTTTTTTAATGGTGTGGGGGTCCCCCAGGCCCCCAGGCACTATATACTCTGAACAGCAGTATATGTACTATAAGGCCTGTCCTATATATTCTGCAGAAAATTGGGCCTTAGGTGTTGGTGGTACCAGAACACTGTAAGCCCTCACAGTTACTCTTGTTGGGCGCAGGAACGGGCCCTGCTGTGAAATATTATATCAAGAATTGTAATTACATGTCCCTGTTAAACAGGGGCAGAAAAATTGGGCCTTGGGCGGTGGTGGTGGTGGTGCCACAACACTGTAAGCCCTTACAGATACTCCTGTTGGGAGCAGGAATGGGCCCTGCTGTGAAATATTATATAAAAAATTGTAATTACATGCCCCTATTCAACAGGGGCAGAAAAATAGGGCCTTGGGCGGTGGTGGTGGTGTCACAACACTGTAAGCCCTCACAGTTACTCTTGTTGTGCACAGGAACACACCCTGCATTGAAATATTATATCAAAAGTTGTAATTACATGCCCCTGTTTAACAGGGGCAGAAAATTGGGCCATGGGTGGTGGTGCCACAACACTGTAACCCCTCACAGATACTCTTGTTGGGAGCAGGAATGTGGCCCTGCGTTGAAATATTATATCAAAAATTGTAATTACATGCCCCTGTTAAACAGGGGCAGAAAAATTGGGCCTTGGGCGGTGGTGGTGGTGCCACAACACTGTAAGCCCTCACAGTTACTCTTGTTGGGCACAGGAAAGGGCCCTGCGTTGAAATATTATATGGAAAAGTGTTATTACCTGCCCCTGTTAAACAGGGGCAGAAAAATTGGGCCTTAGGTGGTGGTGCCATAACACCCCTCACAGATACTCTTGTTGGGAGCAGGAACGGGCCCTGCTGTGAAATATTGGATAAAAAATTGTAATTAAAGAAATTACAGAAAAATTGGGCTTTGGGTGGTGGTGCCCTAAACCTAAAATATTGTTGGAAGCTAGCATCATCAAGATTGAGGAGGAATAGGATAGTCAACATAGGCAGTCTTCAAGGGATCCCACATCCATAGCAAATTGAATCAGTTACATCAGCATCAGGTGCTTGATAGCTGCTGATCCAAGACTGATTCATTCTTATGAATGTGAGCCTATCAACCGAGTCTGTGGACAGGTGCACTCTTTGATCCGTTACAAACCCTCCAGTAGCACTGAATGTGCATTCAGAAAGCATGCTGGATGCAGGACAGGCCAGTAGCTCAATTGCATATTGAGCAAGGTCTGGCCAGTGGTCCATCCTCAAGACCCAGTAACCCAGTGAATGGTCTGTTGGAAAGGTCTCCAAGTCTGCTCTTGCCCCTAGATATTCCTGTACCATGTAATGCAGACACTGGTGATGGTTGCTTGAACCGATCAGACCTTGACGCTGAGGACTGAAAAATTGTTTAAAGGCATCGGTCAGCCGTCCACCTTCTCCACCGCTCTTCCTCTGACTGAACAAAGCCTCAGCAACACGTTGTCTAGCACCAGGAAATTGTAACCTCGCAGGGTCTGGAAATGCGTTGCACAAACCTTTTGTCAAGGCCTCCTGAAGATGTTTCATACTCTGCTCCCTCTGCGAAGGCAGGATGAGTTCTGCAACCTTACCCTTGCAATGTGGATCAAGAAAGGTTTCCAGCCAGTAATGATCCCTCTCCTTGATATCACAAATCCCAGAGTCCTTTCGCAGGCATTGCAGAATCAGGAAGGCCATGCAGCGTAAGTTTGCCGATGCATTCGATTCTGAGTCCTCTGGGTCACTAAGGATCACATGATCCGTAACTACCTCCTCCCAGCCACGTACAACTCCTTGGGTTTCTGGGGAATGAAAACCATTCCTTGAAGACTGCTGCTGAGTGTTATACTCTACATCCATGCTGACACAATCCTCCTCCTCTTCTTCCTGTGTGTTTGGCAGGCCCGCAGGAATGCTATCTGGATAAAGGGGGCCTTGAGAGGTAAGGAAGTTCTCTTCCTCCCGCTGTTCTGCCTCAAGTGCCCTGTCCATGATTCCACAAAGCGTATGCTCCAACAGGAAGACTAAAGGGACAGTGTCACTGATGCATGCATTGTCGCTGCTCACAATCCTTGTGGCCTCCTCAAATGGTGACAGGACAGTGCATGCATCCTTGATCAGTAGCCACTGGCGTGGCGAAAAGAAACCAAGCTCCCCTGACCTTGTCCTGGTGCCATACTTGCACAGGTACTCAATAATGGCCCTTTGCTGTGTGTGCAGCCGCTGCAGCATTGCCAAAATTGAGTTCCACCTGGTGGATATGTCGCAAATGCGGTTGGTGGGCAGGTTGCATTCCCTTTGAATGTCAGCCAGCCGAGCACTGACATTGTATGACTGGCGGAAATTACCACAGACGTTTCTGGCCTGCCTCAGGAGATCCTGTAAGCCTGGGTACCTGCTCAAGAACCACTGCACCACCAAATTCAGGATGTGTGCCAAACATAGAACATGGGTCAAGTGTCCCTGTCAGAGGGCGGAGAGAAGGTTGGTGCCATTGTCGCATACAACCATTCCTGGCTGAAGCTGGCATGGCATCAACCACCTCTGAGCCTGCCCCTGCAGAGCTGACAGAATCTCTGCCCCAGTGTGGCTCCTGTCCCCTAGGCAGACCAACTCAAGCACTGCATGACATCTTTTAGCCTGACTGCTTGCGTAGTTCCTTGAACGCTTACTCTGCACCACTGGTTCAGAGGACAAATCTGCAGAAGAGACCATAGAGGAAGAAGAAGAGGAGGGGGTGGAAGAGAGAGCTGTGGCAGAATCGCCACTAGCATTTTGGAGGCGTGGTGACGGAACACGCTCCAACAACACTGAACCCTGTAATACATCCTTCCCAGCTGTCAGCAGAGTGACCCAGTGTGCTGTGAAGGAAAGGTACGTCCCTGCCCATACCTGCTGGACCATGAGTCAGCGGTAATATGAACCTTACTGCTGACTGCCCTGTCCAAGAAGGCCGAAACATTGCCTTCCACATGCCATTAGAGAGCCAGAATTGCCTTCCATGAAAAGAAATGGCATTTTGGAACCTGCCACTGAGGTACAGCACATTCCACAAATTCATGAAAGGGGGCAGAAAAAGGCAACAGTTGCAGTGTTAGCAATTTGGCCAAGCTAGAGTTTAGACATTGAGCATGTGGATGGCTGGGACTGAATTTCTTTTTATGGTTCAGCAACTGGGGTAGGGAAATTTGCCTGCTAAAATCAGATGGTGGTGTACTGCTAGCAGATTGGATGCAAGTAGTTGGGACACCTATTGCTATACCTTCAGTCCTCTCAGTGCAGGTTTTTGAGAGGACTGGAGATATAGTAGGGTTGTAGATCCCAGATGATGAACAAGGAGAAGTCTGCCTTTTTCTTTGATGTGGGTCTTTCAAGTTCTGTTGGCAACGGACTGCATAGCAGGTGGTCATATGTCTGGTCAAGCATGTGGTGCCCAAGCGCCTGCTGTTCTGGCCACACTTGATCCGCTTCGGCATAGGTTGCAAGCAGCAATGGTGCAATCTGCTGCACACGTGTTGAAAAAGACCCACACCCAGGAACTTTTAAAAGTCAGCGGGGAGTCAGAAGCACCCTGCACCTGCGGAGCTCTGCGGTGTGATGCAATAGGGTTGCTGCCCTTAATCTGCCCCCTAGAGGACATCCTGCCTCTTTGGAGTTGTGCCTCCTCCTTCTCCTCTCTTCTCTCAGGCACCCAAGTACAGTCAGTGACCTCATCATCCCCTCCCTCCTCGTCACTGGAGCAAATTTGGCAATATGCTGCAGCTGGGGGAACATGACTGCCAGGTTTCTTGTCCTTCTTGGGCACCCCCTCTCTCTAGGCTCACGTTGCTCCCTTCCTCAACTTGGGAACCAACATCAGAGCCTTCAAATCACTGCGCATACTCCAGCAGCATGTACCTGACACTGTGGTCGAATAATTCTGGGGACTCCTCCATGCATGATGGTGGGGCTACGGAAGAAGTGACTGTGGACAAGGAGCTAGTGGAATAGGCCACTTTGGCAGCTGCATTGGAAGGCAAACTACTCTGAGCCTGGGTGACAGAGGATGAAGAGGATGAGGAGGATGAGGAAGGCTTTGTTATCCACTCCACCAACTCTTTTGCATGTTCTGGCTCAATTACACAGCCAGCAGCAGAAAAAAAGGACAAGCGTGCCCCAGGGCCACCTGCAAGGGATGCTTGCCCTCTTTTAGTGGCCTGTGAGCGTCTGCCTCTCCTTGGTGGCCTTCCCGACATGATGTATTTTTTGTTTTGCAACACCACACTACACTGTATTAGATACTATGTACAACGCTTGAAGTGTATTAGAAACTGTGCACACTGTATTAGATACTGTGTACACCGCCTGTACTTTATTAGAAACTGTACTACATCTGCACTGTATTTTGTACTGTGTACACCACCAGAAGTGTAGTAGAAACTGTACACACTGTATTAGATACTGTGTAAACCACCAGAAAAGTAGTAGAAACTGTACTACTGCTGCACTGTATTGTGTATTATGAACACCACCAGAAGTGTATTAGAAACGCTACACACTGTATTCGATACTGTGTACACCACCAGAAGTGTAGTAGAAACTGTACTATGGCTGCACTGTATTGTGTGCTGTGTACACCACCAGAAGTGTAGTAGAATCTGTACACACTGTGTTAGATACTGTGTACACCGCCTGCACTGTATTAGAAACTGTACTACAGCTGCACTGTATTGTGTGCTGTGTACACCACCAGAAGTGTAATAGAAACTGTACACACTGTATTAGATACTGTGTAGACCTCCTGCATTGTATTAGAAACTGTATTACAACTGCACTGTATTGTGTACTGTGTACACCACCAGAAGTGTAGTAGAAACTGTACACACTGTATTAGATACTGTGTATACCACCAGAAAAGTAGTAGAAACTGTACACACTGTATTAGATACTGTGTACACTGCCTGCACTGTATTACAAACTGTACAAAGGCTGCACTGTATTTTATACTGTGTAGACCACCAGAAGTGTAGTAGAAACTATACACACTGTATTAGATACTGTGTACACTGCCTGAAGTGTACTAGAAACAGTACACCACCGAATGCACTGTAGATATAGGCTACACTGGATGCAGAGTGTATATATATTTATATATTTATATATATATATATATTATATATATATATATATATATATATATATATATATATATATATATATATATATATATATATATATATATATATATATATATATATATGACTGTGTATATATATATATATATATATATATATATATATATATATATATATTACACCGCCTGAAGTGTATTAGAAACAGTACACTACAGAATGCACTGTGGACATAGGCTACACTGGATGCAGAGTATATACATATAAAAAAAAAATATATATATATATATATATATATATATATATATATATACAAATATATATATATATATATATATACATACACGAGACTGTGTATTAATACACTGCCTGTATATACATATATATATATATATACTAGACTGACTGTATGTATATATCAAATACCCTGCCACTAACTGAATAACCTGCCTGCTTAATCTAAATCAAGTTATCTCTCTGTCCACGCCAACAACACTACACATGGCCGCCGTGTAAGCAGCCTTATATAGTGTGGGGCATGGACTTAGTTCCCCTGAGCCACGATAGGCCAAAGGCACCCTGCTTTTGGCCAATTATGTCTCTCTTAGCAGAGCGCACTGTGATTGGCCAAAGCATGCAGTTCAGGTGCATGCTTTGGCCAATCATCATACAGCAATGCACTGCTATCTCGCAGTGCATTATGGGGTGTTCTGCGGTGCTCAAATTTTCCACAAATGCTCCATAATGTCCGCTGTTCAGTGAATGGGCGAACACCTGATGTTCGAGTCGAACTTATGTTCAACCCGAA
This sequence comes from Lithobates septentrionalis, assembly GCA_037952835.1. NCBI lineage: Eukaryota > Metazoa > Chordata > Amphibia > Anura > Ranidae > Lithobates > Lithobates septentrionalis. The sequence goes on from JBBDGP010000009.1 coordinate 1,591,151, forward strand.
CATCGAGCTCATCCCTTCTGTTCACCATGTGTTTTATCACTCTTCTCCCTTTTATATAGTCCCAGACACTGCCAAAATGGCTACTCCCAGTGGTCTCATTAAAGATTGCTGCTGCATTTCTGTATTATTGAATGTTCAGTTTCTGGTCTTCTTAAAGATGGCTGCCGTATTTGTACACAAACAACTGTTCAACTTCACTCTATCAATTCCACAGAAGAATAATGCAGAAACAACAGGAGGAAAAGCAAACGTCCGCAGCAACTTTAGTCCTAGCTATACCTGCAATGCCTTTTATAGCTTGGATTTGTATGTTTGAGAGCAAGCTCATCTCCTTGTGACAAAGCCTAAAAGAGTCTTCTTCAAGGTCACCCCAAAAATTTATATTCTTCCTCGTCATGTATCACTGTGTCACATATCGGTGAAGACTGGAACATTGTGTAGGCCTCTCTTGCACCTCTCGCCCAACACTCCTAAAGGAGAAGACAGAGATTGTAAAGGGCAAGGAGTGACACAACTGCTGTAGTAGCTGGCTGGTGATGTCCACCCTGTAGGTGGGTAGAGCTGGTAGTCGCAGTCCTCGGAACAGGATGCAGGAGCAGCTTAGCACCAGAGCAGGAGACGGAAGCAGGACCAGTAGACAAGCAGCAGTCTGCAACAACTGGGCAGTGAGGAGCTGATTTAGCAGGCACAGCAAGTCCAGAAGGCAAGCCAAGGTCAGCAACGGACAGGTAAAGCAGTACAAAGTCAGCAGGCAGGACAAGTCCAGTAAACAGGCTGATGTCAGAGTAGTTAGGTAACAGAGCTAGAGCAAGAGAAGAAGTGAAGTCCAAAGGCAAGCCGGGTCATTGCTTGGGAATACAGCAACTGCTCATAGTGATAGACCAGTTTAAATAGGCCACTGGGTGGCAAGTGCTAATTGGTATGCGCATAAACATGCGTGTGATGAACTGGCACAATATATCTAAGATTACCCCTTCACTCAGAAAAATTAGCACATGTGCAATGTGCACAATTATGAGCATGAGCACAAAACCGCACTGGCTTTATGATGCTAGGAATCCTGTTTACCTTACACACTGGCTATAAACATCATAGAACCAAAGAATCATAGTAATTTACACAGAGAAATAAGTATTTGTTACTCTGTAATATCCTTACTTCTTGCGCTTTCTACTGAGGAGGACACCTCCAGCATCAGGCAGAAACAAACAAGATCATGAACTATCAGAAATCTGAATAAAGAATACAGGAGAAATGAATACAGAACCAATAACAGTTAGTGCTCAGGCTGGCTACAACCTAGCTGCATCACTAAATTTAGAATAGAGCAGCCTTTCTCAACCAGAGTGCATTGGCACCCTGGGGTGCCTTCTGGGCTCTTAAGGGGTGCCTTGACAAAATGCCTAAAATTGACTCAAATTGACAACAAGCCAGTGAGAGGATCAAGCTTGCCTTTTTGTTACACAAAGCCACTGTTTTTTTATCATGCAGCATTATAATCTTGGGCACCGTGCAGGGCAGCCATTGGCATCCTAGCAAACAATGATGTCATCGGTTAATAAGAAGGATGTTGGGTGCCTGCACAACATCATTGTTTGCCCTTCCCCTACCCCTCTCTGTCAGCACTGGGGCCACATTAGCAGAAAAACTGAGGGAGAAGAGAAACCCTAGAATATGAGTCAGTACCAGTTTGCAAAGGTGAAGGACTAGATCACCACCAGGGATGAGCCGAACACCCCCCTGTTCGGTTCGCACCAGAACATGCGAACAGGAAAAAAGTTCGCTCGAACACGCGAACACCGTTAAAGTCTATGGGACACGAACATTAATATTTAAAAGTGCTAATTTTAAAGGCTTATATGCAAGTTATTGTCATAAAAAGTGTTTGGGGACCTGGGTCCTGCCCCAGGGGACAAGGATCAATGCAAAAAAAAGTTTTAAAAACGGCCGTTTTTTCAGGAGCAGTGATTTTAATAATGCTTAAAGTCAAACAATAAAAGTGTAATATCCCTTTAAATTTCGTACCTGGGGGGTGTCTATAGTATGCCTGTAAAGGGGCGCATGTTTCCTGTGTTTAGAACAGTCTGACAGCAAAATGACATTTCGAAGGAAAAAAAAGCCATTTAAAACTACCCGCGGCTATTGCATTGCCGACAATACACATAGAAGTTCATTGATAAAAACGGCATTGGAATTCCCCACAGGGCAACCCTGAACCAATATTAAAAAAAAAAATGACGTGGGAGACCCCCTAAATTCCATACCAGGCCCTTCAGGTCTGGTATGGATATTAAGGGGAACCCCGGCCAAAATTTTTTAAAAAAATGACGTGGGGTTCCCCCTAAATTCCATACCAGACCCTTCAGGTCTGGTATGGATTTTAAGGGGAGCCCCGCGCCAAAAAAAAAAAAAACGCGCGGGGTCCCCCCAAAAATCCATACCAGACCCTTATCCGAGCACGCAACCTGGCAGGCCGCAGGAAAAGAGGGGGGGACGAGAGTGCGCCCCCCCCTCCTGAACCATACCAGGCCACATGCCCTCAACATTGGGAGGGTGCTTTGGGGTAGCCCCCCAAAACACCTTGTCCCCATGTTGATGAGGACAAGGGCCTCATCCCCACAACCCTGGCCGGTGGTTGTGGGGGTCTGCGGGCGGGGGGCTTATCGGAATCTGGAAGCCCCCTTTAACAAGGGGACCCACAGATCCCGGCCCCCCCCCTGTGTGAAATGGTAAGGGGGTACTTACCCCTACCATTTCACTAAAAAACTGTCAAAAATGTTAAAAATGACAAGAGACAGTTTTTGACAATTCCTTTATTTAAATGCTTCTTCTTTCTTCCTTCATCTTCTTCTGGTTCTTCTGGCTCTTCTGGTTCTTCCTCCGGCGTTCTCGTCCAGCATCTCCTCCGCGGCGTCTTCTATCTTCTTCTCCTCGGGCCGCTCCGCCCCCATGGCATGAGGGGAGGCTCCCGCTCTTCTCTTCATCTTCTTCTTCATCCTCTCCTCTTCTTTCTTCTTCTCTTCTTCATTTTCTTCTCCGGGCCGCTCCGCATTCATGCTGGCATGAAGGGAGGCTCCCGCTGTGTGACGGCGTCTCTTCGTCTGACGGCTCTTAAATAATGGGGGGCGGGGCCACCCGGTGACCCCCGCCCCCCTCTGACGCACGGTGACTTGACAGGGACTTCCCTGTGACGTCACGGGGAATGCCACAGGGAAGTCCCGTCATGTCCCGTGCGTCAGAGGGGGCAGGGTCACCGGGTGGCCCCGCCCCCGTTATTTAAGAGCCGTCAGACGAAGAGACGCCGTCACACAGCGGGAGCCTCCCTTCATGCCAGCATGAATGCGGAGCGGCCCGGAGAAGAAAATGAAGAAGAGAAGAAGAAAGAAGAGGAGAGGATGAAGAAGAAGATGAAGAGAAGAGCGGGAGCCTCCCCTCATGCCATGGGTGCGGAGCGGCCCGAGGAGAAGAAGATAGAAGACGCCGCGGAGGAGATGCTGGACGAGAACGCCGGAGGAAGAACCAGAAGAGCCAGAAGAACCAGAAGAAGATGAAGGAAGAAAGAAGAAGTATTTAATTAAAGGAATTGTCAAAAACTGTCTCTTGTCATTTTTAACATTTTTGACAGTTTTTTAGTGAAATGGTAGGGGTAAGTACCCCCTTACCATTTCACACAGGGGGGGGGGGGGCGGGATCTGGGGGTCCCCTTGTTAAAGGGGGCTTCCAGATTCCGATAAGCCCCCTGCTCGCAGACCCCCACAACCACCGGCCAGGGTTGTGGGGATGAGGCCCTTGTCCTCATCAACATGTGGACAAGGTGTTTTGGGGGGCTACCCCAAAGCACCCTCCCAATGTTGAGGGCATGTGGCCTGGTATGGTTCAGGAGGGGGGGCGCACTCTCGTCCCCCCCTCTTTTCCTGCGGCCTGCCAGGTTGCGTGCTCGGATAAGGGTCTGGTATGGATTTTTGGGGGGACCCCACGCCTTTTTTTTTTTTTTGGCATGGGGTTCCCCTTAAAATCCATACCAGACCTGAAGGGTCTGGTATGGAATATAGGGGGAACCCCACGTCATTTTTTTTTTTAAATTTTGGCCAGGGTTCCCCTTAATATCCATACCAGACCTGAAGGGCCTGGTATGGAATTTAGGGGGTCTCCCACGTCATTTTTTTTTTTTTTTAATTTTGGTTCGGGGTTGCCCTGTTGGGAATTCCCATGCAGTTTTTATCAATGAACTTCTATGTGTATTGTCGGCAATGCAATAGCCGCGGGTAGTTTTAAATGTTTCTTTTTCCTTCGAAATGTCATTTTGCTGTCAGACTGTTCTAAACACAGGAAACATGCGCCCCTTTACAGGCATACTATAGACACCCCCCAGGTACGAAATTTAAAGGGATATTACACTTTTATTGTTTGACTTTAAGCATTATTAAAATCACTGCTCCTGAAAAAACGGCCGTTTTTAAAACTTTTTTTTGCATTGATCCATGTCCCCTGGGGCAGGACCCAGGTCCCCAAACACTTTTTATGACAATAACTTGCATATAAGCCTTTAAAATGAGCACTTTTGATTTCTCCCATAGACTTTTAAAGGGTGTTCCGCGGCATTCGAATTTGCCGCGAACACCCCAAATTGTTCGCTGTTCGGCGAACTTGCTAACAGCCAATGTTCGAGTCGAACATGAGTTTGACTCTAACTCGAAGCTCATCCCTGATCACCACTAATGCTGGGTGGCCCAGATGTGTAGATGCTGCTGCAATATGTAAAGCTGCCGTTTTGTTTTTTACATTTTAGAATGGGGTGCCTCGAGATTGTGCAAAATTTTAAAGGCTGTCTTGACTATAAAAAGGTTTAGAAACACTGGAAATGAGACACCCCTGCCTAAGGCAGGGTCCCTCCCTACACAAGTTTATAATAATGTGGATCCTCCTGGTGGATTGTGGATTTGGCATTGGCTGAGCAAAATTAGACATTCCAGCTACACCATGAAGATACTTTAACTCCTTTACTGAAGTCCTGACAGTGGAATATCCAAAACTTGCGTATCCCTAAATATTGTCTATACTTTATTGGTCACAACACAAAGGCCAGAACAGAAATTGTTATCACGTAAGCATCTGTGATCTCTAATGAAAACTAAAATGCCAATTCCATCCTAGAATTCCTCTTTAACTGGATTAGACATTGCAATAACACTATAGAGTCTATTTACCAATGTTTTTACACAAGGCTCACACAACTTTTACCCAAGATGCATACATATTTCTAATTGCATTCTGTGTGAAAAATGTAGGAATCTTGAGTGAAAACATGGGTCCTATGCTACATATTAACTTGTGGAGTTTTTAGTCAGGTGCAGCTATATTATAAGGGTAATTGTAAACAAAAATTGCACACATCAAAGGTATTATCTCAGAGAAAGCAATGGAGCAAATTTTCATGATTTAAATTTAAGGAAAGTTAGCACACTATACTACAAAAATAATTCACTGACTTTTTTTTCAGAAGATGAAAAAAATGTTTAGTTACTAAATAAACAAGAATAGGTGTCTTATTCTGTGCAATCTTGAACCTTTGAATATTGATTGCATGTAATGTTGTGAAACTGTTAGACAAGCCCAGTACTCTTCTTAATATATAGCACAGGAAGAAGACATAACTCGAACAGCAGACTGAAATGGTTGCCTTTAATCTTGCAACACAGAGCATTTGTGCAAGGACAGAAACCATAAATTCTCACTATTACAGACTTAAAAAGCATTTTGAGCACTTTATCTACCAGGAAAGTCTAAAATCCATGACAAATATTACAGTGTGATTTTTTTTTGAAAGGGGAACTAATGTTCGGCCTATATTTCCTGCTGGGATATAACTGCAGGAGACACACGGGGTAAAAGTTCACCAACCTAGAGTTGCTATGGTACGTTTGCCTTATGTCACTGCATTTTTAGAATAGGCAGCATATTACTGGGTAGTCAAGTATTGGGCTATGCAAGTATGGAGCAGAAGAGACACTACTGTGCTCTATGACTTTTACCTTCACTTTGCTGTAATGCTCTAGCACCCTTTTTTGATCACTAGAGGAGGGATTACCACTGACTAAGAGAATTAGGGGACTTGTAGGACTGAAACCATCTTCTAACATTATATTATAGCCTGATTAAACTGCAACTCCCAGGAAGTCTTGTGTGCAACTCCCAGGAAGCCTTGTGGCGGAAGTAGGATCAGAAGGCCCTGTATAAGGAATTGCTGTGAGTGGGTTTGCTCCCATGGCAGCATGGGACCATAGTGAGCACATCAGGGTGTACTAGCGTCTTTAGGAGGGGAAGGCCCTCAGTTACACAGCGGGTGTCCCTTTTCAGATGTCTTCAGCAGCGCAATGGTCAATGCCTTAAGCGTTACAGCGGCCATCACAGCGGTGAATGCCTTTAGCTAATTGCCAGGGTTCTAGGCAGGAGTTTGCAGTCATGCAAAATTAGCATTAAAGCACAACTTCAGACTTAGAAGTGAGCCACAATAAACACAGTTAACCCTCTAGCAACCTGAGGCTAACCTGCTGTACTGTCAACACTAAGCACTCCCGACTCTACTAAAGTTAGTGAACACCAATTCTCAGGTGCACAGCATTTAGGAACCACAAAGCCTGAACCGGCATCCACCAACCCAGCAATACCTGTCACACCCTCCCAGTGACATGTCCACAGTTACCAATGGATACAGAAAATTAACCTTACTCTGTAACTATTAGCATGGGGAGAAAGATTGGGACTTTATATAAAGCATGCGACCGAATTGGAAACATGAACATGGAGTGGCTGGCGGGTATGAAGTAAAGAATTTCCTAATAACATTGTGTCATCTCATATATACAATGGCATAACATAAACACATATTATCAAAATATAATTGAATTTATTAGATATAAATCACATAATAACATGATAGCCTAATAGCATGTAAATTAATGTTATTGACACAATAATAGTAATTAAACCACCAGACTCAAGAATCCATGCGCACATAATAGTAGCAAAACCATGACACATTGGTATAGGCCAGTATAGCATATTAAAAGAAATGGTTAATGTCACTCTTGACCTTATGATCATAATAGCATCTATATAGCTCAATGCGTTTCATGGATAACCTCCAATCCTCAGGAGCAGATGTAGTATCGCTATCTATGAAAAAATCGGTAAAATATATTAGGGGCTAACCAAATGCCAGGCAGAAGGATATAGAAATAAATAATGAACTGAGGATGATAACCTTGAATCATCCATTCTTACTTACAGATGACCTGTGTGTGTGAGTGAAGGACATCAAGGGTAGCAACCGACCGGGGGAGAAACATATCATCAGTCCCGGGAGCTGTGGCGGTGACCCCATGGGTAAATAGATGGAACGCCAGTAGGAAAAGAAGATCCCAGAGGAATGCTCCACCATGGAGCTTAAAAAGTGATATAGCCACATAACCATGTGTACTGCGAGCCCTCCCCTTCCCTCTCCGCCCCTTGTGACGTGGGGGTTCGGGCGGACATCCCATTGCGCATCAACGCCACACCCCCTAGCACCGGGCGTGTGTCGTCAACCCTTAACATCATCCTGCTGGCGCTGCATATCTAACACACAGGTCTCTGTCATGAGGGAATTGGCGCCAACTGCCTAACGGCGCGATCTGCTCAGGTGGGGGCTGCCTTCCTTCTAATTAGCTGCTCACGTGACGTTGACAGTTATCCATTGGCGGCACTGGAGTATATATACTCCTCCCAGTTGGTTAGTACATTCCCTGTTGGACGTCTTGTTAGTGGTCAATGTGCACCATTCGGTCTATATGGAATCAAATGGGAACCCCAGGTAACACTATGGCAGAAATGTGGTTTTTGTTTTTGTCCCCACAATACTTTGGTCCTTGGTATGTATGTTTCAGTTCAATTATCTTTAATGAAATCCCCAAACTGGTTTACACTCTGTCACTTTGTTACCTATCATATACACTTACCATTAGGCTCACTATCAATACACCACAATAAGTATACCTTGTTGGTACTATTACACTTTTGCCTATATTGATTACTATGTGACTTTTTCACGTATAACTTCACAGTTACTCTTTAGTATTCTATATTGTTTTAGGTACATGGTTATGTGGCTATATCACTGTTTAAGCTCAATGGTGGAGCATTCCTCTGGAATATTCTTTTCCTACTGGCGTTCCATCTATTTGCCCATTGGGTCACCCCACAGCTCCCAGGACTGATGATATCTTTCTCCACCGGTCGGTTGCTACCCTTGACATCCTTCACTCACACACACAGGTCATCTGTAGGTAAGAATGGATGATTCAAGGTTATCATCCTCAGTCCATTATATATTTCTATTTCCCTCTGCCTGGCATTTGGTTAGCCCCTAATATATTTTACAGATTTTTTATAGATAGCGATACTGCATCTGCTCCTGAAGATTGGAGGTTAACCATGAAACACTTTTAGCTATATAGATGCTATTATGATCATAAAATCAAGAGTGATATTAACCATTTGTTTTAATATGCTATACTGGCCTAGACCAATGTGTCATGGTTTTGCTACTATTATGTAAGCATGGATTCTTGAGTCTGGTGGTTTTCTTACTATTATTGTGTCAATATCATTAATTTGCATGCTATTATGCTATCATGTTATTATCTGATTTATATTTAATAAATTAAATTATATTTTTATAATATGTGTTTATGTTATGCCATTGTATATATGAGATGAAACTATGTTATTAAGATATTCTTTACTTTATACACACCAGCCACTCCATATTCATGTTGCCAATTCGGTCGCATACTTCATATAAAGTCCAAGTATATGGGGAACCAGCCACAAGTGAAGGTGCCAAGCACTTAACCACCTTTACTACCAGGGTAACCGTCACCCCACACCAAGTCACCCATTCCCTGGCTGTTTGGCAGCATTAAGCAAAGACACATGGTCAGTTGTCCCTAGCAATGGCACTATAGCCTATGCTAGATAAGCCCTATTCTTTAGATACTCCATGCAATGCACCACTCAGAGGGACTTCAGACCAGGCATTTAAAGGAACACAAATAGTCTTTACTAAAGAAATGCAAACATACAGGAACAGTCTTTGCAAAGCAATTCTCATATAATCCTGTACAGAGGTGTTCTAGTGCCCAATGAGTGTTCATACCTGAGTAGCAGCAAAGTCTTTAAAGTAGTCCATCAAAGGCAAGAGTCCATGAAGGCAAATACTCCATAAGAGGTAACAAGTATACTTAAAGTCCATAATTGACAGTAAATCCATAAAGGCAATAAGTCCATAGCTGGCAGCTAAGAGTCCATAGATTCCTCAGGTTCCCAGCCCCTCAAGGAATCCCAAAGGGCCCCCCTAACTGGGGCACAGTCCAGCAGAATAACAGCCTAAATTTTGGCAGTATTTTCCAGGTAGAGCCAGGGGCGTAACTAGCAATCACAAGGCCCCATAGCAAAATGTTGTATGGGGCCCCCCACAAAAAAAAAAAAAACTATGCCATTGAACAACAGATTACCACACCCATGTGGCACAGTACCCAGGCAACAGCTTATATTAATTTCGAACAACAAAGTATGCAGTATACTGTATGCAGTAGAGCTGGGCGATTTTCTTCAAAAAAAAAAAAACTCGATTCACGATTCTAATCGAGTTTTTATTATTTTTTTGCATGGACACTGCGCCGGTCCTGAGGAGCTGCGGGTAGGAGTTTTTAGGCAAGGCGTCCGGCCTCGTGGACTAAGCCGAAGCCGCGGCCTTGCCTAAAAACTCCTACCCTCAGCTCCTCAGGACCGGCGCGGTGTCAGCGCCGGTCCTGGTGAAAAAAAAAAATATCTAAGAAATCGATTTGCTGAAAATTTGAATCGATTTGACCTCTCAACTCGATTCAAGATTCAAATCGATTTTTTTTCCCCAGCCCTAGTATGCAGCCCCTGAAAGACACACATGCATACCCCCATCAGTACAGACACCCTCTACCTCAGTGCAGACCCCCAGGCAGTACAGACACCCCTCAGTACAGACACTCCCGTTAGTACAGACACCCCCTCTAGTGCAGACCCCCCAGCATTACACACCCCCCTCAGTGCAGGCCCCAGCCCCCCAGCAGTACAGACATCCCCCCCAGTGCAGACCACCCCCCTCAGTACATACCACCCCCCTCAGTACAGACACCTCCCAGTGCAGACACCCCCAGCAATGCAGACCCTCCCTCAGTGCAGACCCCCCTCAGTAGTACAGACCCCCCCAGCAGTGCAGACACCCCCCTTAGTACAGACCCCACTCAGTGCAGACCCCCCATCAGTACAGACACCCCCCCCAGTGCAGACCCCCATCAGTACAGACCCCGCCTCAGTGCAGACACCCCCCACCTGAGTGCAGACCCCCCCAGCAGTACAGACACCCCCACCTGAGTGCAGACCCCCCCAGCAGTACAGACACCCCCACCTCAGTGCAGACCTCCCCCAGCAGTACAGACCCCCCCAGCAGTAGACACCCCCCAGCAGTACAGACACCCCCACCTCAGTGCAGACCCCCCCTAGCAGTACAGAGACCCATCTCAGTGCAGACACCCCCCAGTACAGACACCCCTCCTCAGTGCAGGACCCCCCAGTACAGACACCCCTCCTCAGTGCAGGACCCCCAATACAGACACCCCTCCTTAGTGCAGGACCCCCCAATACAGACACCCCTCCTCAGTGCAGGACCCCCCAATACAGACACCCCTCCTCAGTGCAGGACCCCCCAGTACAGACACCCCTCCTCAGTGCAGGACCCCCCCAGTACAGACACCCCTCCTCAGTGCAGGACCCCCCAGCTGTACAGACACCCCCCCTCAGTGCAGGACCCCCACTAGTGCAGACCATCCCCCTCAGTACAGACACCCCCCCAGCATTGCAGACACCCCCCTCAGTGCAGGACCCTCCAGCAGTACAGATGCGCCCCCCCTTACATACCTTAGAACAGCGCTAACAGTCTTCAGATACACAGCGGTGTGTGTCCCTCGGCTCGAGCGCAGGCTCCTCCTCCCCTCTGGATGTAAACAGAGAGGAGGGGAGGCGGCTTCGGTCCGCGCCGCTGAGGGTTAGTGGTGCGGCTGCCGCTACTCAAGGGTGTCACCCCTCTGGCGGGTGTCACCCCTCTGGCGGGTGTCACCCGGTGCGGCCCGCACCCGCCTAGCAACGGCACTCATCGGGCCCCAACTCTGCTGCGGGCCCCATAGCGACCGCGTGTGTCGCTATGGCGGTAGTTCCGCCACTGGGTAGAGCTCTCAGGGCATTTGAGTGAGCCCTTTTTATATGGATCTTTAGAAAATTGGTGGAAAAATCTAGCCAATCAATTCCTCAGATCCACTATACAGCTACATCATAACAACTTGCACCTGGCTGACTCAGTTAAGAATTGCCATTCTCATGTGTGCTCTTGCTGGATGTCCAATGTGTCCCTATGCTTTTAAGGAGGAGTGGGCTCCCTCCAGACAAATCTGCTGTTAATTTATCGACCAGTGGTGGCCCATCCATAGGGGGCGCACGGGCAGCATTTGATGGGCAGTTGGGTACACTGGCAGCATTTGATGGGCAGTTGCGCACACTGGCAGCATCTGATGGACACACTGGCAGCATTTGATGGGAGCACTGGCAGCATTTAATGGGCACACTGGCAGCATATGATGGGCACACTTGGAGCATTTGATGGGCACACTGCTAGCGTTTGATGGGCACAGTGGCAGTGTTTGGCACAGTAGCTGTGTTTGATGGCACAGTGGCTGCATTTGATGGCACAGTGGCAGCGTTTGATGGGCACATTGTCAGCGTTTGGCACAGTGGCTGCATTTGATGGGCACATTGTCAGCGTTTGGCACAGTGGCTGCATTTGATAGGCACAGTGGCTGCGTTTGATGGCACAGTGGCAGCATTTGATGGCACAGTGGCTGCATTTGACGGCACAGTGGCAGCGTTTGATGGGCACAGTGGCAGCGTTGGGCACAGTGGCTGCGTTTGAAGGCACAGTGGCTGCATTTGATGGCACAGTGGCTACAAATGATATTTTCATTTCAAAATTTTTTCAGTTTGTTTGCGCCCCTCGAAAAATTTTGAGCACCAGCCGCCACTGTTATCCACTGCTATATATGCGCCAACATAGAGACTCTCAGATATAGAGTTAGGGCCGCATTACACAGAGGAGCCTTCATGTGGACACTGTGTCTTCCACATATATTTGCAAATATGTGCAAGGAAACCCTCTGTTTTTAACATCAATTGTTATTCAGGGTTAACTCCGTTTGTTTGCAGGCTAGCTGGCAAGTGTGCTGGGAAATTTGCGTTTGTTTCTCATGTAAGCTGTGTGTTCTTGCAGTACAGTGGGATGAAAAAAATGTTGCAGGGGTCTGGCTACCAGCATTATCACTGCTGATTCACAGGCCTGTAGCTTGTCAATCAGCACCTGGCCACAGCCTGTCCTGCTTGCTTTCTGGATGGACAGCACTGTCTATGTTCCTGAACCCTACTGTGAGCTGCATTTTCTGAGAGGGGAGTGAGTGGGACTTAAATGAATAAGGATTTGGATCATTCAGGATAAGCAAAGGAAGTTGTTTTTTTTTTTTATTAGGCTTGAGCATGCATATTATCTGGATTTATTTTTCTTTCATACAGAAGCCTTTGGTTGTAATGTAACACTTACTTATTTCTGCCTACTTGCAAGCATGCAAGAACTGTACCTTTAAAAGTATATGAAAAGGAATATAAATGACTGCTTTAGAGTAAATGAAAGCCATAGGTGTTGAAACATTTCACTATGTAGCCCTTAAGTTCAAGGATCCAATTATAAATGTACAGTTGCTAATGCCAACAGCTGGCAATGGTGTTATATATCATGATATAATACTATAAGGTTACCAATGAATTCTACACAAAGTCTTCAATTTTATGACTTATACTGAGTTACCGCTGTGGGTAAATGTGAGAATTACATCCATGAACACATTGCTATGTTGTTTTTCATTTCCTCTGTTCTCTAATGCACTGTGATATATGATTGTTTCTATGAAATGTAACAATTTAATTACAGGTATAGAATTTGTCATTTACTGTGCAGTTATATTCTAAATGTATTTGTTTTTATACATTCATAGCTGTTGGAACAAAGAATGGAGCCCTCTCACCCCCTCTGTAACAGATGAGATATATTTCTTAGGAAGGTGTAAAATCTAAGCGTATCGACTCATGTTAAAGAGGAAGTCCAGACCAGTTTAAATGCAGGATATGATTTTAGAATGAGGAACTGCTTAAATGGCTAAATACAGCCAAATAATTTTTTTTTAAAGGTAACTTTATATTTGCACAAACATAGTAGGCATCTAGCAAGACTTTGGCAGTCTGAGGCCAGTGTTTACATCTCCCAGCACGGCTCATACTGTAATAGTGCCGGGCTGTGGTTACAGCTAAGCATAAGTTTGCTTCTGGCAGCCTCATAGATCATGATGGTCAGTCTAAGGCAAATCCCACCCACTTGTGTACAGCTTCAGAAACAGTTATGCTTCTTTTGGGGGTTTATTACGTGCTCTCTGTCACTGTCATCCTTTAAAGCAGGGGTGTCAAACTCAATTACATTGTGGGCCGGATCAGCAGTATGGTTGCCCTCAAAGGACCAGTTGTATGCTACATACAGAGTGCAGGGTTCCGGAGTGTGCTATGTACAGAATGCAGGGATTAGGGGTGTGCTATGTGCTGAGTAGGGATGAGCCAACTCCCCCCCCGGTTCGGTTCACACCAAAACATGCGAACAGACCAAAAATTTGTGTGAACATGAACACCGTTAAAATCTATAGGACCCCACGTGAAAAATCAAAAGTGTTAATTTTAAAGGCTTATATGCAAGTTATTGCCATAAAAAGTGTATGGGGACCAGGTACTGCCCCAGGGGACATGTATCAATGCAAAAAAAAAGTTTTTAAAATGTCAGTTTTTTTTCAGGAGCAGTGATTTTAATAATGCTTAAAGTGAAACAATAAAAATGAAATATTCCTTTAAATATCGTGCCTGGGGGTCCCCTTAGTCTGCCTGTAAAGTGGTGCATCTGTCTCATGTGTTTTACTGTGCCGCAGCAAAATGACATTTCTAAAGGAAAAACTGTAATTTAAAATTGTTCGCGGCTGTAATGTATTGCCGGATCCCAGCAATATAGATTAAAAAATTGAGGATTTTTTTTTAAAAAACACAGTGGGATCCCCTCCAAATCCATACCAGGCCCATTTCGCCAAAATGTAAAAAAAAAATGGCATGGGGTCCCCCGAAAATCCATACCAGACTCTTATCTGAGCAAGCAGCCTGGCAGGCTAGGAAAGGGGGGCAAGCGCCCCCTCCTCCTAAACCATACCAGGCCGCTTGCTCTCAACATGGGGAGGGTGCTTTGGGGCCCCACAAGGGCCTCGTCCCCACAACCCTGGCCATTGGTTGTTGGGGTCTGTGGGCTTATCGGAATCTGGAAACCCCTTTTAACAAGGGGGCCCCCAGATCCCGCCTCCCCCCATGTGAAGGGGTATAGGGTACATTTTACCCCTCCCCATTCACCAAAAAAAGTGTCAAAAGGTAAAAACCACAATACACAGTTTTTGACAATTCCTTTATTTAAAAAAAAGTGTCCCGCAATGTCCATCCATCTTCAATCATGGCGTTGACGAACCCGAAAAAATATAAAAAAATTAATGAAAATACTCTGCCTCCATGGGAGGCGTCCCGCCGACTGCTATCTTTTCGCTGTGACAGCTGTTATATAGGCAAGGGTGGTTTTCCACCTGGTGATGTAACCGAGTTACGTCACCCAGGAGCCCCGCCGCTGCCAATATAACAGCTGTCACAGCTAAAAGACAGCAGTCAACGGGACGCCTCCCATGGAGACGGAGTATTTTCATTTTTTTCCTATTTTACGGGTCCGTCGGCGCCATGATTGAAGATTGATGAACATCGCGGGACACTTTTATTTATTTATTTTTTTTAATAAAGGAGTTAAAAACTGTGTAATGTGGTTTTTACTTTTTGACACTTTTTTTGGTCAATGGGTAGGGGTAAACCCTCCACAACCACCGGGCCAGGGTTGTGGGGATGAGGCCCTTGTTCCCATCAACATGGGGACAAGGTGCTTTGGGGGGGACCCCAAAGCACCCTCCTAATGTTGAGGGCAAGCGGCCTGGTATGGTTCACGAGCAAGCACCCCCCTATCCTGGCGTGCCAGGTTGCTTGCTCGGATAAGGGTCTGGTATTGATTTTGGGGGCTCCCCACAGCAATTTTTTTTTAAATTTGGCATGGAGTTCCCCTTAAAATCTATGCTAGACCCAAAGAGCCTGGTATGGATCTTGGGGGGAACCCACGCCATTTTTTTAAAATTCTGGCGTGGAGTTCCCTTTAAAATCTATACCAGACCCAAAGGTCCTGGTATGGACTGGGGGGGGGCCCATGCCATTTTTTTCTTAATTCTGTCATAGGGTTTCCCTAACCACTTCAATACATTGTATTATATACTGTACACTGACTGCACTGTATATGTAGTCTGACTACACTGTATATATATATATATATATATATATATATATATATATATATATATATATATATATATATATATACCTCTAGCTAATGTTCTCTCATTCATTATACTATATACGGCCACCGTGTAAGCAGCCTTATAAAGTGTGGGGTGTGGACTTAGCCCCCTGAGCCATGATTGGCTAAAGGCACCCTGCCTTTGGCAAATTATGGCTCTCACAGCAGAGCATGCTGTAATTGGCCAAAGCATGCAGGTTATGGTGCGTTCCGCGGCAGTCGAATTTGCCACAAACGCCCCAAATTTTTGGTTCATTTGCGAGCAAACGAACACCCGATGTGGGCTCATCCCTAGTACAGAGTGCAAAGTTCAGGGGTGGGCTGTGCACAGAGTGCAGGGTGTGCAAACTCAACACCAACCTCTCCCCACCTGGCCCGGGTCTAATACCTACCTGTATAGGTGACTCTGCCTTGCCTTGCTGGGAGATCGTTCTGTGCCTCAGATTCTGGAGATGTGTCCCCACCGTGAATGCGTGCTGGGATCTGATAGTTCTGGAAACTGCTGCGAGCAAAACTGTCCCTTGTAAACACAGAAGGCTTCTATGTTTACAAGTGACAGAGGAGATCACGAGCGGAGGGTGAGAACCAGAGGTGGGGGAAGGAAGTTCCACCATGTTCCAGCTACAAAACTGGATGTGAAAGCCACATGATAAGGCCTGGAGGGCTGTATTTGGACGGCGGCCTTGTGTTTGACATATGTGCTTTAAAGTATCACTAAAAAGAATCGCTAAAATCTCATATAAGCTTTGACATGCTAATGGTATTTTAAAAGTCGATGTCAGACTTTGTCAGCTATAGCAGCATTCAGTAATATAATGCCTGGTGATTTTGCCATGAAGCTCCTTGTTTAGGCACTTCCTGTTACAGGGTGACAACGTATTTTTGCTGTTTCTCATTACTGCCCTTGTGTTGTTATCCTGTCACACAGACTTCAGATGAAGACTAGAACTGGCTGTTTCAAAACAGTACGCAAACCGTGTCCCCTTATGCTGTCTTTAGGAAACCTGCCTTGAGAAATGTCATACAGCCATTGATAGAATACATACAGGTAAAAAGGAATGGCTGCATAGAGCAAAGTGTGAAAAAAGTGAAAGGACAGATATTTTATCAAAACAAAATGGCATTAAAGTCATATTTTACAATGATTTTTAAGCCCTAAGTGTTAATCAAACCCTACTCTACATTGGCAAACTAGTGTTTTGTTTTCTAGCCACTTGAAGACCAAGCGTTTTCTGGTACTTTTTGTTTACAAGTAAAAATCTGTATACTTTTTGCTAGAAAATTTGTTCGAACCCCAAACATTTCATATTATTTTTAGCAGAAACCATAGAGAATAAAATGGAGCTTGTTGCAGTTTTTAATGTCACGCAGTATTTGTGCAGTGGTTTTTCAGAAAAAATACACTTTAATAGATTTTAATGCAAAAAAACACAATATATAACTCAATTTTTTGGTAAGATTTAAAAGATGATGTCACGCCCAGTAGATAGATAATTAAAATGTGGTGCGAACACCGTTTATATATGCGTGCATGACTTACGCATGCGTTCACTTCTGCACGTAAGCACAGAGGGATGGGGGCGCTTGGATTTATTATTTTTTTTACACTGTCCGTTTAATTTTTTTTATAACTATAATTCCTATTAAAAGGAATGTAAACATCCCTTGTAAAAGAAATAAGGAATGACAGGTCCTCCTTATAGAGAGATCTGGGGGCTCTCTACCTTTAAAAGCAAAAGATCAATAAAAAAAGATCTTTTGCTTTAAAAAAAAAAAGTTTACTTCTGCCCTAGCCCAGAAGTGACATCATGACGTTGCTCCAGTCCTCCAAGATTATAGAGGTGATCAGAAATGGTCTGGTCTTTGTTCACCTCTATGGCCAGCCATGCGAACAGTCTGATCTTTTCCTGGGCTTGCCAATAAAAGCAAGCGGCGGGGGGGGGGGGGGGGGGTTGGGGAGCACTGCTTCTGAAAGTGATCCAGTGAGTAATTAGCTGCTTGGACCACTCTAATGCCGCGTGCACACGGTCGGACTTTTCGTCTACAAAAGTCCAACGGACGCTGACGGACTAAAGCTGGCTGGTAATCCGATCGTGTGTGGGCTTCTCCGGACTTTCAACATACTTTTTTAGCCTCAAATCCGACGTACTTTAGATTTGAAACATGCTTCAAATCTTTACTTCGTAACTACGACGGACCCCGAAATCCGCTCGTCTGTGTGCTAGTCCGACGGACAAAAAGCCACGCTAGGGCACCTATTGGCTACTGGCTATGAACTTCCTTATTTTAGTCCGGTGTACGTCATCACGTAAGAATTCAACGGACTTTTGTGTGATCGTGTGTAGGCAAGTCTGTTCGTTAGAAAGTCCGCCGCAAGTCCGTCGAAAGTCCGCCGAAAGTCTGCCGGAAGTCTGTCGGACAGGCTGTCTGACTTTTGTAGACGAAAAGTCCGACCGTGTGTACGCGGCATTATGAGAAAGACAACCGTCGGCTGAAAAAAAAAACAGGGTTATGGCTGATAGCTTCAAGTGGTTAGTATTGCTAATATTCCATTGGATTTATGAAAGCTTGCATACCTGTTGTACACTGTTTAGTTCCCTGTGTTGGAGATTGTTGGAAGCCAGTATGCTGAGACTGTTTGAATTCATTATTTGAACTTCCATATTTGTAGACTCTTTGACTGTTTATTTGTTTAAAAATGACATCCCCGTTCTCTTTGGCAGGCCTGTATTTGCATAAAAAGCTGCCCTAGGCACACAGAAATGATGAAACTCCTTCTATCACGTAATTATTTTAGTAAGAATTACTGCTGGTATGTGGTATAGGAGCAATCATGCTGTCTGACTAATATTTGCAGCTACTTTTTAAACTGCACAGACAAAACAAACTAAAGAAATAAGAAATTGTTTCTCCTGCAGATACTTAGCCTTGAAGCTCATTTTCTGAATTAAATGTAGCCCTACTTTTACAGGAGTGAACAGAAACCGAGAACAAAAAAAGAAACAAATGTTCAAAGTTTGCAAATAGATTTGAACAGCACTGTCTTACCGTTCTCGCTTACACACTGCACACAAGTGCCCTTATGGTACTGATAACTCTAATAGCAGATACCCTTAAAGCAGAACTACACTGCAGCTGAGCACCACATGGCAAAAAATGCTATTTAACCACTTGCATACTGTGCACTTTTACCCCCTTCCTGCCCAGGCCAATTTACAGCTTTCATCACTGTCACACTTTGAATGGTGCGGTCGTGCAACACTGTACCCATATGACATTTTTATAATTTTTTTCACACAAATAGAGCTTTCTTTTGGATAAACTAATAATTTAATCCTAAACGTCGGTTAAGAACCAAAAAATTGTAGACCGACACGTAGGTTAAATAGGAGGCGCTCAAAGACAATAGAAATGTGCCTAACAGTATACAATAGTGGTGATACCCTCTATTGATAAACTAAACATCTAAGTGTAGCACACTAGTTAAAGTGAACCAAAAAGCATAAACCAGTGACAGTGAATATAAATATATATATATCTATATAAAAACATATATATATGACAAAAAATAGTGAAAAATAAGATGTGTAAATGTTTCACTCCATGCTATAAAAAACACTCCACATAAAGTCCATATACTATAAGACATCATCCAAACTAGCTGTATGTGATAAACAAGTTGGTGACGAATTAAAAATCAAGTGTCCCAAACAAATGTCTTCTCAGTGATAGATGTCCACTGATGAGTGACTCAGAGCGTCTTCCACCTCACCACCGTGTCAGTGAATCACACCCTCCAGACATACACTCACCGATTTAAAATGCCAGCATTCTCATGCAAGGCAAAACACGCTTTCTTTACCACACTCCAGGGTAAATAAAACATACGATGTCCACGGTGATGGTATTCAATGGATCCACATAAAAGAAAATAAATGCTCCAATAGTGTAAATCAGCAATCACAATTTATTAAAATCACTGCAATCCTCACACACAGCACTCACATTGTTTAAAAGTTAAAACAGCAGAAATCGTGCAATAAACAGCAAGCTTCAACTCTGTGGATAAAACCATATAACCAGTGGCCACGGCGGACCCGAGGTGTGCAGATGCTGGGTAGTAATCTCACCCCTCCCTCGGTAAACCTCCGTTCCTCCGTGAGCTCGTAATCCTATCTTCCTGTGTGGCTGACAGCGTTCACGTCACAACTCACAGCCACGCCCCCGACATGTTTCGTCATAGGTAGACTTATTCATGGGATTGGCTGTGTTCGCTGCCACTCAACCCTTATATTTGCTCCTACACTCACGCCCATTCGGTCGCGTACTGCGCATGCGCACACCTCGCGTCCCCGTACAATGGATTCACTGATGTCTAGTAAAGCAAAATAAACTGGAATCGGGCATAGAGATAAACTGTACAGTAAACTACAAAGTATACTATAATATTAATGAACCTTAATTCTCTTCCTAAACAATATGCTTATGTAGGTAAGCCATAATTAACTGGATATATCAGGATTACTATTTCAATCATCACCAGTGATTACAGCGATCTTCCCCAGGGTTCAGTCGCTGCGTAGCCAGGGAAATGATTCATATCCATACAGCAAACCCACTACAAGGTGCAAAAGCTGAAACAATTTCTACATGGTATACAACCCCCTCATTTCATGGTCATAATTAAAACAGGTATAAGCTAATATGAAGTTAATTCAACCTGTATAACACATTTAAACAATCCAATCAGAATGCATCTAATACTGAACTCAAGCTCATTAAATTGTCTGAAAAATGTTGCTGCTCAAATTAAAATATAAACTACGTGCCCTGGTGTTTATATACAATTAAGTAAATGCATATAAACATTAGAAAATTTAAAAATCAATGCTAAAAATATATATATAATATTAATAATATATATGGATACCAATCTTCTAAATATAAAACTGATCAAGTTATCTATAAAAATATAGACCCCCCAGGTAAGTGTTGAACAATGATCCGCAACCTCTCCTCTGTAAACATTTGCTACATGGTGTTTTACAAGGGTAATATCACAAATATATTCCCCTCTCTCCCCTCCTCTTTGGAGCTAATACCTTTCCAAAATCTAGTAGGGTATCAATATAGTGGGGTTCAATCTACGACAAAGCTTCCACTACTCCCCAACTCTCCTCAAAGTTAAGGGGCCCACTCAGAAAACCTGTAGTGCATTTATATGTGGGGAAGTATATGCAGATTCTTACCCTCTACAAAGTCCCTAAAGGTCAGCAAACAAAGATCACAAAAATCAAAAAACTCAAAAGATCAGAATAACAGTCACATTCCCCCAAGCTCCAACAACTGTAGTAAATAGTGCCTAGAGCTGAGGTATCCTATTCTAAAAGTTATGGATGAAACAATTCAGATCTAATTCTATGTTTAACCCTCTAGGGGTTAAACTTTTCAATAAATAGATCCATCTGGTTTCCCGTTGGGATAAATCCCTGACCCTATTGGACCCTCTCCAGGATGGATGCACAATGTCAATCCCACAGAATTGTAATAGTGAGGGGTCTTGCTGATGTTTTTCTTTAAAATGTAGGGAGACACTATGATTTCTAATGTTGGTTAAATGTTCCGAAATCTTGATCCTCAGCAGTCTCTTCGTCCTCCCTACATACAGGAGGCCACACGGACACCACATTAGATAGACAACATGTGATGAGTTGCACGTGCTGAATTCCTTAATTTCAAAGGATTCCCCATCCCTATTGGTTACACTTGTCACTCCTCTATGGTTGACTCTTACAGTCCTGCAACAAATGCATCTCCTACAACTGTAAAAGTTTTTTGATTTTTGTGATCTTTGTTTGCTGACCTTTAGGGACTTTGTAGAGGGTAAGAATCTGCATATACTTCCCCACATATAAATGCACTACAGGTTTTCTGAGTGGGCCCCTTAACTTTGAGGAGAGTTGGGGAGTAGTGGAAGCTTTGTCGTAGATTGAACCCCACTATATTGATACCCTACTAGATTTTGGAAAGGTATTAGCTCCAAAGAGGAGGGGAGAGAGGGGAATATATTTGTGATATTACCCTTGTAAAACACCATGTAGCAAATGTTTACAGAGGAGGATGCTTATTATCATTAGGTATGTTCTCAGATTTCTTCAGGCATTGTTCCCTGGGTACTAATGCGACCTCCTGGGTGATCTTATTCAAGTCATCCTCCCGATAACCTCTTTGTAAAAATTTATTTTTTAGGACCTCTGCTTGTTCATAAAAGTCTTCCAACTCTGTACAATTTCGGCGTACACGTAATATCTGCCCCTTCGGTGAGTGTATGTCTGGAGGGTGTGATTCACTGACACGGTGGTGAGGTGGAAGACGCACGGAGTCACTCATCAGTGGACATTAGGGATGAGCTTCGTGTTCGAGTCGAACCCATGTTCGACTCGAACATCGGCTGTTCGGTCGTTCGCCGAATTGTGAACGATATGGGCCGTTCGCGCCAAATTCGTGTGGCGCGTCACGGCCCATAATTCACTGCGGCATCGCAGTGCATTGCTTGCTGATGATTGGCCAAGCATGCACTATGACCCGCATCCTTGGCCAATCACAGCGCCGCCTGAACAGAGAGCCGTAATTGGCCAAAGCCAAGGAGGCTTTGGCCAATTATGGCTCAGGGGATTTAGTACACGCCCCACACTATATAAGGCCGCCTGCACGGCGGCCCTGTGCAGTGTGTTCCGGTGTGCTTAGAGAGAGAGAGAGACAGTGTCATTTCATTTGAGTTAGCTAGATTAGGCAGGACAGTCAGTCAGTTAGCTGCACTTAAAGTGTATTGTGTATATATATGCATCCCAGGTGTTGCATATATATATATACACTGTATTCAGTTTAGCTAGATCCGTTCCTGTTATCTTCTAGACTATTTACATTTAGTGCAGTGCGTCCTGCTCACAGTGTTCAGCTAGATCCGTTCCTGTTATCTTCCTACTGACAGGCAGGCTTGTCTTGTTACAGTATTTACAGCTACCTAAAGAAAATTACTGGTGTTCTTTTGATCCTATTAGTACCACAGTCAGGCAGCTAGACTATTTACATTTAGTACAGTGCGTCCTGCTCACAGTGTTCAGCTAGATCCATTCCTGTTATCTTCCTGCTGACAGGCAGGCTTGTCTTGTTACAGTATATAAAGCTACCTGAAGAAAATTACTGGTGTTCTTTTGATCCTATTAGTACCACGGTCAGGCAGCTAGACTATTTACATTTAGTGCAGTGCGTCCTGCTCACAGTGTTCAGCTAGATCCGTTCCTGTTATCTTCCTACTGACAGGCAGGCTTGTCTTGTTACAGTATTTACAGCTACCTAAAGAAAATTACTGGTGTTCTTTTGATCCTATTAGTACCATGGTCAGGCAGCTAGACTATTTACATTTAGTACAGTGCGTCCTGCTCACAGTGTTCATCTAGATCCGTTCCTGTTATCTTCCTACTGACAGGCAGGCTTGTCTTGTTACAGTATATAAAGCTACCTGAAGAAAATTACTGGTGTTCTTTTGATCCTATTAGTACCACGGTCAGGCAGCTAGACTATTTACATTTAGTACAGTGCGTCCTGCTCACAGTGTTCAGCTAGATCCGTTCCTGTTATCTTCCTACTGACAGGCAGGCTTGTCTTGTTACAGTATATAAAGCTACCTGAAGAAAATTACTGGTGTTCTTTTGATCCTATTAGTACCACGGTCAGGCAGCTAGACTATTTACATTTAGTGCAGTGCGTCCTGCTCACAGTGTTCAGCTAGATCCGTTCCTGTTATCTTCCTACTGACAGGCAGGCTTGTCTTGTTACAGTATATAAAGCTACCTGAAGAAAATTACTGGTGTTCTTTTGATCCTATTAGTACCACGGTCAGGCAGCTAGACTATTTACATTTAGTGCAGTGCGTCCTGCTCACAGTGTTCAGCTAGATCCGTTCCTGTTATCTTCCTACTGACAGGCAGGCTTGTCTTGTTACAGTATTTACAGCTACCTAAAGAAAATTACTGGTGTTCTTTTGATCCTATTAGTACCATGGTCAGGCAGCTAGACTATTTACATTTAGTACAGTGCGTCCTGCTCACAGTGTTCATCTAGATCCGTTCCTGTTATCTTCCTACTGACAGGCAGGCTTGTCTTGTTACAGTATATAAAGCTACCTGAAGAAAATTACTGGTGTTCTTTTGATCCTATTAGTACCACGGTCAGGCAGCTAGACTATTTACATTTAGTGCAGTGCGTCCTGCTCACAGTGTTCAGCTAGATCCGTTCCTGTTATCTTCCTACTGACAGGCAGGCTTGTCTTGTTACAGTATATAAAGCTACCTGAAGAAAATTACTGGTGTTCTTTTGATCCTATTAGTACCACGGTCAGGCAGCTAGACTATTTACATTTAGTACAGTGCGTCCTGCTCACAGTGTTCAGCTAGATCCGTTCCTGTTATCTTCCTACTGACAGGCAGGCTTATCTTGTTACAGTATATAAAGCTACCTGAAGAAAATTACTGGTGTTCTTTTGATCCTATTAGTACCACGGTCAGGCAGCTAGACTATTTACATTTAGTGCAGTGCGTCCTGCTCACAGTGTTCAGCTAGATCCGTTCCTGTTATCTTCCTACTGACAGGCAGGCTTGTCTTGTTACAGTATATAAAGCTACCTGAAGAAAATTACTGGTGTTCTTTTGATCCTATTAGTACCACGGTCAGGCAGCTAGACTATTTACATTTAGTACAGTGCGTCCTGCTCACAGTGTTCAGCTAGATCCGTTCCTGTTATCTTCCTACTGACAGGCAGGCTTGTCTTGTTACAGTATATAAAGCTACCTGAAGAAAATTACTGGTGTTCTTTTGATCCTATTAGTACCACGGTCAGGCAGCTAGACTATTTACATTTAGTACAGTGCGTCCTGCTCACAGTGTTCAGCTAGATCCGTTCCTGTTATCTTCCTACTGACAGGCAGACTTGTCTTGTTACAGTATATAAAGCTACCTGAAGAAAATTACTGGTGTTCTTTTGATCCTATTAGTACCACGGTCAGGCAGCTAGACTATTTACAGTTAGTGCAGTGCGTCCTGCTCACAGTGTTCAGCTAAACCTACAAGTTAGTGGGGTGCGTCCACCTCACAGTGTTCAGCTAAAGCTACCTGTAGAAGGTTGGTGGTGTTCTCATACTACAGGCAGGCAGTTGATTTTGCTAGCTGCAGTATCAGTACATATATATATATATATATATATATATATCCCAGCTTAGTGCAGCTACAGGCCATTAGTATGTCTGGAAGGCCAAGAAGGAGAGGCAGACAGTCACAAGCCAATAAGAGAGGGCAAGCAGGCTCTGTGTCTAGTGCTGGTCGTGGAGACGGTGCATCCTCATCAGCACGTGGCCATGGGACACGCTTGGCCTTTTTTTCGGCAGCTGGCCGTGTTGAGCCGCAACATGCGGAAGACTTGGTCGAGTGGATGACCAAGCCGTCCTCATCCTCCTCATCCTCTCTCACCCATGCCCAGGGTGCTTTGTCTGGCAAAGCAGCGGCCTCTTCCCTCGGCTCAATGTCATCAGTGACTCCTTCCCTAGCTCCACCATGTCCTCCTGAGGAGTCCCTCGAACTGTTTGACCACAGTGTTGGGTACATGCTCCAGGAGGATGCCCAGCGTTTGGAAGGCTCTGATGATGATACTGAGCTTGATGAAGGCAGTAACATGAGCACGGACAGAGGGGGTGCCCAAGAAGGACAGCAATCTGGCAGTCATGCTCCCCCTGCTGCAGCATACTGCCAGGTTTGCTCCAGTGATGAGGAGGGAGGGGATGATGAGGTCACTGACTCAACGTGGGTGCCTGATAGGAGAGAGGAGGAGGAGGAGGAGGAGGCACATCACCAACGAGGCAGGATGCCCTCCAGGGACCAGCCTAAGGGCAGCACATTGACTGCATCACACCCCAAATCTCCACATGTGCAGGGCGCTGCAGTCTCTGCGCGTTATTCAAAATGTTCTTTGGTGTGGGCCTTTTTTGAGACGAGTGCATCAGATCGCACCGCTGCTATTTGCAACATATGTCTCAAGCGTATCTCACATGGCCAAAACATCTCCCGCTTGGGTACCACATGCTTGACCAGACATATGTTGACCTGCCATGCAGTTCGTTGGCAAACGTATCTAAAAGACCCACACCAAAGAACAAAGAGGACCTCTCCTTGCTCCTCATCAGCTGAGATTTCCAACCCCACTAGACCTCCAGTCCTCTCTGAGACCTGCACTGAGAGGAATGAAGGTGTAGAATTAGGTGTGTCACAGCCAAGTACTTGTGGGCAATCTGCTTTTGGTACACCGACGTCAGATTGTACCAGGCAAATTTCCCTGCCCCAGCTGCTGCACCGCCGAAAGAAGTTTGCTCCCAGCCATCCACATGCCCAGCGGTTGAATGCTAGCTTGGCAAAATTGCTAGCACTTCAACTGCTGCCTTTTCAGTTGGTAGACTCTGCCCCCTTCCGTGAGTTTGTGGAATGTGCGGTTCCTCAGTGGCAGGTACCCAAACGCCACTTTTTCTCACGGAAGGCGATTCCGGCTCTCTACCGGCATGTGGAAGGCAATGTCCATGCCTAGCTGGACAGGGCGGTCAGCGGTAAGGTGCATATTACTGCTGACTCATGGTCCAGCAGGCATGGACAGGGACGTTACCTAAGTTTCACGGCGCATTGGGTGACTCTGCTGGCAGCTGGGAAGGATGCAGGACAAAGTGCAGTAGTGTTGGAGGTTGTTCCGCCACCACGCCTCCAAAATGCTAATGATTGTGACACACCTCTCTCCTCCACCCCCTCCTCTTCTTCTTCCTCCATGGCCTCTTCCTCGGAACCAGCGGTGATCCGTAGTCGTTCAAGGGGCTACGCAAGTACGCAGGCCAAAAGATGCCATGCGGTGCTTGAGCTGGTGTGCTTGGGGGACAGGAGCCACACTGGGGCAGAGGTTCTGTCAGCTCTGCAGGGGCAGGTTCAGAGGTGGTTGACGCCACGCCAACTTAAGGCAGGAATGGTGGTTTGCGACAATGGCACCAACCTCCTCTCTGCCCTCCGACAGGGACAAATGACCCATGTGCCCTGTTTGGCTCACATCCTTAACTTGGTGGTGCAGCGGCTCTTGGGCAGGTACCCGGGCTTACAGGATGTCCTGAGGCAGGCCAGGAAAGTCTGTGTGCAATTCCGCTGGTCATATAATGCCAGTGCTCGGCTGACGGACCTCCAAAAGGAGTTTAACCTGCCCAAGAACCGCCTAATCTGTGACATGCCCACCAGGTGGAACTCAATGTTGGCCATGCTGCAGCGGCTGCACACGCAGCAGAGGGCCATCAATGAGTACCTGTACGACTATGGCACCAGGACAGGGTCAGGGGAGCTTGGTTTTTTTTCCCCACGCCAGTGGGACATGATCAGGGATGCATGCACTGTCCTGTCACCATTCGAGGAGGCCATGAGGATGGTGAGCAGTGACAGTGCATGCATCAGTGACACTGTCCCCCTTGTCCACCTGTTGGAGCACACACTGCGTGGAATAATGGACAGGGCACTTGAGGCAGAACAGAGGCAGGAAGAGGAGGACTTCCTTAGCTCTCAAGGCCCCCTTTATCCAGACAGTGTTCCTGCGTGCCCACCGATCACACAGGAAGAGGAGGAGGAGGAGGAGGAGGAGGAAGATTGTGTCAGTATGGAGGTGGAGCCTGGCACTCAGCATCAGCAGCAGTCTTTAAGGGATCAGTCCCAAGAAACACATGGACTTGTACGTGGCTGGGAGGAGGTGGCTGCGGACGTTGTCGTCCTTAGTGACCCAGAGGACACCGGACCGAATGCCTCAGCAAACCTACGCTGCATGGCCTCCCTGATCCTGCAAAGCCTGCGTAAGGATCCTCGTATTCGTGGTATCAAGGAGAAGGACCAATACTGGTTGGCAACCCTCCTTGATCCACGTTACAAGGGTAAGGTTGCGGACCTTATCTTGCCATCACAGAGGGAGCAGAGGATGAAACATCTTCGGGAGGCCTTGCAGAAAGGTCTGTGCAACGCGTTCCCAGAGACTGGGAGGTTACAAACTCCTGTTTCTGGACAACGTGTTGCTGAGGCTTCGGTCAGTCAAAGAAGGAGCGGTGGAGAAGGTGGCCGTCTGACCGATGCGTTCAGACAATTTTTTGGTCCGCAGCCCCAAGGTATGATTGGTTCCAGCAACCATCGCCAGTGTCTGTTTTACATGGTGCAGGAATACCTAGGGGCAAGATCAGACTTGGACACCTTTCCCACCGAAAATCCTCTGGGTTACTGGGTCTTGAGGATGGATCACTGGCCAGAGCTTGCACAGTATGCAATTGAGCTACTGGCCTGTCCTGCATCCAGCGTTCTTTCGGAACGCACATTCAGTGCTGCTGGAGGCGTGGTAACCGATAACAGGGTGCGTCTGTCCACTGACTCGGTCGATCGACTGACCTTCATAAAAATGAATCAGTCTTGGATCACCACCAGCTACCAAGCACCTGATGC
This sequence comes from Lithobates septentrionalis, assembly GCA_037952835.1. Taxonomy (NCBI): domain Eukaryota; kingdom Metazoa; phylum Chordata; class Amphibia; order Anura; family Ranidae; genus Lithobates; species Lithobates septentrionalis. The sequence goes on from JBBDGP010000009.1 coordinate 1,619,334, forward strand.
TGATGTAACCGAATAATTTTTTTTGAAATCTCAGATCCCTTCAAAGACTGCCTATGCTGATGCTGAGTGACTATCCCTGAGTAATTATCCTCTTCCTCCTCAATCATCACGCTGATAGCTTGTAAGAACATTTTTGGTTCTGGGCGCCACCACCAGTGCCTAAGGCACAATTTTTCAGCCCCTGTTTAACAGGGGCGTGTAATTACAATTTTTGATGTAATACTTTGCAGCAGGGCTCATTCCTGCATTCCAACTAGAGTGTCTGTGAGGGGTTGCAGTGTTGTGGCACCAGCACCAGTGCCTAAGGCCCAATTTTTCTGCCCCTGTCTAAAAGGGGCGTGTAATTACAATTTTTGATGCAATACTTTGCAGCAGGGCTCGTTCCTGCGTTCCAACTAGAGTGTCTGTGAGGGGTTGCAGTGTTGTGGCACCAGCACCAGTGCCTAAGGCCCAATTTTTCTGCCCCTGTCTAAAAGGGCGTGTAATTACAATTTTTGATGCAATACTTTGCAGCAGGGCTCGTTCCTGCATTCCAACTAGAGTGTCTGTGAGGGGTTGCAGTGTTGTGGCACCAGCACCAGTGCCTAAGGCCCAATTTTTCAGCCCTTGTTTAACAGGGGCGTGTAATTACAATTTTTGATGCAATATTTTGCAGCAGGGCTCGTTCCTGCGTTCCAACTAGAGTGTCTGTGAGGGGTTGCAGTGTTGTGGCACCAGCACCAGTGCCTAAGGCCCAATTTTTCTGCCCCTGTCTAACAGGGAAGTGTAATTACAATTTTTGATGCAATACTTTGCAGCAGGGCTCGTTCCTGCATTCCAACTAGAGTGTCTGTGAGGGGTTGCAGTGTTGTGGCATCAGCACCAGTGCCTAAGGCCTAATTTTTCAGCTCTTGTTCAACAGGGGCATGTAATTACAATTCTTGATCTAATATTTCACAGCAGGGCCCTGTGAGGGCTTACAGTGTTGTGGCCACAGCAACACCTAAGGCCCAAATTTCTGCTGAGTATATAGGGCAGGACCCTACTTTCAAACATCTAACTTACAAACGACTCCTACTTGCAAACGGAAGGAGACAACAGGAAGTGAGATGAAATCTACCCCTAGGAAGGGAAATTCTCTCCTGTAAGAGTTAATATGGGAAAAAAATTTCTCCTTTCCACTGATGCTTTCCAATCCTTGTTCCACAAAAAAGCCCAAATTTTCAAAAAACATTTTTCATTGGGACAAAAAGCGAGGTGAAATCTTCTGAAGAGGAGGAAAGACAGCAAAACAAATGTCACAGGGGTGATAACCCTTCCCTATGTTTTCCAAAAAGCTTAAAAAAAGATTTTTTGTCTGGAGCTAAACACGTTAAAAATGTACCCGTTCAAAATTACAAAGAGATTCTACTTAACAACAAACCTACAGTCCCTGTCTTGTTTGCACCGCCTGTATACTGCTGTTCAGAGTATATAGGGCAGGGGTCTCAAACTGGCGGCCCTCCAGCTGTTGCAAAACTACAAGTCCCATCATGCCTCTGCCTGTGGGAGTCATGCTTGTAACTGTCAGCCTTGCAATGCCTCATGGGACTTGTAGTTTTGCAACAGCTGGAGGGCCGCCAGTTTGAGACCCCTGATATAGGGCCTGGTGGCCCCACACCTTTCCTTATTTTAATTTGGGTGCGGGGTTCCCCTTAATATCCATACAAGACCCAAAGGGCCTGGTAATGGACTGGGGGGTACCCATGCCGTTTGTCTCACTGATTTTCATCCATATTGCCATGACCCGACATTACATTAAACCCGCAAGCAGTTTTAAATGAGATTTTTTCCTTTGAAAATGACATTTGGTGCAGGGACTGTTCTAAACACGGGAAACACGCGTCACTTTACAGGCATACTATAGACACCCCCCAGGTACGATATTTAAAGGAATATTTCACTTTTTTTTTTACTTTAAGCATCATTAAAATCACTGCTCCCGAAAAAACGGCCGTTTTTAAAAGTTTTTTTTGCATTGATACATGTCCCCTGGGGTAGGACCCGGGTCCCCAAACCCTTTTTAGGACAATACCATGCAAATTAGCCTTTAAAATGAGCACTTTTGATTTCGAACGTTCGAGTCCCATAGACGTCAATGGGGTTCTAACGTTCGTGCAAACTTTCGGTCCGTTCGCAGGTTCTGGTGCGAACCGAACCGGGGGGGTGTTCGGCTCATCCCTAGTGGACATCTATCACTGAGAAGACATTTGTTTGGGACGCTTGATTTTTAATTCGTCACCAACTTGTTTATCACATACAGCTAGTTTGGATGCTGTCTTATAGTATATGGACTTTACGTGGAGTGTTTTTAATAGCATGGAGTGAAACATTTACACATCTTATTTTTCACTATTTTTTGTCATATATATATATGTTTTTATATAGATATATATATATTTATATTCACTGTCACTGGTTTATGCTTTTTGGTTCACTTTAACTAGTGTGCTACACTTAGATGTTTAGTTTATCAATAGAGGGTATCACCACTATTGTATACTGTTAGGCACATTTCTATTGTCTTTGAGCGTCTCCTATTTAACCTACGTGTCGGTCTACCATTTTTTGGTTCTTAACCGACGTTTAGGATTAAATTATTAGTTTATCCACAATTTTATTTAAAGGGGGCAGCTTGACACTATTTGTTGTTCACCATTTTTATTATTAATATTATTTTTATTATTTTTGTATTGTTTTGCATTTATTTAGCAATCTTGAGGTTCAATTCGGGTGTCAGTGGCGCAGTGGAGGTGTTCTCCGTGCAAAGGGCGTTAGCATATAGGATACCTATTTTACATTAGAGCTTTCTTTTGGCCATAAAATGTACCTACTAACAATTTTTTAAAAAATGAATTACACTTTAATAGATTTTTCTGATTAGTGTCTATTGACTGATCTCCACTGCAGACTTTGCAAAGATTCTAGGCAGAAATAGATTAGATCCGATGTATATATCTGAGGATATATCACACCAATCCTATAGTAATAATCCAATCATATATATGCCAATCCTTACAACCTGTGTTGACAGGCTTTGTTTACATCAGAAAGGTTTTGTGCAAGCCTATGGGAATGCAAAACCAGTGGGAATCGGGTCAATTTCAGTTTAGAAAAAGACCAAATGTGAGTCAAATGCACTTGTCAATGAATTCTGAACAATCTCAGAAGCATCTGAAAATTATGCCATCAAAGCAAGTCCAAAGACCATCCACATAGGCCCTTAGTTGTATTTCTTCAATGGCAGACATCCTATCCTATACTCTGCAATACAATAGTGTCTACTCCTGTTATGGCAAAGTAGTCTAAAAATTGGCTGTTTACAATCTGCTTTCTTTGGTCTGTTGTCCAATAAAATTATTTTTGGTAACCTTGACATAAAGCGATGATGAATTTCTCTGTTCAGTGCCTTTTTTGTACTTTTGTAAATTTTTACTGAACACTATGCTAAAATAAGGGCTTAACAAGCAGTATGACTTTATTCCCTATTTTCTACCTCCGCATTAATACATATTTTTGCAGCATTTCGCTAATTGATTTCACCCATCCTCCATACTCTTTACAGCTTTCTTCACAAAACACATTTTACAAATTTAGGTCGCCCACAACATGGTGTTTTTCATTGCTTCTGAATGCCACCAAGTGCCGCTCGCTGCTGCAATTATGGCATTAGTTTACATTCAACTCCCATCCTTTCAATTTATGCAAAGCTGTAAGCTGCTGTGAAGACGGAATTTTCATAACATAAACACCCTTGACAAGTAGCAAAAATATTGGTAAGCAAGAAATTGGCTGACACTGTATGTTGATGCCTGAGGTAGTTTAAACCTGAGAACTGGATGAATATGGAGAGGCAGCTTCCACCTGGCTTGAGAACGTAAAGAAGTAAATAATTAGCGTCAAATAATATGACTAACCCTTTCGCTGCCCATATAGCAGGCTTAAGAAGATGAGTCAAAGGGCTCTGTGGAACTGAGCCAAAGTTATTAGGAATACAGCGCTAAGAACACAAGCCAAAAAAGATTAGACAGAGGGGTGGGAAAAATAGGGTGGTGGTGTAATTGATAAAGTACTTTCTGTACATCTGTAAAACCTTAAGGCACATCCAGGGACTAGAATCAAGGCATAGTTCAGTAGAAATACTCCTTTTGGGCAAATTTAAAATATTCATCTATAAATATAAAATTGTTAAAGAACCATAAAATCCTTTTTCTAAAATCAGGTCACATGTTCCTGCTAGTCTGGTTTCTATTTCACAAAATCCAGCCTAGGTGGAGGAATTGCTGCAGAAGCCTTAGTTGGTAATGTGACAGTCAAATGAAACTGGAAGAAAATTTGCATAGTAAAAGAATATTTGATTGGTATAATGCTATCAGTTATCCTCCATGGGTAGAAGCAAGGTTAAAAAGTACTGTAATTGCTGAAGGGATCCACCACCAGTAAACATTCTAGGGCCCTGTGGTATCGAAAGTGACAAAATTGCTGTTTGGTATTTAGTGTCCGACATTGTTACTATTGCAAATTTTTTAACTTAGTATTGACAATTTACTCAGTGCGTTATATCCAACTTCAAAGAGCTTACAATCTATGGTCCCTATCTACCATGCATACATACCCATACTAGAACCAGTTTAGAAAGGATCAAAATAACCTACCAGCATGTCTTTAGAGTGTGGGAGGTAAAGCATGCAAACTCATTGAACTGGGGACTCTAGAACTACAAGGCAGCAGTGCTAACCACTAAGTATTGTGAATGAGTGATGTGCTTGTGAAAATTAATTTTGAAAATTCATATAGTAACAGGCACAGGTATTGTAAAAACAAAATCTTATACCAAATATGTGAAAATAACACAACAAATATTCAAATGCACAATGAACAGTAAGAAACTGCACCAAAAATAAATGCAAAAAGTCTGGCAAAGTCCTTAAAGTGGTAGTAAACCACTGGCTGCAAGTTAATGTTATAATGTGCTAGTATGCATCTCACGTGCACGTTTAGGAGATATTTAGAGTACCTATAGGTAAGCCTTATTATAGGCTTACCTATAGGTAAAAATCATGCATGGGAGTTTACTCCCACTTTAACATAAACAGTGCTCTGGGTGAAGACCAGTAGAGCACAGGATGGGTGACACAAATTCTCTACCAAATTCCCCAAAGGTGTACTCTCACCTGGTAGATTGGACCTCACTGCAAAGGCCAAACTCACATGAAGGACACAGAATCCCCAATTCTTACAGATTGATTTGATCATCATATAGAATGCTGATAAGGATTTCACTCCCCAACAACTCTTGATAGATAAGTTCACCTTTGGAACATGTTACATGTTCCATCCATATTTAGGGTGGAACATGTAACATGTTCCAGCTCCTGCCTCCTCTCCTCCCGCACTCCCCCCTTCCTGTGGCAGAAGGCGAGGTATCTGTCAGAATTTAAAAAACAGAGTGGACGTGCAGGGTTCCACCCATTCATTCACAGAGTTTTGTGAATGAATGAAGTACAAGTACCATCGTCCACTGCAGCCGATGGCTTGTAGTTCTCAATGAACTGTGATGGCGCTGGTGAGAGCTGTCATAGACCATTGATTCTTCCTGCTACTCAGTAACTGCCTGCCCATATCAGAGGTACAGGCAGACAGTGTACTGAGGGTCTGCAGGATCCACACATTGCACCCGTGATCTGCTGTTTGCGGGTGCCCTGCCTTACAGGCTGCAGAGTAAAAAAAAAAAAAAAATGCACATTTTTTTACTTCAAAAAGATGTGTATTTATTTATTTTTTTTATAAAAAAATGAGCTTAGCCCTTAATGATCAGTGGTTCACATAGACTCTTAGCCTCATGCACTAAGATGCCCTTTGGATGCTTTCTGTCAGTAGCTTGATAACTGTCTTAGAATACTGGATGGTGATGGATGTAGAATAGCTCTGTCTCTAGATGTTTCTGCACTAATAGCACTTCTTCAGGGGTCAGTCAAAAGGCAAAATAGCACACTGAGGCACCCCTCTCCAGCCTGCATGCCACTTGCAGGTCTTCTCCTGAGTGTCTCTCTCTCTCCACTGCAACCTTGCAGCGTATAATGATCAGATGCACACTAGCAAATCCACCAGTGAATGGCTCAAAAAGAAGAGTTGGAGAGTTATGGACTACCATAGCCAAAATTCTGAATTGATTTTCATTGAAAACCTGTAGGAGGGTTTTGAAATGGGCAGTTGATGCAAAGAAACCTGTAAACATCTTGCAACTGAGAACTGGATGAATAAAAATGCCTACACGAAGTGATTTTGACTAAAGGGGGCAATACCAGCTTTTGATGTCCAGGGTGTATTTACTTTTTCCACGGTACTCTATTACATCTATTGATATTTGTTGATCAAATGATTGAAAAGGTACATTTTTTTCATGGCTTAATTTTCAAGTATATCACCTTTATCTCTAGACCCTGTTTGAATAAAGTTCCAATGCTTGCCTTCTCCAATGTGTTGAATAAGTTCACAATTCACATGGGCTGAATATTAAATTTTTGTAAAAAAAGAAACAAATGGTCATTTATTTTTATTTTTTTTGCATTGCAGCCTGCAAAGCATTGCAACCCAGCAGAATGATTGAGGTATGTGATTTATTGCAACATTTCTGTGCCATATGGATTTCCAGATTTGTTTATGCACCTTTTTTTCTTTTTTGCTGATAGCCTTCCCCTTCCTGCATACAAACCAGTAGCTAAAATAGTTTTAATTTATTAATTTATTCTACTGAGAATATGTTTACCTTTTTTTCATAAATGATGACACGTGATGTTTGCTATGAAATGGTCAGTCCACGCAAAAATGATACATCACCTAGGGGCCAAAATACACTCTTGCTGACAGCAAATTGGCAACAACTGGATCACTAAAGAGGGCACTCTTCTGTTCGTATGGTGTTGTCCCCTAATGGCCAATGATGGATCATGTGAGTGTTCTCAGGTTATTTATTATGAACTCCTCTTCTTTGTTCCCTTTTGGCTTATTAAATTTACAATTGAAAGTGTTTATCAGGGGGTGATAGGGTATATTGCCAATGAAGCAATTTTAAATCTCTGGCAGCTATAAAAAAAAAAAAAATACCGTGTTTTTCGCTCCATAAGACGCACTTATGGGGGAAAATGTCCCTGCGTCTTACAGAGCGAATACCAGCCAGGCCACCCCCCTGCCACCATGTCACAGTAGCGGGCGGCCCTCTCCCGCAAGCCTGGCGATCTCCTGGCTAAGCCTGTCACTCACAAAAGACAGAGCAGCCTCAGCAGCGGAATGGAGTACTGCCGCTCCTGCTGCTCTGTCTTCTATCTGAGTAACAAACGGATATGATGATGTCCTCGCAAGTCGCCGGGCACAGGTCAGGCTTCATTTTTAATGGGCACAGGTCAGGCTGCATTTTTAATGGGCACAGGTCAGGCTGTATTTTTAATAGACACAGGTCAGGCTGCATTTAATGGGACTGGTAAGGCGGCATTTAAGTGGCACTGGTCAGGCTGCATTTCATATGACTGGTAAGGCTGCATTTAATTGGCACTGGTCAGGCTGAATTTCAGGAGACTGGTAAGGCTGCATTTAATTGGCACTGGTCAGGCTGCATTTCATAGGACTGGTAAGGCTGCATTTAATTGGCACTGGTCAGGCTGCATTTCATGGGCACTGGTAAATATTTTAGTACACCATTTGGTTCAGAATATTTTTTTTCTTGTTTTCCTCCTCTAAAATCTAGGTGCGTCTTATGGTCAGGTGCGTCTTATGGAGTGAAAAATACGATAAGTGTATTGATTACAACATCATTATTTTTTTTTTCACAATTTATGGTAAGTAATGTAAGCACCCTAATTTGACTTTTTATCGGCCTCTTGCAGTCCCTGTACAGAACAGCTCAGACAGAGGGAGAAGCAGCATAAGAAGCCAATAGGTTAGAAAACTGCAGTACAACCTATTGGCTTCTTTTGCTGCAGTTTTCTTGCACTAACAAGGGGCATGCTGATACTGTATAAGGAGAGAGTGAGAGAAAGATAATCTCATTAGTGTCCTGCTTCTCTTTCACTGTTCAGTCACAGGCTTGAGGGGACAAAACCTGTAATACTAAATTGCAGTAGAGGACAGTTATATTTATTACCCTGCCAAATAGGACTGTGTTGTGTAGGAAAGCTGTGTAAAACTAAGGAATTTAAAAACAGACATACAAAATAGCTCCCACATGAATCAATTTGTTCCCTAGCCCATAAAGGCTCTATCAATACAAACCTCCAGGAATCATCTTATAAACTCCTATCTGGCTGGTACAGAACCCCACGTAAACTTCACAGCTGGTTCCCAGAGATTTCGGACAGATGTTGGTATTGTAATACTGAATTCGGCTCAATAATGCATACGCAATGCAACTGTAAGGATATTATTATTATTATTATTATTATTCAGGATTTATATAGCGCCAACAGTTTACGCAGCGCTTTACAATATAAAAGGGAGACAATACAGTTATAATACAATACAATAGGATTAAGAGGGCCCTGCTCAGAAGAGCTTACAATCTAATAGGGTGGGGCAGGTGGTACAAAAGGTTGCAACTGTGGGGAATGAGCTGGTGGAAGTGGTAGGAGATTAGTTGGAGACGTGATAGGCTTTCCTGAAGAGATGAGTTTTCAGGGATTGCCTGAAGGTAGCAAGAGTAGGGGTTAGCCGGATAGATGGAGGTAGCGAGTTCCAGAGGATGGGAGAGGCTCTGGAGAAATCCTGGAGACGAGCATGGGAGGAGGAGATGAGAGAGCTTGAAAGCAGGAGGTCTTGAGAAGAGCGGAGAGGTCGATTTGGGTGATATTTGGAGACAAGATTAGTGATGTAGCTTGGGGCAGAGTTGTGAATGGCTTTGTATGTTGTGGTTAGAATTTTGAATTTAATTCACTGGGTGATTGGGAGCCAGTGTAGGGATTGAAGTAGAGGGTTGGCAGACACTGAGCGGTTGGTAAGGTGGATAAGTCTGGCAGCAGCATTCATGATAGACTGAAGAGGGGATAGCCTATGGAGAGGCAGGCCAATGAGAAGGGAGTTGCAATAGTCAAGGCGAGAGATAACAAGGGAGTGAATGAGGAGCTTGGTGGTTTCATTTGTTAAAAAGGGGCGAATTTTAGAGATGTTACGGAGGTGAATTCTACAAACTTTTGACAGCGATTGGATTTGAGGCTGAAATGACAAGTCAGAGTCTAGGATTACACCTAGTACCCTGGCGTGAGGGGAGGGACTGATGGTTGCATTGTTGATTTTGATGGAAAAGTCATGGAGGGGGGCACGGGCGGGGGGGAATATTAATAGCTCAGTTTTAGAGAGATTTAGTTTAAGGAAGTGTTGCGACATCCATGCTGATATGTCAGTTAGTAAGTTAGTAATGCGAGAGGAGACTGAAGGAGTGAGGTGAGGAGTAGACAGATAGATTTAGGTGTCATCAGCGTATAAGTGGCATTGGAAGCCATGGGCAGTTATTAGGTGACCAAGGGAGGAGGTGTAGATAGAGAAGAGAAGGGGTCCAAGAACCGAGCCTTGGGGGACCCCCACAGAAAGGGGCAATGGATACCCAACCCTTATTGGAAATCACTCCACTACTCAATGTCACAGATCTTATGCCCCGTACACACGATCAGAAATTCCGCCAGCAAAAGTCGGATGTGAGATTTTGGTCAGAAATTCCGACCATGTGTATGCTCCATCTGACTTTTGCTGTCACAATTCCAGCCAGCAAAAGATTATGAGCAGGTCCTCTATTTTTCGGTCGGAAAAAGTTCCTATCCGAAAATGCATTCATCTGTATGCAATTCGGACGTGCAAAAAATCACGCATGCTCGGAAACAATTCGACGCATGCTCGGAAGCATTGAACTTCATTTTCTCGGCTTGTTGTAGTGTTGTACGTCACCGCGTTCTTGACGGTTGAAAGTTCAGAGAACTTTTGTGTGACCATGTGTATGCAAGGCAAGCTTGAACGGAATTCCTTCTGAAAAACCATCCAAGTTTTTTCTGAGGGAATTTCTGATCGTGTATATGGGGCATTAGATTTACAACTACCATTTGACCCCAAATAATATATTTTTCACTTCTCATTTATTCTGGAATGTAAATACAAAAATACCTTACAGGCGCATCTCTTAAATGCAGGAAAGTCTCTGAATTCTGTTCACTTAAAGTCCCAGGTTCCCCCACAATGAAGGAATGGATTTGTGGAATATCATATTAAGCTAATACGGAGAAAGAAATTAGAGCGATGCTTTAACTAATTATATAACAACATGGTCCATGTGGCAATTCACTGCCTCACTAACAGTCCCCTATTACCCTAACACCCATAAGTTAGACAGCCAGGACGTTCCACCCCATTTTTACTGTACATACCCCCAGCAACCCTCCATTATGCTTCTTTGCCACCCTCTTCCCAGCTCTTACCAACCTCCCTCTTCTTTTATTACTTTTCTTCTCACTTTCTTTACTTTCTCTCTCAATAGCTCACCAATACACTCAGAGTTAGGGATGAGCCGAACACCCCCCGGTTCGGTTCGCACCAGAACCCGCGAACGGACCGCAAGTTCGCACGAACGTTAGAACCCCATTGACGTCTATGGGACTCGAACGTTCGAAATCAAAAGTGCTCATTTTAAAGGCTAATTTGCATGGTATTGTCCTAAAAAGGGTGTGGGGACCCGGGTCCTACCCCAGGGGACATGTATCAATGCAAAAAAAACTTTTAAAAACGGCCGTTTTTTCGGGAGCAGTGATTTTAATGATTCTTAAAGTAAAAAAAAAAAGTGAAATATTCCTTTAAATATCGTACCTGGGGGGTGTCTATAGTATGCCTGTAAAGTGACGCGTGTTTCCCATGTTTAGAACAGTCCCTGCACCAAATGTCATTTTTAAAGGAAAAAATCTCATTTAAAACTACTTGCGGGTTTAATGTCATGTCGGGTCCTGGCAATATGGATGAAAATCAGTGAGACAAACGGCATGGGTACCCCCCAGTCCATTACCAGGCCCTTTGGGTCTTGTATGGATATTAAGGGGAACCCCGCACCCAAATTAAAATAAGGAAAGGTCCCTATATACTCTGAACAGCAGTATACAGGCGGTGCAAACAAGACAGGGACTGTAGGTTTGTTGTTAAGTAGAATCTGTTTGTAATTTTGAACATTTTTAACGTGTTTAGCTCCAGCCAAAAAATCTTTTCTAAGCTTTTTGGAAAACATAGGGAAGGGTTATCACCCCTGTGACATTTGTTTTGCGTCTTTCCTCCTCTTCAGAAGATTTCACCTCACTTTTTTGTCCCAATGAAAAATGTTTTTTGAAAATTTGGGTTTTTTTTGTGGAACAAGGATTGGAAAGCATTAGTGGAAAGGAGAAATTGTTTTCCCATATTAACTCTTACATGAGAGAATTTCCCTTCCTAGGGGTAGATTTCATCTCACTTCCTGTTGTCTCCTTCCGTTTGCAAGTAGGAGTCGTTTGTAAGTTAGATGTTTGAAAGTAGGGTCCTGCCCTATATACTCAGCAGAAATTTGGGCCTTAGGTGTTGCTGTGGCCAAAACACTGTAAGCCCTCACAGGGCCCTGCTGTGAAATATTAGATCAAGAATTGTAATTACATGCCCCTGTTGAACAGGAGCTGAAAAATTAGGCCTTAGGCACTGGTGCTGGTGCCACAACACTGCAACCCCTCACAGACACTCTAGTTGGAACGCAGGAACGAGCCCTGCTGCAAAGTATTGCATCAAAAATTGTAATTACACGCCCCTGTTAGACAGGGGCAGAAAAATTGGGCCTTAGGCACTGGTGCTGGTGCCACAACACTGCAACCCCTCACAGACACTCTAGTTGGAACGCAGGAACGAGCCCTGCTGCAAAGTATTGCATCAAAAATTGTAATTACACGCCCCTGTTAGACAGGGGCAGAAAAATTGGGCCTTAGGCACTGGTGCTGGTGCCACAACACTGCAACCCCTCACAGACACTCTAGTTGGAACGCAGGAACGAGCCCTGCTGCAAAGTATTGCATCAAAAATTGTAATTACACGCCCCTGTTAGACAGGGGCAGAAAAGATGGGCCTTAGGCACTGGTGCTGGTGCCACAACACTGCAACCCCTCACAGACACTCTAGTTGGAATGCAGGAACGAGCCCTGCTGCAAAGTATTACATCAAAAATTGTAATTACACGCCCCTGTTATACAGGGGCTGAAAAATTGTGCCTTAGGCACTGGTGGTGGCGCCCAGAACCAAAAATGTTCTTACAAGCTATCAGCGTGATGATTGAGGAGGAAGAGGATAATTACTCAGGGATAGTCACTCAGCATCAGCATAGGCAGTCTTTGAAGGGATCTGAAAAAAATTATTCAGTTACATCAGCATCAGGTGCTTGGTAGCTGGTGGTGATCCAAGACTGATTCATTTTTATGAAGGTCAGCCGATCGACCGAGTCAGTGGACAGACGCACCCTGTGATCGGTTACCACGCCTCCAGCAGCACTGAATGTGCGTTCCGAAAGAACGCTGGATGCAGGACAGGCCAGTAGCTCAATTGCATACTGTGCAAGCTCTGGCCAGTGATCCATCCTCAAGACCCAGTAACCCAGAGGATTTTCGGTGGGAAAGGTGTCCAAGTCTGATCTTGCCCCTAGGTATTCCTGCACCATGTAAAACAGACGCTGGCGATGGTTGCTGGAACCGATCATACCTTGGGGCTGCGGACCAAAAAATTGTCTGAACGCATCGGTCAGACGGCCACCTTCTCCACCGCTCCTTCTTTGACTGACCGAAGCCTCAGCAACACGTTGTCCAGAAACAGGAGTTTGTAACCTCCCAGTCTCTGGGAACGCGTTGCACAGACCTTTCTGCAAGGCCTCCCGAAGATGTTTCATCCTCTGCTCCCTCTGCGATGGCAAGATAAGGTCCGCAACCTTACCCTTGTAACGTGGATCAAGGAGGGTTGCCAGCCAGTATTGGTCCTTCTCCTTGATACCACGAATACAAGGATCCTTACGCAGGCTTTGCAGGATCAGGGAGGCCATGCAGCGTAGGTTTGCTGAGGCATTCGGTCCGGAGTCCTCTGGGTCACTAAGGACAACAACGTCCGCAGCCACCTCCTCCCAGCCACGTACAAGTCCATGTGTTCCTTGGGACTGATCCCTTAAAGACTGCTGATGCTGAGTGCCAGGCTCCACCTCCATACTGACACAATCTTCCTCCTCCTCCTCCTCCTCGTCCTCTTCCTGTGTGATCGGCGGGCACGCAGGAACACTGTCTGGATAAAGGGGGCCTTGAGAGCTAAGGAAGTCCTCCTCTTCCTGCCTCTGTTCTGCCTCAAGTGCCCTGTCCATTATTCCACGCAGCGTGTGCTCCAACAGGTGGACAAGGGGGACAGTGTCACTGATGCATGCACTGTCAGTGCTCACCATCCTCGTGGCCTCCTCGAATGGTGACAGGACAGTGCATGCATCCCTGATCATGGCCCACTGGCGTGGGGAAAAAAAACCAAGGTCCCCTGACCCTGTCCTGGTGCCATAGTCGCACAGGTACTCATTGATGGCCCTCTGCTGCGTGTGCAGCCGCTGCAGCATGGCCAATGTCGAGTTCCACCTGGTGGGCATGTCACAGATTAGGCGGTTCTTGGGCAGGTTAAACTCCTTTTGGAGGTCCGTCAGCCGAGCACTGGCATTATATGACCGGCGGAAATGCACACAGACTTTCCTGGCCTGCCTCAGGACATCCTGTAAGCCCGGGTACCTGCCCAAGAACCGCTGCACCACCAAGTTAAGGACGTGAGCCAAACAGGGCACATGGGTCAGTTGTCCCTGTCGGAGGGCAGAGAGGAGGTTGGTGCCATTGTCGCAAACCACCATTCCTGCCTTAAGTTGGCGTGGCGTCAACCACCTCTGAACCTGCCCCTGCAGAGCTGACAGAACCTCTGCCCCAGTGTGGCTCCTGTCCCCCAAGCACACCAGCTCAAGCACCGCATGGCATCTTTTGGCCTGCGTACTTGCGTAGCCCCTTGAACGCCTACGGAGCACCGCTGGTTCCGAGGAAGAGGCCATGGAGGAAGAAGAAGAGGAGGGGGTGGAGGAGAGAGGTGTGTCACAATCAGCATTTTGGAGGCGTGGTGGCGGAACAACCTCCAACACTACTGCACCTTGTCCTGCATCCTTCCCAGCTGCCAGCAGAGTCACCCAATGCGACGTGAAACTTAAGTAACGTCCCTGTCCATGCCTGCTGGACCATGAGTCAGCGGTAATATGCACCTTACCGCTGACCGCCCTGTCCAGCGAGGCATGGACATTGCCTTCCACATGCCGGTAGAGAGCTGGAATCGCCTTCCGTGAGAAAAAGTGGCGTTTGGGTACCTGCCACTGAGGAACCGCACATTCCACAAACTCACGGAAGGGGGCAGAGTCTACCAACTGAAAAGGCAGCAGTTGAAGTGCTAGCAATTTTGCCAAGCTAGCATTCAACCGCTGGGCATGTGGATGGCTGGGAGCAAACTTCTTTCGGCGGTGCAGCAGCTGGGGCAGGGAAATTTGCCTGGTATAATCTGGCGTCGGTGTACCAAAAGCAGATTGCCCACAAGTACTTGGCTGTGACACACCTAATTCTACACCTTCATTCCTCTCACTGCAGGTCTCAGAGAGGACTGAAGGTCTAGTGGGGTTGGAAATCTCAGCTGATGAGGAGCAAGGAGAGATCCTCTTTGTTCTTTGGTGTGGGTCTTTTAGATATGCTTGCCAACGAACTGCATGGCAGGTCAACATATGTCTGGTCAAGCATGTGGTACCCAAGCGGGAGATGTTTTGGCCACGCGAGATACGCTTGAGACATATGTTGCAAATAGCAGCGGTGCGATCTGATGCACTCGTCTCAAAAAAGGCCCACACCAAAGAACTTTTTGAATAACGCGCAGAGACTGCAGCGCCCTGCACATGTGGAGCTTTGGGGTGTGATGCAGTCAATGTGCTGCCCTTAGGCTGGCCCCTGGAGGGCATCCTGCCTCGTTGGTGATGTGCCGCCTCCTCCTCCTCCTCCTCCTCCTCTCTCCTATCAGGCACCCACGTTGAGTCAGTGACCTCATCATCCCCTCCCTCCTCATCACTGGAGCAAACCTGGCAGTATGCTGCAGCAGGGGGAGCATGACTGCCAGATTGCTGTCCTTCTTGGGCACCCCCTCTGTCCGTGCTCATGTTACTGCCTTCATCGAGCTCAGTATCATCATCAGAGCCTTCCAAACGCTGGGCATCCTCCTGGAGCATGTACCCAACACTGTGGTCAAACAGTTCGAGGGAATCCTCATGAGGACATGGTGGAGCTAGGGAAGGAGTCACTGATGACATTGAGCTGAGGGAAGAGGCCGCTGCTTTGCCAGACAAAGCACCCTGGGCATGGGTGAGAGAGGATGAGGAGGATGAGGACGGCTTGGTCATCCACTCGACCAAGTTTTCTGCATGTTGCGGCTCAACACGGCCAGCTGCCGAAAAAAAGGCCAAGCGTGTCCCATGGCCACGGGCTGATGAGGATGCACCGTCTCCACGACCAGCACTAGACACAGAGCCTGCTTGCCCTCTCTTATTGGCTTGTGACTGTCTGCCTCTCCTTCTTGGCCTTCCAGACATACTAATGGCCTGTAGCTGCACTAAGCTGGGATAGAACACCTGTAATTTTCTTCAGGTAGCTTTATATACTGTAACCAGACAAGCCTGCCTGTCAGTAGGAAGATAACAGGAACGGATCTAGCTGAACACTGTGAGCAGGACGCACTGCACTAAATGTAAATAGCAGGAACGGATCTAGCTGAACACTGTGAGCAGGACGCACTGACTGCACTAAATGTAAATAGCAGGAACGGATCTAGCTGAACACTGTGAGCAGGACGCACTGCACTAAATGTAAATAGCAGGAACAGATCTAGCTGAACACTGTGAGCAGGACGCACTGCACTAAATGTAAATAGCAGGAACGGATCTAGCTGAACACTGTGAGCAGGACGCACTGACTGCACTAAATGTAAATAGCAGGAACAGATCTAGCTGAACACTGTGAGCAGGACGCACTGCACTAAATGTAAATAGCAGGAACAGATCTAGCTGAACACTGTGAGCAGGACGCACTGCACTAAATGTAAATAGCAGGAACAGATCTAGCTGAACACTGTGAGCAGGACGCACTGCACTAAATGTAAATAGCAGGAACGGATCTAGCTGAACACTGTGAGCAGGACGCACTGACTGCACTAAATGTAAATAGCAGGAACAGATCTAGCTGAACACTGTGAGCAGGACGCACTGCACTAAATGTAAATAGCAGGAACAGATCTAGCTGAACACTGTGAGCAGGACGCACTGCACTAAATGTAAATAGCAGGAACGGATCTAGCTGAACACTGTGAGCAGGACGCACTGACTGCACTAAATGTAAATAGCAGGAACAGATCTAGCTGAACACTGTGAGCAGGACGCACTGCACTAAATGTAAATAGCAGGAACGGATCTAGCTGAACACTGTGAGCAGGACGCACTGCACTAAATGTAAATAGCAGGAACGGATCTAGCTGAACACTGTGAGCAGGACGCACTGCACTAAATGTAAATAGCAGGAACGGATCTAGCTGAACACTGTGAGCAGGACGCACTGCACTAAATGTAAATAGCAGGAACGGATCTAGCTGAACACTGTGAGCAGGACGCACTGACTGCACTAAATGTAAATAGCAGGAACGGATCTAGCTGAACACTGTGAGCAGGACGCACTGACTGCACTAAATGTAAATAGCAGGAACGGATCTAGCTGAACACTGTGAGCAGGACGCACTGACTGCACTAAATGTAAATAGCAGGAACGGATCTAGCTGAACACTGTGAGCAGGACGCACTGCACTAAATGTAAATAGCAGGAACGGATCTAGCTGAACACTGTGAGCAGGACGCACTGCACTAAATGTAAATAGCAGGAACGGATCTAGCTGAACACTGTGAGCAGGACGCACTGCACTAAATGTAAATAGCAGGAACGGATCTAGCTGAACACTGTGAGCAGGACGCACTGACTGCACTAAATGTAAATAGCAGGAACGGATCTAGCTGAACACTGTGAGCAGGACGCACTGACTGCACTAAATGTAAATAGCAGGAACGGATCTAGCTGAACACTGTGAGCAGGACGCACTGCACTAAATGTAAATAGCAGGAACAGATCTAGCTGAACACTGTGAGCAGGACGCACTGCACTAAATGTAAATAGCAGGAACGGATCTAGCTGAACACTGTGAGCAGGACGCACTGCACTAAATGTAAATAGCAGGAACGGATCAAGCTGAACACTGTGAGCAGGACGCACTGACTGCACTAAATGTAAATAGCAGGAACAGATCTAGCTGAACACTGTGAGCAGGACGCACTGCACTAAATGTAAATAGCAGGAACGGATCTAGCTGAACACTGTGAGCAGGACGCACTGCACTAAATGTAAATAGCAGGAACAGATCTAGCCTAATCTAGCTAACTCAAATCAAATGACACTGTCTGTCTCTCTCTCTATCAGCACACCGGAACACACTACACAGGGCCGCCGTGCAGGCGGCCTTATATAGTGTGGGACGTGTACTAAATCCCCTGAGCCATAATTGGCCAAAGCCACCCTGGCTTTGGCCAATTACAGCTCTCTCTACTGACGGCGCTGTGATGGGCCAAGCATGCGGGTCATAGTGCATGCTTGGCCAATCATCAGCCAGCAATGCACTGCGATGCCGCAGTGAATTATGGGCCGTGACGCGCCACACGAATTTGGCGCGAACGGCCCATAACGTTCGCAATTCGACGGACGGTCGAACAGCCGATGTTCGAGTCGAACATGGGTTCGACTCGAACACGAAGCTCATCCCTACTCAGAGTGATCAGGCTAACACCAACTGCCAGATGAAGACTCCCTCTACCACCCTTCTAACTTCTAAGATAACATCAAACAATTGGGTTTAAATACTATTACCCTGATGCAGACAAACCTCTAACTACCAAACAGAGATGGTGTTCCCCTTAACAATATTTTCTGCATCACTGAGCCAGTAACCTTTTTTGTTCTTTATCATAATTAGAGTTGGGTGAATAGTTCGAGCTGAGCAAAAGTTCAGCCCGAACATCGTCTGTTCGCCCTTTCGGCGAACACCCCAATTTGCAGGGCACTCTGCGGGATATTCGCTCGCTGAGCACCCCACAATGCACTATGCAGTACATTCTAGGGCTCTAATTGGATGACCGTTGGTTAGGTGCAAGGCTTTGCCCAATCAGGACACAGAGCACAGTCAGAGCCATAATTGGACAAAGTCATGACGACTTTGCCCAATCATGGCTCAGTTACTCATAGTCCCACCCCACACTATAATAGATTCCTTCCTACAGGAACCTTTTGCAGAGTGTAGTTGGAGTGAAGATAAATAGAGCAGGGCTCTGTTTGCTACTAGCAAGTGTGTTATTGAGACTCTGAGTGTAGAGTGTCATTGTAGTGTTAAAGCAGTCTAGAATAGTTTGAGTATAGTGTAGTGTCAGTGTAGTGTGTCAGTGCAGTGTTAACCTATGTACACACGATGGGACATTCCGACAACCAAACTGTGGATTTTTTTCCAACGGATGTTGGCTCAAACTTGTCTTGCATACACACGGTCACACAGATGTTGTCGGACATTCCGATCGGCAAGAACGCGCTGACGTACTACACGTAAGACAGGACTATAAAATGGAAGTTCAATACCAAGTGCGCCACCCTTTGGGCTCCTTCTGCTAATCTCGTGTTAGTAAAAGTTTGGTGAGAGATGATTCGGGGCAAGGAGGAGTTCATGGACAAAGAATTGGTTGCTCCAGCTCTCATATGCTTTTGTTGCGGGAGATCCGTGAGAATAATCCTGATGACTTCAGGAATTATCTACGGTTGACGGACCCCGTTTTTTACCGTCTGTTGGCCTTGCTGTCCCCTTATATTACCAAGCAGGACACCTGCATGCGGCAAGCTATCACTCCCAATCAGAGGCTAGCCGCCACCTTGCGGTACTTGGCGACGGGGAGAAGTCTGCAGGACATCAAGTTCTTGACAGGCATCTCCCCCCAGGCTCTGGGAATCATTATTCCAGAGACCTGTTCTGCCATCATACAAGTCCTGCAGAAGGACTATATTAAGGTAAGTTTTATTCTTTAACATCACATTCTATGTATTTAATGTTTGCTAATGTGTTGTATTTATTTCATTATTCCATAATTACCATGATTGTAATATGCTGTGAATGTCCTCTTTATCCTCATGGATGCTGGAAGCTTTTAATGCTACTTTTTTTTTCCTTCATGCATATTTGCCTTTACTAACCTCCCCAGCATGCTATCCTGGGCCCATACACACCTCGCCTAGTCACTTAACAATGTATTTTGTCAGTGCTTACCCTAAACACCCCCTAAAATGTGTCCAAATGTTATTTGTGTCCTTAAATTCAGGCAGAGTGCAAGAGGCTTTTTTTGAGCTGGGAAGAGGGTGGCAAAGAAGCATAATGGAGGGTTGCTGGGGGTATGTACAGTAAAAATGGGGTGGACCATCCTGGCTGTCTAACTTATGGGTGTTAGGGTAATAGAGGACTGTTAGTGAGGCAGTGAATTGCCACATGGACCATGTTGTTATATAATCAGTTATAGCATCACTCTAATTTCTTTCTCCGTATTAGCTTAATATGGGCCAAAACTCATTTGGAACCCCCCCCCCCCCCCCCCGCTAAGTCAGCTGATACCAATCCTCTATCTGCTGACTTTGACAAACATATACACACTATACCTACCTCTTTTGTGGTCATATTTATGGATTAATTCACCAAATCATGTAGTGCAAGGGCCTGCCTGAATACTTTCAAATGGTACTGTTGGAAGTTTGTTCTCCTATTATCTTGATAGGTAATTGCAGAATGTAAAAATGTGCTTCAATTTGTACAGTGTGTATTCATATTTTTGGATTATGACACTTCTTACCTGTCCAGTGAGCTGCCAATAGTGTAATAAGGAGGGGCTGGCCAAATTAAAACACATTATTTATGCATTCAGCTCTCAATGAAGTGGAGAGGGTTACCTGTCCAAAACATCCCCCCCTAAAATTTTTACAATGGGCCATCAGTGGAGGTGAGGAATCTGATAAGTGGACCTTATACTTTTTTTTTTTTTCAAATATAGATTTTATTTATTTTTTTACATGCCCAACCTGGGCTGAGACATTACAATACAGTACGATGCATACATACATTGAAAATAAAGAGAGGAATATTCGTTTACCTTCCTGAATAATCGTATATATTAAAATATTTCTTACAGTAGAAGGTCAGTAGATAAAATTCACATTTAGCATTTCTCTCCATTAGTCTCCCTTCGCCTCCTATCCCACTCGGGCAGAATCTCAATGCCCAAGAGGGGAAGGGCAGCGGAGGGAATCATAGATATACATCGGGAAAAAGAGGAGTAAATAGAGAAAGGAATAAGGGGAGGAAAAAGAAGAATCTGGGGGGGATGGGAGGGATGGGGTGGGGTGGGGGGGGCTCTGGTTGATTCAGGACAGCCTCAGATTTTGTATTATCTGGAGAAGTGAGCTTATCAGGCGGTTCTAAGGGTGGTGCCTTCCGAGGATAAAATAAATTGTTGCCATATTGCCCATGTCTTTGTATATTTTTCCTGCTGGTGTCTCGCCGTTAGTACCAGGTCTTCCATTCTACTAATCTCCTCCACCCTCCGAACCCACTCCGCCACGGTTGGTGGAGTTTGCTTTTTCCAATAGAGTGGGATACAAGATTTAGCTGCGTTAACTAAGTGTCGCACAATGGACTTTTTGTACCTTTTAGTTGATACAGTATTGACGTGCAACAGAAAAAAGGCTGGGTCATTGGGGATATTGTATTCCGTGAATTTTTGGATGGTTGCTCTAATGGTAGACCAGAAGTGTGAGAGTTTTGAGCAGGACCAGAATACGTGCAGCAATGTGCCCCTCTCCGTCCGACATCTCCAACAAAGTGCTGAGGTGTTCGGGTAGAAGGTATGTAGGGCTTGGGGAGTTAGATACCACCTTGTCAAAAGTTTATAATTAGTTTCCTGTATTTTTGTACAAATAGAGGATTTTAGCGAGAAAGTCACTACACGTTGAATCTGGTCCGATGTAAATGTACAACTCAAATCTCTCTCCCATTTACGTATAAAGGTTAGATGTGTGTCGTCCGTCGGGGTAATGAGGAGGTTATATATTATCGACAGCGTCCTTGCGAGTGTACCCTCCTCTGAGCAGTAGTTTTCAAATGTCGTTAGAGGTTGTGTGAACCCTTGGGAGTTAGGTATAGACGCAAGGAAGTGTCTCAACTGGACAGCCGTCCAAAATGATAACTTGAATGGGCCTGATTGGTTGCTTAATGTCTCCACGGAGGGCCATGAATCTCCTGTCAGGAAGTGCCGTGCTTGTATGCGTTTTAGGCTCAACATGGCATTTTTAACCTGAGGGTCTAGACCAGGAGGAAATTGCGGGTTCCCTATAATTGGGTAGAGTGGGGAGTTAGCCGACGATAGTGATTGCGTTTGGCAGGTTTGTGAGCTCACTCGGAGTGTCGTCCCTATCAGTGGGTGTTTTTTGTCTTGTACTCGAAGGTGTTCGTGGCACCACAGAGCTCCCTGCAGGGGTATTTGCACCTGGGCCTGTTCTAGATGTGTCCACAATTTAAGGTCTTGGTGGCGACACCAGTCTATAATTCTGCCCAGGTGCACTGCCTGGTAATATTTCCTCACATCCGGGACAGCGAGGCCTCCGGAAGCTTTGGGCATAGATAGGAGTGTACGTGGTAATCTCGATTTCTTGTTTGCCCAAATGAATTTATGGAATTGACTGTGTACCTTTCTAAAATATGATGTGGGGATCGCGATTGGGAGTGCTTGTAACAAATAAAGGTATTTGGGTAAGATGCACATCTTGATAAGATTGCATCTCCCGAACCAGGAGTGTAGGCTTTTACCCCAGGACGTCAGTATGTTTCCTGTTTTAACTAGTAAGGGTGGGAAATTCAGTTTAAAGGCGTGGTTGAGATTCGCTGGGACCAGAGTACCTAGATATGTCAGAGATGTGGATGTCCATTTAAAGTTAAAACTAGAGCACAGTGTTTGCCGAGTAGGTCGTGATAATTCTATACCCATGGCCTCTGATTTGTTGTAGTTAATTTTGAGATTAGAGATATTTCCAAATTCTTCAAATTCCCTAAGAAGATTTGGAAGAGAGATTACTGGATTTGATAGGGAGAACATCAGGTCGTCCGCATATGCAGAGACCTTATATTGGGTCCCTCCAACCTTTAGGCCTTGGATGTCTGGGTTATTTCTAATTTTACTTAAGAACGGCTCTAACGTGAGGGCAAACAGTAGGGGGGACAGTGGGCAACCCTGTCTTGTCCCGTTTTTAATTTGGAAGGGGTCCGATAAAATTCCGTTCACTTTGACTTGAGCTGTGGGGGTATTGTATATTTGGGTGATCCATCCCAACATCTTTTCTCCCAGTCCTATGTGTCTAAGGACTGTAAACATATACTCCCAGTTAACCCTATCGAATGCTTTTTCGGCGTCCGTGTTTAGGAAAACTGAGGGCTCATGGGTCTGGTTGGCTATGTGTATTAAGTTTAGTACTTTGATTGTACTGTCTCTAGCTTCCCTGGTGGGGATGAAGCCCACCTGGTCTAAATGAATTAAAGATTGCATATGATGGGTTAGACGGGACGCAAGGATCTTAGTAAATAGTTTGAGGTCTGTGTTTAACAAGGAGATGGGTCTATAACTACTACATATTAGAGGGTCTTTGCCCTCTTTTGGAATGACTGTAATGTGCGCTCGTGTGGTATCATTTGAGAATGCAGTTTGGGGTCCTATTGCATTAAAAAAGGATATCATGTGAGTGTTAAGGGAGGAGAATAGTGGTTTCAGGTTTGGTAGATTTAAGTGCTAATGTCAATTCTTCTTGCGTGATTGGGGAGTCCAAATCCGCTATATTTTCTGGTGTCAGTGTGGGAATCTGGCTGGAGGCCAAGTATGCCTCCATCCTCGACTGTGCCCTTGGTGTGGACGGTAGGCTATAGAGATTTTCGTAATATTCCTTAAAGGAGTTAGCTATCTGACGTGGTAAACTGACCTTCGTATCAGTTGCCGTTTTGATATGGGGGATGTATGTTTTCATTTTAAGATCTCTAACTGCTCTGGCTAGTATTCGTCCACATTTGTCTCCCGACTCATAGGTAGTGAGGCGACATCTCTGTATAGTTGCTTTTGCCCTATACCCAAGTAGGTCATTTATTTGACTGCGGGTGGAGTTTAGTTCGGCTTCTACTAGGGGGTCTGGTGAGTTTTTGTGTTGCGACGCAGTGATGTGAAGTTTGTTAAGAAGTATCTCTAGTTGTTTCCCATTCTCTCTTTTTATCCGTGCGCCGTGTTTTATGAATATCCCCCTGATAACCGCCTTATGGGCCTCCCATATCGAGCCTGGGGTGCAGTCAGCTGTCGTGTTTGTACGAAAATAACTCGTCAGTTCTCTATTCACTTCTTCTAGGACCTCCGGTCTTTGCAGAAGGCTCTCATTGAGGCGCCAGAAGGGAGTTCTATGTGTAGAGACGTCCGACAATGCATAGGATAGCATTATCGGAGCATGGTCTGACCATGTCCTTAGGCCTTTAGTTGATTCCTTAACTGCATGTAGTTGGCTATGGGGAATTAGGAAGAAGTCTATTCTTGAGTGTATTTTGTGGGGGGGTGAGTAGAACGTGTAGTCCCTCTCACCCGGGTGGTGGAGGCGCCACACGTCGATGAGCTGGTGCTCATGTAGGGTTTTGGTAATGTGTTTACGGGCTTTAATCGATATGGAAGACGATCCTGAGGAAGTATCTACGTTAGGAGCTAAAGGTGTGTTGAAGTCTCCCCCTAGTATCAGTTGGCCCTCGCAAAATTTGGTCAGTTTAGAGATGGTGTGTTGTATGAAAGTGTCCTGGTTTTCATTTGGGGCATATATAGTCGCCAGCGTCAGGAGCTTATCTCCAATAAGACCCTTAATAAATGTGTACCTGCCCTCCTTATCCACCATAGAGGCCTTAAGGGTCCAATGTATTTTACTTGACAGGAGAATGGAGGTCCCTCTAGATTTAGTCTTGTTAGTAGAGTGATAGGTCAGTGGGAAGGATCTATTTTTAAGGACTGGCAATTTGTCCTCTTTAAAATGAGTTTCCTGGATGAAGGCCACGTCGGCTTTGGCTCTTCTTAACTCGTTCATAAGAATACGTCGCTTCTCCGGCGTGTTAAGGCCTTTTGCGTTTACCGAAAATACTTTCAGGCTGTCCATCCTCAACCAGAGCACTAGACGGGGAGGGAGAGGGAAAGGAAGGGTGAGAAGGGATGGGAGAGGGGCGTCGGAAACTGGGGATAAAACCCTAGCTGTTGGTAAGTTGTATTAGGTCTCTATGAGGTGACCCAAAGGCACTATCCTGTGTCAGAGAAAATTGAGCTATATCAGGGCAGTAGAGTGGGAGGGTGGGAAGAAAAAAAAGAAAAGAAAAAGAAGAGAAAAAAAAAAAGGGGGGGGAGGTAGGTAGGTAGGGTAACACTACTGCAAGCTATTAGCTTGCTTTTACACGTCTCTACGAACTTCAGCCGAGAGACGTGCTGGCCTATGTGGGGGAGTGACTGGAGAAGGCGAAAGAGGGGTGCTCCCGACCCATCCAGACCAGCTCGGGTCCTAGGAGATACATAAGTAGTCCCCGTGTTCTTCATATGGGTTAGTTTAGCAAGTTGGAGCATATATGTCTCGGGTAGGTGTAGATCATTTAGAGACAGCGTGACAAGGATTTCGGGCTGCAGATGCGTTTCGAGGGCATGCATCTAAGCAAAAGGACCCGCAGGGTTTCATGCAGGCCTACTCAAAGGTGTTGAACATTGTTATTGTCAAAAAAAAAAAACGGCCTAGCACCTCTAGTCATCAAATTTGAGTATCTGTCTAAGTAAATTCCAGCTCTACAGCTTGCCCCAGTTATCAGGAAATCTAAATAGGTATTGTATGCTCAGTTTATCTCAGTTTAGCCTGACATTTACTCTAAAAATATTATTTAAACTGGCTAGCTGGCCTGGCATGATAAAGCCTGTGCTCTAATATTCAGAAAAACATCATGTATTCTCATCATCTTATACATCTATGCAGCCTGTGGTATAGAGATATCTAGAGCATTGCATTGCTTATCTGTGCCTTTAGCTGTAATAGAACATAAACAAAGGAAAAATAGAAATCAGTAATGAAACCCCTGTAGTAGGAAAAACTAAAACCATTCCCCGGATATCCCAGTGGACTAGGAGATTGGGGGGGGGGGGGGGGCTTCATCATCTCCCCCGGAAACCCGGGTGGTAAAAAAAAACCCCACCAACTTCAACATATGTAAACGTTGTGTTCACCCCTTCAACCCCCTCCCTCAGAGTCCCCCAGGGGGCAAATCCCCCAAATCTTCTAGGCTCATCCGCCTCTTGCACAGGGGGAGGATGAGAGCTCGGTGGTAGACAGTCATATATATGGCAGAGCCAGTCCCTATGCATCTCAAACTCTCTCCTCTCAGAGAGGTGGGGTGAAATCATCCCTGCTGCTTTGTTAAAGTGTTCCTGATAAGGGACAGGCAGTCTTTTGGATCAATCGTAGGGGCATATTTTGGTCTCGATCAGGGGATATCTCAACCGGCAGGGGAAAAACAATAAAACTGAGCATCCTGCCTCAGGGGAGAGCAGTGACCCCTCATGACTCACGTGTCCCATCTGGTGTTGGTGGACGGGATCTCCGGCGTTGCCTCTGCGGCCCCGGCTGAGGGTTTGTCTGCGATGAGTGTGGGCCTGGTCGTCCCCCCGTTTGGGGAAGGAACCTCAGCCAGTTCGGTATCCAGATGAGGGTTGTCTCCAGAAATATAGAGAGGGCTGGTAAGTCTCTCTGGGATCGTAGCTGGAATGATCTCTGTCCTCTTTTGAAAAGCACTGAGAGTGGGTATCCCCAGCGGTAGGTGGCTCCTTGTCTACGGGCTATCTCTAACACTGGACGCAGCATAGCTCTCCTCTGTAGGGTGGCTCGGGAGACATCAGGTAGAATTTTAATCACCGCTCCATCAAAGTCTACGTCTCCCGCCTCCCATGCTCTGCGGATGATTATTTCTTTGTGGGAATAGTGATGAAGGCGGCAGATGACATCTCTCGGTCTGTTAGGGTCTTGCGATTTTGGACCCAGCGCTCGATGGATGCGGTCAAACTCCATATTCTGAGGGAGCGAATCACCTGGAAGCTTGCGGAATATAGCGATCACGGTGGCGGCTAAATCTTCAGGTCCCGTCGCTTCTGGGAGGCCACGCAGATGAAGGTTGTTGCGTCTGCTGCGGTCCTCCATTTCTTCTTGGTGTAGTTGGAGCATTGTAGCAGCGTCCACATGAGCTTCTTGGAGATGTTCTAATTCTGAGACCCGTTTTTCCAGGGATGTCACTGAGGTCTCCCCCGCCGTCAATCTAGTGGATAGTGTGTTCAGCTCTCCCTTCACTTCCTGCATGTCTTTGCGGTGTTGTGTTTCCAGGCGTTCAATGAGGGATTCTATGTCCATCTTAGTGGGGAGGGCTTTAAGCAGTGCCCATAGCTCCGCTTCTCCTCCAATGCCCCTAGGATTCAACAGGGGGGTCCCCGATCCGGACTGTAAGGCCACCGGAACATCTGAGTAGGAGTCCAAGTCCATTGAGGCAGCTGGGGATGCCGATCGATTCCCTTGTATCCCGCTCGTCTCTCCACGCGGCTCCGCCATCTTGGGATCCGGGGTGGGAGTCCGGGGTTGAGTGAGAAAGTGGTCTAAAGTTCCCCCAGAGTCTCTCTGTCTGGTGGATTTACCTCTCCCCTTTGTCCTCCTTCTCCTCGAGTACATGCCTTGCACTCCGGGTATATTTTAGAGCATAGTAGGCTCGTCAAGCCTGGATGAAGCCGGGAGCTCAGAAGCACAGCGTCCTCACCTCGCCATGTCCAGGCCACGCCCCCGGACCTTATACTTTTGTCTTAAAATACTAATTTCAATAAATGTTCTACTTATGTTGGCCAAGAATGTTTGTGTCTAATCTGCTTGCAATGTTTATGTGAAAAAGTACTTTTTTTTTTGCTTTTTTGACTCCACAGTTTCCTTCAAACACACAGGAATGGCAGACTGTGGCATCCCAGTTTGCCCAGCAGTGGGACTTCCCAAACTGCGGAGGAGCAATCGATGGGAAACACGTCCGCATCGTCCCACCCCCCAACTCAGGCTCATACTATTATAATTATAAGAGGTTTAATAGTATAGTGTTGTTGGCAGTGGTGTCGGCGACATACAAATTATTGTATGTGGACGTGGGAAAGAATGTCTGGATGTCGGATGGTGGAGTCATCACCCAGACGGAGTTTTACAGACAGTTCCAAAATGGTGGCTTGGGCTTGCCACCTGCAGAAGACAACGTGGCTGGTCTTCTGTTGTGTTTGTCGCTGATAAAGCTAGGTGACCATCTCATGAGGCCATTTACAATGAGGACCCTCACCCCGGACCAGAGGGTTTTTAACTACCGGCTGGCCAGAGCCAGAAAGGTGGTGGAGAATGCTTTCGGAATAGTGGACAGCCGGTTTTCACCTATTTCTGACACCAATCCACATGGCGGAATATAAGCTGAACCATATAGTGCTTGCCTGCTGCATTCTACACAATTATCTCCACAAAAATGCTACAGACTATGTGGCCTCAGTTGGGGCTGAGGCCGGATTACCAACTAGTAATTTGACAGCACTTAAAGCTGACCGTCCTGGTCCCCCCCCCCCAAAGCGCCCGCAAAGTGAGACAAAATTATCTGGAGTACTTTGCGGGTAGGGGGGCCATTGATATGCCAGCAAATGTGTGAAACATTTTTAAAATACATTTTTAATTTAAACTGAACTAATATTTCATTTGATTTACTGCTTGTGTTTCTTTTAGCTGTCTCCTAGGTTCTCCAATGAGCTTTTCTTTTTGGCCATTTACTTCAATAGTGCAAACGTAATTTATTTGATACATGAGGTGACAATCTCTTCTTCAGCTAACTATTATGTTGTGGGTCTGCTACACACACACACACACACATTGTTTTTGTTGTTAATGTATTTAATGCATCCTTTTCAGCACCATGAATTAATTGTTTTGAGTCCCTAAAATGGCCTGATTGGGCCAAATTTTAGAGCACTGTGCAAATTTTAGAGCACTTATTTACTAAAGGCAAATCCACTTTGCACTACAAGTGCACTGCAAAAGTGCACTTAAAACTGCAATGAAAGTGCACTAGTAGTGCAAAGTGGGTTCGCCTTTAGTAAATAACCCCCATTGTCACTGTAAACACCAACTTACTCCAAAAACTGGTATTGAGCATTGAAAGAAGAAGCCACACATTGTTGAGTATAAAACATTTTACTCTGTGCACATTCACATGTGCGTTAGAAAAGGGTTTTTGAACAAACCAATATCTTTGGTGTATAACATTTTTAAGTTTGACAGTAGAAATATCCTTTTTTTGGTTAAACAGGCATGTTTCAAACCATAATAACATACACAACTCAGGAACTTGCAAAATTCAACTTTGAAAAAGTGAAGGCAATATCAGACATTAGTATGTCCAAACTGTGTTGATCTTGTCTTCATCAGATGGGGTGATGTCACACCTGTAAAAGCCAAATTTTGAAGATGCACACAAATTGGGACTCAAATGTGGATTTCACTCCTGATCCCATGCCTAATGTCAACATGTGCTAGCTCCCATCATGGGGGATCAATGGATGTGTTTCAGGGGTGCAAAGCCTTCATCTGACCTACTTGAGTTGCGAGGATGGAGTTGGCTTTCAAATTACTTTAAAACTTAATTTAAAAGAACAAATTCCATGACAAAATGGTACAATTTTTGTGTGTTTTAGATTCTGCCTAAAACATCAATGATGTTCTTCATTTTTTGTTGAACATCATTGATGTTTTCCTTTATCTTCTCTAAATCACGATTGCACACCATGATCTCCCCGATGAGGACGTGTGCACTTGCACTGGTGAAATGAGTTTCTTCTTCCACAACATCCACATCACCTAAAATTTTTAAAAAAACACACCGTGTATTATAAATATGCAGGCATACATCTATTACCTGAAGCTGTGGTCTCAGACACTGACCTGCTGTGTTCACTATTTCACCCAATTCATGTACCTCAGAATCCACATCCTCAGGTTGTGGTGTGGGGATTTCCCCTTCTTTAGGAGGTGTGGTGTTCTTGGTTTCCTCAGATGTCCCAAGTCTTTTCTCCCCTATGTGAATATAAAAAAGGTATACTTAGCACACAGATATTTGAGGCAAGAAATAGGAATAAGAAATATTGCTTGGAAGTGTCGTACAATTGTCTGTTTTGGCAGAGTTCCAAGCTGAAGACATGATCTTTTCCCTTTCTTAAAGCTGGAATACTTACCTTTTTTGTTAAAGTATCACACATAGAGAGATCCCTAGTATCCACTGGAGCACCTGTGTGGGACACCCTAAAAAGGGTGTTCTGGTGTCCCACACTAGTGCTCCTGAATCCAGATGTGTAAACAGCTGCTGAGTGTCCTCTCCTTACACTGAATCAAGTTTGCATTTCATTCTAGTTACAAACCCATCTAGACAACAATGTAATAAACTTCTTTTAATACAAATAGGCCTGGACAAGTTAATCTGCATCTATTAAAAACATTGTATTAGTGGGGGAACGAGCGATGTTTACTACGAATGATTACTGTGCCCACGAACCTGAAACTTGCCATTTTAAACACTATTTTAAGCTGTACAACAGTAAAGAAAAGCACATGGAGCAGCATGCAAATAATAATAGTGATAGGAACACATGACAAATACTTACTTTTTTGCAGCACACTCTTGATCCTTCTGTACTGATCCTGCTCCCTCAATTTAAGGTCTGACCAGCGTTTCCTCAATCCTCCTTGGATCGTCGTACCCCAAAATTCTTCTGCAGACTTTTCACAACTTTAGTCATGATTTTGGACTTTCTCAAATTTGGGTTGCTGTACGGCCCATGTTTCCCGTCATAGTCGGCCCTCTTCAAGATGTCCACCATCTCAACAAAGGCCATATTTGAGGCCTTAAATCTCCTCCTGGATTAGGACGTTTCTGGCTCCGGGCTTTCGTCGTTGCTGCTCTCCCCTGCAATCACCTGTTGTCTCTCCGCCATGGATTAGGACGTTTCTGGCTCCGGGCTTTCGTTGTTGCTGCTCTCCCCTGCATTCACCTGTTGTCTCTCCGCCATGTGCTCTCCCACTGCACCCGAAAGACAAGGGGCGGGGAATATACTATAAAGAAGGTAAGGGGCGGAGTTTCACGCATGCGCAGTGTATATAAAGCATAACACAAGTGCGTCATACGTACGATCTGTGAGAGGAGGACAGAGTAGCATAAGCGCCGATCGTGCAAACAAAGGTACCATTTTAACATGGAGCATCAGTGGCCTATACTGCTTATAGATTGAGGCCTATATTGGGACAAGTTTAGGAGAGTTTAGCCTGACATTAGGGTTTGTCTTGTGTTGTGCCTTGCATAAATACAATGATCATGACTTCCTCCCCAACTTCATTGATAAGTACAGGGAGCTGCCCTGTCTGTGGTAAGTGAAACACCCATTTTATAATAACTATCTAAAGAGGAAGGCAGCGCTGGATCAACTGTTGGAATTGGTGAAGCCAGTGATTCCCACGGCAGACATCACCTATTTGAAGGCCAAAATTGGTGGCCTGAGGAGCACATATAATAGGGAGAGCAAAAAGGTCCAGGATACCATGAGATCAGGAGCAGCAGCAGATGACGTTTGTGTACCCAGGCTCTGGTATTACCACAGACTGCGGTTTTTGTCAGACCAGACTGAAATCAGGCAATCACTCTCAACCCTTCCTTCCACACTTCCTTCCACCTCAGCTGAGGCTTCCGAAGTCCAACCTGGGCCTTCCACCCAGGAAGATGTGGAGGAGCCCAGCTTGAGCCAGGTATAGCATTGTTCAACATATTTCTTGTCAAAAAATGAGTGATGTTGTCACGTACCTGGTAGGTTTTGAGCCCGAAGTGCAGAGAGAGACCTCCCCTACGGCTCCAACTCTTGTCCCTCTGGAATGGAGACAGAGGACACAGGAGTAAGGAGTGGTATGGGTGCCTGGCAGGATCACCAGTCACCAGAAGTCCAGTAGTGGTGGGAACCTCCGGAACCAGGAACTGAAGAGAAGACTGGAGACTGGAATGCAGACTGAGCCAGGAACCACAGCAGGTAAGTAGGCAGGAACTGGAGTGCTGGACTGGAACCAGGACCAACAGCAGGTAGTAGACTGGATACTGGAACGCTGGACCGGAACCAGGAACAACAGCGAGTAGCAGGCTGGATACTGGAACGCTGGACTGGAACCAGGAACAACAGCAGGTAGCAGGCTGGGTGCTGGAATGCTGGACTGGAACCAGGAACAACAGCAGGTAGCAGGCTGGATACTGGAACTCTGGACTGGAACCAGGAACAACAGCAGGTAGCAGGCTGGATACTGGAGTGCTGGACTGGAACCAGGAACAACAGCAGGTAGCAGGCTGGATACTGGAGTGCTGGACTGGAACCAGGAACAACAGCAGGTAGCAGGCTGGATACTGGAGTGCTGGACTAGAACCAGGAACAACAGCAGGTAGCAGGCTGGTAACAAGTATCAGGCAGAGGAATAGTGAAAACAGGCCGGTGATCGATATCAGGCGGACAGCAGAGGTACCAGGGATCAAACAGGAGAATGGTCAAAGCAAGCCAAAGGGTCAGATGAAGGCGGATAGCTGGATAGTCACAACAGGAAGCCGGGGTCAGGTAACAGAAAGGTTCCGATCAGATCAGGTTTTGGCACACGGAACGCTGTAGAGCAGACAGTGGGGATTGAGTGTGACAGGCAGGTTTAAATAGCCCGCCTGACGCCAACGGGAGCGCGCGCGTGCCCGTGCGTGGAAGTGCCCGTGCGTACGCGCGCATGCGTATTCCAGTGAACCTGGAATGCCAATTACTGGCAGGATCTTCATGACGTTGCCCCACCCAAGGGGCAGCCTCCAGATGCCCTTTTGGGCAAATTTTTATGGAAGGGACCTTTTAAAAGATTGCAACAGACCTTCAGCATGAATATTATCCTCAGGTTCCCAATAATTCTCTTCGGGTCCAAACTCCCTCCGTTTTATCAGGAATTGATTCTGATTACCTCTCCTCCTGTGGTCCAAGATAGATTCCACCTCAAATTCTTCCTCGCCATCTACCAAAATTGGATCAGGAGGATCCAATTCGACCTGGAAATGGATTGAGAATGGAAGGTTTGAGTAAAGACACATGGAACACTGGGTGAAATTTTAACGAATCAGGGAGTTCTAGTTCATATGCCACCTCATTAATTTTCCATCTGACAGGAAATGGTCCTAAGAACTTGGACGCAATTTCTTTGAAGGGCAGGCCAACCTGAGGTTCATCGTAGATAACCATACCTGGTCACCGGGTGCAAGTAACAGTTCACCTCGCCTTTTTTTATCGAAAGTTGTCTTGTTGTATTCCTGGGTCCTGGTCATGGTCTCCTGCAAAACTTGATTATTGGAGGTAAATAAATTAAATTTCTCCTGAACTGCGGGTACTGTACATTCAGGAAGGGAATTAGGTAGAAATGAAGGGTGGAAGCCAAAATTTGCAAAAAATGGAGTCTGTTTGATAGCGGAATGAATGGAATTGTTGTAGGCAAATTCAGCAATGGAAGTACGGAAATCCAATCATCTTGGGCAAAAGAAGAGAAACAGCGTAGGTATTGTTCAAGAGTTTGGTTTGTTCTCTCTGTTTGCCCATTAGTCTGGGGATGGTAGGCAGATGAGAATGAGATCTCAATGTTCAGCGTTTTACACAGAGTCTTCCAGAATTGGGAGGTAAACTGTACCCCCGATCTGAAACAATATTGGCCGGCACCCCATGGAGTCTGATGACTTCTTTAATGAACATTTGTGCTGTTTCTGCAGCTGAGGGGGTACCCTTCATTGGGACAAAGTGGGCCATTTTTGATAGCCGATCTACTATTACAAAGATCGTGGTGTAGCCCCCCGCCAGAGGTAGTTCAACAATAAAGTCTATGGATAACATCTTCCATGGCCTGTCTGGGACAGGCAAAGGTCTTAGTAGTCCCCATGCCTTGGTTTTGTAACCCCATGTTCCTAATACAGGTGGTACAGGATTCCACAAATTTCTTGCAATCCTCACGTAACTGAGGCCACCAAAAGGTACGCTGTACCAGATCGGTGGTCTTAGCTACACCAAAATGCCCAGCCAGTGCATGATCATGACAGAGTTCCAATATAGGTACTCGTAGATCTTCGGGTATATAAATCCTATTCTCGTGCCAAAGTAGCCCATCCTTAACCTGAAGTTCTGGCCCAATGGAAGATCCCAGTCCCTCGGAAGCCTGCTTAATTTGGGAAACAGGTTTCTCTGAAGCAGGAGAAAATTCCCCGGGGACAGGATGGTGTCCGGAGGGGAAACATCTTGGTGTTTGTGGAACATCCTGGATAGGGCATCGGGTTTAGTGTTCTTGGAGCCGGGGCGGTAAGTGACATGAAAAGAGAACCTGGAGAAAAAGAGAGCCCACCTGGCCTGTCATGGCTTCAGCCTCTTTGCAGATCTCAAATACTCCAGGTTCTTATAAGCTGTAAAAATTAAGACTGAATGAGCAGCTCCTTCCAGAAGATAGCGCCACTCCTCTAATGCTGATTTAATTGCCAACAACTCTCTGTCTCCTACATCATAATTTCTCTCTGCCGTGGACAACTTATGAGAGAAGAAGGCCACTGGGTACAGCAGGGCCTTGGTTCCCTGTCTTTGGGACAACACTGCTCCTACCGCAATTTCAGATGCGTCTACTTCAAGCACAAACAGCAGAGAGGAATCTGGATGTTTTAGTATGGAAGCAGAAGTAAAGAGGGCCTTGAGGGTCTCAAAAGCTTTTTGGGCTTCAGCAGACCAGTGAAAATAGGTTCCCTGTTTAGTTAACTGGGTAATGGGTGTGATAATGGCTGAAAACCCCTTAATAAATTTTCGGTAGAAATTGGCAAATCCAACGAATCGTTGGATTCCCTTTTTGTCTGTTGGAACTGGCCAATCTAGTATTGCAGCGATCTTTTGAGGATCCATTTTAATGCCCTTACTAGAGATGATTAACCCCAAAAATGGAATACTTTCCTGTTCAAATTCACACTTCTCTGCCTTTGCATATAAGCCATGCTGTCGAAGCCGAGCCAACATACTTCTGACGTGCCTGCGGTGACATTCAAGGGAAAAAGAGAAGATTAGTATATCGTCTAGGTAGACGATGACAAACAGATCTAGAAAGTCTCGTAAAACATCATTGATGAAGTTTTGGAACGTAGCAGGGGCATTGCACAATCCGAAGGGCATCACCAAGTATTCCAAATGCCCATAGCGGGTACGGAAAGCAGTCTTCCACTCGTCTCCACCCCTGATACGGACCAAATTGTAGGCTCTGCGGAGATCAGGCTTAGTGAATACAGTGGCAGCTCCAAGTCTTTGGAACAATTCTGGTACCAGAGGAAGAGGATAGCGATTTTTTACTGTAATTTTATTTAGTTCACGGTAGTCCACGCATGGTCTAAGGGTATTATCCTTCTTCTGTACAAAGAAGATGCCTGCGCCTGCTGGAGACGTGGACGGGCGAATTAAGCCTTTCTTTAGGTTTTCATCGATATACTCTTTTAATGCCCCTTGTTCTACCTCTGTCAGAGGGAAAATACTTCCGAACGGAATCTCTGCTCCAGGAAGCAACTCAATAGGACAGTCATAGGCCCGGTGGGGAGGTAAGGCCTCTGCCCCCTGTTTACTAAACACATCTAGGAAGTCATGATAAGCCACGGGAATGAATTGATGTAGGCTGGAATCTGTGTCTAGGCAGAGCAAGGTAGTGGCCTTATGAGCATCTTGAAATCTGCAGAACTGCTGACAATAGGAAGAAGAAAAGGTAACCTCTCCTGTGGCCCAGTTGATGTCAGGATTGTGCGCTTGCAACCAAGGCATGCCGAGGATTATGGGAAACAAGGGTGAAACAATGATGTCCAAGCGTAGTAATTCTTGATGAGAGTTAAGTATAGAAACAGGTATAGGAACAGTCTCTTAAATGGCAGGCCTGGATTTGATGGCGGTCCCATCAGCCAGATGAATGGAGAGTCCATAGGCCTTAGTCAATAATGGCGGTTATTTGCAGAGTCTTTCCTGGGAGCTGTAATAAGATAGAGAGAGCAAGATGAGAAGTGTTCTTGGCCAGAGGCACAACATAGTCAGTAGACAGGGAGAGGCACTTACGGAGCTTAAGAGGGCAGTTCCTGACGTAGTGTCCAGGCTCCCCGCAGTACAGACACAAATTATTCATCCGACGACGTTGACGCTCCTCCTGGGTGAGAGAAGGCCGGAGGACCCCCAGTTGCATAGGCTCAGGTGGGTTAAACGTGGAGGTAGATGGTGTCAGTGAAGTATGATTTGGAACCTTTGGAAGCACCCAAGTTGGGCGAGAAGGTCCCATAGCTCTTTCTGCCCTACGTTTCCTTAAGCGTCGATCGATCTGAATGGCTAGATCAATCAAGGCATTCAGAGTCTGTGGTATACCAACCCTGGCCAACTCATCCTTTAAAGAATCAGAAAGTCCCATTCGGAATAGATAGCGGAGGGCCGCATCATTCCAGTTTGTGTCTGCACTCCACCTTTTGAATTCAGCCACATAGTCTTCTGCTGCCCTGCGACCCTGCTGAAGGGTGTGCAGTGCAGTTTTTGCAGTCACAGAAAGCTGGGGGTCTTCATATAACTGGGCCAACGCGTCGAAGAAGGTGGTGAGATTGGTCAGGGATACGTCCTTTTGTTCCAAGAGGCGATGGGCCCAGGTTTGGGGGTCGCCTGTAAGTAGGGAAATCACAAAGCCCACCTTGGTGGCCTCCAGGGAAAAGGTATGTGGCTGAAGAGCAAAAAATAGTTCACAGGAATTGTGAAAGGCCCTGAATTTATGTCGATCTCGGGAGAATCATTCAGGTGTCGGAACTCTGGGTTCTGGAGGGAGAATCACCACCATTGGGGAAGGCCCAGCTGAAGAAGCGGAAGCAGGAGGGACTCCCTGGACCCCGGTAGGGTTAGACAAGGTTAATACCCGTTCTTCCAGCCGGGTGTATCCTTGCTGCAGATTCTTGACTGCTTCAGTCAATACTGCCAGGTGTGCACATAGTTCCTCCATGGGAGAGGTTCACTGCTCAGGCTCAGACATGGCTGTCTGCTACTGTCACGTACCTGGTAGGTTTTGAGCCCGAAGTGCAGAGAGAGACCTCCCCTACGGCTCCCACTCTCGTCCCTCTGGAATGGAGACAGAGGACACAGGAGTAAGGAGTGGTATGGGTGCCTGGCAGGATCAACAGTCACCAGAAGTCCAGGAGTGGTGGGAACCTCCGGAACCAAAAACTGAAGAGAAGACTGGAGACTGGAACGCAGACTGAGCCAGGAACCACAGCAGGTAAGTAGGCAGGAACTGGAGCACTGGACTGGAACCAGGACCAACAGCAGGTAGCAGACTGGATACTGGAACGCTGGACCAGAACCAGGAACAACAGCAGGTAGCAGGCTGGATACTGGAACGCTGGACTGGAACCAGGAACAACAGCAGGTAGCAGGTTGGGTGCTGGAACGCTGGACTGGAACCAGGAACAACAGCAGGTAGCAGGCTGGATACTGGAACGCTGGACTGGAACCAGGAACAACAGCAGGTAGCAGGCTGGATACTGGAGTGCTGGACTGGAACCAGGAACAACAGCAGGTAGCAGGCTGGATACTGGAGTGCTGGACTGGAACCAGGAACAACAGCAGGTAGCAGGCTGGATACTGGAGTGCTGGACTGGAACCAGGAACAACAGCAGGTAGCAGGCTGGCAACAAGTATCAGGCAGAGGAATAGTCAAAACAGGCCGGTGGTCGATATCAGGCGGACAGCAGAGGTACCAGGGATCAAACAGGAGAATGGTCAAAGCAAGCCAAAGGGTCAGATGCAGGCGGATAGCTGGATAGTCACAACAGGAAGCCGGGTCAGGTAACAGAAAGGTTTAGATCAGATCAGGTTTTGGCACACAGAACGCTGTAGAGCAAAGAGCGGGGATTGAGTGTGACAGGCAGGTTTAAATAGCCCACCTGACGCCAACGGGATGCGGTAGCGCCTGCGGCCATGTTCCAGTGAGCCTGGAACGCCGATTACTGGCAGGATCTTCATGACAGATGTTAACTAGATGTTATTATTGATCACTAATTTCTGATTTAACAAAGTGGTTTACATATCAATAGACAGTAGTAGCCAAAAATGATTGGGATGACAATGAAAAATGCTGGGGTCAGAAGGATAGTCTTTTCTATTTGTTAACATTCAATTTGCAACAGTCATGAGCTAAAAATTGTGTGTGATTGATGACCAAAAAACTAAAACTATGTCCCATTTTCATACACAGGAAAGTCTCAGCCAGGAGGAGGGTGTGGAAAGTCTCAGCCAGGAGGTGGCAGGGGAAAGTGGCAGCCAGGAGGTGGCCATGGAAAGTGGCAGCCAGGAGGTGGCCGTGCCTAGTAGCCTGACCGAATTGCAGGTCCCTCCCCTACACCTTCCAACAAAAAGCCCCAGGAAGAGGAGGAACATGGAGAAGTCAGTGCTTGGTTTGATTCGGCAGGCTACTATGGCCCTCACAAACACCCCTAATGTCCAGGAGGCCTTTGTGTGTATGACGGCCAGTAAGATGCAGGAAATGGAGGTGGGCCAACGCTTCATTAGTGAGGAGCTCATATTTCAGGTCCTAAATTTTAAAGGCTTATATGCAAGTTATTGTCATAAAAAGTGTTTGGGGACCTGGGTCCTGCCCCAGGGGACATGGATCTTTACAGGCATACTATAGACACCCCTCAGGTACGAAAATAAAGGAATATTACACTTTTATTGTTTCACTTTAAGCATTAATAAAATCACTGCTCCTGAAAAAACGTCCGTTTTTAAAACTTTTTTTGCATTGATCCATGTCCCCTGGGGCAGGACCCAGGTCCCCAAACACTTTTTATGACAATACCATGCATATAAGCCTTTAAAATTAGCAATTTTGATTTCTCCCATAGACTTTTAAAAGGTGTTCCGCGGCTTTCGAATTTGCCGTGAACACCCAATGACAGCAGTGTGCAGCAGCACAGATGATGATGACACCTCACTGACACAACACGTCCCCTCCTGAGTCACAGTGACAGTCACTTTCCAAACCAAGCAGTCCCTCCAGTCCACTCCAGTCTAAACAGCACTGACGGTCCCGGTCCCAGCCTGCCTTGCTCCCATACCGCAGACCCGCACACGAGGCTCTGGCCGCTCTGCTTGGCTCCATTGCACCATGACATCACACGACATGCTCAGGCACCACCTCCGCCAGAGCTGCCCGATCACACTGTAGAAGGTACTCGGATGGTCTCGGTCGGCTCCGGACCAAGCAGAGCGCCACAGCCATATTTTTTACTGGCAACCTTTTACTGGCATTTACTGGCAGGAGAAAATTGCCTGTTTTTTACTGGCTGCCAGAAAAAAAAATACTGACGATTGGCAACACTATGCTGTGTGTACATTAATAAGGAAAAAAATGAACCTAAATGATTTTTGGCTGCAATATAACAAAGAGTGAAAAATTTAAGGGGGTCTGAATACTTTCTGCCCCCACTGTATGTCATCTGCTGCTGCTCCCGATCTCTCGGAGTCCTGGACCGGATTGTGCTCCCTATTAAATTGACTCCTCAGGTTACCAATTTGGCCTGTCAAATAATTGATGTCTGCCCTGGGGTACAAAGGCTTTGCCAATTTCAACAGTTTATCCAGCGTTGCCTTCCTCTTTATTTTGTTATGACCCCTAATAAATTTCTTTTTTTTTTTTTTTACAAATCCTTGGCTATGTGTTTTAGTTCAAAAAGGACAGTTTGTTTGTGAGTAGGCAGGTACATTTCAAAAATACAATGTCAAATTAACAAGGGACACCAACCAACCTCTTTGAGGTTAAAAAATACAAGATAATAATGGTGTTGTGGTAACTTGACACACAAAACGACAAAAAATACTATGGAGATCACTAGAAAAAAAAATCAGGAGATCTTGATAGGAAAAAAAAAAAGTAGATCACTCTAAAAAAAATTAAAAACATTATTCTGGAGATCTGTCGCAAAAAAAAAAGACTATTCAGGAGATTACAAGAAATAATAACGAAATCAGTTTGTCAGAACTCTGTGTGAATATCAGCAGCAAAACAACTTCATTATTCTAGCATTATAAAGAAGAAGAGAATGCGCTGCATTGAAATATTTAAAAATTTGCAGCTTGACGAATGTGCTATCTCCATTACGAACGCTAGTTTTACCAGACCGAGCGATTCCGTCTTGTACTTGATTCTGAGCATGCGTGGAATTTTGTGCCTCGGACCTGTGTACACACGCTCAGAATTTCCGACAACAACGCTTTTTGTCGGAAAATTTGAGAACCTGCTCTCAAACAGTTGTTGTCGGAAATTCCGACAGCAAATGTCCGATGAAGCATACACACGGTCGGAATTTCCGACAACACGCTCACATCGAACATTTCCCGTCAGAAAATCCGATCGTGTGTACACCCATAAGTGTAGTGTGAGTATTGTGTAGTGTGAGTATAGTGTAGTGTGTCAGTGTAGTGTGAGTACAGTGTTTCAGTATAGTATAGTGTCAGTGTAGTGTGAGTGCAGTGTTAGGGTAGTGCAGTGTTTAAAACAACATTACATAACATTTAGTGCTGTATACAGTGCTGTATACCCCTTTTTTATTTTTTGCTGTGTTTTTTTCTTGTCCCGTGCCTGCCCCCTTTTTTTAAGATGTCAGATGCAGTTTTTCTGACTGTGATGCTGTTAATCCCCTTTTTTAATGTTTTTATTTTTATTTTTTTATAGTTTTTACTTTTCTCTAAATTTAAAGTGCACAAAAGATCACTTTTTAGTGAATAAAATGGATCCAATTACACATTTCCCAGTAGCTATTAAATGTTGGTAATAAAGCCCCCATCATGTCTGGGAGGCCAACAAGGAGAGGAAGATGTTCCCATGCCACTATGAGGGGCCAGAAGTGTCTGTGTCTACAGGCAAAGGTGGACGTGGTCCATCCCCAGGCAGGGCAGGTTTTTTTCTGTTTAGTGATGTTGCCTGTGCTATCCAGCCACGCTATGCAGAGGAGGTGGTGGACTGGCTTACTAGACAATCCTCATTCTCAATTATTTGAACACATTGTCAGTCACTTGCTTCTTGACGATGCATAGGTATTACTTAATTCTGATGTTGGTATTGAGGTTGAGGAAGGGAGTAACATGAGCCCACAAAGAGGGGGGAACACTGATAAACAACAAATTGGCAGTCATATTCCCCCAGCCACAGCGTATTGCCAAATTGGTTCCAGTGATGATTAGGATGAAGGGGGTGATGATGATGTCACTGACGTGACTTGGGTGCCGGATAGAGCAGAGGAGGAAAGTGAGGGGGAGGCACAACCCCAATGAGGCAGGGTGTCCTCCAGAGGCAGCCATCATGGAACAGTAGAGAGCAGCCACCCTATTCCATCAAATTGTGGTGCTGTTATCTCCCAGACCACTTCCCACAGGTCAGCTGTGTGGGCCTTTTTTAGCACATGTGGAGCTGATGGCACTCTTGCAATCTGCAATCTCTGCCGCAAGCAAATCAAGTGTGGCAAAAACAGCAGCCATTTTGGTACTACATGCTTGCAAAGGTATTTAATCTTCCACCACTCAGCCCATTGGCAAGAGCACCTGAAAGTCACACAAAACAAACACAATTTTTCCCCTCCTCGCTGCTCACCTTTTATGTCTACCCCGCTATATCTCATGACCTCTCAGCAGGTCCACTGACAGGGATGATGGTATAGTACAGGGTGTCACAGGTCCTTGCAACACGTCTGCCAGAAGCTCACCACCGGTTGTAGAGTATAGCAGGCAAATTTCTCTGCATCAAAAAATTTAAAAAAAATACACTTCCTGCCACCCACATGCCCAGCATATAAATGTTCAAATTGCTGACTTTACAACTCCCGCCTTTCTGTCTGGTGTATTCCTGCCCTCTTTCATGAACTTTCAAAATGTGCTGTACCAAAATGGCAGGTTCGCAGTAACTATTTATTTGCACATAAGGCCATTCCAA
The DNA here is from genome assembly GCA_037952835.1 of Lithobates septentrionalis. NCBI lineage: Eukaryota > Metazoa > Chordata > Amphibia > Anura > Ranidae > Lithobates > Lithobates septentrionalis. The sequence continues at coordinate 1,660,730 of JBBDGP010000009.1, forward strand.
CAATGATGTTTTGGCATCATTGGGCAAGGCAGTCGGCAGCAAGGTTCACCTTACTGCTGACATGTGGTCCATCAAGCATGGTCAGGGACGATATATTTTGTTCACAGCACACTGGGTAACTTTGCTTGCAACTAGGAAGGATGCAGGACAGGAGTCAGTGCTGGAGCTTGTTTTCCCGCCACATCTCCATACAGCTGGTTGCGATGATGCGAGACCTGTCAGCTCCACACCTGTAGCCATTTTAGGTGGTCATACACAGCCAGTGTTCTGTTGGCTAAAATTCAGCGGGAATCTCCACCTGCCCATAAATTCCCTGATTTGTGACATGCCCACCAGGTGGAACTCAACTTTGACAATGCTGCAGCGGCTGCGCATGCAGCAGAGGGTCATCAACGAGTACCTGTGTGAGTATGGCACAAGGACAGGCTCAGGAGAGCTTGGAGAAGTACGTGGCTGGGAGAAAGCAGTTCTAGATAGTGTAATCCTCAGTGATTCTGCTTCTCATAAGTCTGCAAACTTGCGGTGCATGGGCTCCCAAAGCCTGCAAAAGGACCCAAGAATTTGTGGCATCAAGGAGAAGGATCATTATTGGTTGGCAACTCACCTTGACCACCGTTACAAGGGGAAAGCCTCAAACCTCATCCTGCCCTCACACAGGGAGCACAGGATGAAATATCTTGAGGACACCTTAAAGAGGAGTTTATGTAACACCTTTCCAGACTCTGGAAGGTTACAGTCTCATGGAAAAGGTAGTTTTGAGGTTTCTGTTGGTCAAAGGAGGAGCGGTGGAGAAGGGGGCTGCCTAAGCAATGCATTTAGCGGTGGAGAAGGGGGCTGCCTAAGCAATGCATTTAAAAAAAATGTTTAGTTCTCAGCGCCAGGGGTTTTAAGCTTCCATATCCCATTGGCAGCATCTGCATCATATGATGGAAGATTATCTAGGGGTGAAAATAGACATGGAGAGCTTTCCGGTAGACGATCCACTGCGTTACTGGGTCCTGAGAATAGACCACTGGCCAGAACTTGCCAAGTATGCAATTGAGCTGCTGGGCTGCCCTGCATTCAGCGTGCTTTCCGAAGGGGCATTCCGAAGTGCTGCCGGAGGTTTTGTGACAGATAAAAGAGCGTGTCTGTTGCCCAGGTTGACATTTATCAAGAAGAATCAGTCCTTGATTAGCAACAGCTATCAAACCCCTAATGCCGATATCGCTAAATAAAAGTTTTTGGGAACTGGGATCTCTGCAAGACTGTCTAGGCTGCCTAGCTTTGTGGGTGTTGATTTTATCTTGAAGTAATTTTTTGGTACAGTTTCATGGGCACAATTAACACCCAAAGACCAATTTTTCCACTCCTGTTTGACAGGTGCATATCATTTTAATTTTTTAACAGCAAGGCCAATTCTTGCTTTCATCAAATGTACCTTTATAGGGTTAAGGTGTGAAGGCACCATCAACACCCAAAGCCCAATTTTTCCGCACCTGTTTGACAGATGCACATACTTAAAATTTTTTACAGGAAGGCCATTTCCTGTTCTCTCTGGCGGTGTGTTCTTGGCGCATTCCGCGGGGAGATTTTTTCTTTCTTTCACTGGTCTGTGGATCAGAATGAGTTTGCCACTAAACCCAAATCTATTCCTTAACCACTTGCTGACCACCGCACAATGATATACCTCGACAGAATGGCACGGGCAGGCATATGGGCGTACATGTACGTCCCTGCTTTCCAGCGGGCGTGGGGGCCCGATCGGGCCCCCCCATGCCTGCAGCGGTCAGCTTCGTTCCAGGAGCGATCTGTGCTGAGGGGGAGGCCACCGATTCATGGCCACCCCCTCGTGAAAGCTCCTGACGAATGAGAAGCTTCCTCTGCTTCTGAAACTGTAAACAGAAGCAGAGGAAGTGATGTCATCTCTCCTCGTGCAGCCTTTTCGTTCCGGAGCCTGAGGAGAGAAGACATCACAGTGAGTAATGCCCCGTACACACGGTCGGATTTTCCGATGGAAAATGTCCGATCGGAGCGTGTTGTCGGAAATTCCGACCGTGTGTGGGCTCCATCGGACATTTTCCATCGGATTTTCCGACACACAAAGTTGGAGAGCAGGAGATAAAATTTTCCGACAACAAAATCCGATCGCGTCAATTCCGACCGTGTGTGGCCTGTTCCGACGCACAAAGTGCCACGCAAGCTCAGAAGAAATTCCGACACGGAACAGCTCCTTCTGGTTAACTTAGCATTCGCAATGGATACAGCACTTTCGTCACGCTGCAATGTTAAAAATGGTTTAATACAGCGCACTCTCTTCTTCTTTATAATGTGACAAGAATTAAGTAGTTTTGATGCTCATATTCACACACACTTCTCACAAACTTATTTTGTTACTATTTTTCGGGATTCCCTCAATATATTTTGATTTCTCACATCTGACAACATTATTTTGTTGTGGTTTTTTGTTTTTTTTTTTACTTTAATGTAGATTGTTTTTTTTGTGTTTGTATTTTTTTGAAGGGTGTTATTTTTTTGGGGGATTTTTATTTGTACTCCCGAAAATGTTTGTGTGTGTTTTTTGTGTCGAGTTACCACAACACCATTGATATGTTGTTCTATTTAATCTGTAGGAGATTGTTTGGTGTTGTTGTCCCTTGTTATTTTCACATTTTATGTTAGAAATGTACCTGAATCGTCACCAACAAACTGTCATTTTTGGATTAAAACACACATAGGAGAGTATAATTTTCCCCAAAAAAAATTTATTAAGGGCTCACAACTAAACAAAGAGGGAGGCAACGCTGGAGAAACTGCAGAAATGGGCGAAGCCTTGGACCCCCAGGGCAGACATTAAACTATTTTCAAGCAAAATTGGTGGGCTGAGGAGTCCATATCTAAGGGAGTGCAGTCTGGTCCAGAAGTCCCAGAGATCCGGAAAGCAGCAGATGACATCTGTGTCCCCAGGCTGTGGTCATACGAGAGACTGCAGCTTTTGTCAGACCAGACTGAACCCAGGGCAATCACTCTCTGGTCTTCCTTCCACGCTTCCTTCCACGCGGTGGCTCTGGTGGTGGAGTTGTGGCAGCAGGAGGAGGAGGAGGAGGATGGTCCAACTCAATGACGTTGGTCTTGGGTATTAGTTCCCCACTCACCCCCTTACGTAGGACTTTATACAGAAGGTCCTCACACAGCCTGCATTGACCCTCCTGCATGCCCTGCAGTTTTGTGGCAGCCATGCAGGCAAAGGCCTCTTCAGGAGTGGGGAAGGCTCGGAGGGACACAGAAGCCTCCTGAATAGGGATGAGCCGAACACCCCCCGGTTCGGTTCGCACCAGAACCCGCGAACGGACCGAAAGTTCGCACGAACGTTAGAACCCCATTGACGTCTATGGGACTCGAACGTTCGAAATCAAAAGTGCTCATTTTAAAGGCTAATTTGCATGGTATTGTCCTAAAAAGGGTTTGGGGACCCGGGTCCTACCCCAGGGGACATGTATCAATTCAAAAAAAACTTTTAAAAACGGCCGTTTTTTCGGGAGCAGTGATTTTAATGATGCTTAAAGTAAAAAAAAAAAGTGAAATATTCCTTTAAATATCGTACCTGGGGGGTGTCTATAGTATGCCTGTAAAGTGACGCGTGTTTCCCATGTTTAGAACAGTCCCTGCACCAAATGTCATTTTTAAAGGAAAAAATCTCATTTAAAACTGCTTGCGGGTTTAATGTCATGTCGGGTCATGGCAATATGGATGAAAATCAGTGAGACAAACGGCATGGGTACCCCCCAGTCCATTACCAGGCCCTTTGGGTCTTGTATGGATATTAAGGGGAACCCCGCACCCAAATTAAAATAAGGAAAGGTGTGGGGCCACCAGGCCCTATATACTCTGAACAGCAGTATACAGGCGGTGCAAGCAAGACAGGGACTGTAGGTTTGTTGTTAAGTAGAATCTGTTTGTAATTTTGAACATTTTTAACGTGTTTAGCTCCAGCCAAAAAATCTTTTCTAAGCTTTTTGGAAAACATAGGGAAGGGTTATCACCCCTGTGACATTTGTTTTGCTGTCTTTCCTCCTCTTCAGAAGATTTCACCTCACTTTTTTGTCCCAATGAAAAATGTTTTTTGAAAATTTGGGTTTTTTTGTGGAACAAGGATTGGAAAGCATCAGTGGAAAGGAGAAATTGTTTTCCCATATTAACTCTTACAGGAGAGAATTTCCCTTCCTAGGGGTAGATTGCATCTCACTTCCTGTTGTCTCCTTCCGTTTGCAAGTAGGAGTCGTTTGTAAGTTAGATGTTTGAAAGTAGGGTCCTGCCCTATATACTCAGCAGAAATTTGGGCCTTAGGTGTTGCTGTGGCCACAACACTGTAAGCCCTCACAGGGCCCTGCTGTGAAATATTAGATCAAGAATTGTAATTACATGCCCCTGTTGAACAGGAGCTGAAAAATTAGGCCTTAGGCACTGGTGCTGGTGCCACAACACTGCAACCCCTCACAGACACTCTAGTTGGAACGCAGGAACGAGCCCTGCTGCAAAGTATTGCTTCAAAAATTGTAATTACACGCCCCTGTTAGACAGGGGCAGAAAAATTGGGCCTTAGGCACTGGTGCTGGTGCCACAACACTGCAACCCCTCACAGACACTCTAGTTGGAACGCAGGAACGAGCCCTGCTGCAAAGTATTGCATCAAAAATTGTAATTACACGCCCCTGTTAGACAGGGGCAGAAAAATTGGGCCTTAGGCACTGGTGCTGGTGCCACAACACTGCAACCCCTCACAGACACTCTAGTTGGAACGCAGGAACGAGCCCTGCTGCAAAGTATTGCATCAAAAATTGTAATTACACGCCCCTGTTAGACAGGGGCAGAAAAATTGGGCCTTAGGCACTGGTGCTGGTGCCACAACACTGCAACCCCTCACAGACACTCTAGTTGGAATGCAGGAACGAGCCCTGCTGCAAAGTATTACATCAAAAATTGTAATTACACGCCCCTGTTAAACAGGGGCTGAAAAATTGTGCCTTAGGCACTGGTGGTGGCGCCCAGAACCAAAAATGTTCTTACAAGCTATCAGCGTGATGATTGAGGAGGAAGAGGATAATTACTCAGGGATAGTCACTCAGCATCAGCATAGGCAGTCTTTGAAGGGATCTGAGATTTCAAAAAAAATTATTCGGTTACATCAGCATCAGGTGCTTGGTAGCTGGTGGTGATCCAAAACTGATTCATTTTTATGAAGGTCAGCCGATCGACCGAGTCAGTGGACAGACGCACCCTGTGATCGGTTACCACGCCTCCAGCAGCACTGAATGTGCGTTCCGAAAGAACGCTGGATGCAGGACAGGCCAGTAGCTCAATTGCATACTGTGCAAGCTCTGGCCAGTGATCCATCCTCAAGACCCAGTAACCCAGAGGATTTTCGGTGGGAAAGGTGTCCAAGTCTGATCTTGCCCCTAGGTATTCCTGCACCATGTAAAACAGACGCTGGCGATGGTTGCTGGAACCGATCATACCTTGGGGCTGCGGACCAAAAAATTGTCTGAACGCATCGGTCAGACGGCCACCTTCTCCACCGCTCCTTCTTTGACTGACCGAAGCCTCAGCAACACGTTGTCCAGAAACAGGAGTTTGTAACCTCCCAGTCTCTGGGAACGCGTTGCACAGACCTTTCTGCAAGGCCTCCCGAAGATGTTTCATCCTCTGCTCCCTCTGCAATGGCAAGATAAGGTCCGCAACCTTACCCTTGTAACGTGGATCAAGGAGGGTTGCCAGCCAGTATTGGTCCTTCTCCTTGATACCACGAATACGAGGATCCTTACGCAGGCTTTGCAGGATCAGGGAGGCCATGCAGCGTAGGTTTGCTGAGGCATTCGGTCCGGAGTCCTCTGGGTCACTAAGGACAACAACGTCCGCAGCCACCTCCTCCCAGCCACGTACAAGTCCATGTGTTCCTTGGGACTGATCCCTTAAAGATTGCTGCTGATGCTGAGTGCCAGGCTCCACCTCCATACTGACACAATCTTCCTCCTCCTCCTCCTCCTCCTCGTCCTCTTCCTGTGTGATCGGCGGGCACGCAGGAACACTGTCTGGATAAAGGGGGCCTTGAGAGCTAAGGAAGTCCTCCTCTTCCTGCCTCTGTTCTGCCTCAAGTGCCCTGTCCATTATTCCACGCAGCGTGTGCTCCAACAGGTGGACAAGGGGGACAGTGTCACTGATGCATGCACTGTCAGTGCTCACCATCCTCGTGGCCTCCTCGAATGGTGACAGGACAGTGCATGCATCCCTGATCATGGCCCACTGGCGTGGGGAAAAAAAAACAAGCTCCCCTGACCCTGTCCTGGTGCCATAGTCGCACAGGTACTCATTGATGGCCCTCTGCTGCGTGTGCAGCCGCTGCAGCATGGCCAACGTTGAGTTCCACCTGGTGGGCATGTCACAGATTAGGCGGTTCTTGGGCAGGTTAAACTCCTTTTGGAGGTCCGTCAGCCGAGCACTGGCATTATATGACCGGCGGAAAGGCACACAGACTTTCCTGGCCTGCCTCAGGACATCCTGTAAGCCCGGGTACCTGCCCAAGAACCGCTGCACCACCAAGTTAAGGACGTGAGCCAAACAGGGCACATGGGTCATTTGTCCCTGTCGGAGGGCAGAGAGGAGGTTGGTGCCATTGTCGCAAACCACCATTCCTGCCTTAAGTTGGCGTGGCGTCAACCACCTCTGAACCTGCCCCTGCAGAGCTGACAGAACCTCTGCCCCAGTGTGGCTCCTGTCCCCCAAGCACACCAGCTCAAGCACCGCATGGCATCTTTTGGCCTGCGTACTTGCGTAGCCCCTTGAACGCCTACGGAGCACCGCTGGTTCCGAGGAAGAGGCCATGGAGGAAGAAGAAGAGGAGGGGGTGGAGGAGAGAGGTGTGTCACAATCAGCATTTTGGAGGCGTGGTGGCGGAACAACCTCCAACACTACTGCACCTTGTCCTGCATCCTTCCCAGCTGCCAGCAGAGTCACCCAATGCGCCGTGAAACTTAGGTAACGTCCCTGTCCATGCCTGCTGGACCATGAGTCAGCGGTAATATGCACCTTACCGCTGACCGCCCTGTCCAGCGAGGCATGGACATTGCCTTCCACATGCCGGTAGAGAGCCAGAATCGCCTTCCGTGAGAAAAAGTGGCGTTTGGGTACCTGCCACTGAGGAACCGCACATTCCACAAACTCACGGAAGGGGGCAGAGTCTACCAACTGAAAAGGCAGCAGTTGAAGTGCTAGCAATTTTGCCAAGCTAGCATTCAACCGCTGGGCATGTGGATGGCTGGGAGCAAACTTCTTTCGGCGGTGCAGCAGCTGGGGCAGGGAAATTTGCCTGGTACAATCTGACGTCGGTGTACCAAAAGCAGATTGCCCACAAGTACTTGGCTGTGACACACCTAATTCTACACCTTCATTCCTCTCACTGCAGGTCTCAGAGAGGACTGAAGGTCTAGTGGGGTTGGAAATCTCAGCTGATGAGGAGCAAGGAGAGATCCTCTTTGTTCTTTGGTGTGGGTCTTTTAGATACGCTTGCCAACGAACTGCATGGCAGGTCAACATATGTCTGGTCAAGCATGTGGTACCCAAGCGGGAGATGTTTTGGCGAGATACGCTTGAGACATATGTTGCAAATAGCAGCGGTGCGATCTGATGCACTCGTCTCAAAAAAGGCCCACACCAAAGAACTTTTTGAATAACGCGCAGAGACTGCAGCGCCCTGCACATGTGGAGCTTTGGGGTGTGATGCAGTCAATGTGCTGCCCTTAGGCTGGCCCCTGGAGGGCATCCTGCCTCGTTGGTGATGTGCCGCCTCCTCCTCCTCCTCCTCCTCTCTCCTATCAGGCACCCACGTTGAGTCAGTGACCTCATCATCCCCTCCCTCCTCATCACTGGAGCAAACCTGGCAGTATGCTGCAGCAGGGGGAGCATGACTGCCAGATTGCTGTCCTTCTTGGGCACCCCCTCTGTCCGTGCTCATGTTACTGCCTTCATCGAGCTCAGTATCATCATCAGAGCCTTCCAAACGCTGGGCATCCTCCTGGAGCATGTACCCAACACTGTGGTCAAACAGTTCGAGGGAATCCTCAGGAGGACATGATGGAGCTAGGAAAGGAGTCACTGATGACATTGAGCTGAGGGAAGAGGCCGCTGCTTTGCCAGACAAAGCACCCTGGGCATGGGTGAGAGAGGATGAGGAGGATGAGGACGGCTTGGTCATCCACTCGACCAAGTCTTCCGCATGTTGCGGCTCAACACGGCCAGCTGCCGAAAAAAAGGCCAAGCGTGTCCCATGGCCACGTGCTGATGAGGATGCACCGTCTCCACGACCAGCACTAGACACAGAGCCTGCTTGCCCTCTCTTATTGGCTTGTGACTGTCTGCCTCTCCTTCTTGGCCTTCCAGACATACTAATGGCCTGTAGCTGCACTAAGCTGGGATAGAACACCTGTAATTTTCTTCAGGTAGCTTTATATACTGTAACCAGACAAGCCTGCCTGTCAGTAGGAAGATAACAGGAACGGATCTAGCTGAACACTGTGAGCAGGACGCACTGTACTAAATGTAAATAGTCTAGCTGCCTGACTGTGGTACTAATAGGATCAAATAGAACACCTGTAATTTTCTTCAGGTAGCTTTATATACTGTAACCAGACAAGCCTGCCTGTCAGTAGGAAGATAACAGGAACGGATCTAGCTGAACACTGTGAGCAGGACGCACTGTACTAAATGTAAATAGTCTAGCTGCCTGACCGTGGTACTAATAGGATCAAATAGAACACCTGTAATTTTCTTCAGGTAGCTTTATATACTGTAACCAGACAAGCCTGCCTGTCAGTAGGAAGATAACAGTAACGGATCTAGCTGAACACTGTGAGCAGGACGCACTGTACTAAATGTAAATAGTCTAGCTGCCTGACCGTGGTACTAATAGGATCAAATAGAACACCTGTAATTTTCTTCAGGTAGCTTTATATACTGTAACCAGACAAGCCTGTCTGTCAGTAGGAAGATAACAGGAACGGATCTAGCTGAACACTGTGAGCAGGACGCACTGTACTAAATGTAAATAGTCTAGCTGCCTGACCGTGGTACTAATAGGATCAAATAGAACACCTGTAATTTTCTTCAGGTAGCTTTATATACTGTAACCAGACAAGCCTGCCTGTCAGTAGGAAGATAACAGGAACGGATCTAGCTGAACACTGTGAGCAGGACGCACTGTACTAAATGTAAATAGTCTAGCTGCCTGACCGTGGTACTAATAGGATCAAATAGAACACCTGTAATTTTCTTCAGGTAGCTTTATATACTGTAACCAGACAAGCCTGCCTGTCAGTAGGAAGATAACAGGAACGGATCTAGCTGAACACTGTGAGCAGGACGCACTGCACTAAATGTAAATAGTCTAGCTGCCTGACCGTGGTACTAATAGGATCAAATAGAACACCTGTAATTTTCTTCAGGTAGCTTTATATACTGTAACCAGACAAGCCTGCCTGTCAGTAGGAAGATAACAGGAACCGATCTAGCTGAACACTGTGAGCAGGACGCACTGCAATCAATGTAAATAGTCTAGAAGATAACAGGAACGGATCTAGCTGAACACTGTGAGCAGGACGCACTGCACTAAATGTAAATAGTCTAGAAGATAACAGGAACGGATCTAGCTGAACACTGTGAGCAGGACGCACTGCACTAAATGTAAATAGTCTAGAAGATAACAGGAACGGATCTAGCTGAACACTGTGAGCAGGACGCACTGCACTAAATGTAAATAGTCTAGAAGATAACAGGAACGGATCTAGCTGAACACTGTGAGCAGGACGCACTGCACTAAATGTAAATAGCAGGAACGGATCTAGCTGAACACTGTGAGCAGGACGCACTGCACTAAATGTAAATAGCAGGAACGGATCTAGCTGAACACTGTGAGCAGGACGCACTGCACTAAATGTAAATAGCAGGAACGGATCTAGCTGAACACTGTGAGCAGGACGCACTGCACTAAATGTAAATAACAGGAACGGATCTAGCTGAACACTGTGAGCAGGACGCACTGCACTAAATGTAAATAGTCTAGAAGATAACAGGAACGGATCTAGCTGAACACTGTGAGCAGGACGCACTGCACTAAATGTAAATAGCAGGAACGGATCTAGCTGAACACTGTGAGCAGGACGCACTGCACTAAATGTAAATAGCAGGAACGGATCTAGCTGAACACTGTGAACAGGACGCACTGCACTAAATGTAAATAGCAGGAACGGATCTAGCTGAACACTGTGAGCAGGACGCACTGCACTAAATGTAAATAGCATGAACGGATCTAGCTGAACACTGTGAGCAGGACGCACTGCACTAAATGTAAATAGTCTAGAAGATAACAGGAACGGATCTAGCTGAACACTGTGAGCAGGACGCACTGCACTAAATGTAAATAGTCTAGAAGATAACAGGAACGGATCTAGCTAAACTGAATACAGTGTATATATATATATGCAACACCTGGGATGCATATATATACACAATACACTGTAAGTGCAGCTAACTGACTGACTGTTCTGCCTAATCTATCTAACTCAAATCAAATGACACTGTCTCTCTCTCTCTCTATCTCTCAGCACACCGGAACACACACTACACAGGGCCGCCGTGCAGGCGGCCTTATATAGTGTGGGGCGTGTACTAAATCCCCTGAGCCATAATTGGCCAAAGCCACCCTGGCTTTGGCCAATTACAGCTCTCTCTACTGACGGCGCTGTGATTGGCCAAGCATGCGGGTCATAGTGCATGCTTGGCCAATCATCAGCCAGCAATGCACTGCGATGCCGCAGTGAATTATGGGCCGTGACGCGCCACACGAATTTGGCGCGAACGGCCCATATCGTTCGCAATTCGACGGACGGTCGAACAGCCGATGTTCGAGTCGAACATGGGTTCGACTCGAACACGAAGCTCATCCCTACTCCTGAATCAGCCTGAGCGCAGAATCATGCACTGGAGTCGTCTTCCTGGCTCTTTTATATGGAAGGCGGAGGGGAGGAACCTGTGATTCTGTCAGGCTGCGACTGGTCCCAGGCTACTCTTGGCTGACACTTAGCCCCGCCTCCTCCTGGATGCCACTAATCCCCGCCTCCTCCTGACTGCCACATTCCACAGTCTCCTCCAGGCTGAGGTCTTCCTGTGTATGAAAAAGGGACATAGTTTCAGTATTTTATTCATCAATCACACACAATTTTCACCTCCTGACTGTTGCAAATTGAATGTTAACAAATATAACAGACTATCCTTCTGAGCCCAGCATTTTTCATTCTTGTCCCAATTTTGGGTGCCCACTACTGTCTATTGATATGTAAAACCCCATTTTTCAATCAGCAATTAGTGATCAATAATAACATCTAATAAACATAATTTATTTATTGCCCAGAAATGAGTAGAACAATGCTATACCTGACTCCAGCTGGGCTCCTCCACTTCTTCCTGGCTGGAAGGCCCAGGTTGGACATTGGAAGCCTCAGCTGGGGTGGAAGAAAGCGTGGAAGGAAGAGTGGAGAGGGATTCCCTGACTTCAGTGTGGTCTGACAGAAATCACAGTCTCTCATAGTACCACAGCCTGGGGACATAAACGTCATCTGCTGCAGCTCCGGATCTCTGGGAATCTTTGACCTTCTTGTGCTCCCTAAGATAAGTGCTCCTCAGGCCACCAATTTTGCTTTTTAAATAGGGGATGGTTGCTGTGGGGACCACCGGCTTCACCAACTCCAGCAGTTTCTCCAGCGCTGCCTGCCTCTTCTGTTTATTATTGTAATGAGGATGTCTCACCTGCCACAGACAGGGCAGCTCCCTGTACTTGGCTATGAACAGGGGGAGGAAATTGTGGTCGTTGAACCCATCCATTTTCCCTGCAAGACACAACACAAGACAAACCCTAAGGTCAGGCCAAACTCTCCTAATCTTGTTACAATATAGGCTTCCATTTCGAAGCAGTATAGGCCCAAGTTTAGATCCTACCTTCGTTATCACGATCGGCGCCTCCGATGCTCCTTCCTCCGCTCACAGATCGTACGTAAGACGCACGTGTGTTACGCTTTATACACACTGCGCATTCATGTAACTCCGCCCGCCCCTGATGTTCTTTCTAGTCTATTCCCCGCTCCTTTTCGTTCGGCGCAGTGGGGGAAGAGCACATGGCGGATACACAGCAGGATCGTGATAATTGTAGCAATGAGGAGGAGGAGGAGGAAAGCACGGAGCCGGAAACGTCACGATCCAGAAGGAGATTTAAGGCCTCAAATATGTCCTTTGGGGAGATGTTGGAGATGGTCGACATCCTGAAGAAGGCCGACTATGATGGGAAGTATGGACCTTACCCCAACCCCAATGTCAGAAAGGCCAAGATCATTGCGAAAGTGGTCAGGAGTCTGCACCGGAATTTCGGGGTACGACGATCGAAAGATCAGCTCAGGAAGCAGTGGTCGTACCTCAAATTAAGAGAACATGAGCAGTACAGAAAGATCCGGAGAGTGCTGCAAAAAAGTAAGTAGTTGTACTGTGTTCCTATTCTTTTGATGTTTATTAAGTTCGTGCTGCTCCATGTGCTTTTAGGAACTGTTGTACAGTTTAAAATGGCAACTTTCATGTTCATGGGCACATTATTCGTTCGTATCAAACATTTTTCTTTCGGACTATAAAATACCATTGTTTAGCCCATATGCATTTGGCCACCATTTTTACGCCCTATACTAGTCTTAAAAGAATTTGTTTGGTTGTGTAGATGGCTTTGTTACTAGAATGAAATGCAAACTAGATTCTGTGTAAGGAGAGGACACTGAGCAGCTGTTTTCACATCTGGACACTGGAGCACTAGTGTGGGACACAAGAACACCATTTTTATTAGGGGGCCACACAGGTGCTCCAGTGTATACTATAGGGGGGGGGCTACATCTGTGAAGCTTGTACCAAACAGGTAAAGTATTGAAGCTTGACAAAGGACACTGAAAATGCTACATTTTGGAACTCTGCTAAAATTGCCAATTGTACCCCACTTCCAAGCAATGTTTACTATTTCTAGTTCTGCCATCAAATATCTGTGTGCTAATTATACCTTTTTGTTTTACATAGGGGAGAAAAGACTCGGAGGACACCCCTCATCCGAGGAGACCAGAGCCCACCCCCCTCTGGAAGAAGGGGAAATCCCCCCAACACAAGAAGAGCAGGAGGAAGAAGACGTGGTGCAACTAGTCACCACAACAGGTGAGTGTCTGCTACCACAGGCTCAGGTAAGAGATGGATGGCGGCATATTTGAGACCTAATTTTTTTGGGGGGTTCCTCTCTTTTTAGGTGATCGTGATGTTGTGGATCCAGATCCTTTCACATCCGAAAGTGCCCAGATCCTGATCGGGGAGATCATGGGGTGTAATTTACAATTGGAAAACATCAAGAAAAACATCAATGATGTTATTCCAAAAAATAAAAACATCATTGATGTTTTGTGGCGAGTTTAAAGCCCCTCCAAAACCCTTTTTTTTTTGGTGTGCTAGAATGTGCAAAATGTTTTTGTGATTTTTCACAAAGCCAAATTTGGAGGATGCACACAGTGTGTCAACATGTGCTATCTGCCATCACGGGAGATCAATGGAAGCATTTTGGGGGTGCAACCCCTTCCTCAATAATATAGTAGCTGAGAGGAAGTGGTTTCTCATCCCAAACACGTCCCTTGATCCCCCTGTGATGGCAGGTTGCACATGTTGAAATTCGTAAATTGGTGTGCATCTTCCAAATTTGGCTTTTCCTGGGGTGACTTCACCCCATCTGAACGCAATATCAAACACAGTTCCTAAATACTCATGTCTGATATTGCCTTCAAGTTCTACCAAATGTGAAGTTTGTAAGTTCAAGATTTGTGTCTTTCTTGTTGGTTTTACACATGCCTGGTTTATCTTAAATGGACATTTCTATTTTTGATAATGCCACCCCAAAAATTGTTATACAACAAACATGTTGGTTTGTTTGAAAAACCTTTGGTAAATGCACATGTGATTGTGCAGGTATAAAAAAGTTTGGTAATCAAGAATGTGTGGATTATTGTCTCAACGCTACAACACTTTTGGGGTGATGTCATTGCTGTTTTCAGAGAAAATGGGGGTTATTTACTAAGGGCAAATCCTCTTGGCACTACAAGTGCAGTTTCAGTGCAGTTGCAAGTGCACTTGTAGTGAAATGTGTCTTTGCATTTAGTAAATAACAGCCAACAGTGCTTTGTATAAGGTTACACAATCACGCCATTTTCTGGACCCAACACATTTCTGTCAGGGTCAGCTAAAACAAACACAAGCAGTAAATGTCCACAAAGAATGTTTTTTTTTTATTTTTTATTATAAAAAGGCTTCACATATTTGCTGGCATATTGATGGCCCCCCTACCCGCAAAGAACTCCAGGTATCGTAACCGGGCATCACGGGCACTCAGGGAGGGCAAGCCAGGACGTCCGCTTTCAAGCGCCGTCAGTGTTGTTTCATGTATCATTCCGGCCTCAGGCCCAACTGAGCCAGCATAGTTGGCCGAATGTTTCCTTAAAAAGTTATGGAGAATACAGCACGCCAGTATAATATGGTTCAGTTTATACTCCGCCATATGGATAGGTGTCAGAAATAGGCGGAACCGGCTGGCCAGGATTCCAAATGTGTTCTCCACCACTCTTCAGGCTCTGGCCAGCCGGTAATTAAAAACCCTCTGTTCCGGGGTGAGTGTCCTCATCGGGAATGGCCGCATCAGGTGGTCCCCCAACGCAAACGCTTCATCAGCAACGAACACGAATGGGAGTCCTTCCAAATTGTCCTCTGGAGCTGGCAAGTCCAAGCTGCCATTCTGGAGACGCCTGTAGAACTCCGTCTGGGCGATGACTCCACCATCGGACATCCAGCCATTCTTCCCCACGTCCACATACAAGAAGACGTAATTAGCCGACACCACCGCCAACATCACTATACTATTGAACCCCTTATAGTTGAAATAGTATGACCCCGAGTTGGGTGGTGGGATGATGTGGACGTGTTTCCCATCAATTGCCCCTCCGCAGTTAGGAAAGTCCCACCGCTGGGCAAAGTGGGAGGCCACAGTCTGCCATTCCTGTGGCGTGGAAGGAAACTGTAGAGGAAAAAAAAACAATTACTATTTTTGCACATAAACATGGCAAGCAGATTAGACACAAACATTCTTGGCCAACCTCCAGATAGCATTTAGTAAGGGGAATTTAACAACGCCAAAGTATAAGGTACACCTATCATATTCCCCCTCCCCCCCCCTCTCATGGGCCATTTCTAACATTATGGGGTGTGTGGAAATCTTGGACAGGTAACCCTCTTCACTTCATTGAGAGATGAATGCCTAAATACAGGGTATTACTTGGAACAGCCCCTCCTTAGTTACACTATTGGCAGCCCACTGGACAGGTAAGAAGTGTCATAATACAAAGATATAAATACACATTGTACACATTTGAGCACATTTGGACATTCTGCTATTACCTGTCAAGATAATAATAGGATACAAAAACTTTTAACAGTACCATTTGAAAGTATACAGGCAGGCCCTTGCACTACATGCTTTGGGGAATTTATCCATACATCTGACCACAAAAGAGATGGGTATAGTGTGTATGGGTTCGGCAAAGTCAGCAGATAGATGATTGAGGATAGATAGAGAATTGGGATCAGCTGACTTAGCAGTTGGGGGAGGGTGGGTTAATAAAAATGATTTGGTGACACCACAAAAAAAAAGCCTCTGCCACTCTGCCTGAATTTAAAGCTAAAATAAGATTTGGAAACATTTTAGGGGGTGTTTGGGGTAAAGCACTACTATGGAGCTGATAAAATACATTGTTAAGTGACTACATGAGGTGAATATGGGCCGGAGACCATGCTGGGGAGGTTATTGAAGGACAATCTGTTTGAAGGACTCAAAAATGAATTACATAAAAATCCAGCATGCATGAGGACAAAGGGGACATTCACAGCATATTACAATCATGGTAATTAGGGAATGAGGAAAGAAATACAATATATTAGCAAACATTCAATACAATAAAATGTGATATTAAAGGATAAAAATCTTACCTTCATATACTCCTTCTGCAGGACCTGTATGATGGCAGAACAGGTCCCTGGGATGATGATCCCCAGAGCCTGGGGGGAGATGCCTGTCGAGAACTTCAAGTCCTGCAGACTTCTCCTTGTCGCCAAATACCGCAGGGTAGCGACCAACCTCTGCTCCGGAGTGATGGCTTGCCTCATGCAGGTATCCTGCCTGCTAATATAAGGGGTCAGCGAAGCCAACAGACGGTGAAACACGGGGTCCGTCATCCTGAGAAAGTTCCTGAAATCATCAGGATTATTCTCACGGATCTCACAGAGCAAAGGCATATGAGAGAACTGGTCATGCTGAAGCAACCAATTCTTGGTCCATGAACTCCTCCCCACCCTGTTCATGGACTGGACTTGTGTCAAGGTCAGGACCCCAACACCAAGCCCCCGCACAGCATGAACTCTACGAGGAGTACGCATACGCAACATGGCTAGAAAACGGTCGGCTGATCAGAACGAAGTAACAGAACGCACTGAAGAACAGCAAGGCCTGTGAAGAGCGACCTGAAAAACAGTAACGAACGAACAAGAATACAATGACTACTTAAAGTCATGCGGAACTTGCTTGCACGCACTGAAGAGCAGATACAAACCCACAAGCACAAACTGAACGGCAAAAAACGATCTGAAAACCACGAGTCTGAAAAAGCGCGAATCGTCTCTCACCAAACTTTTACTAACACGAGATTAGCAAAAGGAGCCCAAAGGGTGCCGCGCTTGGTTCTGAACTGGCCTTTTCTAGTCTCATCTTACGTGCTTGACGTCACCGCGTTCTTGGTGATCGGAAATTCTGACAACTTTGTGCGACCGTGTGTATGCAAAACAAGTTTGAGCCAACATCCGTCAGAAAAAATCCTAGGATTTTGTTGTCGGAATGTCCGACCGTGTGTACGGGGCATTACACCAACAGCACACTAACACCAGTACACGTAGGCACACAAATCACCCTCCAATCACCCCCCGATCACCTCCCCCTGCACCCCCTGCCACCCCCTGTCACAGTGACACCAATAGCATAGCTCTCAACTGTCCCTGATTTTGAGGATACTGTCCCCCTGATTTCGAGCAATGTCCCTCTGTCCCTATTTCCTCCTCATTTGTCCCTCATTTTGGTCTGATCCATATAGTTGTATATAAAATGTACCTATTATCTTTCAAAAAGTGTTTCCCAGTGCTAAATCTTTCATCCAGTTTCTAAATTGCTTCATTTGCAAATTTTAAAAGCCAATATAAAGGAATAGTAGTGGTAAAAAAAAACACTTGTGGATTTAATTAATTTTTTTTTCTGTGGTTAATTCTCCTTTAAGGGGATATGGCAGGGGGCGTGTCCTATGCCTACATACATTTGTTAGTAGGTGTCCCTCATTCATATCTCAAAATGTTGGGAGGTATGCTAATAGCAGTTTTAATTTTTTTACTGATCACTGCATTGGTGTCACTTTGTGACTGTTATAAGTGTTATGGCAATTAGTGGTAGGCCCCTTTAGGTCTAGGGTACCCCCTAACCCCCCCTAATAAAGGTTTAACCCCTTGATCGCCCCAGTTAACCCTTTCACCCCTGTCGTCAGTGTCACTAATCGATCATTTTTCTGATCGCCGTATAAGTGTCACGGGTGACGCTAGTTAGTCTGTTAGTTATTTAGGTTCACCGTCAGCTTTTTATAGTGTCAGGTACCCCCATATACTACCTAATAAAGATTTTAACCCCCTGATTGCCCCCTAGTTAACCCTTTCACCAGTGATCACCGTATAAGTGTTATGCCGCGTACACACGAGCGGACTTTACGGCGGACTTTGCCCGGCGGATTTTTCAACGTACTTTACGACGGACTTTCTGAATGAACGGACTTGCCTACACACAATCCACCAAAGTCCATTGAATTCGTGCGTGATGACGTACGACCGGACTAAAACAAGGAAGTTCATAGCCAGTAGCCAATAGCTGCCCTAGCGTGGCTTTTTGTTCGTCGAACTAGCATACAGACGGCGGACTTTTCGACCGGACTCGATTTCAACGGATAAATTTTAAATTTTAAAAAGTTTCAAATCTAAGTCCGTCCAACTTTTGAGCAAACAAAGTCCGCTGGAGCCCACACACATCGAATTGTCCGACGAAATCCAGTCCACCGGGCAAAGTCCGCCGTAAAGTCCGCTCGTGTGTACGCGGCATTATGCGTGACGCTGGTTAGTTAGTTTGTTTTTTATACCTGCCGTTTATTACCCAATAAAGGTTTAACCCCCTGATCGCCCGGCAGGTGATATCAGTTAGGTTTTAGGGTCAGTTAGGGTCTGCGTCGACCCAGGCAGTGTTAGATTAGTGCCAGTAGCGCTAACACCCTCACACGCAGCATAGACCTCCCTTAGTGGTATAGTGTCTGAACGGATCAATATCTGATCAGAACTATATTAGTGTCCCCAGCAGTTTAGGGTTCCCAAAAACGCAGTGTTAGCGGGATCAGCCCAGATACCTGCTAGCACCTGCATTTTGCCCCTGCGCCAAGCCCAGCCCACCCAAGTGCAGTATTGATCGATCACTGTCACTTACAAAACACAACACACATAACTGCAGCGTTTGCAGAGCCAGGCCTGATCCCTGCGATCTCTAACAGTTTTTTTAGTAGCATTTGATACAGTTGCTGACAGTCTAGGAGCTTTTTTTCCTGTGATTCTCACTACTGTAGCAGTAAATTTAGAGCCCAAAATGGGAAATCGAAGGTACAGTAGTGAAAAGGCCTACACGTTTCTGAGCATGACAGATAGTGAAGAGGAAGTCACTCATCTGTCAGATTCAGGCTCAGAATACGATCCTGTAGACGACAGCGGCTCCATGACAGATAGCTCTGACGGCGGAGTTGTGGTCCATGCCAAGGTCAGGTGTACAAGACCCCGATCTTCTTCTGCTGTTGTTGAGGTGCAAGAACCGCAGGGCTCTCATATGGAGCAGAGAAGTACTAGTGCCGCTCATCCTTCTGGTAAACTGGCAAGCACCAGCGGCCTAGTACACCCTGGTCATACATCCAGCACTGCAGTATCACGTGGTGACATGGCCAGTCCCATAAGTGCAGTTCAAGCTGGCAAGGTGGCAAGCACAAGTAGTGTCCCGCTGTCACCAAGAAGACAGAGACAGGCCCGTCGTGCCCATAGTGTCCTTCCTGCAGAATTCGCCAATCCTGATTGGGAGCCCACCACTTCTGCAGCACCTATACTTCCCCCATTCACTGGCCAACCCGGAATTCAGGTGGAAACAGTTGATTTTACATCACTTGATTTTTATTTGCTGTTTTTCACAAAAGATCTCAATAGATCTATTGTGGACCAAAGTAATTTGTATGCTAGTCAATTCATCGCCGCTAATCCTCAGTCCTCCCTTGCCAGAGATTGGAAACCAATTACAGTTTCCGAATTTAAGACCTTTCTGGGCCTATCCCTCGACATGGGCATAGTTAAAATGAGTATGTTGCGGTCATATTGGTCCTTTGACCCAATTTACCATATGCCCCTGTTCTCTGCCTCCATGGCCAGGGCACAATACGAGCAGATCTTGCGGTTCATGCGCTTCAACAACAATAAACTCTGTCTTCCTCGTGGAGACCCTGGATACGATCGGCTCTACAAAATTCGGCCCTTCGTAAACCACTTCAATGAACGTTTTGCAGACTTTTTTACTCCCCATCAAGTTGTCTGCGTTGATGAGTCCCTGATTACATTTTCTGGCCGTTTGTCTTTCAAACAGTATCTTCCCAGCAAGCGTGCCAGATACGGGTTCAAGATGACATGGCCACAGGCTAAACATATAGATTTATGGTATACGAGGGAAGAGATAGTCATGGAGAGCCGGAGGACTGCCCAGATTACATAGGGAGCGCTGGCAAGATTGTATGGGATTTGGTGTCACCCTTATTCGGAAAGGGGTACCATTTGTATGTGGACAATTATTACACGAGCATGTATAAAGTGGGTGGTGCTGCGCTGATCCTTATTGTGGAGACTAGTGAATAAACAATAATGCGCTTGGTAAAACAGGTGAAATAGCATAAGAATGGAAGGAATTGTGTATATCGAAGGTGACAGGATTATGAGTGTTCAATTCCTTCAATAATGTATAAACATAACATAGGTATACTAAAATGAAATAAAAAATAACGAATAACACTTCAATCACCTAAAATAAAATCCATAAAATTACAATACAAAAACGTAGTGGTGAGGTTATCAAAGCACCAGTGGCTGGTTTGAAATTTGAACGGGAGAATAAAGTGCATAATAAGCGTGCGACTATATTAGAACCAGCTAAGTGTGTGGTGCTAACAAAAGGTGCTGGTGCAATTCAAAGTTTGAAGGAGTGGTAACAAATGATTCTTATATACAGTGCATATTGTGCATGCTGACATCGAAAAAAATAAAAACAAGTGAGCAGTAATTTTAAAAGGTTGTGTTTGCACATAAGAGAAGTATATTATTTTACATAGACAGCGTAAGGTGAAAGTCTTTGTTGAAAAGGTGACAGCAACGTGCTAACATGCACACGTTGCGATTAAAGTGCTAAAAAACGCATCCACAGGAACAGTCCTTGTGTGTGGTTGTGACAGCAACGTCCTGGCATGCACACGTTGCAGTTAGGGTGCTAGGGTAAATCGCATCGAATGTTTTCTTCGTGTGCTAGACCACTTAAGTGGGTAATGGCCCCTTACCTTCAAGTAATAGGGCAAAAACATGTGGCAAGAAAACTGCTTGAAAACGTCCACCTATGGGTTCCAGCGCGTCCCTCTCTATCCTGGATCCTGGATCCTGGGTTGGGGTTCCCTCAGGTGTGGTGCAGGGGAGTTGTATTCATAGGGGGTAATCAGCAGAAGAGAAGCCAATAGTGTAATCCAGTTTTTGATTAAAAGTAACACTCTTTATTAATAGATTACAGGTACTCACATAAAATTTGAGAAGCAATAATATCAATCCAACGAGCAGCGAGCTCATGTGCCTCTGTCTGTGTTTGCAGCCTGTCTCGTCCCTACGCGTGACGTCACACCACGTGACTTCATCAGGGGATAGATACAGGCTAGAATCTTGTCCTTAAATAGTCTAATATGAATCACTATGGAGCGGCCATTTTCCCGGAGTCTCATTGAGTTATATGTGGCGGCCATTTTCCGAGAGATTTTTTCGCCGCTAGTACCGCTGAGTGTGTCTGTCCATACAGGGAAGTCAGCTGACTAGTGAAGCCAATCAGCCGCTTCTAGCTTAGTTAGTTTATGCAGTACTGTCAGCAGAGGTGGTTATCTTGTTTTAATAACGTACGCTGGCTAACGGAGTGGGAGCAGCTGGATGGAAATCTAATTCTCAGAGGGAGCTGGTTTCACCATATTGTTGATGGGTTATACCTGCATGCTGTAATTCTGAACGGAACATATGCAGATCTGGGCATTACAGGAATCTACACTGAGTCCGGAGAAAAGGGGGGGGGGGGGGGGGGATTTCCGAACGGGAGAAAAAGGCAGCAGACACTGGCAGTGCTCAAACTTCAATAGTATAATAGATCTGTCCACATACACCAAGGGGTCGACAGACAGTGCATAGACAAATTCTCAGGAGGAACTGAGGTTGGACCAATTGAGCAATACATGCATATATACATAATATTAAAAATATTAATAATCTTATAATAAAAATATTACAATATAAAGATAAAATCAATCATAAAATCAGTAATACCATTAGGAATAAGTAGATAAAAAAGACATTAAAAAATACAAAAAAGTCTGGAAACGGTGCCTAATGCTGTAAGTGGGAGCATGAGAGGACACTACAGACGTGATATGTATGTAAATAAATATAACCAAATCCTTTCAGGATAGTCAGGGTATTCCGTTAGGGTGTTTAATTAGGGGGCAGAGGCCGGTCATTCCGCCA
Organism: Lithobates septentrionalis; assembly: GCA_037952835.1. NCBI lineage: Eukaryota > Metazoa > Chordata > Amphibia > Anura > Ranidae > Lithobates > Lithobates septentrionalis. The sequence goes on from JBBDGP010000009.1 coordinate 1,682,786, forward strand.
CTGGGTGACCAACTGTGGGCTTGGTCACGAAACACAGTGCGTCTATAGCATGAAATAGAACAGTGGTGGTACATGTTCTCTGGGGTGTATATGTGGGGGCTTTCAAAGATGGGGGGTAAAAAGTCTGTTACGGATAATGAAAGTTAAAAATCACTCAGGAAGCAGTTGAGGTCAAACTCAATGTTTAGGCCTCGGGGCCAGAAGGTGTCCAAGGTAAAAATCCACTTGGATTCTAGTTGGCTCAGGGTTCTCACCTTGTGGCCCCCCCGCCAGTGTTTAATGTATGGGGTAATGCCCCAAAAACTCAGGTGTGTAGGGTCTTTATTGTGGCAGGTTAGAAAATGTTTGGACACGCAGTGTTTGTCATAGCCGCGGAGAATGTTTTGGACATGCTCTTTGATGCGGACTCTCAGGGGTCTCTTCGTTCGGCCTACATATTGGAGGCCGCAGCTGCATTCCAATGCGTAGACTGCCCCTTCGGTGTTGCAGCAAATAAAATCTTTAATCGTATGATTCTCTCCTGTGCTGGTTGAGTTAAAAGTGAATACTTTTTTATTTGGGCGTTTTGTCCTAAGACAAGCGTAACACCTTTTGCAAGGGTAGAAGCCATTGCTAGTGAAAAAAGAAAACTGTTTACTGGGGGGGTGTACTATATTTTTAACCACTATGTCCCTAATGGTGGGTGCCCGCTTGTATATGAATTTTGGTTTTTTGGGGAGGGTATCTTGTAATTGCTTGTCTGCCAATAAAATGTGCCAATGGTCTTTGATTATTTTCTCAATTTGTTTGTATTGTACATTGAAGTCTAGAACGAGGGGTATTCCCTCAAATGTGTTTTTCCGTTGTGTAGTTGTTTCTGTTATCAGTTGGTTACGGTCGAGTGTGGAGACTTCTGCAATTTTAGCCTCAATGAATTTATGGTCATAGCCTTTGGATTTGAATCTTTCGCCTAATTTTCCTGCTTGTTCGAAATATGTTTCGATTTTGGTACAATTTCTTTTTATCCGCATTAGTTGTCCCTTTGGGATATTAAAAATCCAATTTTGGTGGTGACAGCTTGTGGTAGGGAGGTAGCTGTTCCTGTCAACTCCTTTAAAGTGCGTTTTAGTGCTAAAAACTGATTCATCCAGTGAGATCTCCAAATCTAGGAAGTTGATTTTTTTCTTGCTGATGTCCCAGGTGAGTGAGATGTTCCTGTCATTACTATTGAGTTTTTCAAGGAATTTGGTTAGATCTTTTTCATCTCCGTCCCACAAAATAAAAATGTCATCTATATATCTTTTGTATATGATGAGCTGGCTGGGGCGGTCACCAAAAACAAAGTATTCTTCCCATTGTGCCATAAATAAACCAGCTATACTTGGGGCGAATTTTGCGCCCATGGCTACCCCGGTTTGCTGGTGATAGTGGGATCTATCGTACCAAAAATAGTTGTTTCTGAGACTAAATTCTAAACATTTGATCAGGAATTTTCTTTGTGAGCATGGGAGTTCGGTGTATTTTCTTAAGCCCCATTTCGCTGCTTCACACGCCTTGTGGTGGGGTATGATTGTGTACAAGGCTGATACGTCAGCTGTGGCCATGATCCATGTTTTATCTTCTCCTTGGATATTGTTAATCACTCGTAACATTTCTTTGCTATCTTTAAGGTATGCTTCGGTTTTTTGAACTGCCGGCTGTAGGAAGACATCTATATACTGGCCCATCCTCGATGTTATCGACTCAATGCCATTGACAATTGGCCTAGGGGGTGGGTCAGTTCTGTTTTTGTGTATTTTTGGTACTGAATAGATGATCGGCGTTCGGCAGGAGTCTGGTATGAGATATCTGGCTTCCTTTTTGTTCAAGATTCCCTTCTTAGCTCCCAAGTGTACTACTTGTTCAAGCGCTTTACGGCATCCAAAGACAGGATTCTTCAATAATTTAGTGTAAGTATTGTTGTCATTTAGCATAAGGGTCATTGTATTATGATACTGCTCTTTAGAGAGGATTACAATCCCTCCTCCCTTATCGGCTGGTCGGATGACAATGTCCTGCCTCTTAGTGAGCTTTCGAATCCCGCTTTTGATGTACTTTGGTTCTTCTTTTTTCTTGATTGGTACATCTTTTATTTCTTCTAAAACAATTTTTTTAAAAACATCAATATATTTATTGTCTTTGGCTGGTGGGTTAAAGACGGATTTGTTCCTGAGTGAGCTGTGCAGGATCCCATTATCTGATGGCTGTACTATTTTGGGTAGTGGGGGATTGCCTGCCATGTATTTTTGTATATTGAGCTTGCGTACAAATTTTTGAATCCCAATATATGTCTCAAATTTGTTCAGATTTTTTGTGGGTGCATATTTCAGACCTCTATCGAGTACTCCAATTTCTTCATGTGTGAGTGTTTTCCCACTGAGGTTGAAGATACCTTCCCCCTTTATACTCTTCTTCTTTTGTTGTCTCTTACCGGATCTTCGTCCTCTCTTCTTTCGGGACTGCCTCTGGGGTCTCGTGTGTCCTCTTGGTATCTCACCGGGTGGTTCTCTCTGGTCCTGTTTAAAAACGGTCTATCTGATTCCTGTTCTCCATAAGGTGGAGGGTATGGTCTGGTTGTTCTCTCTTCCCCTTCTCTGTTTTCCAAGGGGGCATAGTAATTGTAGGTCGGGATGGGACTACGTTGGTCTGGCTCGTAGTTCCTCTCTGGGTGACCTCTCCTATCTTCGTGTCTATAATCATGTATAGGGCTTCTATCTCTCTGTCTGTAATAATCCGGGTCTCTGTTGTCTCTGTATTCTTGTGCGGGTCTCCTTTGGCCTCTATACCCTTGTGGTGGGCCTCTTGACTCTCGTTCACCGTATGGGGGTCTGTGCCAATTGTTTCGGTTATATGGTCTTCTGTTGTTCTTTCCATAGTAAGGTTTTCTATGCGTTTCGTGGTGTACGATTGTTTTGTTGGTGTCTCCGTTCGTTCCGATAGGGGGTATGGTTTTGATATTCGTAATACCTTCCATCATTTTCTCTTTCTCTTTCTCTTGGGGTCATATATCTCGTTTCTTCTCCAATATTCTGTTGGCGTCTAATCTCTAGGGGAGGCCTTGGTGATTCATTACGAGGCTGGGGGTGCATTCTCACTGTCTTTTCAGGTGTGGAGTAGGTGGATGGGGGTTCCACTTTTCCTAATTGGCTTTGCCATTTGAAAACGTGGTCACTGTGATAGTCGTTGGTGTCTCTTGTATGTTTTTTGCTTTTTCTTTGCTGTACTTCTTTATCTTTCTTGGCCAGGTCCTTATTTAGTTGTGTCATTAAGGTTTTGTATTCGGTCGTATCTTTATATTGTTCTAATTCTTCTTTGAGATCCGCAATGTTCTGGTCTATTATTTTATTTTTCTTCCTTTTCCTGTCCAGCAGGAAGCCTATAAGTTCTAGGCCTTTATCATTGAAGAACTTGTACCACTCGTCGTTTGATTCCTGGTCTAAAAGGCCATCATTTGGGGGGACATCCCACCTTAATCTTCTGGGGACAATGTTTTCTTTAAGATAGGTTTCGAAGGTGCAGGTGTCCCACCAGAGACTCACCTTCTTTTCCATATTATGTCCCAGTTTGCGCATAAGGCTTTCTAGATCTAAATTCCGATTGCTTTTTTTATTACTGATGTTAAATACTTCCTCTAGGTTAACTTGCCTTTTTTCCATATAGGTAAACACGTCCATGATTGCTGCAGGAATGGAGGGTGTATAGCAACGAACTAGTGAATAGGGGGGTTATTCCCGCGCTATCAGTTATGGAAGAGGCTAGGGGTGGAAAAGCCGCATACACCGATAGGTAAACACCTGACCTTTGAGATAAATGTATAAAGTGGGTGGTGCTGCGCTGATCCTTATTGTGGAGACTAGTGAATAAACAATAATGCGCTTGGTAAAACAGGTGAAATAGCATAAGAATGGAAGGAATTGTGTATATCGAAGGTGACAGGATTATGAGTGTTCAATTCCTTCAATAATGTATAAACATAACATAGGTATACTAAAATGAAATAAAAAATAACGAATAACACTTCAATCACCTAAAATAAAATCCATAAAATTACAATACAAAAACGTAGTGGTGAGGTTATCAAAGCACCAGTGGCTGGTTTGAAATTTGAACGGGAGAATAAAGTGCATAATAAGCGTGCGACTATATTAGAACCAGCTAAGTGTGTGGTGCTAACAAAAGGTGCTGGTGCAATTCAAAGTTTGAAGGAGTGGTAACAAATGATTCTTATATACAGTGCATATTGTGCATGCTGACATCGAAAAAAATAAAAACAAGTGAGCAGTAATTTTAAAAGGTTGTGTTTGCACATAAGAGAAGTATATTATTTTACATAGACAGCGTAAGGTGAAAGTCTTTGTTGAAAAGGTGACAGCAACGTGCTAACATGCACACGTTGCGATTAAAGTGCTAAAAAACGCATCCACAGGAACAGTCCTTGTGTGTGGTTGTGACAGCAACGTCCTGGCATGCACACGTTGCAGTTAGGGTGCTAGGGTAAATCGCATCGAATGTTTTCTTCGTGTGCTAGACCACTTAAGTGGGTAATGGCCCCTTACCTTCAAGTAATAGGGCAAAAACATGTGGCAAGAAAACTGCTTGAAAACGTCCACCTATGGGTTCCAGCGCGTCCCTCTCTATCCTGGATCCTGGATCCTGGGTTGGGGTTCCCTCAGGTGTGGTGCAGGGGAGTTGTATTCATAGGGGGTAATCAGCAGAAGAGAAGCCAATAGTGTAATCCAGTTTTTGATTAAAAGTAACACTCTTTATTAATAGATTACAGGTACTCACATAAAATTTGAGAAGCAATAATATCAATCCAACGAGCAGCGAGCTCATGTGCCTCTGTCTGTGTTTGCAGCCTGTCTCGTCCCTACGCGTGACGTCACACCACGTGACTTCATCAGGGGATAGATACAGGCTAGAATCTTGTCCTTAAATAGTCTAATATGAATCACTATGGAGCGGCCATTTTCCCGGAGTCTCATTGAGTTATATGTGGCGGCCATTTTCCGAGAGATTTTTTCGCCGCTAGTACCGCTGAGTGTGTCTGTCCATACAGGGAAGTCAGCTGACTAGTGAAGCCAATCAGCCGCTTCTAGCTTAGTTAGTTTATGCAGTACTGTCAGCAGAGGTGGTTATCTTGTTTTAATAACGTACGCTGGCTAACGGAGTGGGAGCAGCTGGATGGAAATCTAATTCTCAGAGGGAGCTGGTTTCACCATATTGTTGATGGGTTATACCTGCATGCTGTAATTCTGAACGGAACATATGCAGATCTGGGCATTACAGGAATCTACACTGAGTCCGGAGAAAAGGGGGGGGGGGGATTTCCGAACGGGAGAAAAAGGCAGCAGACACTGGCAGTGCTCAAACTTCAATAGTATAATAGATCTGTCCACATACACCAAGGGGTCGACAGACAGTGCATAGACAAATTCTCAGGAGGAACTGAGGTTGGACCAATTGAGCAATACATGCATATATACATAATATTAAAAATATTAATAATCTTATAATAAAAATATTACAATATAAAGATAAAATCAATCATAAAATCAGTAATACCATTAGGAATAAGTAGATAAAAAAGACATTAAAAAATACAAAAAAGTCTGGAAACGGTGCCTAATGCTGTAAGTGGGAGCATGAGAGGACACTACAGACGTGATATGTATGTAAATAAATATAACCAAATCCTTTCAGGATAGTCAGGGTATTCCGTTAGGGTGTTTAATTAGGGGGCAGAGGCCGGTCATTCCGCCACTGGGTGACCAACTGTGGGCTTGGTCACGAAACACAGTGCGTCTATAGCATGAAATAGAACAGTGGTGGTACATGTTCTCTGGGGTGTATATGTGGGGGCTTTCAAAGATGGGGGGTAAAAAGTCTGTTACGGATAATGAAAGTTAAAAATCACTCAGGAAGCAGTTGAGGTCAAACTCAATGTTTAGGCCTCGGGGCCAGAAGGTGTCCAAGGTAAAAATCCACTTGGATTCTAGTTGGCTCAGGGTTCTCACCTTGTGGCCCCCCCGCCAGTGTTTAATGTATGGGGTAATGCCCCAAAAACTCAGGTGTGTAGGGTCTTTATTGTGGCAGGTTAGAAAATGTTTGGACACGCAGTGTTTGTCATAGCCGCGGAGAATGTTTTGGACATGCTCTTTGATGCGGACTCTCAGGGGTCTCTTCGTTCGGCCTACATATTGGAGGCCGCAGCTGCATTCCAATGCGTAGACTGCCCCTTCGGTGTTGCAGCAAATAAAATCTTTAATCGTATGATTCTCTCCTGTGCTGGTTGAGTTAAAAGTGAATACTTTTTTATTTGGGCGTTTTATCCTAAGACAAGCGTAACACCTTTTGCAAGGGTAGAAGCCATTGCTAGTGAAAAAAGAAAACTGTTTACTGGGGGGGTCTACTATATTTTTAACCACTATGTCCCTAATGGTGGGTGCCCGCTTGTATATGAATTTTGGTTTTTTGGGGAGGGTATCTTGTAATTGCTTGTCTGCCAATAAAATGTGCCAATGGTCTTTGATTATTTTCTCAATTTGTTTGTATTGTACATTGAAGTCTAGAACGAGGGGTATTCCCTCAAATGTGTTTTTCCGTTGTGTAGTTGTTTCTGTTATCAGTTGGTTACGGTCGAGTGTGGAGACTTCTGCAATTTTAGCCTCAATGAATTTATGGTCATAGCCTTTGGATTTGAATCTTTCGCCTAATTTTCCTGCTTGTTCGAAATATGTTTCGATTTTGGTACAATTTCTTTTTATCCGCATTAGTTGTCCCTTTGGGATATTAAAAATCCAATTTTGGTGGTGACAGCTTGTGGTAGGGAGGTAGCTGTTTCTGTCAACTCCTTTAAAGTGCGTTTTAGTGCTAAAAACTGATTCATCCAGTGAGATCTCCAAATCTAGGAAGTTGATTTTTTTCTTGCTGATGTCCCAGGTGAGTGAGATGTTCCTGTCATTACTATTGAGTTTTTCAAGGAATTTGGTTAGATCTTTTTCATCTCCGTCCCACAAAATAAAAATGTCATCTATATATCTTTTGTATATGATGAGCTGGCTGGGGCGGTCACCAAAAACAAAGTATTCTTCCCATTGTGCCATAAATAAACCAGCTATACTTGGGGCGAATTTTGCGCCCATGGCTACCCCGGTTTGCTGGTGATAGTGGGATCTATCGTACCAAAAATAGTTGTTTCTGAGACTAAATTCTAAACATTTGATCAGGAATTTTCTTTGTGAGCATGGGAGTTCGGTGTATTTTCTTAAGCCCCATTTCGCTGCTTCACACGCCTTGTGGTGGGGTATGATTGTGTACAAGGCTGATACGTCAGCTGTGGCCATGATCCATGTTTTATCTTCTCCTTGGATATTGTTAATCACTCGTAACATTTCTTTGCTATCTTTAAGGTATGCTTCGGTTTTTTGAACTGCCGGCTGTAGGAAGACATCTATATACTGGCCCATCCTCGATGTTATCGACTCAATGCCATTGACAATTGGCCTAGGGGGTGGGTCAGTTCTGTTTTTGTGTATTTTTGGTACTGAATAGATGATCGGCGTTCGGCAGGAGTCTGGTATGAGATATCTGGCTTCCTTTTTGTTCAAGATTCCCTTCTTAGCTCCCAAGTGTACTACTTGTTCAAGCGCTTTACGGCATCCAAAGACAGGATTCTTCAATAATTTAGTGTAAGTATTGTTGTCATTTAGCATAAGGGTCATTGTATTATGATACTGCTCTTTAGAGAGGATTACAATCCCTCCTCCCTTATCGGCTGGTCGGATGACAATGTCCTGCCTCTTAGTGAGCTTTCGAATCCCGCTTTTGATGTACTTTGGTTCTTCTTTTTTCTTGATTGGTACATCTTTTATTTCTTCTAAAACAATTTTTTTAAAAACATCAATATATTTATTGTCTTTGGCTGGTGGGTTAAAGACGGATTTGTTCCTGAGTGAGCTGTGCAGGATCCCATTATCTGATGGCTGTACTATTTTGGGTAGTGGGGGATTGCCTGCCATGTATTTTTGTATATTGAGCTTGCGTACAAATTTTTGAATCCCAATATATGTCTCAAATTTGTTCAGATTTTTTGTGGGTGCATATTTCAGACCTCTATCGAGTACTCCAATTTCTTCATGTGTGAGTGTTTTCCCACTGAGGTTGAAGATACCTTCCCCCTTTATACTCTTCTTCTTTTGTTGTCTCTTACCGGATCTTCGTCCTCTCTTCTTTCGGGACTGCCTCTGGGGTCTCGTGTGTCCTCTTGGTATCTCACCGGGTGGTTCTCTCTGGTCCTGTTTAAAAACGGTCTATCTGATTCCTGTTCTCCATAAGGTGGAGGGTATGGTCTGGTTGTTCTCTCTTCCCCTTCTCTGTTTTCCAAGGGGGCATAGTAATTGTAGGTCGGGATGGGACTACGTTGGTCTGGCTCGTAGTTCCTCTCTGGGTGACCTCTCCTATCTTCGTGTCTATAATCATGTATAGGGCTTCTATCTCTCTGTCTGTAATAATCCGGGTCTCTGTTGTCTCTGTATTCTTGTGCGGGTCTCCTTTGGCCTCTATACCCTTGTGGTGGGCCTCTTGACTCTCGTTCACCGTATGGGGGTCTGTGCCAATTGTTTCGGTTATATGGTCTTCTGTTGTTCTTTCCATAGTAAGGTTTTCTATGCGTTTCGTGGTGTACGATTGTTTTGTTGGTGTCTCCGTTCGTTCCGATAGGGGGTATGGTTTTGATATTCGTAATACCTTCCATCATTTTCTCTTTCTCTTTCTCTTGGGGTCATATATCTCGTTTCTTCTCCAATATTCTGTTGGCGTCTAATCTCTAGGGGAGGCCTTGGTGATTCATTACGAGGCTGGGGGTGCATTCTCACTGTCTTTTCAGGTGTGGAGTAGGTGGATGGGGGTTCCACTTTTCCTAATTGGCTTTGCCATTTGAAAACGTGGTCACTGTGATAGTCGTTGGTGTCTCTTGTATGTTTTTTGCTTTTTCTTTGCTGTACTTCTTTATCTTTCTTGGCCAGGTCCTTATTTAGTTGTGTCATTAAGGTTTTGTATTCGGTCGTATCTTTATATTGTTCTAATTCTTCTTTGAGATCCGCAATGTTCTGGTCTATTATTTTATTTTTCTTCCTTTTCCTGTCCAGCAGGAAGCCTATAAGTTCTAGGCCTTTATCATTGAAGAACTTGTACCACTCGTCGTTTGATTCCTGGTCTAAAAGGCCATCATTTGGGGGGACATCCCACCTTAATCTTCTGGGGACAATGTTTTCTTTAAGATAGGTTTCGAAGGTGCAGGTGTCCCACCAGAGACTCACCTTCTTTTCCATATTATGTCCCAGTTTGCGCATAAGGCTTTCTAGATCTAAATTCCGATTGCTTTTTTTATTACTGATGTTAAATACTTCCTCTAGGTTAACTTGCCTTTTTTCCATATAGGTAAACACGTCCATGATTGCTGCAGGAATGGAGGGTGTATAGCAACGAACTAGTGAATAGGGGGGTTATTCCCGCGCTATCAGTTATGGAAGAGGCTAGGGGTGGAAAAGCCGCATACACCGATAGGTAAACACCTGACCTTTGAGATAAATGTATAAAGTGGGTGGTGCTGCGCTGATCCTTATTGTGGAGACTAGTGAATAAACAATAATGCGCTTGGTAAAACAGGTGAAATAGCATAAGAATGGAAGGAATTGTGTATATCGAAGGTGACAGGATTATGAGTGTTCAATTCCTTCAATAATGTATAAACATAACATAGGTATACTAAAATGAAATAAAAAATAACGAATAACACTTCAATCACCTAAAATAAAATCCATAAAATTACAATACAAAAACGTAGTGGTGAGGTTATCAAAGCACCAGTGGCTGGTTTGAAATTTGAACGGGAGAATAAAGTGCATAATAAGCGTGCGACTATATTAGAACCAGCTAAGTGTGTGGTGCTAACAAAAGGTGCTGGTGCAATTCAAAGTTTGAAGGAGTGGTAACAAATGATTCTTATATACAGTGCATATTGTGCATGCTGACATCGAAAAAAATAAAAACAAGTGAGCAGTAATTTTAAAAGGTTGTGTTTGCACATAAGAGAAGTATATTATTTTACATAGACAGCGTAAGGTGAAAGTCTTTGTTGAAAAGGTGACAGCAACGTGCTAACATGCACACGTTGCGATTAAAGTGCTAAAAAACGCATCCACAGGAACAGTCCTTGTGTGTGGTTGTGACAGCAACGTCCTGGCATGCACACATTGCAGTTAGGGTGCTAGGGTAAATCGCATCGAATGTTTTCTTCGTGTGCTAGACCACTTAAGTGGGTAATGGCCCCTTACCTTCAAGTAATAGGGCAAAAACATGTGGCAAGAAAACTGCTTGAAAACGTCCACCTATGGGTTCCAGCGCGTCCCTCTCTATCCTGGATCCTGGATCCTGGGTTGGGGTTCCCTCAGGTGTGGTGCAGGGGAGTTGTATTCATAGGGGGTAATCAGCAGAAGAGAAGCCAATAGTGTAATCCAGTTTTTGATTAAAAGTAACACTCTTTATTAATAGATTACAGGTACTCACATAAAATTTGAGAAGCAATAATATCAATCCAACGAGCAGCGAGCTCATGTGCCTCTGTCTGTGTTTGCAGCCTGTCTCGTCCCTACGCGTGACGTCACACCACGTGACTTCATCAGGGGATAGATACAGGCTAGAATCTTGTCCTTAAATAGTCTAATATGAATCACTATGGAGCGGCCATTTTCCCGGAGTCTCATTGAGTTATATGTGGCGGCCATTTTCCGAGAGATTTTTTCGCCGCTAGTACCGCTGAGTGTGTCTGTCCATACAGGGAAGTCAGCTGACTAGTGAAGCCAATCAGCCGCTTCTAGCTTAGTTAGTTTATGCAGTACTGTCAGCAGAGGTGGTTATCTTGTTTTAATAACGTACGCTGGCTAACGGAGTGGGAGCAGCTGGATGGAAATCTAATTCTCAGAGGGAGCTGGTTTCACCATATTGTTGATGGGTTATACCTGCATGCTGTAATTCTGAACGGAACATATGCAGATCTGGGCATTACAGGAATCTACACTGAGTCCGGAGAAAAGGGGGGGGGGGGGGGATTTCCGAACGGGAGAAAAAGGCAGCAGACACTGGCAGTGCTCAAACTTCAATAGTATAATAGATCTGTCCACATACACCAAGGGGTCGACAGACAGTGCATAGACAAATTCTCAGGAGGAACTGAGGTTGGACCAATTGAGCAATACATGCATATATACATAATATTAAAAATATTAATAATCTTATAATAAAAATATTACAATATAAAGATAAAATCAATCATAAAATCAGTAATACCATTAGGAATAAGTAGATAAAAAAGACATTAAAAAATACAAAAAAGTCTGGAAACGGTGCCTAATGCTGTAAGTGGGAGCATGAGAGGACACTACAGACGTGATATGTATGTAAATAAATATAACCAAATCCTTTCAGGATAGTCAGGGTATTCCGTTAGGGTGTTTAATTAGGGGGCAGAGGCCGGTCATTCCGCCACTGGGTGACCAACTGTGGGCTTGGTCACGAAACACAGTGCGTCTATAGCATGAAATAGAACAGTGGTGGTACATGTTCTCTGGGGTGTATATGTGGGGGCTTTCAAAGATGGGGGGTAAAAAGTCTGTTACGGATAATGAAAGTTAAAAATCACTCAGGAAGCAGTTGAGGTCAAACTCAATGTTTAGGCCTCGGGGCCAGAAGGTGTCCAAGGTAAAAATCCACTTGGATTCTAGTTGGCTCAGGGTTCTCACCTTGTGGCCCCCCCGCCAGTGTTTAATGTATGGGGTAATGCCCCAAAAACTCAGGTGTGTAGGGTCTTTATTGTGGCAGGTTAGAAAATGTTTGGACACGCAGTGTTTGTCATAGCCGCGGAGAATGTTTTGGACATGCTCTTTGATGCGGACTCTCAGGGGTCTCTTCGTTCGGCCTACATATTGGAGGCCGCAGCTGCATTCCAATGCGTAGACTGCCCCTTCGGTGTTGCAGCAAATAAAATCTTTAATCGTATGATTCTCTCCTGTGCTGGTTGAGTTAAAAGTGAATACTTTTTTATTTGGGCGTTTTGTCCTAAGACAAGCGTAACACCTTTTGCAAGGGTAGAAGCCATTGCTAGTGAAAAAAGAAAACTGTTTACTGGGGGGGTCTACTATATTTTTAACCACTATGTCCCTAATGGTGGGTGCCCGCTTGTATATGAATTTTGGTTTTTTGGGGAGGGTATCTTGTAATTGCTTGTCTGCCAATAAAATGTGCCAATGGTCTTTGATTATTTTCTCAATTTGTTTGTATTGTACATTGAAGTCTAGAACGAGGGGTATTCCCTCAAATGTGTTTTTCCGTTGTGTAGTTGTTTCTGTTATCAGTTGGTTACGGTCGAGTGTGGAGACTTCTGCAATTTTAGCCTCAATGAATTTATGGTCATAGCCTTTGGATTTGAATCTTTCGCCTAATTTTCCTGCTTGTTCGAAATATGTTTCGATTTTGGTACAATTTCTTTTTATCCGCATTAGTTGTCCCTTTGGGATATTAAAAATCCAATTTTGGTGGTGACAGCTTGTGGTAGGGAGGTAGCTGTTCCTGTCAACTCCTTTAAAGTGCGTTTTAGTGCTAAAAACTGATTCATCCAGTGAGATCTCCAAATCTAGGAAGTTGATTTTTTTCTTGCTGATGTCCCAGGTGAGTGAGATGTTCCTGTCATTACTATTGAGTTTTTCAAGGAATTTGGTTAGATCTTTTTCATCTCCGTCCCACAAAATAAAAATGTCATCTATATATCTTTTGTATATGATGAGCTGGCTGGGGCGGTCACCAAAAACAAAGTATTCTTCCCATTGTGCCATAAATAAACCAGCTATACTTGGGGCGAATTTTGCGCCCATGGCTACCCCGGTTTGCTGGTGATAGTGGGATCTATCGTACCAAAAATAGTTGTTTCTGAGACTAAATTCTAAACATTTGATCAGGAATTTTCTTTGTGAGCATGGGAGTTCGGTGTATTTTCTTAAGCCCCATTTCGCTGCTTCACACGCCTTGTGGTGGGGTATGATTGTGTACAAGGCTGATACGTCAGCTGTGGCCATGATCCATGTTTTATCTTCTCCTTGGATATTGTTAATCACTCGTAACATTTCTTTGCTATCTTTAAGGTATGCTTCGGTTTTTTGAACTGCCGGCTGTAGGAAGACATCTATATACTGGCCCATCCTCGATGTTATCGACTCAATGCCATTGACAATTGGCCTAGGGGGTGGGTCAGTTCTGTTTTTGTGTATTTTTGGTACTGAATAGATGATCGGCGTTCGGCAGGAGTCTGGTATGAGATATCTGGCTTCCTTTTTGTTCAAGATTCCCTTCTTAGCTCCCAAGTGTACTACTTGTTCAAGCGCTTTACGGCATCCAAAGACAGGATTCTTCAATAATTTAGTGTAAGTATTGTTGTCATTTAGCATAAGGGTCATTGTATTATGATACTGCTCTTTAGAGAGGATTACAATCCCTCCTCCCTTATCGGCTGGTCGGATGACAATGTCCTGCCTCTTAGTGAGCTTTCGAATCCCGCTTTTGATGTACTTTGGTTCTTCTTTTTTCTTGATTGGTACATCTTTTATTTCTTCTAAAACAATTTTTTTAAAAACATCAATATATTTATTGTCTTTGGCTGGTGGGTTAAAGACGGATTTGTTCCTGAGTGAGCTGTGCAGGATCCCATTATCTGATGGCTGTACTATTTTGGGTAGTGGGGGATTGCCTGCCATGTATTTTTGTATATTGAGCTTGCGTACAAATTTTTGAATCCCAATATATGTCTCAAATTTGTTCAGATTTTTTGTGGGTGCATATTTCAGACCTCTATCGAGTACTCCAATTTCTTCATGTGTGAGTGTTTTCCCACTGAGGTTGAAGATACCTTCCCCCTTTATACTCTTCTTCTTTTGTTGTCTCTTACCGGATCTTCGTCCTCTCTTCTTTCGGGACTGCCTCTGGGGTCTCGTGTGTCCTCTTGGTATCTCACCGGGTGGTTCTCTCTGGTCCTGTTTAAAAACGGTCTATCTGATTCCTGTTCTCCATAAGGTGGAGGGTATGGTCTGGTTGTTCTCTCTTCCCCTTCTCTGTTTTCCAAGGGGGCATAGTAATTGTAGGTCGGGATGGGACTACGTTGGTCTGGCTCGTAGTTCCTCTCTGGGTGACCTCTCCTATCTTCGTGTCTATAATCATGTATAGGGCTTCTATCTCTCTGTCTGTAATAATCCGGGTCTCTGTTGTCTCTGTATTCTTGTGCGGGTCTCCTTTGGCCTCTATACCCTTGTGGTGGGCCTCTTGACTCTCGTTCACCGTATGGGGGTCTGTGCCAATTGTTTCGGTTATATGGTCTTCTGTTGTTCTTTCCATAGTAAGGTTTTCTCCCTCCGTTTCGTGGTGTACGATTGTTTTGTTGGTGTCTCCGTTCGTTCCGATAGGGGGTATGGTTTTGATATTCGTAATACCTTCCATCATTTTCTCTTTCTCTTTCTCTTGGGGTCATATATCTCGTTTCTTCTCCAATATTCTGTTGGCGTCTAATCTCTAGGGGAGGCCTTGGTGATTCATTACGAGGCTGGGGGTGCATTCTCACTGTCTTTTCAGGTGTGGAGTAGGTGGATGGGGGTTCCACTTTTCCTAATTGGCTTTGCCATTTGAAAACGTGGTCACTGTGATAGTCGTTGGTGTCTCTTGTATGTTTTTTGCTTTTTCTTTGCTGTACTTCTTTATCTTTCTTGGCCAGGTCCTTATTTAGTTGTGTCATTAAGGTTTTGTATTCGGTCGTATCTTTATATTGTTCTAATTCTTCTTTGAGATCCGCAATGTTCTGGTCTATTATTTTATTTTTCTTCCTTTTCCTGTCCAGCAGGAAGCCTATAAGTTCTAGGCCTTTATCATTGAAGAACTTGTACCACTCGTCGTTTGATTCCTGGTCTAAAAGGCCATCATTTGGGGGGACATCCCACCTTAATCTTCTGGGGACAATGTTTTCTTTAACCACTTGCCGACCGCCGCACACAGATGTACGTCGACAGGGCGGCACGGGCAGGCAAAAGGGCTTACCTGTACGTCCCTGCCTGCCCGCGGGTGGGGGGTCCGATCGGACCCCCCCCCGGTGCCTGCGACGGTCGGCAAATGTCCCCCGGCGATCGGTGGTGAGGGGGAGGCCATCCATTCGTGGCCCCCCCCTCGCGATCGCTCCCAGCCAATGGGATCATTTCCCTGCCTCTGTATTGTACACAGAGGCAGAGGAAATGATGTCATCTCTCCTCGGCTCGGTATTTTCCGTTCCGGGCCGAGGAGAGAAGACTGGAATGTGAGTGCACAACACACACACACACAGTAGAACATGCCAGGCACACAAAACACCCCGATCCCCCCCCCGATCGCCCCCCGATCCCCCCCCAATCACCCCCCCCCCTGTCACAAACTGACACAAAGCAGGTTTTTTTTTTTTTTTTTTTTTTTTTCTGATTACTGTATTGGTGTCAGTTTGTGACAGTTAGTGTGTTAGGGCAGTGAATGTTAGGCCCCCTTTAGGTCTAGGGTACCCTCCTAACCCCCCCTAATAAAGTTTTAACCCCTTGATCACCCTCCGTCACCAGTGTCACTAAGCGATCATTTTTCTGATCGCTGTATTAGTGTCGCTGGTGACGCTAGTTAGGGACATAAATATTTAGGTTCGCCGTCAGCGTTTTATAGCGACAGGGACCCCCATATACTATCTAATAAATGTTTTAACCCCTTGATTGCCCCCTAGTTAACCCTTTCACCACTGATCACCGTATAACTGTTACGGGTGACGCTGGTTATTTCTATTATTTTTTATAGTGTCAGGGCACCCGCCGTTTATTACCGAATAAAGGTTTAGCCCCCTGATCGCCCGGCGGTGATATGCGTCGCCCCAGGCAGCGTCAGATTAGCGCCAGTACCGCTAACACCCACGCACGCAGCATACACCTCCCTTAGTGGTATAGTATCTGAACGCATCAATATCTGATCCAATCAGATCTATACTAGCGTCCCCAGCAGTTTAGGGTTCCCGAAAACGCAGTGTTAGCGGGATCAGCCCAGATACCTGCTAGCACCTGCGTTTTGCCCCTCCGCCCGGCCCAGCCCAGCCCAGCCCACCCAAGTGCAGTATCGATCGATCACTGTCACTTACAAAACACTAAGCGCATAACTGCAGCGTACGCAGAGTCAGGCCTGATCCCTGCGATCGCTAACAGTTTTTTTGGTAGCGTTTTGGTGAACTGGCAAGCACCAGCCCCAGGCAGCGTCAGGTTAGCGCCAGTAGCGCTAACACCTACGCACGCACCGTACACCTCCCTTAGTGGTATAGTATCTGAACGGATCAATATCTGATCCGATCAGATCTATACTAGTGTCCCCAGCAGTTTAGGGTTCCCAAACACGCAGTGTTAGCGGGATCAGCCCAGATACCTGCTAGCACCTGCGTTTTTCCCGTCCGCCCGGCCCAGCCCACCCAAGTGCAGTATCAATCGATCACTGTCACTTACAAAACACTAAACGCATAACTGCAGCGTTCGCAGAGTCACGCCTGATCCCTGCGATCACTAACAGTTTTTTTGGTAGCGTTTTGGTGAACTGGCAAGCACCAGCCCCAGGCAGCGTCAGATTAGCGCCAGTACCGCTAACACCCACGCACGCAGCATACGCCTCCCTTAGTGGTATAGTATCTGAACGGATCAATATCTGATCCGATCAGATCTATACTAGCGTCCCCAGCAGTTTAGGGTTCCCACAAACGCAGTGTTAGCGGGATCAGCCCAGATACCTGCTAGCACCTGCGTTTTGCCCCTCCGCCCGGCCCAGCCCAGCCCAGCCCACCCAAGTGCAGTATCGATCGATCACTGTCACTTACAGAACACTAAACGCATAACTGCAGCGTTCGCAGAGTCAGGCCTGATCCCTGCGATCGCTAACAGATTTTTTGGTAGCGTTTTGGTGAACTGGCAAGCGCCAGCGGCCTAGTACACCCCGGTCGTAGTCAAACCAGCACTGCAGTAACACTTGGTGACGTGGCGAGTCCCATAAGTGCAGTTCAAGCTGGTGAGGTGGCAAGCACAAGTAGTGTCCCGCTGCCACCAAAAAGACAAACACAGGCCCGTCGTGCCCATAGTGCCCTTCCTGCTGCATTCGCCAATCCTAATTGGGAACCCACCGCTTCTGCAGCGCCCGTACTTCCCCCATTCACATCCCCAACCAAATGCAGTCGGCTGCATGAGAGGCATTTTCTTTATGTCCTCCCGAGTACCCCTACCCAACGAACCCCCCCAAAAAAGATGTTGTGTCTGCAGCAAGCGCGGATATAGGCGTGACACCCGCTATTATTGTCCCTCCTGTCCTGACAATCCTGGTCTTTGCATTGGTGAATGTTTTGAACGCTACCATTCACTAGTTGACTATTAGCGTAGGGTACAGCATTCCACAGACTAGGCACACTTTCACAGGGTCTCCCAAGATGCCATCGCATTTTGAGAGACCCGAACCTGGAACCGGGTACAGTTATAAAAGTTAGTTACAAAAAAAGAAAAAAAAAAAAACACATACAAAAATATAAAATAAAAAAAAAATAGTTGTCGTTTTATTGTTCTTTCTCTCTCTATTCTCTCTCTCTATTGTTCTGCTCTTTTTTACTGTATTCTATTCTGCAATGTTTTATTGTTATTATGTTTTATCATGTTTGTTTTTCAGGTATGCAATTTTTTATACTTTACCGTTTACTGTGCTTTATTGTTAACCATTTTTTTGTCTTCAGGTACGCCATTCACGACTTTGAATGGTTATACCAGAATGATGCCTGCAGGTTTAGGTATCATCTTGGTATCATTCTTTTCAGCCAGCGGTCGGCTTTCATGTAAAAGCAATCCTAGCGGCTAATTAGCCTCTAGACTGCTTTTACAAGCAGTGGGAGGGAATGCCCCCCCCCCCACCGTCTTCTGTGTTTTTCTCTGGCTCTCCTGTCTCAACAGGGAACCTGAAAATGCAGCCGGTGATTCAGCCAGCTGACCATAGAGCTGATCAGAGACCAGAGTGGCTCCAAACATCTCTATGGCCTAAGAAACCGGAAGCTACGAGCATTTTATGACTTAGATTTCGCCGGATGTAAATAGCGCCATTGGGAAATTGGGAAAGCATTTTATCACACCGATCTTGGTGTGGTCAGATGCTTTGAGGGCAGAGGAGAAATCTAGGGTCTAATAGACCCCAATTTTTGCAAAAAAGAGTACCTGTCACTACCTATTGCTATGATAGGGGATATTTACATTCCCTGAGATAACAATAAAAATGATTTAAAAAAAAAATGAAAGGAACAGTTTAAAAATAAGATAAAAAAATAATAATAATAAAGAAAAAAAAAAAAAAAAAAAAAAAAAAAAGCACCCCTGTCCCCCCTGCTCTCGCGCTAAGGCGAACGCAAGTGTCGGTCTGGCGTCAAATGTAAACAGCAATTGCACCATGCATGTGAGGTATCGCCGCGAAGGTCAGATCGAGGGCAGTAAGTTTAGCAGTAGACCTCCTCTGTAAATCTAAAGTGGTAACCTGTAAAGGCTTTTAAAGGCTTTTAAAAATGTATTTAGTTTGTCGCCACTGCACGTTTGTGCGCAATTTTAAAGCATGTCATGTTTGGTATCCATGTACTCGGCCTAAGATCATCTTTTTTATTTCATCAAACATTTGGGCAATATAGTGTGTTTTAGTGCATTAAAATGTAAAAAAGTGTGTTTTTTCCCCAAAAAATGCGTTTGAAAAATTGCGGCGCAAATACTGTGTGAAAAAAAAAAATGAAACACCCACCATTTTAATCTGTAGGGCATTTGCTTTAAAAAAAATATATAATGTTTGGGGGTTCAAAGTAATTTTCTTGCAAAAAAAAATTATTTTTTTATGTAAACAATAAGTGTCAGAAAGGGCTTTGTCTTCAAGTGGTTAGAAGAGTGGGTGATGTGTGACATAAGCTTCTAGATGTTGTGCATAAAATGCCAGGACAGTTCAAAACCCCCCCAAATGACCCCATTTTGGAAAGTAGACACCCCAAGCTATTTGCTGAGAGTCATGTTGAGTCCATGGAATAATTTATATTGTGACACAAGTTGCGGGAAAGAGACAATTTTTTATTTTTTTTATTTTTTTTTGCGCAAAGTTGTCACTAAATGATATATTGCTCAAACATGCCATGGGAATATGTGAAATTACACCCCAAAATACATTCTGTTGCTTCTCCTGAGTACGGGGATACCACATGTGTGAGACTTTTTGGGAGCCTAGCCGCGTACGGGACCCCGAAAACCAAGCACCGCCTTCAGGCTTTCTAAGGCCGTAAATTTTTGATTTCACTCTTCACTGCCTATCACAGTTTCGGAGGCCATGGAATGCCCAGGTGGCAAAAAAAAACCCCAAATGACCCCATTTTGGAAAGTAGACACCCCAAGCTATTTGATGAGAGGTATAGTGAGTATTTTGCAGACCTCACTTTTTGTCACAAAGTTTTGAAAATTGAAAAAAGAAAAAAAAAATTTTTTTTTCTCGTCTTTCTTTATTTTCAAAAACAAATGAGAGCTGCAAAATACTCACCATGCCTCTCAGCAAATAGCTTGGGGTGTCTACTTTCCAAAATGGGGTCATTTGGGGGGGGGTTTGTGCCACCTGGGCATTCCATGGCCTCCGAAACTGTGATAGGCAGTGAGGAGTAAAATCAAAAATGTACGCCCTTAGAATTCCTGAAGGCAGTGATTGGTTTTCGGGGTCCCGTACGCGGCTAGGCTCCCAAAAAGTCCCACACATGTGGTATCCCCATACTCAGGAGAAGCAGCTAAATGTATTTTGGGGTGCAATTCCACATATGCCCATGGCCTGTGTGAGCAATATATCATTTAGTGACAACTTTGTGCAAAAAAAAAAAAAAAATTCTCACTTTCCCGCAACTTGTGTCAAAATATAAAACATTCCATGGACTCAACATGCCTCAAAGCAAATAGCTTGGGGTGTCTACTTTCCAAAATGGGGTAATTTGGGGGGGTTTTATGTCATCTGGGCATTTTATGGCCTTCAAAACTGTGATAGGTAGTGAGGAGTAAAATCAAAAATGTACGCCCTTAGAAATCCTGAAGGCAGTGATTGGTTTTCGGGGCCCCGTACGCGGCTAGGCTCCCAAAAAGTCCCACACATGTGGTATCCCCGTACTCAGGAGAAGCAGCTAAATGTATTTTGGGGTGCAATTCCACATATGCCCATGGCCTGTGTGAGAAATATATCATTTAGTGACAACTTTTTGTAATTTTTTTTTTTTTTTTTTTTTTTTGTCATTATTCAATCACTTGGGACAAAAAAAATGAATATTCAATGGGCTCAACATGCCTCTCAGCAAATTCCTTGGGGTGTCTACTTTCCAAAATGGGGTCATTTGTGGGGGTTTTGTACTGCCCTGCCATTTTAGCACCTCAAGAAACGACATAGGCAGTCATAAATTAAAGGCTGTGTAAATTCCAGAAAATGTACCCTAGTTTGTAGACGCTATAACTTTTGCGCAAACCAATAAATATACGCTTATTGACATTTTTTTTACCAAAGACATGTGGCCGAATACATTTTGGCCTAAATGTATGACTAAAATTGAGTTTATTGGATTTTTTTTAGAACAAAAAGTAGAAAATATCATTTTTTTTCAAAATTTTCGGTCTTTTTCCGTGTATAGCGCAAAAAATAAAAACGGCAGAGGTGATCAAATACCATCAAAAGAAAGCTCTATTTGTGGGAAGAAAAGGACGCAAATTCCGTTTGGGTACACCATTGCATGACCGCGCAATTAGCAGTTAAAGCGACGCAGTGCCGAATTGTAAAAAGTGCTCTGGTCAGGAAGGGGGTAAATCCTTCCGGGGCTGAAGTGGTTAAGATAGGTTTCGAAGGTGCAGGTGTCCCACCAGAGACTCACCTTCTTTTCCATATTATGTCCCAGTTTGCGCATAAGGCTTTCTAGATCTAAATTCCGATTGCTTTTTTTATTACTGATGTTAAATACTTCCTCTAGGTTAACTTGCCTTTTTTCCATATAGGTAAACACGTCCATGATTGCTGCAGGAATGGAGGGTGTATAGCAACGAACTAGTGAATAGGGGGGTTATTCCCGCGCTATCAGTTATGGAAGAGGCTAGGGGTGGAAAAGCCGCATACACCGATAGGTAAACACCTGACCTTTGAGATAAATGTATAAAGTGGGTGGTGCTGCGCTGATCCTTATTGTGGAGACTAGTGAATAAACAATAATGCGCTTGGTAAAACACCCCCTTTTCCACCCCTAGCCTCTTCCATAACTGATAGCGCGGGAATAACCCCCCTATTCACTAGTTCGTTGCTATACACCCTCCATTCCTGCAGCAATCATGGACGTGTTTACCTATATGGAAAAAAGGCAAGTTAACCTAGAGGAAGTATTTAACATCAGTAATAAAAAAAGCAATCGGAATTTAGATCTAGAAAGCCTTATGCGCAAACTGGGACATAATATGGAAAAGAAGGTGAGTCTCTGGTGGGACACCTGCACCTTCGAAACCTATCTTAAAGAAAACATTGTCCCCAGAAGATTAAGGTGGGATGTCCCCCCAAATGATGGCCTTTTAGACCAGGAATCAAACGACGAGTGGTACAAGTTCTTCAATGATAAAGGCCTAGAACTTATAGGCTTCCTGCTGGACAGGAAAAGGAAGAAAAATAAAATAATAGACCAGAACATTGCGGATCTCAAAGAAGAATTAGAACAATATAAAGATACGACCGAATACAAAACCTTAATGACACAACTAAATAAGGACCTGGCCAAGAAAGATAAAGAAGTACAGCAAAGAAAAAGCAAAAAACATACAAGAGACACCAACGACTATCACAGTGACCACGCTTTCAAATGGCAAAGCCAATTAGGAAAAGTGGAACCCCCATCCACCTACTCCACACCTGAAAAGACAGTGAGAATGCACCCCCAGCCTCGTAATGAATCACCAAGGCCTCCCCTAGAGATTAGACGCCAACAGAATATTGGAGAAGAAACGAGATATATGACCCCAAGAGAAAGAGAAAGAGAAAATGATGGAAGGTATTACGAATATCAAAACCATACCCCCTATCGGAACGAACGGAGACACCAACAAAACAATCGTACACCACGAAACGGAGGGAGAAAACCTTACTATGGAAAGAACAACAGAAGACCATATAACCGAAACAATTGGCACAGACCCCCATACGGTGAACGAGAGTCAAGAGGCCCACCACAAGGGTATAGAGGCCAAAGGAGACCCGCACAAGAATACAGAGACAACAGAGACCCGGATTATTACAGACAGAGAGATAGAAGCCCTATACATGATTATAGACACGAAGATAGGAGAGGTCACCCAGAGAGGAACTACGAGCCAGACCAACGTAGTCCCATCCCGACCTACAATTACTATGCCCCCTTGGAAAACAGAGAAGGGGAAGAGAGAACAACCAGACCATACCCTCCACCTTATGGAGAACAGGAATCAGATAGACCGTTTTTAAACAGGACCAGAGAGAACCACCCGGTGAGATACCAAGAGGACACACGAGACCCCAGAGGCAGTCCCGAAAGAAGAGAGGACGAAGATCCGGTAAGAGACAACAAAAGAAGAAGAGTATAAAGGGGGAAGGTATCTTCAACCTCAGTGGGAAAACACTCACACATGAAGAAATTGGAGTACTCGATAGAGGTCTGAAATATGCACCCACAAAAAATCTGAACAAATTTGAGACATATATTGGGATTCAAAAATTTGTACGCAAGCTCAATATACAAAAATACATGGCAGGCAATCCCCCACTACCCAAAATAGTACAGCCATCAGATAATGGGATCCTGCACAGCTCACTCAGGAACAAATCCGTCTTTAACCCACCAGCCAAAGACAATAAATATATTGATGTTTTTAAAAAAATTGTTTTAGAAGAAATAAAAGATGTACCAATCAAGAAAAAAGAAGAACCAAAGTACATCAAAAGCGGGATTCGAAAGCTCACTAAGAGGCAGGACATTGTCATCCGACCAGCCGATAAGGGAGGAGGGATTGTAATCCTCTCTAAAGAGCAGTATCATAATACAATGACCCTTATGCTAAATGACAACAATACTTACACTAAATTATTGAAGAATCCTGTCTTTGGATGCCGTAAAGCGCTTGAACAAGTAGTACACTTGGGAGCTAAGAAGGGAATCTTGAACAAAAAGGAAGCCAGATATCTCATACCAGACTCCTGCCGAACGCCGATCATCTATTCAGTACCAAAAATACACAAAAACAGAACTGACCCACCCCCTAGGCCAATTGTCAATGGCATTGAGTCGATAACATCGAGGATGGGCCAGTATATAGATGTCTTCCTACAGCCGGCAGTTCAAAAAACCGAAGCATACCTTAAAGATAGCAAAGAAATGTTACGAGTGATTAACAATATCCAAGGAGAAGATAAAACATGGATCATGGCCACAGCTGACGTATCAGCCTTGTACACAATCATACCCCACCACAAGGCGTGTGAAGCAGCGAAATGGGGCTTAAGAAAATACACCGAACTCCCATGCTCACAAAGAAAATTCCTGATCAAATGTTTAGAATTTAGTCTCAGAAACAACTATTTTTGGTACGATAGATCCCACTATCACCAGCAAACCGGGGTAGCCATGGGCGCAAAATTCGCCCCAAGTATAGCTGGTTTATTTATGGCACAATGGGAAGAATACTTTGTTTTTGGTGACCGCCCCAGCCAGCTCATCATATACAAAAGATATATAGATGACATTTTTATTTTGTGGGACGGAGATGAAAAAGATCTAACCAAATTCCTTGAAAAACTCAATAGTAATGACAGGAACATCTCACTCACCTGGGACATCAGCAAGAAAAAAATCAACTTCCTAGATTTGGAGATCTCACTGGATGAATCAGTTTTTAGCACTAAAACGCACTTTAAAGGAGTTGACAGGAACAGCTACCTCCCTACCACAAGCTGTCACCACCAAAATTGGATTTTTAATATCCCAAAGGGACAACTAATGCGGATAAAAAGAAATTGTACCAAAATCGAAACATATTTCGAACAAGCAGGAAAATTAGGCGAAAGATTCAAATCCAAAGGCTATGACCATAAATTCATTGAGGCTAAAATTGCAGAAGTCTCCACACTCGACCGTAACCAACTGATAACAGAAACAACTACACAACGGAAAAACACATTTGAGGGAATACCCCTCGTTCTAGACTTCAATGTACAATACAAACAAATTGAGAAAATAATCAAAGACCATTGGCACATTTTATTGGCAGACAAGCAATTACAAGATACCCTCCCCAAAAAACCAAAATTCATATACAAGCGGGCACCCACCATTAGGGACATAGTGGTTAAAAATATAGTAGACCCCCCCAGTAAACAGTTTTCTTTTTTCACTAGCAATGGCTTCTACCCTTGCAAAAGGTGTTACGCTTGTCTTAGGACAAAACGCCCAAATAAAAAAGTATTCACTTTTAACTCAACCAGCACAGGAGAGAATCATACGATTAAAGATTTTATTTGCTGCAACACCGAAGGGGCAGTCTACGCATTGGAATGCAGCTGCGGCCTCCAATATGTAGGCCGAACGAAGAGACCCCTGAGAGTCCGCATCAAAGAGCATGTCCAAAACATTCTCCGCGGCTATGACAAACACTGCGTGTCCAAACATTTTCTAACCTGCCACAATAAAGACCCTACACACCTGAGTTTTTGGGGCATTACCCCATACATTAAACACTGGCGGGGGGGCCACAAGGTGAGAACCCTGAGCCAACTAGAATCCAAGTGGATTTTTACCTTGGACACCTTCTGGCCCCGAGGCCTAAACATTGAGTTTGACCTCAACTGCTTCCTGAGTGATTTTTAACTTTCATTATCCGTAACAGACTTTTTACCCCCCATCTTTGAAAGCCCCCACATATACACCCCAGAGAACATGTACCACCACTGTTCTATTTCATGCTATAGACGCACTGTGTTTCGTGACCAAGCCCACAGTTGGTCACCCAGTGGCGGAATGACCGGCCTCTGCCCCCTAATTAAACACCCTAACGGAATACCCTGACTATCCTGAAAGGATTTGGTTATATTTATTTACATACATATCACGTCTGTAGTGTCCTCTCATGCTCCCACTTACAGCATTAGGCACCGTTTCCAGACTTTTTTGTATTTTTTAATGTCTTTTTTATCTACTTATTCCTAATGGTATTACTGATTTTATGATTGATTTTATCTTTATATTGTAATATTTTTATTATAAGATTATTAATATTTTTAATATTATGTATATATGCATGTATTGCTCAATTGGTCCAACCTCAGTTCCTCCTGAGAATTTGTCTATGCACTGTCTGTCGACCCCTTGGTGTATGTGGACAGATCTATTATACTATTGAAGTTTGAGCACTGCCAGTGTCTGCTGCCTTTTTCTCCCGTTCGGAAATCCCCCCCCCCCCTTTTCTCCGGACTCAGTGTAGATTCCTGTAATGCCCAGATCTGCATATGTTCCGTTCAGAATTACAGCATGCAGGTATAACCCATCAACAATATGGTGAAACCAGCTCCCTCTGAGAATTAGATTTCCATCCAGCTGCTCCCACTCCGTTAGCCAGCGTACGTTATTAAAACAAGATAACCACCTCTGCTGACAGTACTGCATAAACTAACTAAGCTAGAAGCGGCTGATTGGCTTCACTAGTCAGCTGACTTCCCTGTATGGACAGACACACTCAGCGGTACTAGCGGCGAAAAAATCTCTCGGAAAATGGCCGCCACATATAACTCAATGAGACTCCGGGAAAATGGCCGCTCCATAGTGATTCATATTAGACTATTTAAGGACAAGATTCTAGCCTGTATCTATCCCCTGATGAAGTCACGTGGTGTGACGTCACGCGTAGGGACGAGACAGGCTGCAAACACAGACAGAGGCACATGAGCTCGCTGCTCGTTGGATTGATATTATTGCTTCTCAAATTTTATGTGAGTACCTGTAATCTATTAATAAAGAGTGTTACTTTTAATCAAAAACTGGATTACACTATTGGCTTCTCTTCTGCTGATTACCCCCTATGAATACAACTCCCCTGCACCACACCTGAGGGAACCCCAACCCAGGATCCAGGATCCAGGATAGAGAGGGACGCGCTGGAACCCATAGGTGGACGTTTTCAAGCAGTTTTCTTGCCACATGTTTTTGCCCTATTACTTGAAGGTAAGGGGCCATTACCCACTTAAGTGGTCTAGCACACGAAGAAAACATTCGATGCGATTTACCCTAGCACCCTAACTGCAACGTGTGCATGCCAGGACGTTGCTGTCACAACCACACACAAGGACTGTTCCTGTGGATGCGTTTTTTAGCACTTTAATCGCAACGTGTGCATGTTAGCACGTTGCTGTCACCTTTTCAACAAAGACTTTCACCTTACGCTGTCTATGTAAAATAATATACTTCTCTTATGTGCAAACACAACCTTTTAAAATTACTGCTCACTTGTTTTTATTTTTTTCGATGTCAGCATGCACAATATGCACTGTATATAAGAATCATTTGTTACCACTCCTTCAAACTTTGAATTGCACCAGCACCTTTTGTTAGCACCACACACTTAGCTGGTTCTAATATAGTCGCACGCTTATTATGCACTTTATTCTCCCGTTCAAATTTCAAACCAGCCACTGGTGCTTTGATAACCTCACCACTACGTTTTTGTATTGTAATTTTATGGATTTTATTTTAGGTGATTGAAGTGTTATTCGTTATTTTTTATTTCATTTTAGTATACCTATGTTATGTTTATACATTATTGAAGGAATTGAACACTCATAATCCTGTCACCTTCGATATACACAATTCCTTCCATTCTTATGCTATTTCACCTGTTTTACCAAGCGCATTATTGTTTATTCACTAGTCTCCACAATAAGGATCAGCGCAGCACCACCCACTTTATACATTTATCTCAAAGGTCAGGTGTTTACCTATCGGTGTATGCGGCTTTTCCACCCCTAGCCTCTTCCATAACTGATAGCGCGGGAATAACCCCCCTATTCACTAGTTCGTTGCTATACACCCTCCATTCCTGCAGCAATCATGGACGTGTTTACCTATATGGAAAAAAGGCAAGTTAACCTAGAGGAAGTATTTAACATCAGTAATAAAAAAAGCAATCGGAATTTAGATCTAGAAAGCCTTATGCGCAAACTGGGACATAATATGGAAAAGAAGGTGAGTCTCTGGTGGGACACCTGCACCTTCGAAACCTATCTTAAAGAAAACATTGTCCCCAGAAGATTAAGGTGGGATGTCCCCCCAAATGATGGCCTTTTAGACCAGGAATCAAACGACGAGTGGTACAAGTTCTTCAATGATAAAGGCCTAGAACTTATAGGCTTCCTGCTGGACAGGAAAAGGAAGAAAAATAAAATAATAGACCAGAACATTGCGGATCTCAAAGAAGAATTAGAACAATATAAAGATACGACCGAATACAAAACCTTAATGACACAACTAAATAAGGACCTGGCCAAGAAAGATAAAGAAGTACAGCAAAGAAAAAGCAAAAAACATACAAGAGACACCAACGACTATCACAGTGACCACGTTTTCAAATGGCAAAGCCAATTCGGAAAAGTGGAACCCCCATCCACCTACTCCACACCTGAAAAGACAGTGAGAATGCACCCCCAGCCTCGTAATGAATCACCAAGGCCTCCCCTAGAGATTAGACGCCAACAGAATATTGGAGAAGAAACGAGATATATGACCCCAAGAGAAAGAGAAAGAGAAAATGATGGAAGGTATTACGAATATCAAAACCATACCCCCTATCGGAACGAACGGAGACACCAACAAAACAATCGTACACCACGAAACGGAGGGAGAAAACCTTACTATGGAAAGAACAACAGAAGACCATATAACCGAAACAATTGGCACAGACCCCCATACGGTGAACGAGAGTCAAGAGGCCCACCACAAGGGTATAGAGGCCAAAGGAGACCCGCACAAGAATACAGAGACAACAGAGACCCGGATTATTACAGACAGAGAGATAGAAGCCCTATACATGATTATAGACACGAAGATAGGAGAGGTCACCCAGAGAGGAACTACGAGCCAGACCAACGTAGTCCCATCCCGACCTACAATTACTATGCCCCCTTGGAAAACAGAGAAGGGGAAGAGAGAACAACCAGACCATACCCTCCACCTTATGGAGAACAGGAATCAGATAGACCGTTTTTAAACAGGACCAGAGAGAACCACCCGGTGAGATACCAAGAGGACACACGAGACCCCAGAGGCAGTCCCGAAAGAAGAGAGGACGAAGATCCGGTAAGAGACAACAAAAGAAGAAGAGTATAAAGGGGGAAGGTATCTTCAACCTCAGTGGGAAAACACTCACACATGAAGAAATTGGAGTACTCGATAGAGGTCTGAAATATGCACCCACAAAAAATCTGAACAAATTTGAGACATATATTGGGATTCAAAAATTTGTACGCAAGCTCAATATACAAAAATACATGGCAGGCAATCCCCCACTACCCAAAATAGTACAGCCATCAGATAATGGGATCCTGCACAGCTCACTCAGGAACAAATCCGTCTTTAACCCACCAGCCAAAGACAATAAATATATTGATGTTTTTAAAAAAATTGTTTTAGAAGAAATAAAAGATGTACCAATCAAGAAAAAAGAAGAACCAAAGTACATCAAAAGCGGGATTCGAAAGCTCACTAAGAGGCAGGACATTGTCATCCGACCAGCCGATAAGGGAGGAGGGATTGTAATCCTCTCTAAAGAGCAGTATCATAATACAATGACCCTTATGCTAAATGACAACAATACTTACACTAAATTATTGAAGAATCCTGTCTTTGGATGCCGTAAAGCGCTTGAACAAGTAGTACACTTGGGAGCTAAGAAGGGAATCTTGAACAAAAAGGAAGCCAGATATCTCATACCAGACTCCTGCCGAACGCCGATCATCTATTCAGTACCAAAAATACACAAAAACAGAACTGACCCACCCCCTAGGCCAATTGTCAATGGCATTGAGTCGATAACATCGAGGATGGGCCAGTATATAGATGTCTTCCTACAGCCGGCAGTTCAAAAAACCGAAGCATACCTTAAAGATAGCAAAGAAATGTTACGAGTGATTAACAATATCCAAGGAGAAGATAAAACATGGATCATGGCCACAGCTGACGTATCAGCCTTGTACACAATCATACCCCACCACAAGGCGTGTGAAGCAGCGAAATGGGGCTTAAGAAAATACACCGAACTCCCATGCTCACAAAGAAAATTCCTGATCAAATGTTTAGAATTTAGTCTCAGAAACAACTATTTTTGGTACGATAGATCCCACTATCACCAGCAAACCGGGGTAGCCATGGGCGCAAAATTCGCCCCAAGTATAGCTGGTTTATTTATGGCACAATGGGAAGAATACTTTGTTTTTGGTGACCGCCCCAGCCAGCTCATCATATACAAAAGATATATAGATGACATTTTTATTTTGTGGGACGGAGATGAAAAAGATCTAACCAAATTCCTTGAAAAACTCAATAGTAATGACAGGAACATCTCACTCACCTGGGACATCAGCAAGAAAAAAATCAACTTCCTAGATTTGGAGATCTCACTGGATGAATCAGTTTTTAGCACTAAAACGCACTTTAAAGGAGTTGACAGGAACAGCTACCTCCCTACCACAAGCTGTCACCACCAAAATTGGATTTTTAATATCCCAAAGGGACAACTAATGCGGATAAAAAGAAATTGTACCAAAATCGAAACATATTTCGAACAAGCAGGAAAATTAGGCGAAAGATTCAAATCCAAAGGCTATGACCATAAATTCATTGAGGCTAAAATTGCAGAAGTCTCCACACTCGACCGTAACCAACTGATAACAGAAACAACTACACAACGGAAAAACACATTTGAGGGAATACCCCTCGTTCTAGACTTCAATGTACAATACAAACAAATTGAGAAAATAATCAAAGACCATTGGCACATTTTATTGGCAGACAAGCAATTACAAGATACCCTCCCCAAAAAACCAAAATTCATATACAAGCGGGCACCCACCATTAGGGACATAGTGGTTAAAAATATAGTAGACCCCCCCAGTAAACAGTTTTCTTTTTTCACTAGCAATGGCTTCTACCCTTGCAAAAGGTGTTACGCTTGTCTTAGGACAAAACGCCCAAATAAAAAAGTATTCACTTTTAACTCAACCAGCACAGGAGAGAATCATACGATTAAAGATTTTATTTGCTGCAACACCGAAGGGGCAGTCTACGCATTGGAATGCAGCTGCGGCCTCCAATATGTAGGCCGAACGAAGAGACCCCTGAGAGTCCGCATCAAAGAGCATGTCCAAAACATTCTCCGCGGCTATGACAAACACTGCGTGTCCAAACATTTTCTAACCTGCCACAATAAAGACCCTACACACCTGAGTTTTTGGGGCATTACCCCATACATTAAACACTGGCGGGGGGGCCACAAGGTGAGAACCCTGAGCCAACTAGAATCCAAGTGGATTTTTACCTTGGACACCTTCTGGCCCCGAGGCCTAAACATTGAGTTTGACCTCAACTGCTTCCTGAGTGATTTTTAACTTTCATTATCCGTAACAGACTTTTTACCCCCCATCTTTGAAAGCCCCCACATATACACCCCAGAGAACATGTACCACCACTGTTCTATTTCATGCTATAGACGCACTGTGTTTCGTGACCAAGCCCACAGTTGGTCACCCAGTGGCGGAATGACCGGCCTCTGCCCCCTAATTAAACACCCTAACGGAATACCCTGACTATCCTGAAAGGATTTGGTTATATTTATTTACATACATATCACGTCTGTAGTGTCCTCTCATGCTCCCACTTACAGCATTAGGCACCGTTTCCAGACTTTTTTGTATTTTTTAATGTCTTTTTTATCTACTTATTCCTAATGGTATTACTGATTTTATGATTGATTTTATCTTTATATTGTAATATTTTTATTATAAGATTATTAATATTTTTAATATTATGTATATATGCATGTATTGCTCAATTGGTCCAACCTCAGTTCCTCCTGAGAATTTGTCTATGCACTGTCTGTCGACCCCTTGGTGTATGTGGACAGATCTATTATACTATTGAAGTTTGAGCACTGCCAGTGTCTGCTGCCTTTTTCTCCCGTTCGGAAATCCCCCCCCCCCCCCCCTTTTCTCCGGACTCAGTGTAGATTCCTGTAATGCCCAGATCTGCATATGTTCCGTTCAGAATTACAGCATGCAGGTATAACCCATCAACAATATGGTGAAACCAGCTCCCTCTGAGAATTAGATTTCCATCCAGCTGCTCCCACTCCGTTAGCCAGCGTACGTTATTAAAACAAGATAACCACCTCTGCTGACAGTACTGCATAAACTAACTAAGCTAGAAGCGGCTGATTGGCTTCACTAGTCAGCTGACTTCCCTGTATGGACAGACACACTCAGCGGTACTAGCGGCGAAAAAATCTCTCGGAAAATGGCCGCCACATATAACTCAATGAGACTCCGGGAAAATGGCCGCTCCATAGTGATTCATATTAGACTATTTAAGGACAAGATTCTAGCCTGTATCTATCCCCTGATGAAGTCACGTGGTGTGACGTCACGCGTAGGGACGAGACAGGCTGCAAACACAGACAGAGGCACATGAGCTCGCTGCTCGTTGGATTGATATTATTGCTTCTCAAATTTTATGTGAGTACCTGTAATCTATTAATAAAGAGTGTTACTTTTAATCAAAAACTGGATTACACTATTGGCTTCTCTTCTGCTGATTACCCCCTATGAATACAACTCCCCTGCACCACACCTGAGGGAACCCCAACCCAGGATCCAGGATCCAGGATAGAGAGGGACGCGCTGGAACCCATAGGTGGACGTTTTCAAGCAGTTTTCTTGCCACATGTTTTTGCCCTATTACTTGAAGGTAAGGGGCCATTACCCACTTAAGTGGTCTAGCACACGAAGAAAACATTCGATGCGATTTACCCTAGCACCCTAACTGCAACGTGTGCATGCCAGGACGTTGCTGTCACAACCACACACAAGGACTGTTCCTGTGGATGCGTTTTTTAGCACTTTAATCGCAACGTGTGCATGTTAGCACGTTGCTGTCACCTTTTCAACAAAGACTTTCACCTTACGCTGTCTATGTAAAATAATATACTTCTCTTATGTGCAAACACAACCTTTTAAAATTACTGCTCACTTGTTTTTATTTTTTTCGATGTCAGCATGCACAATATGCACTGTATATAAGAATCATTTGTTACCACTCCTTCAAACTTTGAATTGCACCAGCACCTTTTGTTAGCACCACACACTTAGCTGGTTCTAATATAGTCGCACGCTTATTATGCACTTTATTCTCCCGTTCAAATTTCAAACCAGCCACTGGTGCTTTGATAACCTCACCACTACGTTTTTGTATTGTAATTTTATGGATTTTATTTTAGGTGATTGAAGTGTTATTCGTTATTTTTTATTTCATTTTAGTATACCTATGTTATGTTTATACATTATTGAAGGAATTGAACACTCATAATC
This sequence comes from Lithobates septentrionalis, assembly GCA_037952835.1. Taxonomy (NCBI): domain Eukaryota; kingdom Metazoa; phylum Chordata; class Amphibia; order Anura; family Ranidae; genus Lithobates; species Lithobates septentrionalis. Next base: position 1,715,585 of record JBBDGP010000009.1, read on the forward strand.
CTGTCACCTTTGATATACACAATTCCTTCCATTCTTATGCTATTTCACCTGTTTTACCAAGCGCATTATTGTTTATTCACTAGTCTCCACAATAAGGATCAGCGCAGCACCACCCACTTTATACATTTATCTCAAAGGTCAGGTGTTTACCTATCGGTGTATGCGGCTTTTCCACCCCTAGCCTCTTCCATAACTGATAGCGCAGGAATAACCCCCCTATTCACTATTACACGAGCATGCCACTTTTTAGTCACTTGTTTGATCATCAGATTAGCGCATGTGGCACAGTGCGACCTAATTGTTGGGGCTTACCCCATAAGCTTGTAGATTCCCGTCTTAGGCTGGGGGAGAGAGCCTGCTTCAAGTGTAATAATTTGCTAGGTGTGAAGTGGAGGGATAATAAGAATGTTTTCGTTCTGTCCTCCCTTCACTGACACAACGGTCCAAATTCCTACGGTGACTGGTGTTGTGGAGAAACTCCTCTGTGTCCACGAATATAACCAAAATATGGGAGGGGTGGACCTCAACAACCAGTTGCTGGCACCGTACCTAATTGCCCATAAGGCCAGATGCTGGTACAAAAAAGTGCCTGTATACTTATTTCAATTGGCTTTGCTGAACGCTCATGTGCTATAGTCCTGTAAAAAGCTGCGCTAAGAGTTAAATAATAGTCTATGCAGATAACATCAAAAGGGGATTTTTCAAATCCTTTCCAGAGTAAAAACACCACCACCGTGCACTTCTAAGCAGTAGTGACAATCCACCGTAGTAGTTGAGCCTGCTTACCAGATGGCAAGCATAAAAGAGCAAGTGGCTTTAGCCCAGCCAAGGCCTTTTAGCTTGCTGGCGCTCCCGGGGTTCCTATGGGGGGGGTAAATCTCCAGGCTCACTTGTGTTGTCCACGTATCACCATTTAGCATGGGAAACCCGGGTAACCCAGAAGGAAGAAAAACTCGCCATAGTATAAAATCCTCCAGATATTTATTTAAAAAACATGTAGTCACTTACATTTAAGTTAGCAAGGTTGCATATACGAAAAAGCCGGCCGGCATGCAAACAAACAGAGCCCGTTCTCTCACTCCGAAAGCGTGGTGACGTCAGTGCGTACCTTCCCAGACGCGTTTCGTCATCATCTGACGTTGTCAATGGGGAACGGGCAACGCAGCGACTCACCACAATATAAAGGGAGCCAAGCCTCGTTCTGAGTGACGAGCATCCAGACGCCATATTAAGTGTGGGAAAAAATTCCCTTCGTTTACGGACGTCCTGAGAGGATGTGAATCGCTGCACACATCCATCCTAAAGCGAACAAAAACATTACCCAGTTGAGCACATTGTTGGTGTCTGTCACAACTTTATATGTGAAAAAGTAGGTGTAAAAAATGTAATTAGAATTTTACATGATAGCATTAGAAACAAAACCGCTCCTTGTGGGCGATGTACATAGATGACATCCTCCTCCTATGGGATGGTGAGCAAGGGGCCTTGCAGGAATTTATGCTTTTTCTTAATACCAATCAGAGGGGCATCACTTTAAACTATGAGATGAGTCAGACTAGTATCAATTTCCTAGATTTAAAAGTCTCCATTAGTGAGAACAATATTGTTACATCAACTTTCTTTAAGGAGACCGATAGGAATTCATTTATACCTGTGGACAGCTGTCATCATCGTCCCTGGTTGGAGTCGGTTCCAAAAAGCCAATATCTTCACCTTAAGAGGAACTGCTCTAGCCAGACCCAATTCATAGAGCAGGCGAATGTTCTCACTGATAGATTTTTGGAAAAGGGATACTCTGAAGAATTCCTGGTGACGATCCTGGATAGGGTCAAGGAAGTGAACAGAGAGGATTTATTGGTGGAAAGGGGGTCTCGCACTAATGATGATTTCTCTTCTGGTGTCCCCTTCCTGACTACATACTCTTTACAGCACAATTCCATTAGGAACCTTATACATAAACACTGGCATGTTGCACGTAGTGACAGGATACTGAATAAGGTGTTGCCAGAAAAACCTCGAGTCATTTTTAGGGGTGTACCTTCGTTACGGAATCAGTTGGCCCCCAATATTTTGAACCCACCAATTTCAAAACCCAGTTTCTTTAATCACTTAAAGGGATTTTATCAATGCAGATGGTGCAGGGTCTGCGCATATAGTGTTTGTCCACATAGAAGGACCACTACTTTTTCTTCTAATAGTACTAAAAAGTCATATACAATTAAACCATTCATTACTTGCTCTACGGAGGGGGTAGTGTACATGTTGCAGTGCCCTTGTGGCCTGCAATATGTGGGCAGGACCAAGCGACCTCTTCAGGTCCGCCTTAATGAACACATCACTAACATTAAAAGTGGCTTTAGGAACCACTCCGTATCAAAACATTATCTACAAGTACATGATAGAGACCCCTCCAACACAATTTTTCTGGGTCTAGATAGGTTTAGTCCCCACAGGAGAGGGAGCTCCTTAGTTAGGGAAATATCAAAGTTAGAAATGGCCTGGATCCATAGATTAAGAACATACGCACCCTATGGGTTGAACATTGATACCGACGTTAATGCTTTTATTGACAATTCATGATTTTCCTAATAGTGTAGATTCTTTATGAATCTGGTTTACAGTGTTGAATTTTCATTTCTTATTTTTATCTTTATTTTTTATTTTTTATTTTTATTTTTATTTTTTTAATTTTTAATTTTATTCGAATTTTCATTAATTCTGGTTTTGGGGTTTGTGAACTCGATCTGAGATGGTAAGGTTTATAAGATGCAACATTGGTTATGGCAGTGTTTTTGACACCTATATCATTATAGCACCTGATCTGGAGCATGATGATCTAACCGGTGGAGCACGTATTGCCCTACACATTCACATAATTAATAATTTTTAAAGATTTTTAACCACTTGACGACCGCCTCACACCGATGTACGTCGGCAAGGTGGCACGGACTGGCAAAATCACGTACATGTACGTGATTTGCCTTCCGCGGGTGGGGGGATCCGATCGGACCCCCCCCGGTGCCCGAGGCGGTCGTCTTTTGTTCCCCGGCAATCGGAGGTGAGGGGGAGGCCATCAGTGCGCGCCCCCCCTCACGATCGCCGCCGGCCAATGTGAACATTCCTTTGCTGCTGTATGCTAAACAGCAGCAAAGGAAATGATGTCATCTCTCCTCGGCTCGGTAGTTTCCGTTCCAGCGTCGAGGAGAGAAGACATCAATGCGAGTGCACCAACACTACACATTACAGTAGAACATACCAGGCACACAAAACACCCCGATCCCCCCCCCCGATCACCCCCCAATCACCCCCCCCCCCCGCCCTGTCACAAACTGACACCAAGCAGGTTTTTTTTTTTTTCTGATTACTGTATTGGTGTCCGTTTGTGACAGTTACAGTGTTAGGACAGTTACTGTTAGCCCCCTTTAGGTCTAGGGTACCCCCTAACCCCCCCTAATAAAGTTTTAACCCCCCTGATCACCCCCCGTCACCAGTGTCACTAAGCGATCATTTTTCTGATCGCTGTATTAGTGTCGCTGGTGACGCTAGTTAGGGACGTAAATATTTAGGTTCGCCATCAGCGTTTTATAGCGACAGGGACCCCCATATACTACCGAATAAATGTTTTAACCCCTTGATTGCCCCCTAGTTAACCCTTTCACCACTGATCACCGTATAAGTGTTACGGTTGACACTGGTTAGTTCGTTTATTTTTTATAGTGTCAGGGCACCCGCCGTTTATTACCGAATAAAGGTTTAGCCCCCTGATCACCCGGCGGTGATATGCGTCGCCCCAGGCAGCATCAGATTAGCGCCAGTACCGCTAACACCCACGCACGCAGCATACGCCTCCCTTAGTGGTATAGTATCTGATCGGATCACTATCTGATCCGATTAGATCTATACTAGCGTCCCCAGCAGTTTAGGGTTCCCAAAAACGCAGTGTTAGCGGGATCAGCCCAGATACCTGCTAGCACCTGCGTTTTGCCCCTCCGCCCAGCCCACCCAAGTGCAGTATCGATCGATCACTGTCACTTACAAAACACTAAACGCATAACTGCAGCGTTCGCAGAGTCAAGCCTGATCCCTGCGATCGCTAACAGTTTTTTTGGTAGCATTTTTGTGAACTGGCAAGCAAGCACCAGCCCCAGGCAACGTCAGGTTAGCGCCAGTAGCGCTAACACCCACGCACGCACCGTACACCTCCCTTAGTGGTATAGTATCTGATCGGATCAATATCTGATCCGATCAGATCTATACTAGCGTCCCCAGCAGTTTAGGGTTCCCAAAAACGCAGTGTTAGCGGGATCAGCCCAGATACCTGCTAGCACCTGCGTTTTGCCCCTCCGCCCGGCCCAGCCCAGCCCACCCAAGTGCAGTATCGATCGATCACTGACACTTACAAAACACTAAATGCATAACTGCAGCGTTCGCAGAGTCAGGCCTGATCCTTGCGATCGCTAACAGTTTTTTTGGTAGTATTTTGGTGAACTGGCAAGCACCAGCCCCAAGCAGCGTCAGGTTAGCGTCAGTACCGCTAACACCCACGCACGCAGCATACACCTCCCTTAGTGGTATAGTATCTGAACGGATCAATATCTGATCCGATCAGATCTATACTAGCGTCCCCAGCAGTTTAGGGTTCCCAAAAACGCAGTGTTAGCGGGATCAGCCCAGATACCTGCTAGCACCTGCATTTTGCCCCTCCGCCTGGCCCAGCTCAGCCCACTCAAGTGCAGTATCGATCGATCACTGTCACTTACAAAACACTTAACGCATAACTGCAGCGTTCGCAGAGTCAGGCCTGATCCCTGCGATCGCTAACAGTTTTTCTGGTAGCTTTTTATTGAACTGGCAAGCGCCAGCGGCCTAGTACACCCCGGTCGTAGTCAAACCAGCACTGCAGTAACACTTGGTGATGTGGCGAGTCCCATAAGTGCAGTTCAAGCTGGTGAGGTGGCAAGCACAAGTAGTGTCCCGCTGCCACCAAGAAGACAAACACAGGCCCGTCGTGCCCATAATGCCCTTCCTGCTGCATTCGCCAATCCTAATTGGGAACCCACCGCTTCTGCAGCGCCCGTACTTCCCCCATTTACATCCCCAACCAAATGCAGTCGGCTGCATGAGAGGCATTTTTATGTCCTCCCGAGTACCCCTACCCAACAAACCCCCCCAAAAAAGATGTTGTGTCTGCAGCAAGCGCGGATATAGGCGTGACACCCGCTATTATTGTCCCTCCTGTCCTGACAATCCTGGTCTTTGCATTGGTGAATGTTTTGAACGCTACCATGCACTAGTTGAGTATTAGCGTAGGGTACAGCATTCCACAGACTAGGCACACTTTCACAGGGTCTCCCAAGATGCCATCGCATTTTGAGAGACCCGAACCTGGAATCGGTTACCGTTATAAAAGTTATGCCGCGTACACACGAGCGGACTTTACGGCGGACTTTGCCCGGCGGACTGGATTTCGTCGGACAATTCGATGTGTGTGGGCTCCAGCGGACTTTGTTTGCTCAAAAGTTGGACGGACTTAGATTTGAAACTTGTTTAAAATTTATCCGTTGAAATCGAGTCCGGTCGAAAAGTCCGCCGTCTGTATGCTAGTTTGACGGACAAAAAGCCACGCTAGGGCAGCTATTGGCTACTGGCTATGAACTTCCTTGTTTTAGTCCGGTCGTACGTCATCACGTACGAATTCGACGGACTTTGGTGGATTGTGTGTAGGCAAGTCCGTTCATTCAGAAAGTCCGTCGGAAAGTACGTCGAAAAGTCCGCCGGGCAAAGTCCGCCGTAAAGTCCGCTCGTGTGTACGCGGCATTAGTTACAAAAAAAAGTCTAAAAAAATAAAAAATATATAAAATAAAAAAAAATAGTTGTCGTTTTATTGTTCTCTCTCTCTCTATTCTCTCTATTGTTCTGCTCTTTTTTACTGTATTCTATTCTGCAATGTTTTATTGTTATTATGTTTTATCATGTTTGCTTTTCAGGTATGCAATTTTTTATACTTTACCGTTTACTGTGCTTTATTGTTAACCATTTTTTTGTCTTCAGGTACGCCATTCACGACTTTGAGTGGTTATACCAGAATGATGCCTGCAGGTTTAGGTATCATCTTGGTATCATTCTTTTCAGCCAGCGGTCGGCTTTCATGTAAAAGCAATCCTAGTGGCTAATTAGCCTCTAGACTGCTTTTACAAGCCGTGGGAGGGAATGCCCCCCCCACCATCTTCCATGTTTTTCTCTGGCTCTCCTGTCTTAACAGGGAACCTGAGAATGCAGCCGGTGATTCAGCCAGCTGACCATAGAGCTGATCAGAGACCAGAGTGGCTCCAAACATCTCTATGGCCTAAGAAACTGGAAGCTACGAGCATTTTATGACTTAGATTTCGCCGGATGTAAATAGTGCCATTAGGAAATTGGGGAAGCATTTTATCACACCGATCTTGGTGTGGTCAGATGCTTTGAGGGCAGAGGAGAGATCTAGGGTCTAATAGACCCCAATTTTTTCAAAAAAGAGTACCTGTCACTACCTATTGCTATCATAGGGGATATTTACATTCCCCGAGATAACAATAAAAATGATAAAAAAAAAAATGAAAGTAACAGTTTAAAAATAAGATAAAAAAGCAAAAAAATAATAAAGAAAAAAAAAAAAAGCACCCCTGTCGCCCCCTGCTCTCGTGCTAAGGCGAACGCAAGCAGCGGTCTGTCGTCAAACGTAAACAGCAATTGCACCATGCATGTGAGGTATCACCGCGAAGGTCAGATCGAGGGCAGTAATTTTTGCAGTAGACCTCCTGCAAATCTAAAGTGGTAACCTGTAAAGGCTTTTAAAGGCTTTTAAAAATGTATTTATTTTGTTGCCACTGCACGTTTGTGCGCAATTTTAAAGCATGTCATGTTTGGTATCCTTGTACTCGGCCTAAGATCATCTTTTTTATTTCATCAAACATTTGGGCAATATAGTGTGTTTTAGTGCATTAAAATTGAAAAAAGTGTGTTTTTTCCCCAAAAAATGCGTTTGAAAAATCGCTGCGCAAATACCGTGTGAAAAAAAAAAATGAAACACCCACCATTTTAATCTGTAGGGCATTTGCTTTAAAAAAATATATAATGTTTGGGGTTTCAAAGTAATTTTTTTGCAAAAAAAAATAACTTTTTCATGTAAACAATAAGGGCTTTGTCTTCAAGTGGTTAGAAGAGTGGGTGATGTGTGACATAAGCTTCTAAATGTTGTGCATAAAATGCCAGGACAGTTCAAAACCCCCCCAAATGACCCCATTTTGGAAAGTAGACACCCCAAGCTATTTGCTGAGAGGCATGTCGAGTCCATGGAATATTTTATATTGCGACACAAGTTGCGGGAAAGAGACAAATGTTTTCTTTTTTGTTTTTTTTTTGCACAAAGTTGTCACTAAATGATATATTGCTCAAACATGCCATGGGAATATGTGAAATTACACCCCAAAATACATTCTGCTGCTTCTCCTGAGTACGGGGATACCACATGTGTGAGACTTTTTGGGAGCCTAACCGCGTACGGGACCCCGAAAACCAAGCACCGCCTTCAGGCCTTCTAAGGGCGTGAATTTTTGATTTCACTCTTCACTGCCTATCACAGTTTCGGAGGCTATGGAATGCCCAGGTGGCACAAAACCCCCCCAAATGACCCCATTTTGGAAAGTAGACACCCAAAGCTATTTGCTGAGAGTTATAGTGAGTATTTTGCAGACCTCACTTTTTGTCACAAAGTTTTGAAAATTGAAAAAAGAAAAAAAAAAGTTTTTTCTTGTCTTTCTTCATTTTCAAAAACAAATGAGAGCTGCAAAATACTCACCATGCCTCTCAGCAAATAGCTTGGGGTGTCTACTTTCAAACATGGGGTCATTTGGGGGGGTTTTGTGCCACCTGGGCATTCCATGGCCTCCAAAACTGTGATAGGCAGTGAAGAGTGAAATCAAAAATTTTCACCCTTAGAAATCCTGAAGGCGGTGATTGGATTTCGGGGCCCCGTACGCGGCTAGGCTCCCAAACAGTCCCACACATGTGGTATCCCCATACTCAGGAGAAGCAGCTAAATGTATTTTGGGGTGCAATTCCACATATGCCCATGGCCTGTGTGAGCAATATATCATTTAGTGACAACTTTGTGCAAAAAAAAAAAAAAAGTGTCACTTTCCCGCAACTTGTGTCAAAATATAAAATATTCCATGGACTCAATATGCCTCTCAGCAAATAGCTTGGGGTGTCTACTTTCCAAAATGGGGTCATTTGGGGGGTTTTGTGCCACCTGGGCATTCTATGGCCTCCGAAACTGTGATAGGCAGTGAAGAGTGAAATCAAAAATTTACACCCTTAGAAATCCTGAAGGCGGTGATTGGTTTTCGGGGCCCAGTACACGGCTAGGCTCCCAAAAAGTCCCACACATGTGGTATCCCCATACTCAGGAGAAGCAGCTGAATGTATTTTGGGGTGCAATTCCACATAGGCCCATGGCCTGTGTGAGCAATATATCATTTAGTGACAACTTTTTGTAAATATTTTTTTTTTTGTCCTTATTCAATCACTTGGGACAAAAAAAAAATATTCAATGGGTTCAACATGCCTCTCAGCAATTTCCTTGGGGTGTCTACTTTCCAAAATGGGGTCATTTGGGGGGGGTTTGTACTGCCCTGCCATTTTAGCACCTCAAGAAATGACATAGGCAGGTATAAACTAAAAGCTGTGTAAATTACAGAAAATGTACCCTAGTTTGTAGACGCTATAACTTTTGCGCAAACCAATAAATATACACTTATTGACATTTTTTTTACCAAAGACATGTGGCCGAATACATTTTGGCCTAAATGTATGACTAAAATTTAGTTTATTGGATTTTTTTTATAACAAAATTAGAAAATATCATTTTTTTTCAAAATTTTCGGTCTTTTTCCGTTTATAGCGCAAAAAATAAAAACCGCAGAGGTGATCAAATACCATCAAAAGAAAGCTCTATTTGTGGGAAGAAAAGGACGCAAATTTCGTTTGGGTACAGCATTGCATGACCGCGCAATTAGCAGTTAAAGCGACGCAGTGCCAAATTGGAAAAAGACCTCTGGTCCTTAGGCAGCATAATGGTCAGGGGCTCAAGTGGTTAAAGATGAATAAAAATTCTTTTTGCTGATTTATAATTTAATACTCACTGTATATTATACACTACGCATTCATTCACCACCTTGGTTTGGGATTTAATTAGATAAGCACACAGCACGATATATGTTCATGAAATTTTTTTTTTTTTTTTTTTAATATTTTTTTTTTTAATTTTTTTTCATGACTATTATCTACAATTTAGTCTACACAATTTACTCATATTTCATATATTCATATTTTCACATATTTATAATTTTATTTATTGGCATATAACTGTAACATTATGAGAGATTATATATCACAGTATAGGATTTTTCTTTCCTGCCGATATATGCTGATTACAATTCACAATGCGCTTTATCATTATTATTAATAATTTACCATTTTCCTTATGTGTGTTTGTATACACATTTCAGTTTGGGATAGGAGCGGTTTTGTTTCTAATGCTATCATGTAAAATTCTAATTACATTTTTTACACCCACTTTTTCACATATAAAGTTGTGACAGACACCAACAATGTGCTCAACTGGGTAATGTTTTTGTTCGCTTTGGGATGGATGTGTGCAGCGATGCACATCCTCTCAGGACGTCCGTAAACTAAGGGTATTTTTTCCCACACTTAATATGGCGCCTGGATGCTCGTCACTCAGACCGAGGCTTGGCTCCCTTTATATTGTGGTGAGTCGCTGCGTTGCCCGTTCCCCATTGACAACGTCAGATGATGACGAAACGCGTCTGGGAAGGTACGCACTGACGTCACCAAGCTTTCGGAGTGAGAGAACGGGCTCCGTTTGTTTGCATGCCGGCCGGCTTTTTCGTATATGCAACCTTGCTAACTTAAATGTAAGTGACTACATGTTTTTTAAATAAATATCTGGAGGATTTTATACTATGGCGAGTTTTTCTTCCTTCTGGGTTACCCGGGTTTCCCGTGCTAAATGGTGATACGTGGACAACACAAGTGAGCCTGGAGATTTACCCCCCCCATAGGAACACAGGGAGCGCCAGCAAGCTAAAAGGCCTTGGCTGGGCTAAAGCCACTTGCTCTTTTATGCTTGCCATCTGGTAAGCAGGCTCAACTACTACGGTGGATTGTCACTACTGCTTAGAAGTGCACGGTGGTGGTGTTTTTACTCTGGAAAGGATTTGAAAAATCCCCTTTTGATGTTATTTGCATAGACTATTATTTAACTCTTAGCGCAGCTTTTTACAGGACTTTAGAATTTTGGTGTAATCGCACTATATGCTGCTGCTTATTTGTATTTTATATTTTTTGTTAGCGCGGTTCTCTCCATTTATATACTGCTCATGTGCTATACAGAGCTTCAGGACAGACTGGATCCTTCCTTAAATTCCAGGAAGAGATCGTGAAAGCCCTTCTGTTTCCAGACGGTGCTCCATCTCACCTTCCCAATCCAAATGCAGTAAGCCGGCTGCATGAGAGGCATTTTCTGTGTGTCCTCCTTAGTACCCCTACTCAATGAGCCCCCCAAAGAAAATGTTGTGTCTGTAGAAAGCGCGGATATAGGCGTGACACCCGCTATTTTTATCCCTCCTGTCCTGACAATCCTGGTCTTTGCATTGGTGAATGTTTTGAATGCTACCATACACTAGTGGAGTTTTAGTGTAGGGTACAGCATTGCACAGACTAGGACACACTTTCACAGGGTCTCCCAAGATGCTATCACATTTTGAGAGACCCAAACCTGGAACCGAACTGTTACAGTTACAGTTACAGTTACAAATAAAAGTGTAAAAAAAATAAAGTAATAAATTAAAAAAATATTAATTATTATATTACCAAAAAAATAAAATAATAAAAACAAAGATAGCTGTTGTTTTATTGTTCTCTCTCTCTCTCTCTCTCTATTCTCTCTCTATTGTTCTGCTCTTTTTTTACTGTATTCTATTCTGCAATGTTTTATTGTATTTTATTGTTAACCATTTTTTTGTTTTCAGGTACACCATTCAGCTTCAGAGCAGATTTATCTATCTTGACAGCAACAGCGTTTGCTCCCACGATACATAAAGCCGTGACTCCAGTGCTGTAGGAGGTGATTTCACCACCACAGTTAAAAAAAGAGCATATATGCCGAAGCATGGGGGCAGCAGGGGTGGAGGAGCGATTTGCTCCTAACTTTTGGGGCGGATGTCCCCATGCTTTGACATATATATATTTTAGGCACAGGTTGCGTTAAAAAATGTTTTATTTTTTACTATTTTTTTTGTATTTGCTTTGCAGGTATGGTATGTCTTATGCCGCGTACACACGAGCGGACTTTACGGCGGACTTTGCCCGGCGGACTGGATTTCGTCGGACAATTCGATGTGTGTGGGCTCCAGCGGACTTTGTTTTCTCAAAAGTTGGACGGACTTAGATTTGAAACTTGTTTAAAATTTATCCGTTGAAATTGAGTCCGGTCGAAAAGTCCGCCGTCTGTATGCTAGTTCGACGGACTAAAAAGCCACGCTAGGGCAGCTATTGGCTACTGGCTATGAACTTCCTTGTTTTAGTCCGGTCGTACGTCATCACGTACGAATTCGACGGACTTTGGTGGATTGTGTGTAGGCAAGTCCGTTCATTCAGAAAGTCCGTCGTAAAGTACGTCTAAAAATCCGCCGGGCAAAGTCCGCCGTAAAGTCCGCTCGTGTGTACGCGGCATCACTGTTATACTGTAATGTTACTTTGTTTTATTCTTAACCATCATTTGCTTAGCAGGTACGCCATTCAGCTGCAGTGCAGATTTATTTATCTTGACAGCAACAGCGTTTGCTCCCACGATACATAAAGCCGTGACTCCAGCGCTGTAGGAGGTGATTTCACCACCACAGTTGAAGAAAAAATGGTGCATGTATGCCCATCATTAGAAGTGGGTGGATGAAGGGAGGTATTCTAATGGTGGGCACACCCACCGATCAATCTCTTTTTTTGTTCAGCCCACAGGCTGCATGAAAAAAAGATTACAATATATGCCCAACAAGGACCAGCAACGTACTGGTATGTTGCTGGATTTTGAGTGGTTATACCAGAATGATGCCCGCGGGTTTAGGTATCATCTTGGTATCATTCTTTTCAGCCAGCGGTCGGCTTTCAAGTAAAAGCAATCTTAGCGGCTAATTAGCCTCTAAACTGCTTTTACAAGCAGTGTGTGGGTGATGACCCCCCCCACCATCTTCCATGGTTTTCTCTGGCTCTCCTGTCCCAACCTGAGAATGCAGCCGGTGGTTCCGCCAGCTGACCATAGAGCTGATCAGAGACCAGAATGGCTCCAATCACCTCTATGGCCTAAGAAACCGGAAGCTACGAGCATTTCATGACTTAGATTTCGCCGGATATAAACAGCACCATTGGGAAATTGGGAAAGCATTTTATCACAGCGATCTTGGCATGGTCAGATGCTTTGAGGACAGAGGAGAAATCTAGGGTCTAATAGACCCCATTTTTTTCAAAAAAGAGTGCCTGTCACTACCTATTGCTATCATAGGGGATATTTACATTCCCTGAGATAACAATAAAAATGATTAAAAAAATTAAAGGAACAGTTTAAAAATAAAACAAAAAAGCAAAATAAATAATTTTTAAAAAAAAGCACCCCGTCCCCCCCTGCTCTCCTGCAAAGGAGAACGCAAGTGTTGGTCTGGCGTCATATGCAAACAGCAATTGCACCATGCATTTGAGGTACCACCGCGAAGGTCAGATCGAGGGCAGTAATTTTAGCAGTAGACCCCCTCTGTAAATCTAAAGTGGTAACCTGTAATGGCTTTTAAAGGCTTTTAAAAATGTATGTAGTTTGTCGTCGCTGCACGTTTGTGCGCAATTTTAAAGCATGTCGTGTTTGGTATCCATGTACTTGGCCTAAGATCATCTATTTTATTTCATCAAACATTTGGGCAATATAGTGTGTTTTAGTGCATTAAAATGTAAAAAAGTGTGTTTTTTCCAAAAAAAATGCGTTTGAAAAATACTGTGTGAAAAAAAAATATGAAACACCCACCATTTTAAGGGCCTTTGCTTTAAAAGATATATATATATGTAATGTTTGGGGGTTCAAAGTAATTTTCTTCCAAATAAAAATATTTTTTCATGTAAACAAAAAGTGTCAGAAAGGGCTTTGTCTTCAAGTGGTTAGAAGAGTGGGTGATGTGTGACATAAGCTTCTAAATGTTGTGCATAAAATGCCAGGACCGTTCAAACCCCCCCCCCCCCCAAATGACCCCATTTTGGAAAGTAGACACCCCAAGCTATTTGCTAAAAGGCATGTCGAGTCCATGGAATATTTTATATTTTGACACAAGTTGCGGGAAAAAGACATTTATTTTTTTGCACAAAGTTGTCACTAAATGATATATTGCTCAAACATGCCATGGGCATATGTGAAATTACACCCCAAAATACATTCGCTTGCTTCTCCCGAGTACAGAGATATCACATGTGTGAGACTTTTTGGGGAGGCTAGATCTCGTTTTTTGTCACAAAGTTTTGAAAATTGAAAAAAAAAAAAAATTATTTTCTTTCTTCATTTTCAAAAACAAATGAGAGCTGAAAAATACTCACCATGCCTCTCAGCAAATAGCTTGGGGTGTCTACTTTCCAAAATGGGGTCATTTGGGGGGGGGGGGGGGTTGTGCTATCTTGGCATTTTATGGCCTTCAAAACTGTGATAGGTAGGTGAGGAGTGAAATAAAAAAATTATGTCCTTAGAAGAAAAAATAAATATTCAATGGGCTCAACATGCCTCTCAGCAATTTCCTTGGGGTTTCTACTTTCCAAAATGGGGTCATTTGGGGGGTGGGGGGGTTGTACTGCTCTGTCATTTCAGCAACTCAAGAAATGAGGTAGGCAGTCAAACTAAAAGCTGTGTAAATTCCAGAAAATGTACCCTAGTTTGTAGAGGCTATAACTTTTGCGCAAACCAATAAATATACGCTTATTGAAAATTTTTTACCAAAGACATGTGGCTGAATAAATTTTGGCCTAAATATATAACTAAAATTGAGTTTATTGGAATTTTCTAATAACAAAAAGTAGAAAATATCATTATTTTTTTCAAAATTTTCGGCCTTTTTCCGTTTATATCGCAAAAGAAAATAGCAGAGGCAATCAAATACCATCAGAAGAAAGCTCTATTTGTGGGTGAAAAAGGAAGAAAGTTTTGTTTGGGTACAACTTTGCATGACCGCGCAATTACCAGTTAAAGCAGCGCAGTGCCAAATTGTAAAAAGTCTCCTGGCCTTTAGGCAGCCAAATGGTCCGGGGCTTAAATGGTTAATGGCCTTACTGGTAAGCCAGTCATGGTGAATCTGCAGTGGGGTATGAAATACAAGGAATACCTGGTCTCTGTGGATGGGTACATGAACATGCAGCTTGCCAATACAGAAGAGTATATTGATGTGGCATTCTCTGGACATCTTGGAGAAGTTCTAATAAGGTGTAATAATGTTTTGTATATACGAGGAGTAGAACAGGAGGAAGAAGATGGTGAGATGAGAGAATAAAGCAACTTCCAAATTAGTTTTGTATGTTTATTTTAAAACTTCTCTTTTGAGGTTATTGTTGGACCATAATTAGTGTAGAGCAACCCATATAAATTGCAATCAAAAATTTTTGAAAAAACAATAAAAAACAAAGTCCCAATGTTGTATATAATGTCCACCACTGTGCAAGTAAATGTGACAGTTCAAAATGATATTCAGAAAATTGTGATCCAGTGAATTTGGTAACCACCACCCATAGCTGGAATGCCTGCTCACCTCCAGATAATGACCCCAATACAGATTCACCATCGCCTGTTTAGGATGTCTCACAAGATGCCATGGGGGTGTTGCTCCTCTGGGTGTCTCTAAACCTCGCTGTCCTCCACTAAGGATCTCAAGCGACCATAAAAAAATAAGGGAAAACCATAGTGCTCTCTGCTTTGAATATTTATTATATAAAACATAACATAAGGATTAAAAATACTCACAAAAATATGTGAAAACCATGCATGCCATCAGCTCAACACACTGACACAAATGGACAAACGTCCAGAGAAACTTAGTGGGAGGCTTGCTCACTGTGGTGCAAAAATGTGTTATTTCCATCCAAAGTCTGCCAAAGAAACACCAGAATTTATCCCAAAAAAATCTCAAATCTTGTTCCGAGTGCACTTAATTGTGGCCTGATCATACAGACTCCCCAAGCCATTGTTTACAAAATAAATAAAGCTTGCAGGGAAAACCAATTTAAATGTAATTTTCTTTTTTCTTTATACAAGTCAGTTTTGCTGCAGCAGGCTCTGTACATGGTACAGATGCACCACTTTACAGGCAGACTAAGGGGACAGCCAGACACAATATTTAAAGGAATTTTTCATTTTTATTGTTTCACTTTAAGTTTTATTAAAATCACTGCTCCTTTAAAAACTGTTTTTTTTTAGATTTTTTTTGCATTGATACATATCCCCAGGGCAGTACCCAGGCCCTCATACCCTTTTTCTGGCCAATAACTTGCACATAAGCCTTTAAAATTGGCACTTTTTCAGGTTCCCATAGAATTTAATAGGGTTAACGGTTCGGTCCGAAATTTTGCGATGTTCGAGAGTTCTGGCACAAACTGAACCGGGGGGGGGGGTGGTCGACCCAACTCTAATCATAATTGTTCCTTTTTTGTAGATTTTAATATTAGGATACTGCAGGAACTCTACATGGAAATGTTTCCTTTGCCTGAATGTCAATGTCATTGCCTGGTCTCCAATTGTATCTGTAAAAATAAACTCTTTACATGAAAATTGGAATAAGACGAATAAGTATTTATCTATGTCTTAAGTCTGAAATGTATTAAAGCTGAAATATGGGATAAAAAAAAACATTCTTGTTATAGGGGCACTACATGGGGTAAATTCTTGTTACAGCTAGGGGTAGAGGAATACAGTGGGGACGGAAAGTATTCAGACCCCCTTAAATTTTTCACTCTTTGTTATATTGCAGCCAGTTGCTAAAATCATTTAAGTTCATTTTTTTCCTCATTAATGTACACACAGCACCCCATATTGACAGAAAAACACAGAATTGTTGACATTTTTGCAGATTTATTAAAAAAGAAAAACTGAAATATCACATGGTCCTAAGTATTCAGACCCTTTGCTCAGTATTTAGTAGAAGCACCCTTTTGATCTAATACAGCCATGAGTCTTTTTGGGAAAGATGCAACAAGTTTTTCACACCTGGATTTGGGGATCCTCTGCCATTCCTTCTTGCAGATCCTCTCCAGTTCTGTCAGGTTGGATGGTAAATGTTGGTGTCTCCAGAGATGCTCATTTGGGTTTAAGTCAGGGCTCTGGCTGGGCCATTCAAGAACAGTCACAGAGTTGTTGTGAAGCCACTCCTTCTTATTTTAGCTGTGTGCTTAGGGTCATTGTCTTGTTGGAAGGTAAACCTCCGGCCCAGTCTCAGGTCCTGAGCACTCTGGAGAAGGTTTTCATCCAGGATATCCCTGTACTTGGCCGCATTCATCTTTCCCTTGATTGCAACCAGTCGTCCTGTCCCTGCAGCTGAAAAACACCCCCACAGCATGATGCTGCCACCACCATGCTTCACTGTTGGGACTGTATTGGACAGGTGATGAGCAGTGCCTGGTTTTCTCCACACATAATGCTTAGAATTAAAGCCAAAAAGTTCTATCTTGGTCTCATCAGACCAGAGAATCTTATTTCTCACCATCTTGGAGTCCTTCGGGTGTTTTTTAGCAAACTCCATGTGGGCTTTCATGTGTCTTGCACTGAGGAGAGGCTTCCGTCGGGCCACTCTGCCATAAAGCCCCGACTGGTGGAGGGCTGCAGTAATGGTTGACTTTCTACAACTTTCTTCCATCTCCCGACTGCATCTCTGCAGCTCAGCCACAGTGATCTTTGGGTTCTTCTTTACCTCTCTCACCAAGGCTCTTCTCCCCCGATAGCTCAGTTTGGCCAGACGGCCAGCTCTAGGAAGGGTTCTGGTCATCCCAAACATCTTCCATTTAAGGATTTAGGAACCTTAAGTGCAGCAGAAATTTTTTTGTAACCTTGGCCAGATCTGTGCTTTGCCACAATTCTGTCTCTGAGCTCTTCAGGCAGTTCCTTTGACCTCATGATTCCCATTTGCTCTGACATGCACTGTGAGCTGTAAGGTCTTATATAGACAGGTGTGTGGCTTTCCTGATCAAGTCCAATCAGTATAATCAAACACAGCAGGACTCAAATGAAGGCGTAGAACCATCTCAAGGATGATCAGAAGAAATTGACAGCACCTGAGTTAAATATATGAGTGTCACAGCAAAGGGTCTGAATACTTAGGACCATGTGATATTTCAGTTTTTCTTTTTTAATAAATCTGTAAAAATGTCAACAATTCTGTGTTTTTCTGTCAATATGGGGTGCTGTGTGTACATTAATGAGGAAAAAAATGAACTTATATGATTTTAGCAAAAGGCTGCAATATAACAAAGAGTGAAAAATGTAAGGGGGTCTGAATACTTTCCGTCCCCACTGTAAGCTGTAATACTTACCTAAAGTCAGCTATAGACGGATCTAAATCTGTCCAGTTCATGATGAACGGCTGAATTTTGATCCACCTATGGGCAGGCTGGTTGTACTGAAGTCGATCTATTGATCAACTTTAGTACAATCAGCCTGTTGTGGTTTTTGTTGTGTGATTACTGCTGCTGGCTATAGCTAGCAGGAGTAATCATTGTATTCTGACAGCGGGGAAACCCCCACTGTCAGAATACAATAGCGCAGCGGGAAGGATTCCCCAATCAACACTAAATGTGTTGATGGGGAAATAAAGTGATTTCCTTTCCTTCACCATGTGCATGAAGGAAAGAAATTTATTTAATGCATGGCCTGCCTTATTTCTCTTCATTAAACATGATGGAGTCATAGTGTGGCCACTGTCTGGACCACTGAAGAGAAACAACGAGGGACTGGTCATACAGCATGTTGGAAGCCTGCCAGAGCAAGAAATAAATTAAGTATTACAACTTATTCCTCTCCCCCTAGGCTTACTGAACCCAATACAAGGGTATTTTTTCTGTTGATTGGGTTGGGCTTTAAGCTGTTTTGAAAGTGTGTACATCTCTAATTACTAGTGTGTTTGAGATAGCTATTATGATTACAATATGTAAATTATATTTTAGTTTATATGTTACAATTTATATGCTTTATAGTCAAAGGTCTATTTCTTATATTAAAAAAAACAAAAACATAAAACATGTTTCAGGTTCTTTCGGTATCTTCAGCTTACATCAGCCATGACAATTTTAGTGTGGAGATTGTTCTCCTGCATGAAAGACATTATCTTGTAATTACTAAGAAAAATGACTCAATTTTCACAACTGTATAAGATCTTTCCAATAACAGCTCTTTAAAAGGTCATCACTCTCCCTTTGGAGATGCTCAACTTTAAGATCTCGCCATGCTGTGGCTTGTCCTGGGTCACAGCTGCGTCCTGTAACGTAAGCAACAAATGGCTGTGGCGTTAAGGTTTCTCTGGGAAGAGACACAACACTAAACATATGGAAAGCACAGGAACCATTTTATTTAAAATTCAGAAGGTCTGAGCATTCAACAACAGAAAGACACATGAAATGATTAATACTGGTCTGCGGAGTTATTCATTAACTTAAACCAGATAACAAAGGTCCAGCTGTATGGACTGATTATTATTTTTTAAATTCTAGATGGAAGCTATAGGTATGAACAAATCTAAATTAAAGAGGAGTTCCACCCAGGGGGGCCGTCAAAAAAAAAAAAAAATTAAAAGTCAGCAGCTACAAATACTGCAGCTGCTGACTTTTAATTGGACACTCACCTGTCCCTGGGTCCAGCGATGCAGGGGATCGAAGCCCTGCTCGTCTCCCCCCTCCGCTCGTCGGCGCTGGCATTTCAACTGTGGGCGCCGGGCTGTGGCTGGCATTCAACTGTGGGCGCGTGCCGTGATTGGCCGCTCAATCAACTGTGGGCGCGCGCCGTGATTGGCCGCTCAATCACCTGGGACCTGTAATGGGTCCCAGATGATTGACAGGAGGGAGGGAGCAGAGCGGAGCCCTTCCTGTGCCGAGGAGGAAGTGATGTCACCAGCCCAGGCTAAGGAACAGGCAGACTACGAGGGACCACCTAGCAACAGGCATTTAGAGGTAAGTGAAAAAAAAAATATCCAAATGTTTTTTTGTTTTTGTTTTTTAGAATTTTTACAGGTAGTTTTGTTTTTTGGGTGGAACCCCACTTTAAGGACCCAAGGTCATGCTCTAGATCAGTGGTGGTCAACTTTATTGATATGGAGGCCTCGAGTGTGGCCCCTGACATCACCAAAGGGCCACACATAAAATTCTGTGAATATTCAGTGTCAAAGACAGCAGGCACAGAACAGGATATGGACATGATGGACATGATACAAGAGATAGTCAGAGACTGTGGACATGATACAGGTGATGGAAAGAGACTGTTAAAGATGATGGACATGATACCAGAGATTATTAGAGACTGTGGACATGATGCAAGAGATGATCAGAATTTGCAGACATGATACAAGAGATTTTTAGAGACTGTGAACATGTTATAAAAGATGGTCAGCGACTGCAGACATGATAAAAGCAATGGCCAGAGACTGCAGACATGATACAAGGGATGGTCAGAGACTGCAGAAATAATACAAGAGATGGTCAGAAACAGCAGACATTACACAAGAAATGGTCAGAGACTGTAGACATAATACAATAAATGGTCTGGAACTGTGAGCATGCTATAGGAGTTGTTGGAGACTGGGGACATGCACCAGGAGACAGTCATAGACTGGGAACATATTATATAAGTCTGATAGAAATCACTGCTAAAACAAGGCAATAGCGAACACAGATTAGTGTGTATAGGGGTTCAGAGGGCCATAGGAAAAGTGCCAAAGGGCTGCATGCAGCCCCTGGGCTGCAGGTTGGGAACCAGGCCCCTAGTTGGTCAAGTTGAGGGCCACTTTTTAATCAAAAATACCAACTATAAAGCTCCACTGAAAGAGGAACTTTACCCTTAACAATTTAATAAAAAATCATGTTCTTTAGCAAGGAACATACATTGCACGTTAATATTTATCCTAACAAATTTAGTGTGTGCTGTAAATTGCCTCAGCATTGTTCCTGTTTCTTCTTGCCAGAGGCTGCCATTTTGCTGAAGCCCAGCCCCTAAACAGCAGTAAAACTTTAGGCTGTCAGTAGATCAGCCTCTACATTTTTGGCACAGTGTCACAAAATAGAGAGCAACTGAGCAATTGCAGAGCAGGATCAGACAGTGTATACCTGAATTTTAAACAGTATAGTTTTTAATGTTTTACATAGCTATACCTGCAAAAGGGGCCAGCCTAAAGTGATCTAGCAGGACTTAATTTTCTGACTAAAGTTCCTCTTTCAATATAAAAATTAAAGCTAGGGGTGTGGTTTGGATGGCCTCTGGAGTGGACATGTCACGCTGAAGCTCCTCGCCTGGCCTGCCTGCATATAGCTACAACCTGCATACTCACCCCGCTGATCATGGGAAAACCGAGGAAAAATAAAGAAGCTAACCCCCAGGGACACACCACCAGGTCCTCCTCTGCTCCTCCGCTGCTCATCATGGGGTACTTTAATCACGGAGCTCCGGTGGGTCTACACGCAGCCAAGATGGCTGCACCGTTGCCCTCTCTTCGTCTCCACGAGCCTCACCGGGACACCATACATCCAGGTATGGCTCTAAAGGGGATCTCCTGACTGCACATGCCTTAGTCCCCCCTGCCAGCTCCCCGATCCCTCAGGAGTACACTTATTAGAAAGCCTCTCACAGCCATTCCCCCCCTGCCTCGTGGGTCTCCAGCCATCCCTATCTGCACACACCACCCAGCCATCCTCCTCCTGGGAATCCTCTATCCCTAGAATGGAATCCCCATTCTCTGCCACAGCGATCCCAGGCTCACAGGGACAGAGCTCCCTCTATCCACATCAGAGGGATCCACCTCAGATCCAAATACCCCCACAAGCCCCGCACTCACCAGGGCTTCAGGGTGCTCATTCACAATGCTCTTTCAAGAAGACCAAGTTTAAAACTGCCACTCCAACCATCCCAGGCAGGCTACCCCAAGGCACCTATGCCCACACTGCAACGGACTCTGACACAGAACCCGAGGCATATACCTCCTGGTGGGACTATGTCTGATGCATGCCCACAAAACAGAACTTCCACATGCTAATTCAGAAAGTGCGTGAAACCTGTAGATCTGAGATCAGCATGCTCCGTACTGACCTCCACCATCTCTCTGCTAAAGTCACATCTCTGGAAGATGATGCCTGCGACACCAAGCACGAACTCACACAAATACACGCCAGCCTTGCCTCACAAGCCTCCACCCTCAGGGACTTCCAACGCCACCTCGAGGACCTCGACAATAGGGGCAGGCGCAACAACATCAGGGTCCGCGGTCTCCCGGAGGCAACCTAGGATGAAGATTTACCCTCTACCTTACAAGCTATCTTCAACAATGTCTTGGGCTGCCCAGAACATAAAGAGTCAAATTGGACCGTGCTCATCGTGCCCTTCAACCCTGCGGACCGGTGTCCAGACCCTGAGACGTGATTTGTAGGGTACACAACTACACCCTCAAAGAGGAAATAATGAGAAAAGCACGCAACATGCGCACTATAGACTTCGACGGTGCCCCCATTCAGCTCTTCCCGGATTTGTCGTGGATCACTCTCCAGCAACGGCGCTCCCTACAACCACTCCTCACCTCACTAAGAGAACATGATTTCCAGTACCACTGGGGTTTCCCCTTTAGCCTCACTGCAAAGAGAGATGGGAGGTCCACCACCCTCCGATACCCAGAAAACCTCCAATCATTTTGCAGAGAACTGGACATTCCGGTACCACCTACTCCCGGCTGGGACCCCCTACCTGTCCCTCCACTGCACCAAGATCCCTGGATTCAAGTTACTGGAAGGAAGCGCCCGAGGCCACATCACTCTGGCCTCCCTCCGCCGCCTCAGCAGGGGAGAATCTCCTCTCCTCCGGAGGCCTTCCTCATATTGGTGACTTGCTGACTGGCTCCTACCACCCTTCCTTCCCCACAATGCTCCTGGATGGGGCTTGCTAGTTTCTTCATCCAAATGCTTGGGTTTACCTAATAAGAGTGCATATTTATGGACACACTTCATGTACTAGTATGATTACAGGTACCCAATGGGGCTCTCATGACTACAGGTGAACCCCCCACCTCCCTCCCTCCCCCTCCCCCCCTGTCCCCCCCTCTACCCCTTTTCCCTCCCCCCTCCCTTCCCTTTACCTTTCCCATTGCTCATTGGGATGTTGGAGCATGCCTGGCATGACCTCCCCCCCAGGTACTCTCTGACTACAGGTCTTCTCTTCTCTTCTCCTATTATGGGCTCTTTCCCTCTCTTTCTCTTCCACTCTCCAACCTACTGGATGCCCACCACCTTCGGACTTCGGATTCCACTGACGGGATCTTGAATTTCTTAGCCGAAACCACCCCGGGGAACCAGCCTGCAGGCCCCCTGAATGCCAGGACACCACCAAGTCCGCTGGGTAAGCTATTGCTCCTCCCCTCACTCTATCCACCATGATTGATATACTGTCACTAAATGTGAAGGGTCTTAACTCCAATGTCAAGCGAAGCTTAGCCCTACGAGAGTTCAACCGGTCGGCAGCGGACATAATTTTTATCCAGGAAACACACCTCGCCAAAACCGGCACCATGACATTCGCTCTTAAACACTTCCCTCAAATATACCTGGCGTCTAACCCACATAAGCGTGCGGGAGTAGCAATTCTTTTTAGACAGGGTTCCCCCTTCCAGTTACAATACCTATACTCTGATCCACTCGGACACTCTCTCATCCTATGAGGTCTCTGGATGGGAACTAACCTTACTTTATGTAACATTTACTCCCCGAATACCAATAAAAACTCCTTTCTGTCCAAAGTATATAAGCGACTATTTGCGGCTCCACCATCAATATCTGGTCATTGGAGGAGACTTTAACCTGACCTACTCTCCATGCCTAGACAAACACTCCATAGGGCGTGGGAAAATCTCTGCGGCAGCCGATAGGAAATCCACCCTCTTTCGCCAACTAACCAGGAGGTACGCCCTATTCGACACCTGGCGCACCACCTATCCATCAGCTAGACAATTCACCTTCTACTCCCATCCCCACAAGTCCCACTCGCGTCTAGACTACTTTTTTGTCAATGCCCCAACCTTGAGAGTCTGTACAGGCTCGGATATCCAAGCCGTTTCATGGTCTGACCATGCCCCAATTAAATTATCATAAGCAGAACTTATGAACATGGAAAAAGTTCTGGAACAATGAACCCCATTGAATTCTATGGGAGCCGAACAGGAAAACTTAAACGTGCCCATTTTGAAGACTTATATGCAAGTAATTGGCCATAAAAAGTTGTATGGGGGTCTCGATACTGCCCTGGGGGACATGTATCAATGCAATTTTTTATTTTTTTTAAAAACAATCGTTTTTTCAGGAGCAGTGAATTTAAAGCGGGGTTCCCATTAAAAAAAAAAAAATAATAGTCAGCAGCTACAAATACTGCAGCTGCTGACTTTTAATGGGACACTTTCCTGTCCCAGGGTCCAGCAATGCGGGGCATCGAAGCCCCGCTTGTCCTCCCCTCCGCTCAACGGCGCCGGCATTTTAACTGTGGGCGCCCGGCTGTGGTTTCACAGCTGGACCCACACTGTGCATGCGCGAGCCGCACCGCGCGCCGTCACTGGCCCTGCAATCATCTAGGACCGGTCACGTGTTCCAGATGATTGACAAGAGGGAGGGTGGAGAGGCGATATCCCTTCCTGCGCTGAGGGAAGTGACGTCAGGAGCCCAAGCACCGAAGGAGGCAGACTACGAGGGACCCCCTAGCAACAGGCATTTAGAGGTGAGTAAAAAAAGATGTTTTTCTCCAAATGTTTTTTTTTTTAAGCACATTACTAATTTTTTTTGGGGGGGGGTGGAACTCCACTTTAATGATGCTTAAAGTACAACAATAAAAATGAAAAATTTCTTTACATATACAGTGCCTGGGGGTTCCCTTAGTCTACCTGCAAAGTGGCACATCTGTAGCATGCATAGAACATTTTGCAGCAAAAAAAAAGAAGAAAGAAAATAAAAGGGCTTGAAATCACATATAACTTGACTCGCAGTTGCAATTGCCAACACCCAGCTATTGGAAAAAAAAAAGAAAGAAAAAAAACAGTGTGGGCCCCCCCCCAGTCCATACCAGAACCTTATCTGAGAACACAGCCTGGCAGGTCAGAAAAGGGGAGAGGACAAGCGACCTCCCCCTCCTGAACCATACCAGGCAACATTTCCCTCACCCCAAAGTACCTTGTCCCCATGTCGATTGGACAAGGGTCTCTTCCCCACAACCCTGGGCTTTGGTTGTCAGGTTCTGTGGACGGAAGGCTTATGAGAATCTGGAAGCCCCCTTTAGCTGTATACCACTACCCATTTACAAAAAAAGTAAAAAGTAATGAAAACACAGAGACAGTTTTTGACGATTCCTTTATTAACAAAATAAAAAAAGTGACCCCCAATGTAAATCTATCGTTAATCACACCTCCCGCCAAACGCGAAAAAGAACAAAAAAAGACCACCGGATGCCTCCTCTGCCATTTGCCTGTTCTTATATGGGAAAGGGTGGGGTCGCCTGACATCACCCGGTAGCACCGCCCCCCCCCCCCCCTTGGGACATCACAGTGTCAATTTGCTGTCCCCTCAAAATAACTCAACACACAGCCATTAATGTCTAATCGGCTGGCAACAAATGTGAGTACTCCCTTAAGTGAAAATGTCCAAATTGGGCCCAATTAGCCATTTTCCCTTCCCGGTGTCATGTGACTCGTTAGTGTTACAAGGTCTCAGGTGTGAGTGGGGAGCAGGTGTGTTAAATTTGGTGTTATCGCTCTAATGCCCCATACACACGGTCGGACTTTGTTCGAACATTCCGACAACAAAATCCTAGGATTTTTTCCGATGGATGTTGGCTCAAACTTGTCTTGCATACACACGGTCACACAAAGTTGTCAGAAAATCCGATCATTCTGAACGCGGTGACCCTGAAACTGAGCTTCAGCATGGTGGCCAAGACCATACAGCGGTTTAACATTGCAGGTTCCACTCAGCACGAGCCTCGCCATTGTCAACCAAGACGTTGGGTGCACATGCTCAGCGTCATATCCAGAAGTTGTCTTTAGGAAATGGACATATGAGTGCTGCCAGCATTGCTGCAGAAGTTGAAGGGGTGGGGGGTCAGCCTGTCAGTGCTCAGACCATACTCTGCACACTGCATCAAATTGCTCTGCATGGCTGTTGTCCCAAAAGGAAGCCTCTTCTAAAGACAATGCAACAAAGTGTGTGTGGCGGCAACCAGGTGAGTAGTAAAAAGACAAGTGTGTCTTGCCTACAGTCAAGCATGGTCGTGGGAGTGTCATGGTCTGGGGCTGCATAAATGCTGCCGGGACTGGGGAGCTACAGTTCATTGATGGAACCATGAATGCAGAGCATGATCCCCTCCCTTCGGAGACTGGGCCGCAGGGCAGTATTCCAACATGATAACGACCCCAAGCACCTCTAAGATGACCACTTCCTTGTTAAAGAAGCTGAGGGTAAAGGTGATGGACTGGCCAAGCATGTCTCCAAACCTAAACCCTATTGAGCATCTGTGGAGTATCCTCAAACGAAAGGTGGAGGAGCGCAAAGGTCTCTAACATCCACCAGTTCCTTGATGTTGTCATGAAGGAGTAAAAGAGGACTCCAGTGGCAACCTGTGAAGCTCTGGTAAACTCCATACCCAAGAAGGTTAAGGCAGTGCTGGACAATAATGGTGGCCACACAAAATATACTTTGGGCCCAATTTGGACATTTTCACTTAGGTGTTGTCAGCGGTTTAGACATTAATGGCTGTGTGTTGAGTTATTTTGAGAGGACAGCAAATTTACACTGTTATACTAGCTGTACACTCACTATTTTACATTGTAGCAAATATTAAATATTAACAAAATATTTACAAAAATGTGGGGGTGTACTCACTTTTGTGAGATACTGTATATACAGTGCAGTCAGTGTACAGTATATATTATACAGTGTATTAAAGTGGTTAAGGGGAACCCTTTGACAGAATTAAGGAAAAAAAGGGCATGGGGTCCCCCTCAAAAACCATACCAGGCCCTTTGTGTCTGGCATAGATTTTAAGGCAAACTCCACATCAAATTTTTTTTTAATTGGTATGGGGTCCCCCCAAAATCCATATCAGACCATTATCTGAGCAAGCAGCCTGGCAGGCCAGGAAAGGGGGGGGGACAAACGAGTGCCCTCTCTCATGAAACATACCAGGCAGCTTGCCCTCAACATGGTCCCCCCAAAGCACCCCGTCCCAATGTTGATGGCAAGGGCCTCGTCCCCACAACCCTTGTCATCGGTTGTGGGGGTCTGCAAGCGGGGGGCTTATTGGAATCTGAAAGTCGCCAAATCCCACCCCACCTATGTTAATGGGTATCGGGTACATTTTACCCTAACCCATTCACCAAAATGTGCCGTCAGAGGGGGCGGGATCATCTGGTTATGCCCTTGCCTATATAACAGCTGTCACAGCAAAAAGATAGCAGTTGGCCGGATCCGCCTCCCATGGAGGCGGAGTATTTTCGTGTTTTTTTTACATTTTTCGTGTCCATCGCGGTGGCGTCTTTGACGATGAATGTACATTGTGGGACACTTTTATTTTCCTTTTTTAATAAAATAATTGTCTTTTTTGGTTTTTACTTTTTGACACTTTTTTTGGGTGAATGGGTAGGGGTACTATGTACCGGATACCAATTCACATAGGGGGGCTGGGATCTGGGGGTCCCCTTGTTAAAGGGGCTTCCAGATTCCGATAAGCCCCCCACCCACAGACCCCCACAACCACCGGGCAAGGGTTGTGGGGACGAGGCCCTTGTCCCCATCAACATCAACAGGGACATGGGACATGGGGACAAGGGACCCCAAGGCACCCTCCCCATTTTGAGGGCATGTGGCCTGGTAAGGTTCATAGCCTGTCCTCCAGGCTGCATGCTCGGATAAGGGTCTGGAATGGATTTTGAGGGGGCCCTCACGCCAATTTTTTTTTTTTTGGCGACGGAGTCCCCCTTAAAATCCATACCAGGATGTATGGCATGTAGTTCCCCTTAAAAACCTTTTTTTGCATTGATAAACGTCTCCTGGGGCAGTACCCAGGTCCCCATATACTTTTATGGAAACAACTTGCATAGAAGCCTTTAAAATTAGCACTTTTGATTTTTTATCTTTGTATCCCAAAGACTTTAATAAGGTTTGCGTGTTCTGGTGCAAACCGAACCTGGGGGTGTTTGGCCCATCCCTATCTAAATGCAATATATTCTGTGTACATACCCCTTTTCAGACCCTGCATGTGGTGAAAGGCTAAGGTTTGCACTTTATTCCATTATTTGTAAATTGCAATACCATGACTGCAATGTACAGTATATCCATGGCAGACACAACTTATTTAGCTCTTGTATATTGTAATAGCCATGTTTCACTGGCTCTATACAGTATACTGCATACATAGATAAGTATACCTATGTAATTATTTTGTTATACAATGTATAACTCACATCTGGGCAACTGTGGTCACCCAAAAATATGAGCTCTTGGTCTGATATGTTAAGAAAATGTGGATTGGACAACAATCATCTCATGCCTTTTTGTGCCCTATGTCAAGTGAGAACCAAGAATATATTGAATGCTGTGTCTTTGGCAAAGATATCCAACTAACACAGCTTTGCCCAAAATTTTGCCCAGTTAATTCTATTGACTACTGCCTTGCTACAGCAATACAGTAAGTCAAATATTAACGGGAAGAAAGCATGGCAATACGGTAAACAATACCAGTCAACTTGTTCATTTCACATCTATCAGCAACAACACTCTTATGCCCCGTACACACGGTCGGATTTTCCGACGAAAAAAGGGGTGATAGGACCTTGTTGTCGGAAATTCCGACCGTGTGTAGGCTCCATCACACATTTTCCATCGGATTTTCCGACACACAAAGTTTGAGAGCAGGCTATAAAATTTTCCGACAACAAAATCCGTCGGAATTTCCAATCGTGTGCACACAAATCCGACACACAAAGTGCCACGCATGCTCAGAATAAATAAAGAGATGAAAGCTATTGACTACTGCCCCGTTTATAGTCCCGACGTACGTGTTTTATGTCACCGCGTTCAGAATGATCGGATTTTCCGACAACTTTGTGTGACCGTGTGTATGCAAAACAAGTTTGAGCCAACATCCGTCGGAAAAATCCTAGGATTTTGTTGTCGGAATGTCCGATCAATGTCCGACCGTGTGTACGGGGCATTAAAAAGTGCAGAGTTACATCATGACAAGTTCTTCCTTTCAGTACAGGAACAGTTTGGCATGCGTAAATCTATGGTAATTTATGCAAGTCTTTGTGCGGCATTGCTTCTCCTGGCTCTCTAATCAGCAGCAATTAGTAAGACCCTTTTACACTTATTTCCCTGGAGTGAATTGAGATCTAATGTGAAAGTCAGTGATAATATATATTTTTTCTTTTTTTTTCTTTTTTTTTTTTTTTCTTTTATGCAAATTATAGAATCAGCAGGTTTGTTGAAACACATACGTGAACTAGTCTACCTTCTAAAAGATCTGTAATTCTCAAGCTGGTCTTGTGAGTCTGACACCCCTGCCAGAGAGCATGACCAGGTGAGTGACTTCACTTTACATACGTAAAGGAAATGTGTGATAGCAGTAGGGGTTAGTGCACGGTTCCATTCAGAACTCTCTCAGCCTTCAGCCTTCAGCCATCTTGGTTAAAGAACAAGTCCTGCTTTATGTGTGAGAGATACATGGAAGAAACAGGAGTCCTGCAGAGGGGCTCTTGCAGAGTAAAATCTGTGCACAGAAATAAAGAATACAAGAAATATAGCAGGGAAGTGTAGAGAATGAAAGTAAAAAATGGAGAATATAAAAAATACAGAAAATAACAAAAAATGATATGACTATGATAGCAGGTTAAAAATGTGTACAAACATAGAAAGACCCTGGAATGAGAATCAAGAGAGGCATGATGTCTTAATTAATATGTTTTTTTTCTTTAAGCCCAACTCTAGCTTAAACTTGGCTGTTGGCATTAGAAAACGTGTCAGCTTTTTATGGTTGTCTGTGTTTATGTTGTGGATTTAATTCCACTTCCTGTTCAGATAACAGGGTGTCATAAGGATAGGACGTGATGAGATATCCCTTTAAAGCAGACAGAGTCAGTAATAATAGAACATTTATTTGTCTGGAAGGTTTAGAACATCTGTCAGGTTTTTATTGCACTTTATAATCTCCAGTCCTGGAGACACCTGCACCTTCATTTTTTTAATGTCACAAGGATATGAGGTAGGGGAATTCTCAAACAGCCAGCACTAAATACTCTACTCTAAAAGCAATGACCCTTTTCCACAACAACAAAAAAAAATACTAAAAAAATAAGTTATGAACTTTAAATTTTAGCTAGAGTAGGGAAAGTTTAGAACTTGTGTTAGGTTTTTTTGCTGTCTGTGCCCATATTAGTGGTATTTCCCTTCTCTGTCTTTCTTTCAATAAAGGAAATAATGGGAAATTAAATCATTTACAGTCATCGCCAGAACAGGAGGTGAAGGATAATATGTTCCAGTGACCACTGTTTAAGAGGAAATTTCCCTTCACTTTGAAAAGATTTTAACTCACTTCCTGTAATGTTTTTAGGATGGGAAGTGAAATCTCCCCAATGGGGCACAGACAAAAAAAAGTCATCAGGGGTTCTATCCATTTCGTACTCTATCCAACACTAAACAAAACTAGCTTCACCCCCTCACTAAGCTTTGTGGCAGATTCCCTTACCAAATGCAACTTCCCTTACAAAGCCTTTGAGTAAATCACCCCCTTTAAGTCTTAGAAAATAGGACCAACTGTCATGTACCTTGTGGCAGAGCCTGACGTGTAGAGGGAGGCCACTCGTACAGCCCCAGCTCTGAGACTACTGATGTTGCGACAGTGGCCGTGAGAGCGCGGCGAGGCATGAGTGTCTGTAAGATGTTCCGTCAGCTGCAGCAGCAGGTAGCAGGTGTGTTGCCAGGAGCAGGTCAGATCACTGGAACAGCGTATGGCAGCAGATCCCGGACTAAGAAGACAGCAGGCAGCAGATGCTTGATGGGCAGCAAGCAGATGGTTGGTGTAGCAGGATTGGTAACACTCAGCAGGTGAAAAACCAGCAGGACCAGGGAGCATGCAGAGTAGGAGAATAACTGGATGCAAGGTCAGACAAGCCAGGTCAGTAACAGACCATCAGATACAGGCATAGACGGCAGGCAGAGAATCATCAAGGTACAAGCAGGAGTCAGCAACGTTGAATCTAACAGATGAACAGCAAGTCCAGTGATAGGCCAAGGTCAGAGCAGGAAGCATTCAAGCAAGGTCAAGGCAAGCTGAGTCAATTTACTGTCCAATCACAGGCTTGGGAAACAGGTGACCTAGTTATATTGTTTAACTGCAGCAGTGAAAAGTCAGGTTAGTGAAATGGTTTGGGCTCTGTGGTAGGACTGTGTAAATCTGAGGACTGAATTAACAGAAATACCAATGGTACAGTAGGTAAAACTCCTATATACTGTATATACAGTATTTATTTTTATTGTGTATTTAGTTCTTTGTAAGTAGGTCAAAAAATAGCCAGTTATGTGCTGACCCGGCCAAGAGGGTAGGTGTTAAATGCCTTTCCCAATTCTTTGGTCTTTTGGCGGGTTCTTCTCTGGGTCTGGCCCACTAATCCTGTCATAAATATGGCACAGTGGTCTAGTAAGGAAGGTGAGGGAGAGAGGGTTAGCCACCAAGAGAGGCCCCCAGAAAGCTTGGATGTTTGGAACCCAGAGCCCTGGAGGGAGCCAGTTACGTTTGGTTCTGGTTCGAGTTATCTCCAACAGCATGTTCCTGACAAAGGCCTGGTAGAGAGCTAAGACTAGTGTCCGTAAGGAAGAGAGACAGCGAATGAAACCTATGAGCAGCAGAAGGATGTCACTCATCACTGCCTGGGTGTAAAGTCATCAGAACCTGGGGTTCACCCAAAGAGGAATGCCTTTGATGGACCTCATGTATAGTAAAGTGACCCTGTACAAGGTGCCTTGCGCAGCCCAGAAGAATCTACCCCAGGGGAGGTGACCCACACTTGGTGCACAACGAGGAGGGGAACATGGAGGAGGAAGCACCCACCTACCCTTACATGTTTTTATGGAGTTAAGCCTTAAGTCAAAATCCAACTAAATGTATTTAATTTTAACCTTGCAGTGAAATCTTGAACCTTGAATGCAGTCTGTGAAATAACACCACCAGATATTCTCTTTTCAAAGAACCTTCCTAATACAGTTACAGTAGCAAATCTGCGCCCTTCCCTCTCTCTGCACCTTTCTGAGGTCTTTATGTTAATATGATGTAAAGTACATCAAAGTGTATTGAGAAAACTCACTATCTGAGTCTGACTGTGTAAGTAATCTCTGTTTATGTCGAGACATTCTTTGGATATTTCATGTTCATTTTCTGAAAACACTTTCGGTTTAAGCAATTTTCCTCTCCTCTTACGGGGTGAAGCGATGACTTACATCTGGACAGAGGAAGTTCCTTTGCTAGACAGCTGGCTTTTATCGCTCTGAGAGGCCCCACTGTGCGCCCTTCTTCGGATTACAAGTGAGGGGCCATTGGATGATTGCTTATCTTAAGGATGAGTTGTGGCTTGATACATTTCTAAGGGGGAAGAATGTTTATGGGAATCCTGTAGGATTTTTTTCACATCTCGTTTTCATTTGCATTCTGGAGAGTTTGTTCAGAGCTATTAGTTTTGCATACCTTTCATTATTCGGGGACTAAAGGGAAAAAGGGACACACCATACAGCATAAATATTTAGGAAACAGCAGCTCAACTAAAAATTGCAGGACCAAATGCAAAACTTTAATGAGGCTCCCACCAGGGGCAAATAGCCTATAATATGAACCCTAGTTACACCCCTTTAACATTGGATAGCTAGCAATCAGTAGTACAGTATATAATAAACCTCTTTCTACAAATTCTTAAACCTGGTGATCAGAAGGCTATAATGCACCTCTATAGTGCTTCTACTCATACTCTGGAGGCCACAGTAATGGAACACTAAATACGTAGTTGTAGTAAGAATCAGTGGCGGGACAAGGTCAACCCGTGCCCAGTGCGAAGAATACAAATTGTGCCCCCCCCTCCTGAAAGCAAGAATACCCCCAGCACAGATGTCATTCGATGCAATAACCCCCACCATTGATGTCAGTGAATGTAATAATAACCGGCAGCATTGGAGTCAGTGGACACAATAATAACCCCCAGCACCGGTGTTGGTGCACAAAATAACTCCCAGCATTGGTGTCAGTGGATGCTATAACTCCCAGCATTGATGTCAGTGGATGCATTATTAACCCCCAGCACAGATGACAGAGGATGCATTAATAACTCCCGGCATTAGTGTCACTGCACGCAATAAATTCCAGCATTAATGCCAGTAGGCACAATAGTACCTCCCAGCACAGGTGTCAATATTATTAACCCCCTCCCCAACATTGATGGCCAGTGGCATTTAAATGTAACCCCTCCCATCCATGACCACCATGAGGATCAATGCAAGGTGGGTGGGATGAGGGGTTAACATTCACTGCCACTGACCACCAATGCAGGGGGTGTAAGTGGCAGTAAAAGTGGCAGTAAAATTTAACCCCCACATTGGTGGTCATGGCAATGTTAACCCCTTCCTCAATTCCAGCCTCCTCTAGTCCCAATTCCCCTAATTCCTTGCTCTGGTGATGGACAGGGAGCAGCAGCAATGACATTAAAAAATCGCTGGCTGAGCTTACCTCAGCACACACTCGGTCCCCCTCAGTTCATATCTCCCTCTTCCATGTGGACCGGCGGACAGGTGGGCAGCATCTAAGGCCAGCTGTATCCCCATCACGCCTACACAAGAAGCAGCAATAGCCTGCAAAGATGAGTCTCCGCCTCCGGGTTGTCCTGCACCAGAGCGCCTGAAACTGCTGGAGGAGATCCAGTCCTGCAGTTGGAGGGAGGATTTTGTTATTGCAGCCCTGCACTGTGCTCTGTTCTGAATGGCAGGAGTGATGGCAGCAACTCCTGTCATGTAGCTGGAGAGGGGAAGGCTCATCGGCTTTCAGCACCCCCTCTCCAAATAGCGCCTCTGCGCCCACTCCTGGTCAGATATATCAGAAAAAAAGTAAAGCATACTTCAAATACAAATTGCATAAAGCTGAAATTGAAGCTCCTTAGACAGATTGGTACTCATACTAATCTCCCCCCCCCCCCCTTTTTTTTTTTTTTTCTCTTTTCCGCACTCTAGCCCTTTCACTCCTCTTCCTCTTCTCTTGCTTGAGACTCTCTTGTCTCCTCTATAGGATGACTACGGAAAAGCCTAGATTTTTGTTTGTGGTTTTTATGCTCTCGCCCCCTTTTTTTTTGTTAGTTCTTTTCTTTCAAAACAGACTCACTGGTTGGCATTATAAGGGAAGGCATTACAGCAGTCTGGCATGCGAAGTGCGTACCCCATAAAGTGATTATAGTATGAAAGGGGCTAGAGACATAGTCAGAAGAGGGCTGTGGTGTTGGGCCGAGGGGAGGTTGACCCTGGCCCGGAGATGACCTGGCATGTCCACAGTATGATCCCATTGGGGTGGTGTGCCGGTTGGCTCCGGGTTCGGGGTTAGGCTCTCATTTATATGGCTTGTCTCTCAGATCCTGCCACTTACCAGAACTCTATTAGGCCCTACTAAGCTTCTATTTAGTTCACAGACTATGGCTCCATGTATGTCCTTAATGTACCGGTCCCCGTTCGGGGAAGTCTCCTATACTCCTCTTTGATATTGGTCTGTAGTTGATTAACAAGTATAAGATATGTAAGCTGATTTTGTTTCTGTTATTCATGATTTGTACTTTTTACTTACAAAATAAAAAACTTTTTACAGAAAAAAAAAAAAAGCTGAAATTGAATCTGTTTACATTTTCCTTTCTTGGTTTTCCCTTTCCCCATTCATCAACAGGCTAATGAAATTAATAAATAAACTTTTTCCATTTTCATGACATACCTAATTTTAGACTCAGTGATGTCATCACTAAGTCTCTTTGCTAATCTGTGCAATGCAGGCAGATCATGGCTGGTGGGAGATATAAACAAGATGCTGTACATAGCTTCAAAAAAGAAAGCTCTGGTAATACCCAAACATGACAGAGAGCCTCCATGATTAAAAACTGAAAACCAATGAATGAAAGGGGTGGGCCAAAGACAATAAACTTGGTTGGAGAGGAAATAACTTGACGATACTGGATGTCCTCTTGCCAGGTAATGAGGTGGGCTTTGACTTGATTCAATTTCTAACACACACTGTAAGAAGCTTACAGTATGCAATTAAATTATCAGTATAAGAGCCTGTACAACTGTACAAGACTAAAGATAAAGCTGGGGTTCAACTTTAACCACAAGCTGTTTTCCACCACTACCCATAAAGTACAGTTGATATAATGATTGATTGGGGGGTGTTTTGACCCCATTTCTATCACCTTTGTATACAATAAAAAGTTGTGATTTTATTTTTTTATGTTAAGTTATCATGGGGGTGATTTACTAAGAAGAAGGCACTGCACCAGTTCATACATTAATTGGTGCGCCGGAAAAGTTATTAATTGAACATGCGAACCGGCGCACATTGAAGCGCAAATAACGATAATAAATACCTGCATATGCAAACAACTGGCGCTAGGGTAACTGCGGTTTTCTCATTGATAATAGCGCATGCCCAATCCAATTGGTTCCTTTCATCTCATTAGATGTGTCTTGTTAGGCAATTAGTAGGTATATTCAGTTAATTAACCCTTTTGATGCTAATCTCATTCCTATTACTTCCAATATATCTTTGAATTTTTTTTTCTTCTTTTACCCAAATCTTTGAATACATTACAAAGAACAGAGAAGTGTTTTTAAACCCAATAAATTAATATTTTCAGATCTTGGTCTTTAAAAGGTGACCATACACTGCAATCAGTTTGATCTTAAATAAATTAGATTTAGTGCAAGAGCCTGTTTGATTTCCTATAATTTGAATTAATTGTTCAAGTGCGTCTTTCTATTACCTATTTTGCCTAAATATTGAGTTGGACAGAGATTGGCCAATCAGATTGCATAGTGCATGACCATCTTAAGTGCCAAATTTGGAATGTAGAAGTGCCATGACCCACTTGTATTTTCCAAGACATGCTAGAGTGATCAGGAATCTACTACGGCTCTCCAGCTGTTGCGGAACTACACATCCCATGAGGCATTGTAAAACTCTGACATTTACAGACATGACTAGGCATGATGGGAATTGTAGTTCCTGAATAGGGATGGGCTTTATGTTCGTGTCGAACATGAGTTGGACTTGAACATTGGCTGTTCGCACAGCGAACAATTTGGGGTGTTCGCGGCAAATTCGAAAGCCGCGGAACACCCTTTAAAAGTCTATGGGAGAAATCAAAAGTGCTAATTTTAAAGGCTTATATGCATGGTATTGTCATAAAAAGTGTTTGGGGACCTGGGTCTTGCCCCAGGGGACATGTATCAATGTAAAAAGAAGTTTTAAAAATGGCTGTTTTTTCAGGAGCAGTGATTTTAATAATGCTTAAAGTAAAACAATAAAAGTGTAATAGTCCTTTAAATTTCATACCTGGGGGTATATATAGAATGCCTGTAAAGGGGCGCATGTTTCCCGTGTTTAGAACAGTCTGACAGCAAAATGGCCTTTCAAAGGAAAAAAAGTCATTTAAAACTACTCGCGGCTATTAATGAATTGTCGGTCCGACAATACACATAAAAGTTCATTGATAAAAACAGCATGGAATTTCCCCACAGGGGAACCCCAAACCAAAATAAAAAAAATGTCATGGGGGTCCCCCTAAATTCTATACCAGGCCCTTCAGGTCTGGTATGGATATTAAGGGGAATCCCGCGCCAAAATTGAAAAGAAAAACGGCGTGGGGTCCCCCCAAAAATCCATACTAGACCCTTATCCGAGCACGCAACCTGGCAGGCCGCAGGAAAAGAAGGGGGACGAGAAAGCGCCCCCCCCAACCATACCAGGCCACATGCCCTCAACATTGGAAGAGAGGGGGAGAAGGGCCTCATCCCCACAACCCTTGCCCGGTGGTTGTGGGGGTCTGCGGGCGGGGGGCTTATTGGAATCTGGAAGCCCCCTTTAACAAGGGGACCCCCAGATCCCCCCCTGTGTTAATTGGTAATGGGGTACAAATGCACCCCTACCATTTCACAAAAATAGTGTCAAAAAGATTAAAAAACACAAGAGACGGTTTTTGACAAGTCCTTTATTAATTTCTTCTTCTTTCTGCTTCTTCTTCCATCTTCTTTCTTCTGGTGTTCCTTCGGTGTTCTTCTTCTTCCTCCATCTTCTTCTTCATCTTCTTCTTTTCCATTTTCTTCTTCCTCCACTCTTCCCGCATCTTCCTCCAGGCTTCTTCTCCACTCCGTCCGCACAATCCGCCTCAGTGGGAGTCTTCTGCCACGTGGTGCTTTGGTTCTTCTGACATTTCATATATAACGGAGGGTAGGGCCACCCGATGACCCCGCCCTCCTCTGACGCACGGGGAACTTCCCTGTGGCTTTCCCCATGTTGTCAGAGGGGGGCCGGGTCACCCGTTCACGTACCCGGGTGACCCCGCCCCCGACCCCCACAACCACCGGGCAAGGGTTGTGGGGATGAAGGCCTTCTCCCCATCAACATGGGGACAAGGTGCTTTGGGGGGCTACCTCAAAGCACCCTCCCAATGTTGAGGGCATGTGGCCTGGTACGGTTCAGGAGGGAGGCGCTCTCTCGTCCCCCACTCTTTTCCTGCGGCCTGCCAGGTTGCGTGCTCGGATAAGGGTCTGGTATGGATTTTTGGGGGGACCCCACGCCATTTTTTTTCATCCATACCAGACCTGAAGGATTATTCATGTTCGTGTCCCATAGACTTTAACAGTGTTCGCATGTTCGAACACATTTTTTGCCTGTTCGCAAGTTCTGCTGCGAACTGAACCCTGGGGTGTTCGGCTCATCCCTATTCCTGAACAACTGGGGGGTGTAGTTTGAAGACCCCTGTGCTAGACCATTATTATGCCTCCAGAATTGGGAGTGTGGCATATACCCAACTTCTCTCTGCTGGTGGACACAAGAGCCTACATTTATAAATATATATAGATATATAGATATATCTAGATATACACACACACTGAAGCAGGAAGCAATATACATTGGCCCGGAAGTGAATCTATACACAGGAAGTAGGTGTGTGTTTTGAGGCCAAATCCTTTAGACATACACACATAACCCACACAAACACCACCCCATGTATAAATAAATCAAAAATTATCTTAATTTGCAGATAAGGATCATCTCTTCCTCATAGAACAGTGAGCAGGGCATGGTGATTGGAAGAAATTAGCAGCAGTACAAGCAACTTCCTGGAGGAGCGTGATGTCATTCCTGTTCGCTGGCCACCGCTTCCGAGAACCAGATATACACCATAGGTACATACCTCTGTGCACACAGCAGTTGCGCATCTCACATACACAGCGGTCACACATCTAGATGCATTTGGCGTATCTAGCTGCAGGAACACAATTTTTTGGGAAATTAATAGTAAAGCAGATGCAGATTTCTAGGACTGGACTAACAGATGTTTCTAGTGAAAGGCAACTGGTGTTTTCTATTAAACAAGGTCTAAATGGGCCTATGACATGCATCACAGTTGAACTTAGGAATGTGTCTTTGCAAAGTTAAACTAAATGAAATCCTTTCTTTTTTTTGCTTGGGGATAGGGTGCAGAGGCATTAGAAGTCTTGTCAGTTTTTGGGGATGTCTGCACCCCTGATAGGGTGAAGACACCTCCCAAATTTTGCCATTTTCTCCTTCAAATTTATTCACTTCCTGTCACATAGCCAAACAGGAAGTGACGGTAAAACCCTACCAATGTCTTTTCTTGGGGACACATAGGTCAATCTAAATAGTTTCCCCATTAGGTAAATTGCACTCTAGCATTTTGCTGTGTACACCTCAAATTATTAGGTATCTTAGACTTTGGGGTTTATTTACTAAAGGCAAATCCACTTTACACTATTAGTGCACTTGGAAGTGCAGTTGCTGGAGATCCGAGGGGGACATGCAAGGAAAAAAAAAAACAGCATCTTTGCTTCTACATAATTGGATGGTAAAATCACCAGTGCTTCCCCTCAGATTTACAGCGAGTACACTTGTATTGCAGAGTGGATTTGCCTTTAATAAACCCCAAAATACCTAATAATTTGGGGTGTACACAACAAAGTGCTAGAGTGCAATTTGCCTAATGGGGACACTAGTGAGATTGACCTGTGTGTCTCCAAGGAAAGACATTGGTAAGGTTTTACCCTCACCTCCTGTTTGTAAAGGTTTCACCCTCACTTCCTGTTTGTCTTTGTGACAGGAAGTGAAGACAATTTTCAGAAAAGGGACACAAAGCCCAACCTAAAAAAACACAAGCAGAGGTTCTAACACTCACTTGGTTTCCCTCAAATGCCCACAATTAGAATAGGATTGTCTTGAGCTGGATTTTAGCTCAGTGCTCTAAATCAGTGGTTCTCAACCCTGTCCTCAAGTACCCTCAACCGGCCATGTTTGCAGGTTTACCTTCATCTTGCACAGATGCAAACCACTGCGCTAAAATGGAAAATTAAATACTTACCTCTCTGTAATTTTCCTTTCCTGGTGCCTATCCATGGCAGCATACGCACAATCCATGCATATGCTACCATCAAGGCACCAGGAAAGTAGCTTTTAGACAAATCATATCTTTTTTTGTTTTGCCATGCCAATCAGCCTAGTTAAGCTGCAACTGGGAAATCTGTTGCATGAAAAGTGTTTAGGGGGAGAAGAGAGTGTAAAATGCATTACTTGAGCATGCATCTGCAAAACAAATTATTAACAAAACATAATACAAATTTGCTAAAAAAATTTTTGGTCAACAAAACAGGACTTGGAAAAGAGCAAGGAAAGGAAAAAAAAAAACACATGTATGTTAATTTGAGACACTAATGCCGCGTACACACGGTCGGACTTTTCACCTGCAAAAGTCCGACGGACGCCGCCGGACAAAGTCCGGCGGAAAGTCCGACCGTGTGTGGTCTCCATCGGACTTCCGACGGACCGTTTCGGTCGGATTTTTGCGGAAATCCGACGTACTTTAGATTTGAAGCCTGCTTCAAATCTTTACGTCGTACCTCCGCCGGACTCAGTTCCTGACGGAAAGCCCGTTCGTCTGTATGCTAGTCCGAAGGACCAGATACGACGGAGGAGCAGGTTACTGCATCTCGCGCTCGCTGCAATAGGAAAAACAAATCTTCCTATTGCGGCGAGCGCGGGGCATACCAGGCCCTTAGGTCTGGTATGGATTATAAAGGGGAACCCCTACGCCGAAAAAACGGCGTGGGGTCCCCCTAAAATCCATACCAGACCCCGATCCGAGCACGCAGCCTGGCCGGTCATGAAAGGGGGTGGGGACGAGCGAGCGCCCCCCCCTCCTGAACCGTACCAGGCCGCATGCCCTCAACATGGGGGGGTGGGTGCTTTGGGGGAGGGGGGCGCCCTGCGCCCCCCCCCCAAAGCACCTTGTCCCCATGTTGATGAGGACAAGGGCCTCTTCCCGACAACCCTGGCCGTTGGTTGTCGGGGTCTGCGGGCGGGGGCTTATCGGAATCTGGGAGCCCCCTTTAATAAGGGGGCCCCCAGATCCCGGCCCCCCACCCTATGTAAATGAGTATGGGGTACATGGTACCCCTACCCATTTACCTAGGTAAAAAGTGTCAGTAATAAAACACAACACAGGTTTTTAAAATAATTTATTAAACAGCTCCGGGGGGGGTCTTCTTCCGTCTTCGGGGGTCCCTCCGGTTCATCTTCTCCCGGCGTCCGGTTGGTTCTTCTCCGCTCTCCGGCCTCTTCTCCCGGTGTCCCAGGTCTTCGGCCGGCCCCTCCGCTTTCTTCAGGTAGCTCTATTGCCAGCGGAGGTCCGGACTTCTGGGCTTCTTGGCTTCTTGTGTTCTCTTCTCTTCTCTTCCCCCAGATGTTGACACGACGCTCTCTCCGGCTGGACTGGTCTCTGAGGGCTGCGTTGTGACTTATATAGGCGGAGACCCCGCCCCCATATGATGTCACAGTCCCTGGGCATGCTGGGACTGTGTCGTTTTAGGGGGCAGCTAGCACAAAATAAGCCCCCCTTGTCCAAAATTAGGCACGACATCCAGCATGCTACAAAATTACAGATGGGGCAAACAACCCCGGTCCAGGGGGGCAAACAAAGAGCCTAACATGGGCAAAAGTTATACAAGAAATACCATTGCAGTCTATGGGAAATGACTTGTTAATTTTGCTAGTCCCCACTTGCATGGCTTATATTCTTGTTATTGGCCTTAAAATGGGTATGGGGGCCCAGGTCCCACCCTGAGGGACATATCAATGTCACCAACTTGGACAACCCCAAAAATGAGACAAGGAGAAGTGCCTTTAAAAATGCAAAATAGCTTAAAAGTTAGTAACTTGGGGGGGGGGGGGAGGCTTACTCTGCCTGTAAAGTGGTGCATCTGTAGCATGTATCCAATATGCTGCTTCAAAGATGTACAGCTTTAGAGAAAACTTACAAATCAGCAAGATTTTAACCCAAAACAGAAAATAGCCTGCCCCCCCACCCCAATACATACTAATGTATTGCACCCCTCCCACACACTGACAAACCCCTAGCCAAATACACAGCAAGCCAGCCCATTAAAGGGGGCTGGATGCTTGGGGGCAGGAGGGGGTCGGGCACCCCAATATTCAACCACCTTGTTCCCATGTTCAGGGGGACAAGGGCCTCTTCCACACAACCCTAGGCTTGGGTTGTGGGGGGTTGTAGACAGGGGGCTTTACCGAATGTGGAAAGCTCCTTTAAACTAGTGGGTACAAGGTGCTTTGTGGTTGGTATTGGGCTGAACCAAAAAAAGGGGGGAGTACCATCCAATTATGTCACAAGAGTTGCCACCATCCCTAGCATAAGGAGAAAAGGAAGTAACCCCTCAGAAAGTGGTGGGACTTTGAAGGCAACGGAGTAAAAATAAAAGCAGTTTTATTAACACTAATAAACAAAAGTATACATATCACAAAAAATCTACTACAGTCATATAGAAGGATCAATTTGACAATAAAAACAAGATTATGCTGGTGAGCGAACCAAATGTGTGTTCATGTAGTCTTCCACCTGAGCCTACGCGTTTCGGGACTGCAGGGGTCCCTTCATCAAGGGCAAATGGTAGGCGGACTTTACACTACATAATAAAGCATGAAATAGCGTAATTAGAAACAAATGCATTAAACATGTTTTTGCATCTGACATCATTCTGAAAAAAAAAAAAAAAAAAAGACACATACCCAAGCATAACCAAGAAGAGAGGCTGACTGTCTGAGAAATTCTCGGGGGCAACAACACACAGGACGCCAGGAATCCAAAATAGGAAACGGGCGTGTCTCTGGCCCCGCCTTCTCCACACTGGTCCCAAAGTGCCACCCAAGGAGGGAACTCCGGGGGTGACAACGCTAACCCAAGAGGGCCCAGCAAGCGAAGAACCAGAGGGGGGGGGGAATTATCTGAAAGTACAAAAAAGAAGAGGCCTTGTGTGCTGGGGTACTATAAAGAAGCAGAATCTACATATGCTGAAAATGCATAGAAGCCGCACGTCAAAGCGGCAAGCACCCATATGCTGAAGATGCATGAACGCCGCGCGTCATGCGGTCTGCATACAGGCCGGGTGTGGAAAAATGATCTGAATAATCGTAACTTACCCCAATGTTGGTGTATGAGGGATGTGGTGATTAGGTGTGAGTGGGTGACACCAATATGCCGGTGGGTGACACCAATATGCAGGCAGGGGGAACAGATGTCCCCTAAACGCAAGATTAGCTGTGAGAATTGTCAGGAATAGCAACTTCCTACAGAAGAAATCTGTAGAGAAAAGCAAGAGAGAGGTATTAGCTGTGTATAGTGCTGCCCAATGTGCCTGAACGGGATATTCCTCAGACAGGCACACTGAAAAGCACATCATGATCAAAGGTAACCAAAAAGGAGCAGTGTTGGCCAAATGATGCGGAAAAGCCTTACCTTGTCTGTGGTATTGTGTTGCAGTGTCTTAAGTGGCTTTAAGCCGTCTCCAACCACCACCGCCGAGTCGGACAGTGACACCTGACACGGCGTCTGGTGGCTGAATATAAAGGGGAAGAGGAGGAAGGTGCGGCAATGATTGGCGTTTGAATCCCGCCAATCATACCGCAGTTCCGATCAGAGTGCGGGTGCCATGGAGATCCCACAGCGTCAATCCACGGACGCTGGGAGAGGGAATCCATGGCAACAATAAGACGCCGCTCAGTTTCGCGCCGTTTCCGCTCCAATCAAGGTGAGGGTGCCATGGAGACAGCGTCGATCCAGCTAAGGACGCTGAAAAGAACGGATTCATGGCAACGCTGCTCAGTCTCGCGCCGCTAGCCGCTCCACACTAAGACACCGCTCAGTGTAGCGGGGAGAGGAAAGAAAATTAAAAGCCCTGACATCAGGAAGGAAAGGGCTTGCGCAAAGGTGATCTGCCCCGTCTGCTGATATTCGGGCAGGGTGTGCACCAGCTAAAATGTTGCAAAACAATCCATCAGGGGGGCTGATAGAGGAGCATTACCACATAAAAATTAAAGGGGGAGTAAATAATTAGAGGGGCAGGGGCCATGAATAGACACATACGCCTAAATGAATTGGCGATGGAGTCATCAGCCTCATATATTAGTATCCTCGGGTGGTGTGTGGAGTATCAACCTCATATATTAGTACCCTCGGATGGTCATCGGCTGGGCACCGCAAGGGCAGTGGGACCCTGGGCGACGACTGCACGGCACCCCCCCACAGCGGACTGTGGGGGGGGGGTCATGCAGAAAACGCCCACCGACGCATAAGGGGGCACCAAAATCCGCAGGCATAGACAAGCAGCCATAAGCCGCGAATCACCCCGCGAGTATGTTCCGGGTACCCATAGGGAGGCCCCCCAAGGGACAGAACTTCCCGGGAGGCCCACGTGCGCCGGGCGGGACAAAGAGGGGCCAGAGCTGTGGTAAAGGGATGTTTCCCAAGAAACGCCGACAGTGTGCCTCAAATGATGATATGCCTGTATAAAAGAAAAGAAAAGAAATGGGAAAATAAATATACATTATAAAATAATGACGCATGAAAATTGCATACAGGAGGGCAGCCAAGAGGGACATAGCAGCATTTTACAGATCAGCACTTTATAAGTCTTTCTCACAAACCCCAGAGGAGCTGAACCCAACATGCCCCAAAGGCAGGCAGCTATGTTGAGTGCAGCCTTTTGAGCATTAAGTGGAGTGTGGAGTTCACCTCTAAAAGCAAACGTTAGCCAATGGAAATCCAAGGGATTAGAGGGAGAGACAAGAGCATTGGAGAATGGAGTGTGGAGTTCCCCTTAAAAGCAAAAGCTAGCCCATGGAAATCCAAGGGATTAGAGGGGGGAGACAAAAGCATTGGAGAATGGTGTGTGGAGTTCCCCTTTAAAAAGAAAAAGCTATCCCAAGGAAATAATATGCAATAGGGGGGGGGGTTAAATGCCCTTTTAGGAGGAGCTAGAGGAGCGAGTCATTTTACATAATTTTAATAAGGTGCATGTCACATGTTGGCAACGTAGCATGCTAACATGACCTGTGTGCAAATCTCCTTAAAAATATATATAAAGGTGAACCAGCGTAAAAAAAAAAATATTGTCAAGTTTAGAGGTGCGCCCGTTCGGCCTGCCTGTCAGTTTTTCAGGCAGACCCGATCGAACCCTCCAGTCTCCTCTGCATAAGCGGAGCGGACACGAACCAGCCATCCACCTGCTCAGTGGGGATCAGTGGACAGATTCTCCGCTGAGCAGGCCAACACTAATAGAGCCCCCCACCCCC
Organism: Lithobates septentrionalis; assembly: GCA_037952835.1. Lineage (NCBI taxonomy): Eukaryota > Metazoa > Chordata > Amphibia > Anura > Ranidae > Lithobates > Lithobates septentrionalis. The sequence continues at coordinate 1,759,866 of JBBDGP010000009.1, forward strand.
CAGTGTAAGGGACCTTATGTTCTAATTATTGGAAATGTTGCTGCTACTGTGAGCTGTCACCTGCATGCTTACATCCATATTTGATTAACCTTTTTGCCTACAGCAGAGACGTTTTCAATTAAAAAAAATATTTACCAAAAAAATATTTACCAATAATGTATTGAGGATTAAAGAAAAGAAAAAAAGAAAAGACGAACAACATCCAAAATCTCATGGTTTTCAGTTGTGCTTGTTCACACCTGAATGTAGTGTTGTTTAAAGCTTGAAGCTTGCAGCATGAAAAAGCACTAGACTTTCTGTTTAGCTACAAGCTGCAAGCATTTTTGGCCTCAATACACTTCAATAAAAGTGCCCAAAAAATAAGCGCAAAAAAAAAAAGTTTGGAATTGTACATATCGCACATTTTTCCCCTAGTGCCTAGCTTTCCATTGTCTAAAAATAACTAAGAAAATGAACAGTCAACTCTCAGACGCCTGCTAAAATGCCTTTAAAATGCTTAAAAAAAGCCTGAAAAATGTCCAAAAATGTTCAGCTCAAGCGTATGCGGAGATACATTTCTGTCCTGTAACATTGCAGATTGTTGCTTTCTCTTTTCAGCCAAATATATCTAATAACTGTAAAATTACAGGTTGCACCCTATATGCTACAAAGTCCTATACATTATATGCATGTGTATTTTTTGGAGCTGCAGCAATACCCGTGCTCTGTCTGCTTGGCCATTCTTCTCCTAAAGACAAATATCCATCCCAGCCTATCATCACGATCCTTACAGTATATCAGTTGCGTACTATATATTTATATATATATATATATATATATATATATATATATATATATATTTTTTTTTTTTTTTTATAGTAGATAATCATTTTAAATATTTGTCTGTTTTTTTTTTCCAATAGCCATAGAAGGTAAATGACGTATCTGATATATCTATGTGTGTGAATTTAGTAACTTCTTATGCAAAATACTTAATATTTACCAAATACCCATCTTTCCCCAGACTGTGGAAGCCAAGGAACCAGATCAAACAGTGAAAGACTTATATTTGGACAGTACTTGGCTCATCATTAATGTTCACTTCATACAATGTGTCTCTTACCACTAAAATAGATGTTAAACTAGATGGAGCCAAAATACGGATGCTATTAACATTTTCATAAAATCACGTGGTTAAAAATAGTCACAAACTACATACAAGAAGCTTGTTCTCCCCAGACTTGAAGAGCCAAAACCAATTCATAACCTAGAATGCACTTTCTTCTTGGTTTTAGACAAATAAGGACTGTTTAATAATCCGTGACTGGGAGAATTACATGAAATCTCTGTTCCCTGTAGTCCAAGTCTAAGGAATAGGACCTCCATTAAATGTATTTTACTAAAAAAGAGCCTTCTGACATGCTTAGACATGAGAAAACAAGACATTAAAAAAAATAAGAAAAGGACTTTCCCCAACTGAGACAGAACAATTGTTCTGTTATGTTATATCATTTTATTCAATGCTGATCCTTAGGCGAATAGTTCAGTACAGGTTTGAAAACATATCCGAGAATGGTTACAGCCACAAAACCTTTTCTAACTATATTTATCCACTCTGGACAATCTTGTCAGAATGTATTTATACAGTTTTGACTGTGCTATTCTCAACAAGCAATGCAGCTTGGTCACCTCACCAACCTGCTCCAGGCTGCTGTTTGGACAACAGGGAGCAGCAGTACACCTATGGGACTATCCCACTGTTCTACTCATAACCATGTTCTGTATAAAAGATGGACAAAACTACAGAATGCAGGTAAACACACTTTATTGTGGCACAAGCTGTCAGACAATAAATTTTGTTTGTGTCAAGTTTTGATATCTTTAATTATTTAATTATATTTTCCATACACACATATATTTCAGTTCCTTATCTTATCTATTGTTTTGCATATCCTGTTGCAACAACAAATATAATTTTAATATTAATAATATTTATTTTATTGTTTAAGCTGATATATATAGATACCCTCCTTTACCAGTGAGATAGGCTTGAGAAAAAGATGGAGAGGCCTTGAAGCATGTAGCCATACCTCCTTCAGGCCCACCAGCGTCTGGAATTACACAGGACTTTCCTCTAGGTGTCTGACTGACTCACATGGCTCCCTGAGTATTTCCTGGCTTTTGTTCCCCCCCAAAGGACCTTGTCCCTATGTTGATGGGGACAAGGGCCTCATCCCCACAACCCTTGCTCGGTGGCTGTGGGGGTCTGCGGGCAGGGGGCTTATTGGAATCTGGAAGCCCCCTTTAACAAGGTTCCCCCCAGATCCCAGCCAGCCCCTATGTGAATGGTTATGGGGTACATTGTACCTCTACCCATTAACCAAAAAAGTGTCAAAAAGTAAAAATAACAGGAGACAGTTTTGGACAATTCCTTTATTTAAAAAAAAGTGTCCCACAATGTCCATCTATCTTCAGTCACGGTGCTGATGTTTCCGAAAATAAAATAAAACAAACGGAAAAACTCTGCCATGATTGAAGATGGATGGACATTATGTGACCCTTTTTTTTTTAAACACTTCAGCCCCGGAAGGATTTACCCCCTTCCTGACCAAACCCTTTTTTTGCAATACGGCACTGCGTCATTTAAATTGACATCCTTTTTTTCCCACAAATAGAGCTTTCTTTTGGTGGTATTTGATCACCTCTGCGGTTTTGTATTTTTTGCGCTATAAACAAAAAAAAGAGCGAACATTTTGAAAAAAAGCAATATTTTTAAATTTTTGATAAAATAAATATCCTCAAAAAATATATAAATAACAAATTTCTTCCTCAGTTTAGGCCGATATGTATTCTTCTACATATTTTTGGTAAAAAAAAAAAAAATCGCAATAAGCGTATATTGATTGGTTTGCGCAAAAGTTATCACGTCTACAAAATAGGGGATAGATTTATGGCATTTTTATTATTATTTTTTTTTCTTAGTAATGGTGGCGATCTGTGATTTTTATCGTGACTGCGACATTGCAGGGGACAGATCGAACACTTTTGACACTATTTTGGAACCATTGGCATTTATACAGCGATCAGTGTTATAAAATGCACTGATTACTGTGTAAATGTCACTGGCAGGGGTTAAACACTAGAGGGCAATCAAGGGGTTAAGTGTGTTCCCTGGGCGTGTTCTAACTGTAGGGGGGATGGGCTCATTAGAACATGACAGAGATCACTGCTCCTGATCACTGGGAGCAGTAGATCCCTGTCATGTTGTTAGGCAGAACAGGGAAATGCCTTGTTTACATCTCCCCATTCTGCCTCCGTGCCACGAGCCCACCGTCGATGACGCATCGACGTATGAGTACGTTGTTTTGCATACCCGTGCCACTTTACCGACGTATATCGGCGAGGAATTGTCTAAAACTATCTCCTGTCATTTGGTAGCTTTGATTCACAGTATAGGAAGTTTGCAGCTTTGATTCCCAGTATAGTATGTTGGTGGATTTACTTGTGACTGTGGGTCTAGATAGAGCATTGTAGATGAAGGAAATTCCCTTGGTCTTGGTGGATACTCGTTTGTAAAATAAGAGCAGGTCTTAATGAATCATTTCTAAAGAGGTGGACACTGAAGAGAGGATATAACTGATCCTGAGAAAGATGTAGAAGTCTTTACTGGGCAGGATGTAGGTCGATGATAGTTGTTGGAAACTTTTGAGGCTCTGTTGGTGATAAATGTCCCCTATAGTATGGATTGCTGCAGTAGACCAGTGCCGAATAGGTAGATCTGAGGAGAGTAGTTGTAAAGAGAGGAGTGGGAGAAGTCGCAAGGCGTCATTGTGTATCATTGTGTATCATTGTGTATCCCTTAAAAGGTTTGTAGTAAGGCTTTCCAGACTGAGGTTGTGGCATTGACAGTGGGTGGGAAAGAACGAGGTGGACAAAGGTTCATCCATATAGCTGCTAATAGCAGGTGGGGTACACAGGAGATTGCTGTTGACTAAATTTGGAGCCATAAAGCAGTGGGGTGTTGAGACTACCCCTGTTTTGCTTGGTCTAGAAGTACCCCCTTGTAATACCGCTTAATATTGGATGCTCCCAATCCAGTGAAAGCCGTAGGTGTGCTTAAAAGTGAAGCTTTTAGTCGAGGCCTGTGGACTGCCCAGATGAAGCAATTGAGAATTTGTTGAATTTTGGCAAGGTCAGCTGGTAGTAGAGGTAGCGGTAGAGTCCTGAAGAAGTAGAGGACATGCGGGAGGAGAAACATCTTATCCAAGGCTATACGTCTGGCCCAAGATGTTTTAATAGACATCATAGATGAGCTTATGGTTCAAAGCTTGTGGAGCAAAGAGGAGAGATTCATATGGAGAAGCATGGTAGAGGGAGATACAAGTTGAATGCCCAAGTATGTCATAGTAGAAGTGGGAGCCCAGGAGAAAGGGGAGATCTTGGAAATGTCCATTTTAATTGAGGGTGAAAGTGAGATGTCAATCATGGATAATTTAGAGTGGTTTCGTTTGTACATAGAGACCGCGTTGAAGTCAGCAAATATCTGGCATAAAGGGGGTAGCGAGTGAAGTGGTTCAGTAAGTGCGATGATGATGTCATCCGCATAGAGACCTATTTTATGGGTGGTGTCCCCAACTAAAATCCCAGAAATGAGAGGGTTAGATAGAATTGCGTGGGATATGGGTTCAATTACTAAAGCAAAAATCAGGGGTGAGAGGGGACATCCCTGTCGGGTACCATTGGTGATCGGAAAGGTGTCGGTGAGAATGCCTGATGTCCATAATTTAGCACTTGGGGTAGAATATAGACCAAGAATAGCCTGTAGAAATGTACCTTCTATACCAAACTTCCTTAGGACAGCCTCTAAGTATCCCCAATGGACCCTATCAAACGCCTTCTCTGCGTCAAAGGAGATCAGCCGAGGAGGTGTTTGGGTGGTTCTCTGCCCAGTTGATCAGGTCCACAAAGTGGCGAGTTCCATCTGAGGCCTGGCACTTGGGGATAAATCCCACCTGATCTGGGTGTATGAGGTGAGGCATGTGTTGGGCAAAGCGGCTAGCTAGAAGTCTGGCGTACAGTTTAAGGTCCATGTTAAGGAGGGAGATGGGTCGGTATTTGGTCGGATCACAAGGGGATTTACTGGGTTTGTGAATAGTGGTTATGACAGCTTCTAGGGATTCAGATGGGATGTCTCCAGTGGCTAAGAATCTATTGAGGGAGTACAGAGATGGGGAACTAGTTTTTAGGGAACTTAGGTTTTGTAGTAATCATTACTAAAGCCATCTTATGTAGAGGAAGGGCTTTAATGGAAGTCTGGACTTCTTGAGTTGATAAGGATTGTGCAAGTGCCACTACTTGTGCAGGGGGTCAGAGAGGGGAGATTCATGGGGGAGAGAAAGTTCTGGATCGATGTGTAGTCCGGTTTGAGTTCAGTAGGGGAGATGCAGAGATTATACAGTTTAGAGCAGTGTTTCTCAACTCCAGTCCTCAAGGCGCCCCAACAGGTCATGTTTTCAGGCTGTCTATTATTTTGCACAGGTGATTTGATCAGTTTCACTGCCTTAGTAATTACCACAGCCGATTCATCTGAGGGAAATCCTGAAAACATGACCTGTTGGGGCGCCTTGAGGACTGGAGTTGAGAAACACTGGTTTAGAGTAGAAGGAGCTGAAGCAGTTGGCTATATCTTTGGGGTTGAGTAGTCTTTGACCCTGGGAATCTAAGAGGAAAGGAATTTTGGACTTTTGGACTGGGCTGCTCTGCATTTGTATTGCTGCCCTAACAATTTCCCTGCTTTATTACCTTGGGCATACCAGGTAAGTCTGAGTTTTCTCAAGTAGAAGTCATAGTTGTTCTGTAGGTAGGAGCTCAGGTCAGACCTGAGCTTATGTAGTTTAGCATGAGTGGCCTCTGAAGGATCTTGCTTGTTATGCATTTAGAGAGTCCTTATATCATCTAGAAATGTGTTAAGGGTCGCGTTGTGTTTTTCCTCTCCTGAGCTCCCAATTTTAATAGTAGGGAGGAGTTCAATCGCCACAATTTATGTGATGTACTGGAGGTGAATAAGATGAGGGTAATATATATGGGGGGCATACTCAGACCACAAAATTACCCCAATGGAGGAAGCAGATATGGACTACAGTAATGTTTTGGATGTCAGGAACAGGTCGATTCTGGAGTAGGTCCTCTGGGAATTTGAGTAGAAAGTAAAATCCTTCTCCGTGCCATATTGACATCTCCAGGTATCATAGAAACCTTTTAAAAGTACGAGAGAAGAAAGGGCAGTGGATCTTCTCCTTTTTGGGGTGGAAGAGTCTAGTGAGTGGTCAATTACTTGCAGATAATGAGTTGGTCTCTGGGATAGTGTTGAATTTTTTGCATGATGGTTTTGTAGAAGTATTTTTGATGTGTATTAGGGGTAGAGATATTAAGGATTGTCAAGGGTTTATTATTAAAGGAGGCTGATAGGATTAACAACCTGTCATCAGGATCTTGTTCTACATGTGAAATGGTTAAGGATACAGTAGAACGGACTGCTATCATAGCCCCTCTCACTTTTTTATCAGTTTGAGAATGGAAGACGTGTGGAAATAGCTTGTGGGAACACTGCAGTGGGTAAACAGAGGAAAAAATTTGTTTCTTGGATACTTAAAATATTGGTGCGTTGGGTAATCACTTCCCTCCATTAAAGGGAGCATCTGAATGGGCTATTCAAGTCTTTGCATTAAGAGAGGTGATTTTGATCGACATGAATACAGATACGGGTGATGTCAAAGTGGCACAGAAAAGTAGGAGGTCCAATTAGTCACTAAGGGTATAACATATGAATCTCAAGGACCAAAATGCGGTTTGTAACGTTTACAGAAATACAGAATAGATAAGGCAAATGACATCTACAAGGTATCTTTGTACGTTGTAGAGGCTATGTAAGCTTAATTAACAGTACAGTTTCAAATCAATAACAATATACTAGAGTAACCTGAGAAATGCTGTGTGCTTTGCAAACAAAAACAGAAGGGCAGGGAGAGTTGACCAACATGGAAGCAGCTCCTCCACAAGTTTATGCGTATAGCTTCCAGCTAGGTGTAGAGATGGCTATGGTAGTTATCTCTGGGCAGTAGCAAGTCTGTGGATTAGGGCTTATTCCATGTATCCCACATGTTTGAGAGCCTGGCAGACTTCTTGTTCGTAGGAATCTTTGGTGGTGGGTCAGGGAGTATGCCCCAGTTATGCAGCTGTTTAATCCCATCTTTAGGAGTTAAGATAGAGATTTGCTGATGTTGGTAGGTGACTAATAATTTAGTAGGAAAGCCCCACTTGTATGTAATCCTATGCTCCATAAGGATCGAGGTGACTGGCGCTAATGCTTTGCGGGCCTGTGATGTGGCTGCAGAAATATCATTATAAAGTGAGATTTTAGAGAACGGTCCCGGAAGAGCATGCATAGGCCATGCAGTTCTCATGATATTCTCTTTAGTGTGGAAAAAATGGATTCTAGCCAGGATCCCTGGGGAGGGATTTAGGCAAGTGTGGTGGTTTATGAACTCTGTGGGCCCAGTCTATCAGTAAGTCTTGTGTCGTGAGTGTCGGTACAACGTTGCGGAATAGCTGGTGCAGACAAGGTACAATCTCTGCAGAAGCTATTGCCTCTGGAACTCCCCTAATTTTAATGTTGTTCCGCCTGGCCGGTCCTCCAGGTCGGCTACTTTTAGGCGCAGTTGTTGTATGGCCTCAGAGTGTTCATCCTGAATGCCCACAATATTATTATGAGCTGTGGTGGCTGCTGATAAATGCTGCTCAATGTTACCAGTACGCTCCTCTAGATAATAAACCCTGTCATGTAAGTGCTTAATGGAGGTTCTGAATTCTTTCTGCATATCAGCCTGCAGAGAGAGTAACATTGCTTTTAAAGAATGCTCAGATGCAGGGATGTCTGTGGTTGTAAACTATGCCAGAGGCTGGGTAGAAGCAGCTTCAGCTCTGGGACTACAAGGCTCAGCGCTATGCTGTCTCTTCACAGGGTGAGGCTTTGTGGGAGAATGTGCTGGTGACATGGCAGACCTCTTACCTCTATCAGAGGTAGAAGAGTCTATATGAGGTTGTTGCACTTCTGTCTCCTCCATGTCTGAGACCTGATCTTCATTCAGTATATATAGAATAGTTCTAGTGGGGTATAGGAGAAATTGCCCACATCCCAAATATGGAACACAGGAACAAAGAAAAACCCTTTAGTGGGACTTTAAAGGGCAATGACTCCAAAAAGGCATATGCAAATATATATATAAAATATGTAAGTTTAATAGTACAAAATCCAAAAATATAGACATAGCATTAGCTATATCAAACAGAATTACAAAAATGTATTTACAGGGTTTTTCACCTGCTGGCTTTCTGGTGAACTTATGTCCACGTATGTAATACATTATCATTTAAAGCTATAGATATATACAACAAGGGTGATCTTCCAGACTTGTTCCAGTGGACACTGTTCCCCTGTAACATCAAATTTTTAAACAATATATACCAGTGGTAGTACTTTTGGTTCCTGGGTTGCGGATCCCCCGGTCTGGAGCTATTCTATCTTTCACGTTGTATACTGTAAGAGTGAGAGCCCCTGTCTCTGTGAAAATGAGTGTAAAATGGGCACATGACTCTCAAAGAGGCTGTTTAAGAAGTTCCAGCAGAAGATTGGTGAGCAGAGAAAACTATCCTTTAAGTCTTCTCTGGAGTTTGTAAGTATGGATAGGGGCTGGAAACTTGAAGAATTCAAAGAGCATTGGGAGGGATGGAGTCTTCAGTCTTGTGTCCGGGCTTTCCAGAAGTTCTGCAGGTTGTGTGTGTGTCCAGGTGCACACACTCATTATAAGGGACATCTGAGCATAGCTCAGGGGAGTTGGTGTGGGAGCAGTTGCTGCAGCCAGGAAGGAGGTGTGCTACCGTTTAAGAACCCAGGAAACATCCTTGAGACGGCACTCCATGTGAGAGAGGTTCCAGGTCAGTGGACTGAGAATTGGGCCAGCTGAGAGAATCGGGAAGACCATAGCTGAGACAACTGGAAAAGAGAGTCCTGGGGACCAGAGGGGACCATGAGTCTTGGAGGAGTGTGAAAGCCTGGAGTGTCAGCAGAACCCCTTCCTAGAGGCCAGGAGTAGGCCTGTGCAGCAAGGTACTGCACCCAAGGCTGAGTGAGCCTTAAGAGCCAGGTGGATTGGCATTTTTCATTTAGTGTATTTCTGCTGGAGAAGAACCCCTGTGGGGGCAATCCATATGTGTATGAACTTTCATTTTTGTTACTTTCAATAAAAGTGGGCTACCATGCCCTTAAATCGAAGTTCCTGTTGGCTGTAAACTCACTGAAAACGCATCTACCACTGATTTAGACATCCCCCATATTACAAGTGGTTGTCGAATGCGGGCACACAGATGGTGGAAATCCGGGTCTCTGCTCCAGCAGTGAGTTTGTCAAGGAACTGTCAGTGGCTGTGTGTGGAAGTGCAGCCAGGCAATGAGCACTGCGTGCAGGTAGTGCACCTGTGAGAATTTTTTTTTCTACTGCTGTGAACTGTGTAACAAGCTGCTGTGCTTGTGACTGCAAGGATGGGGCGGTCAAAACACAAGAAGTGCACGTTAAATCCAGTTCAAGGGAAAGTGGCAGCTGTTGTTCTGCATCCTTTGTCCCTGGCTGCAGAGTGGGAAGTTGACATAGTGGCGTCTAACCTATACGACCAATGCTGCCTACAGAGGAGGCTGAAGGTTTCCTAATGAAGTTTGAAAGAGTTGCAACATGGAGGGCATGGCCAGAGTTGCTGCAACCCTTGCTACTAAATCGGTTCCAGATATCCTACCAACAGATGGGTCCAAGCCGAGATGATTATGACTAGGGATGAGCCAAACACCCCCCTGTTCGGTTCGCACCTGAACTTGCGAACAGACAAAAAATTTGTTTGAACACGCGAACACCGTTAAAGTCTATGGGGCACAAACATGAATAATCAAAAGTGCTAATTTTAAAGGGTTATATGCAAGTTATTGCCATAAAAAGTGTTTGGGGACCCGGGTCCTGCCCCAGGGGACATGGATCAATGCAAAAAAAGTTTTAAAAACGGACGTTTTTTTCGGGAGCAGTGATTTTAATAATGCTTAAAGTGAAACAATAAAAGTGTAATATTCCTTTAAATTTCGTACCTGGGGGGTGTCTATAGTATGCCTGTAAAGGGGCGCATGTTTCCCGTGTTTAGAACAGTCTGACAGCAAAATGACATTTCAAAGGAAAAAAAGTCATTTAAAACTACTCACGGCTATTAATGAATTGCCGGTCCGACAATACACATAAAAGTTCAATGATAAAAACGGCATGGGAATTCCCCACAAGGGAACCCCGAACCAAAATTTAAAAAAAAAATGACATGGGGGTCCCCCTAAATTCCATACCAGGCCCTTCAGGTCTGGTATGGATTTTAAGGGGAACCCCGGCCAAATTTTTTTAAAAAAAATGGCGTGGGGTCCCCCCCAAAATCCATACCAGACCCTTATCTGAGCATGCAACCTGCCAGGCCGCAGGAAAAGAGGGGGGGACGAGAGAGCGCCCCCCCTCCTGATCCGTACCAGGCCACATGCCCTCAACATTGGGAGGGTGCTTTGGGGTAGCCCCCCAAAACACCTTGTCCCCATGTTGATGAGGACAAGGGCCTCATCCCTAAAACCCTTGCCCGGTGGATGTAGAGGTCTGCGGGCGGGGGGCTTATCGGAATCTGGAAGCCCCCTTTAACAAGGGGACCCCCAGATCCCGGCCCTCCCCCCTGTGTGATATGGTAAGGGGATACAAAAGTACCCCTACTATTTCACAAAAAAACTGTCAAAAAGGTTAAAAATGACAAGAGACCGTTTTTGACAATTCCTTTATTTAAATGCTTCTTCTTTCTTCTATTTTCTTTCTTCTTTCTTCTATCTTCCTTCGGTTTCTTCCTCCATCTTCTTCTGGTTGTTCTGGTTCTTCCTCAGGTGTTCTCGTCTGGCATCTTCCTCCGCGGCGTCTTCTTCCCTTCTTCTCCTCGGGCCACTCCGCATCCATGATGGCATGGAGAAAGGCTCCCACTGTGTGATGCTTCTCCTCTTCTGACGGTTCTTAAATAATGAGGGGGTGGGCCACATGGTGACCCCGTCCCCCTCTGACGCACAGGGACTTGACGGGGACTTTCCTGTGGCATTCCCCGTGACATCAGAGGGGGCGGGGTCACCCGTTACGTAACCCCGCCCCCTTCTGACATCACGGGGAATGCCACAGGGAAGTCCCCGTCAAGTCCCCGTGCGTCAGAGAGGGGCGGGGTCACCGGGTGGCCCTGCCCTCCGTTATTTAAGAACCGTCAGAAGAGGAGAAGCGTCACACAGCGGGAGCCTCCCTCTATACCATACAACATGTGGATGTGAGCGCTATATTCAGTACAATTAGAAAAACAGTTTTGGCCCCCCAAAAATCAGATTTTTTATGGTGAAGAAAAAATGGGGTGGTTGGAAAGGTTGATACACAATTAATAACATAAAATGACAATCTGGAACTATAATAAAAACTGGGTGATCAAATGAACAGACTCTGAGCTGCTAAAGTCCAAAAGGAACTAGATTATAGTCCAATAGAAGCAGTAGTAGAAGGCAGCCCTGTTGATAAAGAAGAAGCAATCCTCTGGATACTGTGGGAGAAGAACGACAAGGGCGCCACTCTAAGTGCAATATTTAAAAACGAATTTAATAAATCTTAAAAACAGGTACTCACAAGGGTACATGTAATCAGGCATGAAAGTAATATGCAGATAGTGCCAGGTGTCCCAGGGGTATAGTCCGGTCACATCTTGTAGTGTTGTTCCGCTTATTAAGACAGGCTGCGCTGGTGTATAATCGGCAGATCCGGCCGCTGGAATGCACTGTGTGTGATCTGGGGGAGCGGGAGCACTTCCGGGTCCGTGCAGGGATAGCGAATAGGCGACGCGTTTGCGGAGCTACTCTCCTTCCTCAGGCCTAACGTGACCTGTGATTGGTCGAACCAGTTATAATCTAAGAAGGGCTGGGATTGGAGGAAAAAAGCATCTGTCACTCTCACGCATAGGCTATGTGCTGGAGGCTGTGTACTGGCATGTCAGTGTCTGCAGCTGTATCAGATCTTAATAAAGACCAGCGCTGTGTATGTGTAAATGGAAAAAGTTTAAAAATAATAATGCATTCTATATTTTCCATTAGGATAATGTTGTCTGTGAGGAAAAGAGATGATAAAAAAATTCAGCATATATAGGTAAGATGTGTAGCTAGGACTACTATAATTAAATGAACTAGACTGACTATGATGACAATGTTGTGAAGTAGGGAATATGGATACCTGGTAGGATAAAAAATGGTTCGACCAATCACAGGTCACGTTAGGCCTGAGGAAGGAGCGTACTATAGGACCGGACTATACCCCTGGGACACCTGGCACTATCTGCATATTACTTTCATGCCTGATTACATGTACCCTTGTGAGTACCTGTTTTTAAGATTTATTAAATTCGTTTTTAAATATTGCACTTAGAGTTCCCTTCTTCTCCCTCCATGCCATCATGGATGCGGAGCGGCCCGAGGAGAAGAAGGGAAGAAGACGCCGCGGAGGAAGATGCCGGACGAGAACACCAAAGGAAGAACCAGAAGAACCAGAAGAAGAAGAAGATGAAGGAAGAAACCGAAGTAAGATAGAAGATAGAAGATAGAAGAAAGAAGATAGAAGATAGACGAAAGAAGAAGCATTTTTAACATTTTTGACAGTTTTTTTTGTGAAATGGTAGGGGTACTTTTGTATCCCCTTACCATTTCACACAGGGGGAGGGCCGGAATCTGGGGGTCCCCTTGTTAAAGGGGGCTTCCAGATTCTGATAAGCCCCCCGCCCGCAGACCCCCACAGCCACCGGGCAAGGGTTGTGGGGATGAGGCCCTTGTCCCCATCAACATGGGGACAAGGTGTTTTGGGGGGCTACCCCAAAGCACGCTCCCAATTTTGAGGGCACGTGGCCTGGTACGGTTCAGGAGGGGGGATGCTCTCTCGCCCCCCCCTCTTTTGCCAGGTTGCGTGCTTGGATAAGGGTCTGGTATGGATTTTTGGGGGGACCCCACGCCATTTTTTTTTAAATTTTCCCTTAAAATCCATACCAGACCTGAAGGGTCTGGTATAGATTTTGAGGGGGACCTCATGCCATTTTTTTTTTGCCCGGGGTTCCCCTTAATATCCATACCAGACCTGAAGGGCCTGGTATGGAATTTAAGGAGACCCCCACGTCATTTTTTTTTATAATTTTGGTTCGGGGTTCCCCTGTGAGGAATTCCCATGCCGTTTTTATCAATTAACTTTTATGTGTATTGTCGGACCGGCAATTCATTAATAGCCGCGAGTAGTTTAAATTACTTTTTTTCCTTTGAAATGTCATTTTGCTGTCAGACTGTTCTAAACACGGGAAACATGTGCCCCTTTACAGGCATACTATAGACACCCCCTAGGTACGAAATTTAAAGGAATATTACACTTTTATTGTTTCACTTTAAGCACTATTAAAATCACTGCTCCCGAAAAAACAGCCGTTTTTAAAACTTTTTTTGCATTGATCCATGTCCCCTGGGGCAGGACCCAGGTCCCCAAACACTTTTTATGACAATACCATGCATATAAGCCTTTAAAATTAGCACTTTTGATTTCTCCCATAGACTTTTAACCACCTCAATACAGTGCACAGACCAATTTTCAGCTTTCAGCGCTCTCACACTTTGAATGACAATTACTCAGTCATGCAACACTGTACCCATATGAAATTTGAGTCCTTTTTTCACACAAATAGAGCTTTCTTTTGGTGGTATTTAATCACTAGTGGGTTTTTTATTTTTTGTGCTATAAATAAAAAAGACCGTAAATTTTGTGAAAAAAATGCCTTTTTCTTTGTTTCTGTCACAAAATTTTGCAAATTAGTAATTTTTCTTCATAAATTTTGGCCAAAATTTATACTGCTACATATCTTTGGTAAAAATAACCCAAATTAGTGTAAATTATTTGATCTTTGTGAAAGTTATAGAGTCTACAAACTATGGTGCCAATCACTGAAAATTGATCACATCTGATCACACAGATGTTTCTTGCTACACTAACAAGTCAGAAAAGTACAAATACCCCCTAAATGACCCCTTTTTAGAAAGTAGACATTCCAAGGTATTAAGTAAGTAGCATGGTGAATTTTTTTAAGTTGTAATTTTTTCCCACAATTCTTTGCAAAATGAAGATTTTTTTTTTTTTTTTTTTTTTACAAAATTGTCATATTAACAGGTTATTTCTCTCTCAGAGTATATGCATACAACAAATTACACCCCAAAATACATTCTGCTACTTTTCCTGAGTATGGCGATACCACATGTGTGAGACTTTTAGACAGCCTGGCCACATACAAAGGCCGAACATTGAAGTAGCATCTTCATGCGTTCTACGAGCCTAAATGACACATCTCATTTCTCAACCACCATTTACACTTTTGAAGGCTCTGGAGCACCAGGACAATAGAATTGCCCCCAAACTGACCCCATTTTGGAAAGAAAACACCCCAACGTATAATCTATGAGGCATAATGAGTCTTTTGAATGGTAAATTTTTTTCCAAAAGTTTTTGGAAAATGTGGAAAAAATGAAAACGTATTTTTTTTTACACAAAGTTGTCCATTTATCAGATATTTCCAACACATAGCATGTACGTAGCAAAGATGACACCCCAAAATACATTCTGCTAATCCTCCTGAGTATGGCGATACCACATGTGTGAGACTTTTACACAGCCTGGCCACATACAAACGCCCAACATTGAAGTAGCATCTCCATGCGTTCTACGAGCATAAATGACACATCTCATTTCTCAACCACCTATTGCATTTTTGAAGGCCCTGGAGCACCTGAACAATGGAATTGCCCCCAAAATGACCCCATTTTGGAAAGCAAACACCCCAACGTATAATCTATGAGGCATAATGAGTCTTTTGAACGGTTCATTTTTTTCCAAAAGTTTTTGGAAAATGTGGAAAAAGATGAAAACGCATTTTTTTTTACACAAAGTTGTCCATTTATCAGATATTTCCAACACATAGCATGTACATAGCAAAGATGACACCCCAAAATACATTCTGCTACTCCTCCTGAGTATGGCGATACCACATGTGTGAGACTTTTACACAGCCTGGCCACATACAGAGGCCCAACATCAAAGTAGCACCATCAGGCGTTCTAGGAGCATAAATGACATATATAATTTCCTGGCAACCTATCATTTTTGAAAACCCTTCATATTTCTAACACATAGCATGCACATACCAAGAATTACAATCCAAAATAAATTCTATTGCAGAAAGAGTAAAAAAAAAGCATTACCTGTGCTTTTAGTAGTATCCACAGAGGAGAGCACTGGTCCAGGCAGCAGGCAGGGAGGTGCTTAGCGACAGCAATATTAACTATCCAGGCAGCAGGCAGGAATATTGTCCATACTCGGCACAGCACAGTACATAGAAATTGTCCAGGCAGAGACAGCCAGCACAGCCATAATATTGGTCCTGGTACACTATTAACTGCAGACACTCATTATTGTACCGTGACAGGCATGGGCATGGTGGCAGTAAGTCAGCAGCAGGCTGAGGGCCACAATCAGGTAAGACCTGTGCACAGGGGCACAGGGATAGAGGCTTCGACCCACCCAAATCTCTATGAAGCCTCCGGACTCCAGACCCTAATTCCGAAACCCGGAGAAAACAAAAATAATTGTTTTCTCCAACCGGAAAAACAATTCTGGAGCCCCTCACATATGTGAGACCCCTGTATACTACAGTAGCAGGGCAACAGATCAGTCCAAGCGGTAGGCAAAAGCAAAGTCCATAAAACAGGCCAGGGTCGGTTCACATGTAAGCAGTCCAAGCGGTAGGCAGTAGAGTAGTTGACAAAACAGGCCAGGGTCAGTTCACATGAAAGCAGTCCAAACGGTAGGCAGAGGCATAGTCAAAAAACAGGCCAGGGTCAGTTCACATGGAAGGCAGTGGCATGGTTATTTGGGAAAGAATAGAAAATGGTCAGCACAGATGATGAAAATGGGGAAATGGTTAAAAATATGGGCTAATATTTTATGGATGTGTGATAAATTTGGAAGCATTCACCAATGCAAAGGCCAAGTTGGGAGGGACACTGGGGACAATGGTAGCTGGTATCTTTTCTAAATCCTCTTTTGGTGCACACGCAACATTTTTTTTGCCGTCTTCGGCCTGCTTCAGATGGTGGAATGCTGAAGAGGAAGTGGCGCTCATGGAGTCGGCAAACAGCCTCAGAGCGAAGGTCTTCTTGGGGGGGTCTTTGGTGATAGATGAGGGACGTGACAACTTCTTCTATGAATTTTAGGAAGGGGGCGGGGCTTTCAATGGATTTGGTGTAGACTACGTAGGAATTGTAAATGGCCAAATGGATGAGATAAATTGCTACCTTCTTATACCAGAATCGGGACCTCCTTATTGACAAATAGGGCTGAATCATTTGATCGTTAAAATCTACCCCCCCATGTAGAGATTTTAATCTTGGACACATGTTGGCTTTTCAATGGGACCTTGTCTTCTTTGTACCACAATTGCAGTGTCTTCATGGATGGTGGACATCATGTGCACGTCCCTCTTATCCTTCCACCTCAAGGCCAGCATTTCGTTGCATCTCAATGAAGCTCTTTCCCCCCTTCGCAGCTTTTTGTTCGCTAAAGATTGTGGGAAGCCCTTTCTATTTTTTCAGGAGGTTCCACAGGCCAGGGTTTTTGCGATGTATAAGTGTTTGAAAAGGGGCAGGCTGGTGTAAAAGTTGTCAATGTAAATGTGATATCCTTTGTTTAGAAGTGGGTATGCCGGGTCCCATACAATCTTTCCAGTTGTGCCCATGTAGGCCGGGCACTCAGGGGGCTGGAGCTGGGAATCTTTTCCTTCATATATGCAGAATGCATACAAATATCCTGTGGCTCTCTCACATAGCTTGTATAACTTTACTCCGTATCTGGCCCTTTTGCTAGGAATATACTGCTTTATTCCTAGCCGGCCTGAAAAGGGTACCAGGGACTCATCGACGCAAATTTTCTGATCGGGGACATAGAGTTCTGCAAATTGTTGAGAAAAGAAATTTATCAGTGGGCGAATCTTGTATAACTTGTCGTAATTTGGATGATTGTGGGGAGGGCACTGGGTGTTGTCGCTGAAGTGAAGAAAGCGCATTATCATCTTGTATCGGGACCTTGACATTAGAGCAGAATAAATGGGCATATTGTGGATGGGGTGGGTGGACCAATAGGCATGTCCTTCATTTTTTTTTGTAATCCCCATGTTTAGGGTGAGGCCCATAAACATTTTGAACTCCTCCAAATTCAGATCTCTCCACTCAAAAGGAGGGGCATAGGATGATTGGGGGATGTTGGCAATATATTGCTGGGCATACAAATTTGTCTGGTCCACAATAAATTGCAGCATAGTGTCGGGCAAAAACATATGAAAGAAATCAATCTCTGAGAAATTTTGGGTGTTGGTCTGCACACCTGGCAGTGCTGTGAACGGGGGAATAATTGGCGATGCTGAGTTGGAAGGCAGCCATATTGGGTTGGCAAGACCATCTGGCATGTATGTAGAGGCCCTGGCTCTTGGGGGGTGTGACACTCCAGTAGTTGGATTGGAATTTCCTGTGCTGGTACTCAGGCGTGATGTGGCAGGACTGGTACTGGGTCTGGGCATTTGTTCCTGGGGCCTATCGCCGGCGGCAGCGCTGGTACTGGGCATTTGTTCCCGGGGCCTAACGCTGGCGGCAGCTCTAGTACTGGGCCTGGGAATTTGTTCCTGGGGCCTATTGGTGGTGGCAGCACTGGTACTGGGCATTTGTTCCCGGGGCCTAACGCTGGCGGCAGCGCTGGTACTGGGCCTGGGAATTTGTTCCTGGGGCCTATTGGTGGTGGCAGCGCTGGTACTGGGCCTGGGAATATAATCCTGGTTTCCAGAGTGCCGTGCCCTTTTGGGAGGGACCCATTCTTCCTCCGAATCATTTGCCGATTCACTATTTGGTTCAAATGCCGAACTTGAATCAGAATCCAAATTGGAATCTGATGAGAACTCCCCGTTGCTCTCATCGGTCATGGAGAGGATCTGGAACGCCTCCTCACTGCTGAATATTCTTTTGGACATGACGCGGTGTGACAGGTGGCAGGTGACGGTCACTGATGGGCTGTGCGATGGGTGGCAGCTGACGTTCACTGATCGGTGATGACGGTGTGACAGGCGATGGTCACTAATGGGTGACAGGCCACGGACAGTTACTGGTGATGGGTGACGGTCACTAAAAGGTGACAGGTGATCGGTGATGGCTGACGGTCACTGATGGGTGACAGATGATGGGTAACGGGTGATGGCTGGCGGTCACTGATGGGTGACGGGTGATAGCTGGCGGTCACTGATGGGTGACGGGTGGCGGTCACTGATGGGTGACGGGTGATGGCTGGTGGTCACTGATGGGTGACGGGTGGCGGTCACTGATGGGTGACGGGTGATGGCTGGCGGTCACTGATGGGTGATGGGTGATGGCTGACGGGTGACAGGTGCACCGCTGATGGTCACTGATTTGTGACGGGTGACAGGTGCACCGCTGATGGTCACTGATTTGTGACGGGTGACAGGTGCACCGCTGGCGGTCACTGATGGGTGACGGGTGATGGCTGGCGGTCACTGATGGGTGACGGCTGGCGGTCACTGATGGGTGACGGGTGACGGCTGGCGGTCACTGATGGGTGACGGGTGACGGCTGGCAGTCACTGATGGGTGACGGCTGGCGGTCACTGATGGGTGACGGCTGGCGGTCACTGATGGGTGACGGGTGACGGCTGGCGGTCACTGATGGGTGACGGGTGATGGCTGACGGGTGACAGGTGCACCGCTGATGGTCACTGATTCGTGACGGGTGACAGGTGCACCTCTGACGGTCACTGATGGCAGTCCCTTATGTGACAGGTGCACTTTATTGGGTGACACTGGTGACTGTTGGGTGACAGATGACAATTGGGGGGGGCGATGGGACAGGTGTGGTGTTGGTGCAGACACTACAGAACACAGATCGGTAACTCACTGCTTCTGGCTCTTCTCTCCTCACACTGGAAACGGTGTGTGAGGAGAGAAGAGCTAGTAACAGCTAGTTACCGCTCTGTGTTTACATTTATGATCGGCTGTGAATGGATCACAGCCGATCACGTGGGTAAACAGCCAGCCAATGGCTGTTTACCGGCGTCAGTGACGAGTAGTGTTCCCGGGAACACTCCGTCACCGACGTGCACGTGCAGCGCGATCGCGCGCATGCGCCGTGCACAATGGGGTGGACCTATCTGTGATCGGCCGTGACTTCATCACGGCCGATCATGTGGTAAACAGCCATGTCCAATGGCTGTTCACCCCCCTCGGTGGCGAGCGGTGTCTCCGTGACACGCCGCCACCGAAGGAACAGGGATGCGCGCGCACAATTGCGCGCATTCCCTGTTTAAATGGGAGGACGTCATATGGCGCCCTCCCGCAACGAGAGCCGCGCCGCCTGGCCGTCAATTGACAGCCGGCGGTCGGCAAGCGGTTAAAGGGTGTTCCGCGGCTTTCGAATTTGCCGCGAACACCCCAAATTGTTCGCTGTTCGGCGAACTGGCGAACAGCCGATGTTCGAGTCGAACATGAGTTAGACTCGAACTCGAAGCTCATCCCTAATTATGACCAGTATAAAGCTGAGATTCTGCTTGGGTAAATGTCCCAGTGTGAATGGGAATGCCAGCAATGCTCCAGCAAAGGGAGGTCATCACCCGTAGCAATGGGAGAGGCATCACTGGGACAACAAAGCACCAGTCAAGCAATGGCTCAGGAGAGCATGAGTGTGCATCAGTGTAACAGCCCTGGGTTTTCTGCAAGGGTTTCCCAGGTCAGCTGTGGAGCTGCTCAAGTGAGTAGGAGGCTACCCACAATATCTACAGCTATGTCTAAGTGTTATGATGATCCTCTAAAGGTTGAGAAATGTATTTCTGGAAAAGTCATATTTGAGAATAATGTTGGTAATGTGTTTACTAAGAAGGATTGGAGTAGGATGTCTCCCGTGACCACCAGAGTTAGAGCCGGAGGCCTATCAATGGAAATCTCCAGGGATCTCCGTGTGTTGAAACTGGAGGTTGTCCAGGACCGCTCTGGCACTACTCTGGGGGAACAAGGGGGGACTGCATCACACAGTGAGAGTGTGTGGGTGCAGACCACCCACCTGGTATGTGACCAGATTGGTGAACAATTTATTCACCCTGTTAAAGCTGGTAGTGTAAAGCTGGGTGTGATGGTAGCGCCACCAGAACAAACTGGTCAAAATAGTGTATTGCACCATGCCTTGTGTGACAAAGCATCGTTCCAATGTGACATAAGTAAACCTGTGCTTGTACAATGTGATACATATAGAGATGACAAATGTACAGTATTGGGTAATGAGTCCCGCGTTCCTTTGGTGCCTCTTGGAACAGGTGATGCAGCACTGCAGAATGCCTTTCAGGGAAGCACCATGGACTGGGAAGCATGGTGCAAGGAAGCAGTCGCAACACTAAACAAAGTGACAATTAGTTACAAAGCTATGATGTGTAACAAAGATGTGGACATAACACCTGCTATGCCCAATGGAGGGATTGCAGGGTGGCCAGTGGCCAAGGGCGTTGGCCCAGGCAGAGATTGGTCTCCTCCTGTCAGAAGGACCGGTTAAGGGCACATGCATGGCAGTTGTGTTATCCACAGCCCAACCTCTGGAAAATAGTGAGTGCAAAAATGGCAATGTGACTTATGACCTGCAGCGGCTCACTGATGCTGTGGCAGAAGTAATTAATGTGAGACATACATCTGACAGTGTTCCAGTTGAGCACCAGGCTGTGAAGACAGTTACCCCCAGTGAGGTGGAGATCGCTGTAAATGTCTCTACCTTTCCAGCTTCAGTGGATGAGCCCCTCCACGTCCTTGATGATGGAAAAGTCCCTAGAAAGGTATGGTTTGTAGATGTGGATCGCATTAAGATGACTAATCTATTGTTGAAAATGCTTGAAGTCCAAAAAGCATATTTGCTGTACACTTGGGTGTCTCCACCGTAGTCGAACAAGGTGATACTGCGTAGTACCAGTAGGTGGAGCCAAGTAGTACAAGCTATGCTTAATGATGTTAACCACGAGGGGAACTGGTTGGTACCATATTTATTAGCAGGGTGGCAAATGGTCTCAAGGTTATCTGAAAGGGTGCTTCCAGTTACCGGTTTGGATGGACACTGCCTCACCCACTAGACCTCACGTGAAGGATGGGCCCGAAATAGATGTGGCAGTAGAAGAGATTTTTCCTGTCATTCGCAAACAGGTACAAATTAAGGTACCCGGAGACACTGTGTGGGGAAGCATTGATAGTATTGGAAGTGGCGACGTCAGAATTTGTGAACTGTTGCTGGTTGGTATTGCTAACAAGGGTTTAATTGCCATGGGTGACCTCAGAAAAGTTGTTAAACCAAAAAAACCTACTGTGATGCGAAAAACTGGTATTGGTCAGGGAAAAGATGGTTCTCTATCAGGCGAAGTATTAGGAGCAGGTTCCCTATATCAAAAAAGTGAGGGCATCAGGGAAGGCAGAGTTTCCCAGAGAAAGGCAAATGAGCCCAGGAACCCCAGAAGAGGGAGAAAGAGTAGGATAGAAACTAGTGGGATTCCGTGGAGAGTCAGGGTAGCACTTACCTGGAAGCACACCCGGAAAAGGGGTTGAGCCTACATGGCTGACAGCCATCACAGAGGTGTCCCAGCCCTGATGACGGTGCTGGTGTTCCTCCCTCTGGATCGAAACAAAGGGGGGGGATATGTGAGAGTGAGAGCCCCTGTCTCTGTGAAAATGAGTGTAAAATGGACACAGGACTCTCAAAGTGGCCCTTTGAGAAGTTCCAGCAGAAGATTGGTGAGCAGAGAAAACTATGCTTTAAGTCTTCTCTGCAGTTTGTATGTCTGGATTGGGGCTGGAAACTTGAAGACTTCAAAGAGCATTGGGAGGGATGGAGTCTTCAGTCTTGTGTCCGGGCTTTCCAGAAGTTCTGCAGGTTGTGTGTTTGTGTCCAGGTGCACACACTCATTATAAGGCAGGAAGGAGGTGTGCTACCGTTTAAGAACCCAGGCAACATCCTTGAGACGGCACTCCATGTGGGAAAGGTTCCAGGTCAGTGGACTGAGAGAGTTGGGCCAGCTGAGAGAGACGGGGAGACCATGAGACAACTGGAAGAGAGAGTCCTGGGGACCAGAGGGGACCGTGAGTCTTGGAGGAGTGTGAAAGTCTGGAGTGTCATGAGAACCCCTTTCTAGAGTCCAGGAGTGGGCCTGTGCAGCAAGGTACTGCACCCAAGGCTGAGTGAGCCTTAAGAGCCAGGTGGTTTGGCATTTTTCATTTAGTGTATTTCTGCTGGAGAAGAACCCATGTGGGGGCAATCCATGTGTGTATGAACTTTCATTTTTGTTACTTTCAATAACTGTGGGCTACCACGCCCTTAACCTGAAGTTCCTGTTGGCTCTGAACTCACTGAAAACGCATCTACCACTGAGCTAGACATCCCCCATATTACAATAGCTAATGTTTGAGATTTTTGCCAAACACCATCTTTGGGTGTGGACTGTTCAGCATCGGTTGGGGTGTCCCCTTCTTTATCCCCCCTTTTGGCTGTCACTCGGAGTGGCCTCACCCGCCTCCATCTTCCTTGGGCGCCGCAGGGCAAGCACAGTCATACTTCCTTGCTTTTAAAAATTCTTGAGGTAACATACCAAGACACCTGCGCCTACATGATATCATAGTAACTTATGCCACTTTCTCCTGATGAAGAGGAAAAATGCATTGAGTATCACTCTGTCCAAATGTTCAAGAGCGATGTAAATTAGTGTTTTTTTTATCTCATTATGAACAATATGTTACATCATTTTCATACATTTTTGTAATTTTGTTTGATATAGCTAATGCTGTGTCTATATTTTTAGATTTTGCACTTTTAAACTTACATTATATATATATATATATATATATATATATATATATATATATATATATATATATATATATATTTGCATACACCTTTTTGGAGTCATTGCCCTTTAAAGTCCCACTAGAGGGTGTTTCTTTGTTTCTGTGATCTTCATTCAGACACAGGCAATGAGCTTGGGAACGGGATGTTTTTGTCCCGATCGGCGCCATTTTGAACCGGCAGCTGTGAGGGCTGCATATAGTAGTCCAGGAGCCTGCGTGTTCCCGTCAATCGAGAAAGCCTGCGGGTCATAATCCGGGGGTTGTGCAGTGCCAGTATCCCCCCTGTTCTAGGGGAAAGGAGCTCGGATGGGCAGCTGGGTAGCTTTGTGTAACTCTGTGGAGGAGCAGAGCTCCGTGATTAAGCGACCATATTAGTTTGCAGCCAGACCACGCTTTTTCAATGATTTTTCATGCATATTGCTGGGATCCGACAATACATTACAGCTGCAAGCAATTTTAAATTGAATTAAATTTTTTCCTTTAGAAATGTCATTTTGCTGCGGGACTGTTATGAACATGGAGAAAAAGCGCTACTTTACAGGCAGACTAAGGGGATCCCCCAGGCACGATTTTTATTGGAATCTTTCATTTTTTATTGTTTCAATTCAAGCATTATTAAAATCACTGCTCCTGAAAAAACGGCAGTTTTTAAAACTTTTTTTTGCATTGGTACATGTCCCCTGGGGCAGTACCCGTGTCCCCATACACCTTTTTATGGCAATAACTTGCATATAAGCCTTTAAAATGAGCACTTTTGATTTTTCACGTTCATGTCCCATAGACTTTAACGATGTTCGCATGTTCACACAAATTTTTTGTCTGTTCGCATGTTCTGGTGCGAACCGAATCGGGGGTTGTTCGGCTCATCTCTAGTTATAATGCCTAATGTACCACATCATGCAGTAAAAGACTGTAGATATGCATTGCATTGCGTTGCATTGATATTAAACGTCAATTGCAACACAATCCTCACCTACAGTACATTGCAATGCCCCCACATTATGGTGCACCACAATGTACATATGTAGAAGTTCTGTGCATTGCTCTGCTGTGTTTGGAATTGCTGATTTTATGTGAGCATTCTTCATAACAGGTAAATATGTGAATGGTCCAGGAACTTCCTTAATCCCACTGTAGGTGATTAGATATTGAACTTAATGCCACTATACAGCACTCATTCATACAGAATTGCAGGGTGCTCTAGCATGCAAATATTGACCTGGCCCTTCAACCTCCTGCAGTCACAGTGCATTATTGGGCCATTGAGGTTTTTTAGGGCCTGTCTTAGGGGGGAAGGTTTTTTTGTTTTGTTTTGGTCTTTTTGGGGCGGGGGAAGGTTTACTGTGGAATTGAGAGGTGAACAAAGACGTTAATTGCTCTGTTTGGTTTTCTAAATTATTTATGTTTCCTATTTACGAAAAATCATCAAACATCATCATCATCATCTCTTCATTATATAGTATTGCAGAAAGATTGTATGAATGTGCTGCTAGGAAGAAGGAAATGGATAGACATGACTTTGCATGCTGACGTATTCACTTCATTTTTTTAAGTGCTTTATAGTTGTTTTATTCAATAAAGGAATACAAAGGACAATGAATGGTGATAGCCAAAGAACAATACCACAAACAGAGTTAATACTGGAGTGAATAATGGTAATACTTTGTTTCAAGATTATTTGCTTCTAGAAGTTACAGCCTACATGTAAAATACAAGCAGCCCATAATGTTGCCACAAGAGCAATGTTGAGACAGCTGGGCTACTTGTGTTGATTTTAATTGTATCCAAGGTGCGTCCACAGCGTAATATTTGGCTTTGATGGTTCATAAATTGCTTAGTTCTTTGGAAGACCGACTCACACCTGTTAAGCCATCAGACATGAAACTTTAATGCTTAGTTTACACAAGTGAGAAAATCCCCAGACTGTGCTATTTCGTATTTACGTAGTTTATTGAGTGATATACTTATTGGTGGTGTTTAAAATAAGGCCATTATTATGTCACTCTAAATAAGCTGTTAACTAAGTAAAGAGGCAATGTTTTCTTTTGGAAGTAAATAAATTGTAGGATTTAGAAGAGGTGATGAAATTTAGCTTAATTTCCTTGCCACCTTTTGAGATTTTTTTAAAAAGTGCTTCACAGTATGTAGCATGCTCTGTTTCATTAAAATTTGAGCAAGTTGGTTTCCATGCTTATAATTAATGAAAGTTGGAGGGTGTAAAAAAGCAAGGAAGCCTATAGACTGGCCCATCTGTAAATCATAAATAAAAAACTGGCATGCGCTTGTAATGGACATGGCATCAGACCCCGGCCACCCTCATCCACTTGTACTTGTATTGTACTGTCACTGTCAATGGTATCCGACAATGTCACTCTCAGCCTCACCCTGCACAAAGATTTACCAGCTTGCAGGACCACAATCTAATTGCCAGCAGACTGAGGGCGATCTACACTGGGTTTAGATTTATCACACGAGTTCGGCCTATTAACCGCTCACAATAGTAGCGATAACACTTATGATTTATGACAAACGTCTGTAACACACACTGTGCTCCATTCACAGAATCAGATCGCATGCTGTATTTACCGGTAGGTGTTTTCCCAAATACAGCATGCGATCAATTAAAATGTCAATTCACTTCTGCTTTATGCAGTGTTTACCGCATAAAGCAAAAACGCTCAGTAAATACCACACGAATGAGGGGTTAAAAAACAATTCACAAAAAAAGAATTTAAAAAATGCATGCAATAAATACGTAGTGGTCCCCATGAAATATTTAATGAACCGGCAGCCACCTGCATCCTTAACAACCAGTAAACCAACTGGTTGTTAAGGAGCAGGTGGTTGCCGTGTCCTTAGCAACCGATGAGTTGAATGTACTGAATGTTAAAAAAAAAATGGCGGACAAAAAAAAAATAATGAAAACAAAATGGCATGAGGTCCCCCCAATCCATACCATGCTCTTCAGGTTTAGATCTATCGTCAATCAAGACACCCATCGCCACCACCAACCCTGAAAAAGAAAAAAAAAGCCTGCTTGCACCAAAGGATCCCGCTATCTGCCAGCACCACCGGCTGCCAGTTCCTAAATAACTAATGTGTGGGGCCAGCTGGTGATGTCACTGGATGAACCCACCTCCTTGTGTAGTCATCAGCCAGGGACATGCTGGGTTGATGATGTCACAGGGAGACGGGCTCCCCCGGTGATGTCACGGGATGGCCCCGCCCCTTTATGATGGGGCTCCTTAAAAGACATGACTGTTACTGGTTGCTAAGGATGCCGACGGCTGCCTGCTCCTTAACAACTAGCTAGTGACAGCCTGTGGTAAGGATGCCAGCTACCGCTACTACTAAAATACTTCATGACTTCATAAAATAACTTATGCGCTATTTTAGTAGCATTTTTTAGTGAATGCTAAAAAAAAATAGAAAAAAGCTATGCGGTATCTTACCGCCTACCTGGACGCAGTAAGATAACGCTTTGTGAGTGGAGGCCACTGTTACCACATGCAGGTATATCCAAAGATTTACACTATAGTAGTTCTCTTCAGAGAGATAGAGATTCTTTAAGTTCTGCATTAGTGCATTACAGACAATATTAACACTTTTCTGAACATTGTTTAATAAGAGAGAAAGTAAAACGGTGCAAACAAAATATGTACCTAAAAAGAGAATTACAAAAGAAAAAAGAGACAATAATGCAACAGTAAAACAAAAAGGTTTTAAGATGAAAAATAATTACCAGAGTCCTGGCTCTTTGCAGTCTTCTTTAGGAGTCCAATCAATGAGCATAAGATGGGTCAGTAGCTCTGAGGTTCCTTGTTAAAAGAGAGAACCAGACTGCTGATGCAACTCCTCTTTTCTGGTTCATGAGGAAGGTGTTGACAGAAATTATCTGAAGGGGTCTGAGAAGTGGCCAATGGGAGGTCACTGGTTTGACCATGCAACTGGCGTTCCACAGATAGTTTTCTCTAGGTATTAATATCTTTGAATACCTACAGGTTACTGTCTAGTAACTTGTTATTATTGTCAAGCCTGAAATTACCTTTTGAAAGAATACAAATATGATGAACATCTGATGGGTATTTCACCTGGGAGAGGTAATGGGACTAATCTGCTTCTGGTACCTCCAAAGAAAGTGGCCCTTGGGCTTAAAATGCTATTAATTAACTGATACAGGTAAATATGCTGTTATTCTGGTTGTACGATTATCAGTTCAGGAGTTATGAAATACACTGCAGTTTGGATTCTTTGGCTAATAACAGCCAGTCAGGAATGCGTATTCGGCCATTCCACCATCTGAGCTATTTATGACAGGTGATGAGTCTGAGATCAGGGCAGACATCTGTTAACCACTCACCGACCAGCCGCCGTCATTATACAGCGGCAGGTCGGCACGATCCCGCAAGCAGTCATAGCTGTAAGTCGGCTCCTTTAAGCGGGATAGCAGGCACGCGCGCACCACCGGAGCACGATCGCAGGCATGAAAGGCAGAACAGGGACATGTGTGTGTGTAAACATACAAATCCCTGTTCTGTGAGGAGAGGAGAGGCAGATCGTGTGTTCCTAATAGCTAGGAACCACTATCTGTCATCTCCTATTGTCAGTACCCTCCCCCCACGGTTAGAACACACATTAGGGAACACAGATAACCCCTTGGTCGCCCCCAAGTGTTAACCCCTTCCCTGCTAGTGACATTTACACAGTAATCAGTGCATTTTTATAGCACTGATCGCTGTATAATTGTCAATGGTTTCAAAAATGTGTCAAAAGTGTCCAATGCTGTCACTAGCTAGTTGTTAAAATTGCAGATCGCCGCCATTACTAGTAAAAAAAAAAAAATAATAATAAAAATGCCATAAATCTTTCCCCTATTTTATAGATGCTATAACTTTTGCGCAAACCAATCAATATACGCTTATTGTGATTTTTATTACCAAAAATATGTAGAAGAATACATATCGGCCTAAACTGAGGAAAAAAACAAAAAAACGGGGATGTTTATTATAGCAAAAAATATTGTTTTTTTTTCAAAATTGTTGCTTTTTTTGTTTATAGCACAAAACATAAAAACTGCAGAGATGATCAAATACCACCAAAAGAAAGCTCTATTTGTGGGAAAAAAAGGACGTCAATTTTGTTTGGGTACAGCGTCGCATGACCGCGCAATTGTCAGTTAAAGCAACGCAGTGCCAAATCGCAAAAAATTGCCTGGTCATTCTTCCGGGGCTGAAGTGGTTAAGATTCAAATTACTGAAGCCTGAAAACTTGACAGGTTTATGACGGCCATTAGAGTGAGTCTAGGTTGTGTATTGCCTTGATAATGGGGTGTAGATAGGTTAATGCAAAGGGTTATCTGGTTGTCCTGCTTTGTTTTGATCCTACTTAACCACCTGCCAACAACAATACATATATTTACATTGCAGTTTGCAAGTGGTTTACCAGGGTTATGGCTGCTTCAGTCAAAACCCTGGCATCTTTTTTTTTCAGTCTGCGGCTGACTTTCTCATGAAAGCGATAGCGGTGTCTCTCGGGCTTACCTTTTCCTCCAGCTCGCCTGAGAAACGATCCAACTGTGCCACCAGTTAGTCACAGAAGCAGTGCGAGATTGGATCATCTCTGATTGCCTCTATGGCCTTGGAGGACTGGAGTGACGTCATGACGTCACTTTCAGTCCAGGGTGGCAGTAAACAATTTTTTTTTTGATCATTTGCTTTTAAAGGTGAAGGAGAGATTTGGGGTCTTTTTAACCCCAGATCTCTCCATAAAGAGGACCTGTCCTCCTTATTTATATTACAACGGCAGCCTACATTCCTTGTAATAGGAATAAAAGTGATCAAAAAAAATAAAAATTAAAGGGACAGTGTAAAATTATTAAATAAAATAAATAAGAAAAAAATTTCAAGCTTCCCCAACCCTTTGTGCTCACGTGCAGAAGCGAATGCATACCTAATTCGCACATGCATATGCAAACAGTGTTCGCATCACACATGTGAGGTATCACCGCGAACATTAGAGTAAGAGCAACAATTCTAGCACTTACTCCTCTGTAACTCTAAACAGGTAATCTTTAAAGGTGTTTAAAGCACTGCCTACGAAAAATATTAAGTACTGTAGTTTGTCGCCATTCCACGAGCGATTGCAATTTTAACCACCTCAATACAGGGCACTTACACCCCCTTCCTGCCCAGACCAATTTTCAGCTTTCAGCGCTTTCACACTTTGAATGACAATTACTCAGTCATGCAACACTGTACCCATATGACATTTGTGTCCTTTTTTTCACACAAATAGAGCTTTCTTTTGGTGGTATTTATTCACTAGTGTTTTTTTTATTTTTTGTGCTATAAATAAAAAAAGATCGTAAATTTTGTGAAAACATTTTTTCTTTGTTTCTGTCATAAAATTTTGCTAATTAGTAATTTTTCTTCATAAATTTTGGTCAAAATTAAAGCTGGCCATACACCATACAATTTTCCTGTTCAATTTTCTTTAGATTTACCTTCAACTATGTAGTACAAGGGCCTGCCTGATTGCATCCAAATTGAAAGTGTTTAGGTTTCACCTCATATTATATGGTTTTGGTAAATCTAAAGGAAAGTTGAACAGGAAAATTGAATAGTGTATGGCCAGCCTTATACTGCTACATATCTTTGATAAAAATAACCCAAATTAGTGTAAATTATTTGGTCTTTGTGAAAGTTATAGAGTCTACAAACTATAGTGCCAATCACTGAAAATTGGTCACATCTGATCAGGCCTTCAGTACATCAGGTGAATCTCATTTCTTGAGACACTCAGGCTCGGTTCACACTGGGGCGACTTGGGATCCGACTTGTACGCCCTCAAGTCGCCCCAGAAATAGTTTGAATGGGAGTGAACGCTAGCGTCTTAATAGACGCTACTGAAGTCGCTCCGACTTCAGAGCGTACTCCCTGTACTACTTTGATCCGACTTGGTAGGCGACCTGTACCATAGAAATCTATGGAAGTCGCCTCCAAATCGGATCTCTCTGTAAAGTCAAGCGACTTTGCAGGGAAAACCCCTCCCTCCCCCCCTCCCTCCCAGAGAGCTGATTGGCCACAGGCGAAGTCGCCTGTCATGGAGGCGACTTCAAGTCGCCTTGTAATTTGCTAAAGTCGCGCTGAAGTCGCGTCAAAGTCGCGTCGAAGCCGCGTTGAAGTCGCCGTGCAAAGTCGCGCTGAAGTCGTGTTGCCCCAGTGTGAACCGACCCTAACAAGTCAGGAAAGTACAAATACCCCCCAAATGACCCCTTTTTAGAAAGTAGACATTCCAAGGTATTAAGTGAGTAGCATGGTGAGTTTTTTTAAGTTGTATTTTTTTCCCACAATTCTTTGCAAAATGAAGATTTTTTTTTTATTGATTTTTTTTATTTTTACAAAATTGTCATATTATCAGGTTATTTCTCACACACAGCATATGCATACAACAAATTACACCCCAAAATACATTCTGCTACTCTTCCCGAGTATGGCGACACCACATGTGTGAGACTTTTACATTGCCTGGCCACATACAGAGGGCACATCTCATTTTTCAACCACATATTACACTTTTGAAGGCCCTGGAGCACCAGGACAATGGAATTGCCCACAAAATGACCCCATTTTGGAAAGCAAACACTGCAACATATAATCTATGAGGCATAATGAGTCTTTTGAACGGTTCATTTTTTTCCAGAAGTTTTTGGAAAATGTGGAAAAAAAATGAAAACGCGTTTTTTTTTTTTTACACAAAGTTGTCAATTTATAAGATATTTCTAACACATAGCATTTATATAGCAAAAATTACACTCCAAAATACATTCTGCTACTCTTCCCGAGTGATACCACATGTGTGAGACTTTTACACAGCCTGTGGGGGAAGATGGTGGTTGCGCTGTGATGAAGGGGGGGGGGGGGGGGTAAGCTACAAAGATGACTGAAGTGGCAAAGTGAACTAAAAAAGCAGAAACGGGCCAATGCATGAATGGATCCTACATGCTAAAAAAACATAGTGGGGATGCAGTGCAGTGCAGTGCAACGTAGCTGATCAACATGACTATAATGTTGAGGGCAGACAAAGCCTAATATATAAAGGTAATCGTGAAACAGTGACTGCTTGAATATAGCAAAACAAAAATGCATATACTAACACAAATAAGATGAATAATGACACAATGCAAAAAAAATATATATATAATACAAGAAAAATATATGTGGGCTAGTGCCCCATTAGCAAAAACGTCCCAGATCCTGGTGAACTACAAGTGACAAATCCCTAGGACAAACATGGATATTAGTTCTATCATCCAGTCCAAAAAACAAAAACTCGTGATGAGAAACACAAAACAAGTCCAATCGTGAAGGGAGGGGGGATCTTCAGTGAGGACACCTCCATGTATGCAAGCCGCTTACCTTACAGCTGTAAGGTGTACAGCCTGTGTTGCAAATGACCCGCAGGTGTAGACGTTCCGTGTATACAGGCAGTGACAATGATGAACATGCCAAGCGAAATATAAAAAATAAAAAGTATACAGCATGTAAAATAACTCTGCAATGACCACAGTGGAGGGGGGGCAAGACACACACGGGGGGAGGTTGCACTCACTTTCATGAAGTGAGTGTGGGCATCAATCCACGAGCGCCGAGCTCGTATGCCTCCAGGAGTGTCACCAATCTGGAATCTGTCCCCGTGCCTGGAAACTGGAATATGTCCCTGTGCCTCTCTCCTCAGTGTTCGTCAGGTAGAGTAGTGATGTACAGCGTGATCCCATATAAAAGGTATATTAATTTAATAAAACAAGTCCAATCAACTTACATTTAAAACAATGCTGCAGTGTGTAGTAACTACGAGCGCCGAGCTTGTCTCCTGTTGTTTGTCTGTGGCAGCGTCCCGTGCTCCAATCCTAATGCATATCGTCACGTCACGTGACTTCTTCAGCATTGTTTTAAATGTAAGTTGATTGGACTTGTTTTATTAAATAAATATACCTTTTATATGGGATCACGCTATGTTGCGTCTCTTTCCCCCTCACACTGTACATCACTACTCTACCTGACGAACACTGAGGAGAGAGGCACAGGGACATATTCCAGTTTCCAGGCACGGGGACAGATTCCAGATTGGTGACACTCCTGGAGGCATACGAGCTTGGCGCTCGTGGATTGATGCCCACACTCACTTCATGAAAGCGAGTGCAACCTCCCCCCGTGTGTGTCTTGCCCCCCCTCCACTGTGGTCATTGCAGAGTTATTTTACATGCTGTATACTTTTTATTTTTTATATTTCGCTTGGCATGTTCATCATTGTCACTGCCTGTATACACGGAACGTCTACACCTGCAGGTCATTTGCAACACAGGCTGTACACCTTACAGCTGTAAGGTAAGCGGCTTGCATACACGGAGGTGTCCTCACTGAAGATCCCCCCTCCCTTCACGATTGGACTTGTTTTGTGTTTCTCATCACGAGTTTTTGTTTTTTGGACTGGATGATAGAACTAATATCCATGTTTGTCCTAGGGATTTGTCACTTGTAGTTCACCAGGATCTGGGACGTTTTTGCTAATGGGGCACTAGCCCACATATATTTTTCTTGTATTATATATATATTTTTTTTTGCATTGTGTCATTATTCATCTTATTTGTGTTAGTATATGCATTTTTGTTTTGCTATATTCAAGCAGTCACTGTTTCACGATTACCTTTATATATTAGGCTTTGTCTGCCCTCAACATTATAGTCATGTTGATCAGCTACGTTGCACTGCACTGCACTGCATCCCCACTATGTTTTTTTAGCATGTAGGATCCATTCATGCATTGGCCCGTTTCTGCTTTTTTAGTTCACTTTGCCACTTCAGTCATCTTTGTAGCTTCCCTCCCCCCCCCTTCATCACAGCGCAACCACCATCTTCCCCCACTTTTGTCCCATTTGTCCTGCCTTGGATCAGTACTTAGGTGTTGCAGCAGTGTCCTTTTAGCGTAGCCCCCCCCCCCCCCGACAGCGCAGGAGTTTCCACTTTCACATTGTTTTACACAGCCTGGCCACATACAGAGGCACAACACTGAAGTAGTACATTCAGGTGTTCTAGGAGCATAAATTACACATCTCATTTCATTCCTACCTATCACACTTTTGAAGGTCCATGAGCACCAGGACAATAGACTCTGATGGCCTGGTGACAGGTACTTGGATACTCTGATGGCCTGGTGACAGGTACTTGGGTACTCTGATGGCCTGGTGACAGGTACTCGGGTACTCTGATGGGCTACAGATAGGTACTCGTGTACTCTGATGGGCTGGTGATTGGTATTCGTGTACTCTGAAGGGCGGTGACAGGTACTCAGGTACTCGGTACTCATATGAACTGTGACAGGTACTCATATGGACTGTGACAGGTACTCAGGTACTCATATGGACTGTGACAGCTACTCAGGTTCTCGGGTACTCAGATGAACTGTGACAGGTACTCGGGTACTCAGATGGACTGTGACAGGTACTCAGGTACTCAGATGGACTGTGACAGGTACTTGGGTACTCAGATGGACTGTGACAGGTACTCAGGTACTCATATGGACTGTGACAGGTACTCAGGTACTTGGGTACTCAGATGAACTGTGACAGGTACTCGGGTACTCAGTTGGACTGTGACAGGTACTCGGGTACTCAGATGGACTGTGACAGGTACTCAGGTACTCGGGTACTTAGATGAACTGTGACAGGTACTCGGGAGCTCAGATAGACTGTGACAGATACTCAGGTACTCAGATGGACTGTGACAGATACTCAGGGTACTCAGATAGACTTTGACAGGTAATCGGGTACTCTGGTGGACTGTGACAGGTACTCATATGGATTGTGACAGGTACTCAAATGAACTGTGACAGGTACTCATATGGACCTTGACAGGTACTCAGATGAACTGTGACAGGTACTCATATGGACTGTGACAGGTACTCAGATGAACCGTGACAGGTACTCATATGGACCTTGACAGGTCAGTGTGATTGGTGTACACTGTAAGCGGTAACGAGATGTTACCGCAATCTCCTTCTCAGGCGCGATCAGTGTGTGAGGAGGAGAACCCGGTAACATCTCGTTACCGCTCTATGTTTACATATAGTGATCGGCTGTGAAAGCATCACAGCCGATCACGTGGTAAACAGCCACCGGCCAATCGCTGTTTACCAGCATCGGTGATGAGTAGTGTTCCCAGGAACACGCTGCCACCGACATGCACGCGCAGCGTGCTCGCGCGCATGCGCTGTGCAAAGTGGGGTGGTACCATCTGTGATCAGCCGTGACTTCATCTCAGCCGATCACATGGTAAACAGCCATGCCCAATGGCTGTTCACACCCCGGTGGCGAGCGGTGTCTCTGTGACACGCCGCCACCGAAGGAACAGGGATCCGCGCACACGATTGCGCGTATTCCATGTTTAAATGGACGGACGTCATATGACGCCCACCCAGAACTAGAGCCGCGCCGCTTGGCCGTCATATGACGTCCAGCGGGCGGCAAGTGGTTAAAGCGTGACATGTTAGTCATCTTTTTACTCAGAGTAACATCACTTTCAAACAGATAAAAAATGTGTTTTTTTTGTTTTAATTTATTTAAATGGATTTTTTCCCCAAAAAATTGTGTTTAAAAAACCTCTGTGCAAATGCTGTGTGACATAAAAATTTGCAACTATCGCCATTTTATTCCCTAGGGTCTCTGCTAAAAAAAAATATATAATGTTTAGAGGTTATAAGTAATTTTCTAGCAATAAATACTGATTTAAACTTGTTAACAAAAAGTTCCAGAAAAGGCTTGGTTTTCAAGTGATTAATGGTGTTGAGAGGGTCTGCTCCATCCTTTCAATGGACTAATAAGAATGTCTTTGAATGCAGATAAAAATTTGGTAATTGTATAAGATGACACAAAAAGAAGAGAGGTGGTATGGTTGACCGATGGGCTTTGCCTACATCCCAAAAAGACAGTAGAGTGGAGAAGGAACTTCCCCTTAAGGGACTTTAATGGCCCAAATAGTAGTACACTAAGAGTATGTAAAAGGAGTATACAATATTTATTGAAATATAAACAATTAGAATTTGAATCAATAGGTGGCTATAGACATCTGAATTACATAGATATGGCAAAAAAACAGAACAAAACTCTAGAGAGGTCCAGGGACTACCATGATAGGTTTACCAAGGCAAGTTGCACGGACCACACCCAACGTGTTTCAGGAAACTCCTTCTTCAGGGGTGTGTAGAGAAATTTTGTTTCTATCTTTAAAAACAGACAAAAAAATGGTAATAAATAACATGTACAGAAAAACATGTGTATATATATATATATATATATATATATATATATATATATATATATATATATATATATATATATATATATATATATATAGAAAAAGAGTCCAAGAGGTTGCTGCACTTAAAAATTTCTTTGCTTTATTTCTCAAATTGTTCAATAGGGATTTACAAAGCAAGTATAATCCAAAAACACAGGCACGAAATGCCTACACAGTTTCAGACACAGGTAGATTCAGATATGGATGGATGGATGGATTACGTCTCGGGCTAGTCAGCTTACGCCCTTCCTAAGATCCATTGAAGCACATCTGAGGGTTTCAATCCAATCATTCATTTAAATACAGGTTAAGTGAAGTACTTCACATATGGAATCAATATGGCTAATTAGTTCAAATCGCATACCATTTAACATCTATATATGCATATATTTATCTATAACATGCCATTAAAACAAGGATAAGCAACAGGTGTCGAATCTCTCATTCTCTTCACTCTCATTATAGAATATTTGAAATACCTATAAAAACGCAGGGAAATGTTGCATTCATGAGTAAATACAAAAACAAAAAGAAAAAACAAAAAAGATATCCCCATCATGAAGTTATTTTATCTGGCTACTTTCATATACTTATTCCAACAGTTAAACAAATAAATAAAGATCCAAATCAACATTTAAGCCATATGGAGCAATTGTATTCAAAAAATGTATCCAGTATACTTCTCTTTTTCTTAGAATCAATTCACGGTTGCCTCCTCTCCTATTTTTCTCAATACCTTCTAGGACCATATACTTTAGTTGTGATACATTGTGGCCAAATTCCAAAAAGTGTCTCGCCAGCGGTAATTGGGTTAATTTATCTCGTATTGAGTATTTGTGTCTCGCTATCCTATCTTTGATTTTTTGTGTAGTCTCCCCTACATAGACTAAACCGCATGGGCACTTTATGGCGTAAATTACATATGAAGATTGGCATGTGTAGTAACCCCGTATGGGGATGTTGAAACCCCTATGTGGATGTGTAAAGTATTTACCTTTAATCATAGAGTTACATTGTATGCATGACAAGCAGGGATACGATCCCAGATTTTTAGGTCCCAGGAAGGTTAGTTTGGCTGCTGCAGCCACAGGTTGATCAGATTTAATCAATCGATCTCGTATCGTTCTACCTTTTCTATAGGAGGACATGGGTGGATTCCAGAATTCCTGTACCATGGGGTAACTGGATCTTAAAAGATTCCAATGTCTTTTGATAATTTGATTAATTTTGTTGGAGAAGGGATGGTACTGCATAATAAAGGGGATTCTCTTCTTTTCTTTTCGGGGTGATCGATTACTATCCATATTAGGATGATCGATATTAACTAAAGCTTGCGGATATCTTCTACTAATAAGTTTGTTTTTTATTTCATCAAGTCTCTGATCACGGCACAGCAGGTCACTCACGATCCGCTGCACCCTCATCATCTGACTTTTTGGGATGGATGAAAAAACGTTTGGGGGGTGAAAGCTATTAAAATGTAGCAATTGATTGCGATCTGTGGGTTTCACATATAAGTCAGTAGTGATCTGCCCATTGTTCAATTTAAGAAGAGTATCAAGAAAGGAGATCTCATTTTTACCAATTTCAATGTTGAACTTTAATCCAGGTACTAAATAGTTAATGTATTTATAAAATAAGTATAGGCTTTCCATGTTGCCATCCCATATAGCGAAAATATCGTCCACAAATCTGTACCAACATTGGCAATGTTTTAAAAATAAATCATTGACATAAATAAAGGACGTCTCTATCATATTCATAAATGCGTTCGCATATGGGGGTGCAACATTTGAACCCATCGCTGCTCCATTCAGTTGCAAGAAATGAGTATCCCTGAAAAGAAAATAGTTCTCTTCAAGAGTAATTTTCAAAAGGTCAAGCAGAAATGAAATCTGTTCGGTTTTATAGATGCCTGATTGAATTAACAATCGCTGACATGCCTCTATTCCTAAATCATGTGGAATGATAGTAAATAAGCTAGAGACGTCCCATGATATCAGGATGGAATCTGATGACAAGTTTATATCTTGAATTTTTGACAAAAAGTCAGTAGTGTCTCTTATAAATGATTTAGTGTTTAATAGCAATGGTGTCAAACACTTATCCAGGTATTGTGCTAGATGTGTTGTCACAGATTCCATCCCTGATACAATGGGACGTCCGGGGGGATTTTTAGGGTCTTTATGAATTTTTGGTAACATATACAGTACCGGTGTAACTGGATATTCACATATCAAAAACTCCATAGTTTCATCATCAATGATTTTTTGTTTAACTGCCTTAGTTAGAGTTGTTTTTATCCTTTTTTGCACTTTAAAAACAGGACAGCAATCAAGTCTTTTATAAGTAAGGGTATCACTCAGATGTTTCATTATTTCATTTTCATACATGGATGTATCCATGACCACAATAGCTCCCCCCTTGTCAGCCGGCTTGATAGTGATATCATGCCGGGCTGACAAGGAGTTTAACGCTGCAATCTCATCTCTATTTAGATTGTGGGGTATATGGTCTCTCTTATCTCTGTCACACAAAAAACGTTTTATATCATTTTCCACTTTGTCTATATATACCTCTACAGCAGCACATGAAGTGGGTGGTACTTTAGTGCTTTTTGGTTTTAAACCCATGTTTTTGATCGATAATATTGATAATTCTTTAGTTGTGGCAGTGGGTACACCAGAATAGTATGCTTTAAATCTTAATTGTCTAAAAAATCTATATAAATCCTGTTTAAGTACAAAATCATTCATTTTCTCTTTAGGGCAAAAGCCCAAACCCTTATTCAAAACACTTAGTTCAGTTTTAGACAAAACAATAGAAGAAATGTTATGTACCAGGTTTTCATCTAATGTCTCTGGCGGTTCTGGCGTCTGGTGGTTACACCCCCTGCTGTGTCTTTTCTTTGTTCGCCGGCCGCCCCTCCTGGTCCGGATTCGGTCAGGTTCCCTGGTAAAAAAGGAGTAGTTGATACACTGGTGGATGATCCAGTAGATGTCATAGAGGAGTTTGAGCTAGCCAGATTTTTTCGTTGTATTTTTCTGTAGCCCTTTGAATGGTAATATGTAGGATCAGTCCAGTTGTAGACACGATCGTTTTTATAATCTTCCCGATCTCGTTCAAGTTTTGTACGTTTACGAAATTGAATATTGGTGCGAAATCTTTCTAATTTATCATTATTCATTCTCTTGAATTGCTGTAGTTCCTCTTGATTAGAACATTGTTGTAGCTGTCTTTCAAGTTCAGCAATCTCCTGCTGTATGAGAGTCCTCTCTTGTTGCAAGAATTGCACAGTTAATGTCATGATATCAAAGGAACATTTATTGAGAATCTGGGCAAATTTGGTTTTAAAGTCCTTGTTCTGTGAAAAGAGGGTTGGAGTCAGGCGAACCCTCAGCCCTCTAGGTATCATTTGTAACTTATAACTGAATGGAGCAGCGATGGGTTCAAATGTTGCACCCCCATATGCGAACGCATTTATGAATATGATAGAGACGTCCTTTATTTATGTCAATGATTTATTTTTAAAACATTGCCAATGTTGGTACAGATTTGTGGACGATATTTTCGCTATATGGGATGGCAACATGGAAAGCCTATACTTATTTGATAAATACATTAACTATTTAGTACCTGGATTAAAGTTCAACATTGAAATTGGTAAAAATGAGATCTCCTTTCTTGATACTCTTCTTAAATTGAACAATGGGCAGATCACTACTGACTTATATGTGAAACCCACAGATCGCAATCAATTGCTACATTTTAATAGCTTTCACCCCCCAAACGTTTTTTCATCCATCCCAAAAAGTCAGATGATGAGGGTGCAGCGGATCGTGAGTGACCCGCTGTGCCGTGATCAGAGACTTGATGAAATAAAAAACAAACTTATTAGTAGAAGATATCCGCAAGCTTTAGTTAATATCGATCATCCTAATATGGATAGTAATCGATCACCCCGAAAAGAAAAGAAGAGAATCCCCTTTATTATGCAGTACCATCCCTTCTCCAACAAAATTAATCAAATTATCAAAAGACATTGGAATCTTTTAAGATCCAGTTACCCCATGGTACAGGAATTCTGGAATCCACCCATGTCCTCCTATAGAAAAGGTAGAACGATACGAGATCGATTGATTAAATCTGATCAACCTGTGGCTGCAGCAGCCAAACTAACCTTCCTGGGACCTAAAAATCTGGGATCGTATCCCTGCTTGTCATGCATACAATGTAACTCTATGATTAAAGGTAAATACTTTACACATCCACATAGGGGTTTCAACATCCCCATACGGGGTTACTACACATGCCAATCTTCATATGTAATTTACGCCATAAAGTGCCCATGCGGTTTAGTCTATGTAGGGGAGACTACACAAAAAATCAAAGATAGGATAGCGAGACACAAATACTCAATACGAGATAAATTAACCCAATTACCGCTGGCGAGACACTTTTTGGAATTTGGCCACAATGTATCACAACTAAAGTATATGGTCCTAGAAGGTATTGAGAAAAATAGGAGAGGAGGCAACCGTGAATTGATTCTAAGAAAAAGAGAAGTATACTGGATACATTTTTTGAATACAATTGCTCCATATGGCTTAAATGTTGATTTGGATCTTTATTTATTTGTTTAACTGTTGGAATAAGTATATGAAAGTAGCCAGATAAAATAACTTCATGATGGGGATATCTTTTTTGTTTTTTCTTTTTGTTTTTGTATTTACTCATGAATGCAACATTTCCCTGCGTTTTTATAGGTATTTCAAATATTCTATAATGAGAGTGAAGAGAATGAGAGATTCGACACCTGTTGCTTATCCTTGTTTTAATGGCATGTTATAGATAAATATATGCATATATAGATGTTAAATGGTATGCGATTTGAACTAATTAGCCATATTGATTCCATATGTGAAGTACTTCACTTAACCTGTATTTAAATGAATGATTGGATTGAAACCCTCAGATGTGCTTCAATGGATCTTAGGAAGGGCGTAAGCTGACTAGCCCGAGACGTAATCCATCCATCCATCCATATCTGAATCTACCTGTGTCTGAAACTGTGTAGGCATTTCGTGCCTGTGTTTTTGGATTATACTTGCTTTGTAAATCCCTACTGAACAATTTGAGAAATAAAGCAAAGAAATTTTTAAGTGCAGCAACCTCTTGGACTCTTTTTCTATATACAAGGTCGGTGGGAAGACCTGATTGCTGGCACTAAATCGTAAGCAGAGTGCGGTTCTCCTCCACAAGTGAATATATATATATATATATATATACAGCCCTTAGTTATTCAAAGACATATTGTAATATCGGGGACCATTAGCTCTCATGGCAGATGCGTTTGTCAGTGATTCAATTAAGACACAATGCCTTTTGCCTGGCTGCACTTCCACACACAGCCAATAGTTCCTGACTTGAACGCACTGTGGAGAACTCCACCGTCTTGTGCCCGCATTCTCCACCAATTGTAATATCGGGGACCATTAGCTCTCGTGGCAGATGCGTTTGTGAGTGATTCAAGCCAGGCAGGAACTATATTTAAGGGCATGGTAGCCCATTTTTATTAAAAAAGCAAATAAAAGTCCGTAACATAAAGGTTTCCCACGCCGAGGTTCTGCTCCAGCAAATAAACACAACAGAAAATGCTAGCCCACCTGGCTCTCTATAGCAGTACCTCTGCCCTTTATCCTGGTCACACAGTCCACAGGATTCCTCAATGGGGATGGCTTCACTTTAGCACCCACAGCTCCACTCTGGCCTTAGTGCTTAGACCATTGCACTGCCTCTTGCAGTCACACGTTCTGGCTGCCTCCTGCAGCCCTTCTGACTCCTGGAGACCTCCTGTCTCTCTGGGTGTGGAGCAGTCTCCAACTGGGATCATTGAGGTCTTCCCATACCCTCATTATAAGTGCTGTGCTCACCTGAGCACACACCCTGCTGGTAATCTACAAAGTCCGGAGTAAATGTGCACACCCTGTGTCCCCCAAACTATTCATTTTACCGTTACAGAATCTCCTACTGTCACAATATCTACAGTACAGGGAAAATATAAAAATATAGAGGAACACTTACATGTTGCCAAATAAATGCAAGTACATGTCACAGCCACAGAGTGATTTTGTAAAAAACAGACAGCCATGTCCCAACAATGATTCGATTGGCGCATCCAGAGGCCTCCAGATGGAAACAGCAGTGAGCGACCAGCATAGAGTGAAGCACACCCACAAGGGGCACACAGGTACTGGAGAGGGCTTCTTATAACACTGAGGAAATTCTCATGCTCTATTTATAACATAAGAAAGGTATACCAAAGAGTTTTAATATATTTTATTTTGACATATATACAGCGAGTAGTTGTATATAAATGCATAGGCAGGGACCATAGTATACAATATATACCGTCCATATGAATGCTGCTAAAGACAGAAGAGAAGAGCTGCTGGGATTAATATCCAAAGCAGATGAAACACTTGGTATTGAAATTTAAAAGATAGATTTAAGA
This sequence comes from Lithobates septentrionalis, assembly GCA_037952835.1. Taxonomy (NCBI): domain Eukaryota; kingdom Metazoa; phylum Chordata; class Amphibia; order Anura; family Ranidae; genus Lithobates; species Lithobates septentrionalis. Next base: position 1,801,838 of record JBBDGP010000009.1, read on the forward strand.
ATAGTGGGATAGAAGCGATCATTTTTCTGATCGCTGTATTAGTGTCGCTGGTGACGCTAGTTAGGGACGTAAATATTTAGGTTCGCCGTCAGCATTTTATAGCGACAGGGACCCCTATATACTACCTAATAAATGTTTTAACCCCTTGATTGCCCCCTAGTTAACCCTTTCACCACTGATCACCGTATAAGTGTTACGGGTGACGCTGGTTAGTTTGTTTATTTTTTATAGTGTCAGGGCACCCGCCGTTTATTACCTAATAAAGGTTTAGCCCCCTGATCGCCCGGCGGTGATATGCGTCGCCCCAGGCAGCGTCAGATTAGCGCCAGTACCGCTAACACCCACGCACGCAGCATACACCTCCCTTAGTGGTATAGTATCTGAACGCATCAATATCTGATCCGATCAGATCTATACTAGCGTCCCCAGCAGTTTAGGGTTCCCAAAAAAGCAGTGTTTGCGGGATCAGCCCAGATACCTGCTAGCACCTGCGTTTTGCCCCTCCGCCCAGCCCACCCAAGTGCAGTATCGATCGATCACTGTCACTTACAAAACACTAAACGCATAACTGCAGCGTTCGCAGAGTCAGGCCTGATCCCTGCGATCGCTAACAGTTTTTTGGTAGCATTTTGGTGAACTGGCAAGCACCAGCCCCAGGCAGCGTCAGGTTAGCGCCAGTACCACTAACACCCACGCACGCAGCATACGCCTCCCTTAGTGGTATAGTATCTGAACGGATCAATATCTGATCCGATCAGATCTATACTAGCGTCCCCAGCAGTTTAGGCTTCCCAAAAACGCAGTGTTAGTGGGATCAGCCCAGATACCTGCTAGCACCTGCGTTTTGCCCCTCCGCCCAGCCCAGCCCACCCAAGTGCAGTATCGATCGATCACTGTCTCTTACAAAACACTAAACGCATAACTGCAGCGTTCGCAGAGTCAGGCCTGATCCCTGCGATCGCTAATAGTTTTTTGGTAGCGTTTTGGTGCACTGGCAAGCACCAACGGCCCAGTACACCCCGGTCGTAGTCAAACCCGCACTGCAGTAACACTTGGTGATGTGGCGAGTCCCATAAGTGCAGCTCAAGCTGGTGAGGTGGCAAGCACAAGTAGTGTCCCGCTGCCACCAAAAAGACAAACACAGGCCCGTCGTGCCCATAGTGTCCTTCCTGCCGTATTCGCCAATCCTAATTGGGAACCCACCGCTTCTGCAGCGCCCGTACTTCCCCCATTCACATCCCCAACCAAATGCAGCCGGCTGCATGAGAGGCATTTTCTTTGTCCTCCCGAGTACCCCTACCCAACGAACCCCCCCAAAAAAGATGTTGTGTCTGCAGCAAGCGTGGATATAGGCGTGACACCCGCTATTATTGTCCCTCCTGTCCTGACAATCCTGGTCTTTGCATTGGTGAATGTTTTGAACGCTACCATACACTAGTTGAGTATTAGCGTAGGGTACAGCATTGCACAGACTAGGCACACTTTCACAGGGTCTCCCAAGATGCCTTCGCATTTTGAGAGACCCGAACCTGGAACCGGTTACAGTTATAAAAGTTAGTTACAAAAAAAGTGTAAAAAAAAAATATATATATATATAAAATAAAAAAAAAATAGTTGTCGTTTTATTGTTCTCTCTCTCTCTATTCTCTCTCTATTGTTCTGCTCTTTTTTACTGTATTCTATTCTGCAATGTTTTATTGTTATTATGTGTTATCATGTTTGTTTTTCAGGTATGCAATTTTTTATACTTTACCATTTACTGTGCTTTATTGTTAACCATTTTTTTGTCTTCAGGTACGCCATTCACGACTTTGAGTGGTTATACCAGAATGATGCCTGCAGGTTTAGGTATCATCTTGGTATCATTCTTTTCCGCCAGCGGTCAGCTTTCATGTAAAAGCAATCCTAACGGCTAATTAGCCTCTAGACTGCCTTTACAAGCCGTGGGAGGGAATGCCCCCCCACCGCCTTCCGTGTTTTTCTCTGGCTCTCCTGTCTCAACAGGGAACCTGAGAATGCAGCCGGTGATTCAGCCAGCTGACCATAGAGCTTATCAGAGACCAGAGTGGCTCCAAACATCTCTATGGCCTAAGAAACTGGAAGCTACGAGCATTTTATGACTTAGATTTCGCCGGATGTAAATAGCGCCATTGGGAAATTGGGGAAGCATTTTATCACACCGATCTTGGTGTGGTCAGATGCTTTGAGGGCAGAGGAGAGATCTAGGGTCTAATAGACCCCAATTTTTTCAAAAAAGAGTACCTGTCACTGCCTATTGCTATCATAGGGGATATTTACATTCCCAGAGATAAAAAAAATGAAGGGAGCAGTTTAAAAATAAGATAAAAAAGCAAAAACATGATAAAGAAAAAAAAAAAAAAAAAAAAAAAAAAGCACCCCTGTCGCCCCCTGCTCTTGCGCTAAGGCGAACCATGCATGTGAGGTATCACTGCGAAGGTCAGATCGAGGGCAGTAATTTTTGCAGTAGACCTCCTCTGTAAATCTAAAGTGGTAACCTGTAAAGGCTTTTAAAGGCTTTTAAAAATGTATTTATTTTGTTGCCACTGCACGTTTGTGCGCAATTGTAAAGCATGTCATGTTTGGTATCCATGTACTCGGCCTAAGATCATCTTTTTTATTTCATCAAACATTTGGGCAATATAGTGTGTTTTAGTGCATTAAAATTTTTAAAAAGTGTGTTTTTTCCCCAAAAAATGCGTTTGAAAAATCGCTGCGCAAATACTGTGTGAAAAAAAAAATGAAACACCCACCATTTTAATCTGTAGGGCATTTGCTTTAAAAAAAATATATAATGTTTTGGGGTTCAAAGTAATTTTCTTGCAAAAAAAAATAACTTTTTCATGTAAACAAAAAGTGTCAGAAAGGGCTGTGTCTTCAAGTGGTTAGAAGAGTGGGTGATGTGTGACATAAGCTTCTAAATGTTGTGCATAAAATGCCAGGACAGTTCAAAACCCCCCCAAATGACTTTTTGGGAGCCTAGCCGCGTACGGGACCCCGAAAACCAAGCACCGCCTTCAGGCTTTCTAAGGGCATGAATTTTTGATTTCACTCTTCACTGCCTATCACAGTTTCGGAGGCCATGGAATGCCCAGGTGGCACAAAACCCCCCCAAATGACCCCATTTTGGAAATTCGACACCCAAAGCTATTTGCTGAGAGGTATAGTGAGTATTTTGCAGACCTCACTTTTTGTCACAAAGTTTTGAAAATTGAAAAAAGAAAAAAAAATGTTTTTTCTTGTCTTTCTTCATTTTCAAAAACAAATGAGAGCTGCAAAATACTCACCATGCCTCTCAGCAAATAGCTTGGGGTGTCTACTTTCCAAAATGGGGTCATTTGGGGGGGTTTTGTGCCACCTGGGCATTCCATGGCCTCCGAAACTGTGAAGAGTGAAATAAAAAATTCACGCCCTTAGAAATCCTGAAGGCGGTGATTGGTTTTCGGGGCCCCGTACGCGGCTAGGCTCCCAAAAAGTCCCACACATGTGGTATCCCCATACTCAGGAGAAGCAGCTAAATGTATTTTGGGGTGCAATTCCACATATGCCCATAGCCTGTGTGAGCAATATATCATTTAGTGACAACTTTGTGCATAAAAAAAAAATGTGTCACATTCCCGCAACTTGTGTCAAAATATAAAATATTCCATGGACTCAATATGCCTCTCAGCAAATAGCTTGGGGTGTCTACTTTCCAAAATGGGGTAATTTGGGGGGGTTTTATGCCACCTGGGCATTCCATGGCCTCCGAAACTGTGATAGGCAGTGAAGAGTGAAATCAAAAATTTACACCCTTAGAAATCCTGAAGGCGGTGATTGGTTTTCGGGGCCCCGTACGCGACTAGGCTCCCAAAAAGTCCCACACATGTGGTATCCCCGTACTCAGGAGAAGCAGCTGAATGTATTTTGGGGTGCAATTCCACATAGGCCCATGGCCTGTGTGAGCAATATATCATTTAGTGACAACTTTTTGAAAATATATATTTTTTTTTTGTCATTATTCAATCACTTGGGACAAAAAAAATAAATATTCAATGGGTTCAACATGCCTCTCAGCAATTGCTTTGGGGTGCCTACTTTCCAAAATGGGGGGGTTTTGTACTGCCCTGCCATTTTAGCACCTCAAGAAATGACATAGGCAGTCATAAACTAAAAGCTGTGTAAATTCCAGAAAATGTACCCTAGTTTGTAGACGCTATAACTTTTGCGCAAACCAATAAATATACGCTTATTGACATTTTTTTTACCAAAGACATGTGGCCGAATACATTTTGGCCTAAATGTATGACTAAAATTGAGTTTATTGGATTTTTTTATAACAAAAAGTAGAAAATATCATTTTTTTTCAAAATTTTCGGTCTTTTTCCATTTATAGCGCAAAAAATAAAAACTGCAGAGGTGATCAAATACCATCAAAAGAAAGCTCTATTTGTGGGAAGAAAAGGACGCAAATTTCATTTGGGTACAGCATTGCATGACCGCGCAATTAGCAGTTAAAGCGATGCAGTGCCAAATTGGAAAAGACCTCTGGTCCTTAGGCAGCATAATGGTCCGGGGCTCAAGTGGTTAAAGTCTATTGGACACTAACATGAAAAATCAAAAGTGCTCATTTTAAAGGCTTATATGCAAATTATTATTATAATAAAAAGTGTTTGGGACATGTATCAATGCAATTTTTTTTTTTTAAAACGCCCGTTTTTTCGGGTGCAGTGATTTTTTTTAATGCTTAAAGTGAAACAATAAAAACTGAAAATTGAATATTCACGTTTCCGTAATTTTCCATTCCTGGTGCCTACCCATGGCAGCATACGAATGGTTGGTGGCTCCACCCTCGACCAACCCACAGGACCACGTAACTCTATAAAAAAATGAGTTACCCCCCCCCTCAGGTATTCTTGTAACTAGTCTTCAAAACCTTAAGTATTAGGCCCCTTTCACACTGGGGCGGTTTGCAGGCATTATTGCGCTAAAAATACCGCCTGCAAACTGCCCCTAAACAGCCGCTGCTGTTTGTTCAGTGTGAAAGTCCGAGGGCTTTCACACTGAAGCGGTGCGCTGGCAGGAGAAGAAAAAATCTCCTGCAAGCCGCATCTTTGGAGCGGTGAAGGAGCAGTGTATTCACCGCTCCTAAACCGCTCCTGCCCATTGAAATCAATGGGACAGCTCAGCTATAACGCGGCAATACCGCGGTCATAGCCGCGCTATACGAGTGGTTTTAACCCTTTTTCGGCTGCCAGCGGGGGGTTAAAACCGCACCGCTAGCGGCCGAATACTGCGGTAAAACAGCGCTAAAAATAGCGCTGTTTTACCGCCGACGCCCCCTACCGCCCCAGTGTGAAAGGGGCCTTATTGAAGGGAGGGTGTATGCTGCCATGGGTAGGCACCAGGAAAGGAAAATTACAGAAAAGTGAGTATTCAATTTTCTCTTTTCCTGGTGCCTCCATGGCAGCATACCAATGGTAAATAACTCGCTTACAGGGAGGGTACTGCAATAATAAATTTTAATGAGTTTACAGAACTGATAGTTCTAAGGTCCTTTTCCCAAAGTCTCGGGAGGTGAGGACCGCCTGATCTAGGCTATAGTGCGTCATGAAGGTGTTGAAGGATGACCAACTAGCCGCCCTGCAAATTGTCTCAGGGGAGACCGGAGCCAAAGCTGCCCAGGAAGAGGCCATTCCCCGCGTTGAGTGAGCATTCACCGCATTTGGGACTGGGAGACCACTAGCCCAATACCCCTTCTGGATTAGTCTCAGGATCCAGCTGGCCAAGGTCGTCTTAGAGGCCGCCATTCCTTTCTTTGCGCCCTTGGGAATAACAAATAGACGTTGAGCGGAATTGTTGTGTCAGCTCCAAATAATGCCTCAGGGACCTGGCCACATCCAATTCGTGTAGTTTTGAGGAGGTTGGATCTTCTCCAAAGGCTGGGAGAACCCATTCTTGATTGAGATGGTAGACTGAGGGTACCTTAGGGACAAACTGGTGAATAAGCTGCAGAACTACCCTGTCTGGGAAAAAGGTGACGTAGGGTTCCTGTGCTCCTAGAGCTTGAATTTTCGACACTCTACGCCCTGATGTGATGGCGATCAGAAAGGTCGTTTTCCAGGTAATATCCTCCAATGCACATTCTTCAGTGGGTGCAAAGGGGGGGTTGGCTAAGGCGTTGAGGACAACTTTCAGATCCCAAGAAGTTTTTTCTTCCCATCGTCAACTGTCAGATCCCATTTGGGGTATAGAGTTTTCCTGGGAGGACGTAATCTTAGGACTGCTTTTAGGAAATGGTCTACGAGGGGATTTAGTGCCCAGCGTGTGTCCGTTAAAGCTGATAGGGCTGAAACCTGAACCTTCAGTGTGTTAAGACCTAAGCCTAAGTCCAGGCCCGACTGTAGAAAGAGTAAAATATTATGGCCTCCATGATCCAGGGGATTGAAATGGCTGGATTCTGCCATCTGGGTGAACTTTCTCCATACCCTGTAGTAGGTGGCATTGGTAGATGATTTCCTTGCTTGTAATAATGTTTGGATAACCTCATGTGAGCACCCCAGTGCCCAGTCGTCCAGTCTTTTCCGCTCAACTTCCAGGCCTTCAAGTCCAGGATCTCCGGATGCGGGTGAAAGAAGTCGCCTTGAGATAGGAGGTTGTCCATGTGGGGAAGCAGAAGTGGGTTGCACAGAGCCATTTTGACTAAGAGCGAAACCACGGTCTCCTCGGCCAGGATGGGATGACCGCCAGGATAGTGACTTTCTCCGATGTCAGGCGCTGGAGGTACCTCAGTATCAGAGGAATCAGAGGGAATGCATGCCCTTTTTGGAAGTTCCAGGGCTGGATTAGGACATCCAATCCTGCTGATCTTGGAGATGGGAATCTTGTGAAAAACAGAGGGGTTTTCGTGTTGAGCGGGGAAGCAAAAATATCAATCTGGGGAGTACCCCACTGTTGGCATATCCAGCGGAAAACATAGGCCACTGCCGCTCTGTTGTCCATCTGGAGCAGTATGGACTTGCCTCTGAGAAGAGGAGCTAGATGTAGAATTGCCATCCATGCTGCCCTTAGCTCTAGGATGTTGGAAATCATCCCTTCCGCATTGAATCGCCATCTCCCTTGCAATAACTGGTTTTGCCTCCCATCCTAGTTGACTTGCATCCGATGTAAGGACGGACCATGAGATGGGCCCCAGGGAACGGTGAACTAGAAGGTTGGGTAGTCTTGTCCACCACCAGAGGCTGTATTTCATTGAAAAGGTGATGACTATCATTTGTCCCAGGTGCTTCCTTCTCCACTGTGCCAGAAAACCCACCTGGAAATCTCATAGATGCCACCTGGCCCACTTCACCATCAGTATGCAAGATGAAAGGGACCCTAGGAGGCTCAGACAGTCTGATGCTGGCATGGAACGGCTCCCTAATGCCTGCTTCACCTTCTGTATCACTATCGGGATCTTCTCTGGTGGGAGTGACACAGCCTTCTGTTGAATAAAGCTCCCAGATATGTCATCTTTTGTGTAGGCATCAATTGGCTTTTTGAGTAGTTAATAAGCCACCCGAATCAGGTCAAAGTGTTCAGGACTAGCTGCACCTGTGCCTCCATCTTCCCTTTGTGCTGTGATAGGATTAGTATGTCGTCCAAGTAGTGCAGGACCCTGACCCCCTTCTCCATTTTGAAGTGCTCTACCTGAATGTAACTGTTTAGCCTCTTTAGGTCCAATACGGGCCTCCAACCTCCTGATTACTTGGGGACTAGAAAGATTGGGGAATAGAAAGCCCGAGTGTTTCTTCAAGTCTGGTACTGGCAGAACTGCCCATTGGTGAAGAAGTATTTGAACTGAAACAGAACTTGCTTCTTCTCCTCGGAGATCGGAATTTTGGTGGGTTGGAAAGAAAAGGGTGTAGGATGGCTTTTGAATTTCCAAAAATGCCCTCGAAGGACCGTGGAGATTGCCCATAGGGTGCAATTTTTCACCCAAGCCTGGGCAAAAGACCTGAGTCTTGCTCCTACTGGACCTGTTTGGGTGGGTAAGGAGTCAAAAAGACTTCTGGTTCTCAACCGCTGATGTTGAGGCATTAGGTTTCCCCAACTTAAGAAAAGTGGCTTGTGAGCCCTTCCAGCCTCTTCCGTACTCCTTACCAGGGCGGTATGTTCTGGCATCCCTTGATCTTCGTTGGGTAACTGGCCGCAAAGCGAATTTCCTTCTCCTATTCCTATCCTGGGAAATAAGGCCACTCTTACCACCTGTGACTCTGGTAATGGCTCTATCCATTTTTTCGCCGAACAGGGCCTTTCCATCGTATGGGTTGCGACACCAGGACTGTTTTGAAGCTGGGTCAGCTGACCACGGCTTTAGCTATAACGCCCTTCTGGCTGAGTATAGCATGGCTCTGGAGGAACACCTCAGGATATCGATGGCTGCTTCTGCCATAAAATCAGAGGCTAGCTTCAGTTCATCCAGTGCTTTAATGATTTCGTCTGAACCTAAGCCTCGCCTGAGAGCCATCTCGATATTATCTGACCATACTCTGGTGGTTCTGGAGATTGAAGACAGAGCCACTGCTGGTTTTCAGGCTCCCCCTTTTGAGAAATCGATTGTAGGCGACGGGCCTCTTGTCCACTTTCCGCCACTCATCCGTAACCACTTTCTTAATTTCGTCCATCAAAGGGAAGTTTGAAACTTTCTTTGTAAGGTGAGGAAAATAATTTTTTGATTTGGACGGAGGTTCCGGATCTTCCTCCCACTGAATCGCATCTTTAACTGCGGTAATAAAAGCGAAATCAAAGGTTGATGAGTTCTCTTCGGCTGTAATCGATTCATCCTCTGAATTAGCCTCTGAACTGGGTCGGAGAAAAGGCATCTCCACCGCTCTCTCCTCCGTAGGCGGAACTGACTGATCTTGGGATAGGGCTAATTTCCGGATGGAATCTTAAATCAAATTTTTAATTGAGTCTATGGATCCCTGTTTGTCCGCCGTGGCTTCCAGGAAGAACTGACTACATGCCAATTTTCGGGAGGGCTTGCTTCCCACAGACCCAACAGGCATTCTTCCCTGGATGTGTCGACCTGCCCTGGGAGGGATAACGCCCTTCTGGCTGAGTATAGCATGGTTCTGGAGGAACACCTCAGGATATCGATGGCTGCTTCTGCCATAAAATCAGAGGCTAGCTTCAGTTCATCCAGTGCTTTAATGATTTCGTCTGAACCTAAGCCTCGCCTGAGAGCCATATCAATATTATCTGACCATACTCTGGTGGTTCTGGAGATTGAAGACAGAGCCACTGCTGGTTTTCAGGCTCCCCCTTTTGAGAAATCGATTGTAGGCGACGGGCCTCTTGTCCACTTTCCGCCACTCATCCGTAACCACTTTCTTAATTTCGTCCATCAAAGGGAAGTTTGAAACTTTCTTTGTAAGGTGAGGAAAATAATTTTTTGTTTTGGACGGAGGTTCTGGATCTTCCTCCCACTGAATCGCATCTTTAACAGCGGTAAATAAAGCGAAATCAAAGGTTGACGAGTTCTCTTCGGCTGTAATCGATTCATCCTCTGAATTAGCCTCTGAACTGGGTCGGAGAAAAGGCATCTCCACCGCTTTCTCCTCCGTAGGTGGAACTGACTGATCTTGGGATAGGGCTAATTTCCGGATGGAATCTTAAATCAAATTTTTAATTGAGTCTATGGATCCCTGTTTGTCCGCCGTGGCTTCCACCAAGAACTGACTACATGCCAATTTTCGGGAGGGCTTGCTTCCCACAGACCCAACAGGCATTCTTCCCTGGATGTGTCGACCTGCCCTGGGAGTCATGCCTGCTTGAGGTATGTTGGGGTGACTGCTGTGGGAAGCATGAACAGAAAATGAATGCGAATGACCAGAATTTCTATGACCTCTTGACTTATCAGCAGAATCTCTGTGGGAAGATCTGTAAGATGACTCTCGGTGTGGAAATAAAAGAAACAAAGGGATATTTCCATATGCCCCAAGAAAGCTCTTTTGAATGACCTGCTTGTTGCAGCCCTTATAGTAGTATGTTGAGGATCTTTCTTTTGATGCGGCATGGTAACATCAGAGACAGCTAGGGATGGGGAAAAGAAGAAAATGAAATAGGCATAGGAAAAGCAATAAAACTATTAATTATACATGCATATATATATGCACATATATATATACACATACACCCTTTTATCTCTACCTTGCCCAGGCTCCATAATGGGGAGGGAGGTAGAAGGTGGAGAAGACACCTGGACATGTCTTCACTTTGACAGCCTGGTTGAAATGAATGTATAGGCTGTTTAAATAGGAGATCTCTGTCAGGGTGTACCAAGATGGCCGCCGCTTAGCCTTAGAAGGCTACTGCGCATGCTCCGTGATGTTCCGTTGTGATGTTCCGCCATGACCCTGCCCCCCCCCCCCCCGAGGTGACGAAGCTGTGCTTAGAGGCGGGGAGTGGCATGCCAGAGCAGGTAGAGGCTGAGTCAGGCTGCTGGCAGTTCCAGAAAGCAAACCGTGGAAGAGGGGGGCGGCATGCTGGTGTGGCTGGAAGCAGAATCAGGCATTTCGCCACTGGAGGCTCCAGACAGGTACCTTTGGGATAGTCAGCCAAAGTCACAGAGGAGAAGGGGATGCTCCTGGATACCTCCACAGGCCCCAAAAAGATCCACAGAAAAACAGGCTCCCATACTTATATGGCGCATTTAGCAGCCCAAGTAATGGGACTCCATACTGCAGGAGAGCATGAACCTGCAAAGGTTGCACCATATGTCAGTGAGGTAGGGCTGGACTGTGATCCTGCAGGGATGAGGACAGGAAAAAGAATACCTGAGGGGGGGTAGTAACTCTTTTTTTTATAGAGTTACGTAGTCCTGTGGGTTGGTCAAGGGCAGAGCCACCAACCATTGGTATGCTGCCATGGAGGCACCAGGAAAATGAAATATTCCTTTAAATATCATGCTTGGGGGCTGTCTATAGTATGCCTGTAAAGTAGTACATTTTAGAACAGTACCGCAGCAAAATAACTTTCGAAAGGAAAAATGTAGTCATTTAAAACTGATCGCCGGTCCCCCCCCCCCAGTCCATTACTAGTCCCTTTGGGTCTAATGTGAATATTAAGGGGAACCCTGAACATTTTTTTTTTTTTTAAATTGCGTGGGGGTCCCCCCAAAATCCATACCGGGCCCTTCAGGTCTGGGCTCGAGATTTGGTGTTTACAAGTTAAAAACTGTTTTTTTTTGCTAGAAAATTGCTTAGAACCCCCAAACATTATACATTTTTTTCTAACACCCTAGAGAATAAAATGGCAGTCACCCTAGAGAATAAAATGGCAGTCATTGCAATACTTTCTGTCACACCGTAATTGGGCAGCGGTCTTACAAGCGCACTTTAAAAAAAAAAATACACTTTTTTTAATTAAAAAATAAGACAACAGTAAAGTTAGCCCAATTTTTTTTATATTGTGAAAGATAATGTTACGCTGAGTAAATTGATACCCAACATGTCATCATTGTACTCAACATGCTTCAAAATTGCGCCCGCTCGTGGAATGGTGACAAACTTTTACCCTTAAAAAATCTCCATATGCGACATTTAAAAAAATCTACCGGTTGCATGTTTTGCGTTACAGAGGAGGTCTAGGACTAGAATTATTGCTCTCACTGTACCAATTGCGGCGATACCTTACATGTGTGGTTAGAACACTGTTTTCATATGCGGGCGCTATTCACGTATGCGTTCGCTTCTGCATGCGAGCTCGGCGGGACGGGCGCGTTTAAAAAAATTATTTATTTATTCTTACCTATTTTACCTTTTATTTTTTATTTTTACACAGTTTTTTTTTTTTTTCCCACATCAGTAAACAGTATTTGGAGGGCTAAATCAGTTTGATGTTCATTAACTGTTGCCTTCTCATATTCACATCATAGTGGATTATACTTTTTCTCATTGCTTTTTATATCGTCATAATGACCAAAGGATTCCATTACACCTCTTTACCATCAAGTCCTCTGTCACTTCCATCTCGTAAGCCCCACCAACTAGGACTCGATAACCAAAGGGACCCATCCTTTTCCAACTCAGTTTAGAGAGAGGGGGGACCAGTAAGGAGAAAGAAAAAGGACAAAAACACCAACAAAAAATACAAAAAGAGAGGTTTGTAAAAATGAACTTGTGGGCTCCCCGTGCCCATCTTCTACTGACCCAGCCTGCATTGTGCACCGAATCACCTATGCCCTAATACCCCGATCCCCCCCCCACCCACTCCTTATATATTTATCCTGTGCCCTACTAAACTATATATTTAACTAAAAATGTTCATATCCAGAAACACTTTATTATAGCATCCTTTGCCTGCAAGGATACCAGTTGCCTATATACCTATATTAAGCCCACCCCTCAGTCTATTCCGTGCCTATGCCGATCCCGCTATTATTGACCCTTCACTTTCTCTATCCACATCTTCCACATACTTTCAAATTCCTGAAGATTGCCCCTTTTTATGTACTCCATTCTTTCCCTACCCAGGGTTTCATTCATTATAGAGATCCAGTCTTTCACGGTGGGGGGCTCCTTTACCTGCCATCTAAGTGCTATCAACTTTCTAGCCTGGAACAGGGCCCGCGTGACAGCTAAGGTAGTACTCAACCTTTCTCCCATCACTCTTCTATGCCCCAGAATACAAGCCAAGGCCTCCTTTGCCACTGTCGTACCGAAAATATTTCCCAAGTTCCCAGTCACCTCCTCCCAGTATCTAAACAGCTTGGGACACCTCCACACCATGTGGATAAGATCTCCCGTCCTTCGACACCTGGGGCAGTTGTCATTGGGCCTTCTCCCAAATTTAAAAAGTCTTTTAAGAGTATAATAGGCTCTGTTTAACAGCATTAAGTGTGAGAGTCTCTGTGAAGGGGTCACAGAAACCTGTGCTCCCAACTCCAAGATTCTCGCCCATTGTTCCTGGGTCATTCCTCCCACCTCCTCTTCCCATTTAGCCTTTACCCCAAGGAGTATTTCCCTGCTATTAACCGATTTGCTTAATTGGTCATAAATTCTTGAAATTGCCCCTCTAGTGGGGGTTATTTGAGTTATGCACTGAAATAGAGGCATCTCTTCCCATCTCGGAATCTGGGCTTTAAATTGTGCTTTAAGGGCATGTTCCAACCGGACGTATAGGAAGAAAGACCCCCGGGGAAGCTTAAACTCCCTAACCAGTTCTGAAAATTTCTTTAACCCAGAGTCGTTATATAATTGACTTAACTTACTGATACCAAGCTTCTCCCACTCTCTGAATTATCTTAAGAACTTCCTGCAAATTACGGTTGTTCCAAATAGGAGAGTAAGCTGTTAAGACTCCATACCCCATCTTTTTCTTAACTGTTTTCCAAAGTTTGATTATCAATTTAATTGTTGGAGATTTATCATGGAACGCGTCCGCCTCTAGGGCTTCAATAATTGTATTATGTGTGGAGCTCAACAACAGTAACTTGCCATTAGGGGTGCCTCCTTTCGGTATCCCACAGCCCAATAATTGCTGCAACTGAGTTGAGTAAAAATAACTCTCGGGATGTGGGAGGGCAAAGCCCCCCTCCTGGGTAGGGAGCTGGAGCACTCCAAGACGAATCCTGGCTTGTTTCCCCTTCCAAATCAATTCCCTAAAGAGACTATCAATTTTTTTAAACCACTTCTTGCCTATCCAGACAGGGGAATTATGCAAGACGTATAGCAGTTGTGGCATCCATATCATTTTTATTAAGCTACATCTTCCTGCAACTGATAGAGGCAGACATCTCCAAATTCCTATTTTTCGTTTAAATTTTGTTAATAGAGGAACAAGGTTTTTACTAATGTATAGAACAGGGTCCTTCGTCAGGACAATCCCTAGGTACTTCAGAGCTTCCACTATTACCACCTGAGGCATACCACATGCTATTGTCTCATTTATGGGGTCTATCGGTAGAAACTCAGATTTCTCCCAGTTTATCTCTAAGCCAGAAAAACTGCCAAAGTCCTCCACTATCCTCATTGCTCCTGGTAGCGAATTTCTCGAGTCTCCCAAAAATAACAGAATGTCATCCGCATACAATGCAATTCTTTCCTCGCCTGTTTTTCTCTGGAAGCCGGTTATCGCTTGACTTCCCCTTATGGAAATGGCCAGGGGTTCCATCGCCAGTGCAAACAACAGAGGGGAGAGTGGGCACCCCTGCCTCGTCCCCCTCTCCAGCTCAAACCAGTCCGACAATTCGTTGTTAATTTTTAATCTTGCCTTGGGTCGAGTATATAGCATTCTAATCCACCCTATAAAGGCAGGGCCGAATCCAAAGTTCTCCAACACGCGCCACATATAGCCCCACTCCACGCTATCAAAAGCCTTGGATACATCAAGGGTCATCAACGCTCTCGAACCCTCGTTCACCGTTGGGGTCTGTACATTCAAAAACGCCCTTCTAATATTCAGGCTCGTGGATCTATTGGCTATGAAGCCCGCCTGGTCCTCGTGGATCAGCTTATGGATAACCCCATTCAATCTTGCTGCCAGCACTTTGGCCAGAATTTTTACGTCCGTGCATAAGAGAGAAATTGGTCTATAGGCGGCCATATCCAAGGGGTCTTTCCCTTCTTTCTGTAATACAATAATAGTTGCTTCTAGCATTGAGGCAGGTAGTTGGCCCCCCTCAAGCGCCCCCCCAAAACTTTCAGCAGTTCGGGGATCAACACTTCACCATAGTGCTTGTAGGTCTCAATTGGAAGACCATCTGGCCCGGGCGACTTATGGGTTGCCATGCCTGCTACTGCTTGGTGTAATTCTGCTATAGATATTGGGGCATCTAATATATCTCTTTCTTCTTGTGATATGGTGGGGATATCTAACCCCCTTAGGAAGTCCTCCATCTTGGCCTCCTTACCCCTCTTCTGGGAGGAATACAGTTTTTTATAGTAATCCCTGAAGGCTTGTACTATTTTTAAGGTGCTTGATGCTACCTCACCGCTCTGGGATCTAATCGCGAGGACCGTGGATGGAGCTGCATTTGATTTTGCTAGCATAGCCAATGTCCTTCCCATTCTCTCGCCCTCCACCATAGATTCCTGTCTTTGGAGTAACCGCCTGGTTTCTGCTTTCTGTATAACCACTGATTTATATGCTTGTTGTTTCTCTTGCCAGATACTTTCCGTCTCCGGGGTTGGGTTACAAGTATAGTTATTTTCTGCTTCAAGAGCGTCTCTCAACAGACTCTCCTCCTCCCTTCCAGCCTCTTTGTTGAATGTAGCTATCTGCTGCATCAGGACCCCCCTAAAAAAAGCCTTAAGGGCATCCCATAGCATAGAGGGGGACACCGTTCCCTGATTAATCTCAACAAACTCCCTTAAGGAGGAAAGTATCCCATCCGGCTTTTTAATAATTTCAAACCAGTACGGGCTTATGCTCCAGTTCTTCCGGGGCCTAGGCTCCCCAAGATTTAAAATGGCTACCATAGGTGAGTGGTCTGAGATGCCTCTTGGCCAGTATGTTATTTTTTCTACCATCTGGAGAGCCCTATCATTTCCTAGGGCTAGGTCTATCCTTGAAAGCATGGAGTATGATGCAGAACAGCAAGTGTATTGCAGCACACCTGGGTTCCGTGCCCTCCACAAATCCATTAATCCCACTTCTTCCAGAAAAAAGCTTAACCGACTCCTTACTGAGTCCTCTGAGCATTTTCGTAGTGGGAATCTATCCAGTCCTTTATCTAGAACCTCGTTGAAGTCCCCCATTGCTACAATCAGCACCTCTTTTTTATCTAGCAGAAATTCGTACAGTTTAAGCAAGACATCCAGATTAAAGGGCAGAGGGATATATATATTTGCCACCACATACCTGGCGTTTTCAATAGAACATATTAAAAAGATGTATCTACCCAACTCGTCTATCCTGACCTGGCTGCAGGAAAACTTCACCCCAGACTTTACCAAAACACTCACTCCGCTACTGTAGGAGGAGTGAACCGCATGAAATTGGGTTTGAAATTTTTTCATCTGTAAGTGATGAATAGTTTCCTTGGTTAGGTGGATTTCCTGCAGACAGACCAGATCAGCCCCACATCTCTCCATCATAGAGAACACTGCCAATCTTTTAAGTGGTGTACCTAGTCCCCTGACATTCCAGGATCCTATTTTCAGAGTCTTTGCTAACATCTAAAGACTAAAGAATATCCTTTACCCCAATACGTACAATCATATATAACAGAAAGATATAAGAGAAATTTTATATATATATCCCTAACCCAAAACTAGTTTTACTCCTCCTAGTGACTATTATGACAGTTCCATGTGTATGCATACTTGGCCTCTAAACCACGTATTCATTTTGGCTATATTAGCCTTACTTTGGGCATAAATTTGCCGTAGACAGTGCTTGCATGTGCGTGTAGAACAACCAAAAGCCTATTTACTACAAAAAGTGCCTGCATGTGCAAAAATAATCTTAAGTGAAGGTCTGGATACCTTCATTATAATTTCTAGTGGTATAAGTGTTCGTAAGGAATGATTTACCCACCCTATTTCCCCTCCCTCCCATCTTCCCACCCCTTCCCTTCCCTTCCCTTCCCTCCCCACCTAACCTTTTACACTGTTTTAAAAAAAAATGTGTCACTTTTATTCCTAATACAAGGAATGTAAACATCCCTTGTAATAGAAAAAAAAACATGACAGGACCTCTTAAATATGAGATCTGGGGTCAAAAAGACCTCAGATCTCATATTTACACTAGAAATGCAATTATTAAAAAAAAAAAATTGTCATTTAAAAAAATGAAAAAAATAAAATGGCCCTTTAAGAGCTATGGGCAGAAGTGACGTTTTGACGTGGCTTCCGCCCTGCAGTGTCATGGAGATGGGTGGGGGCCATCTTCCCCTCACTCATCTTCATGCACAGCCATAGGAAGGATCCGATCGCCGCCCCCGCTGCCGACGGCTCCGGCATCGGATCGCGGCGGGAGGGGGGGCCTCTCCCGCCGCCGATAAAAGTGATCTTGCGGGGAAGATCGCACTTTTATCTTGTGCCGGCCGAACACGGAGATACCGGGGTTATGGCAGCTAGCTGCTGCCATAACAATGATATCCGTCCTTAAAGTTTGGATGTACATTGATGTTCAGCGGTCCGGAAGTGGTTAAGGGGAACCCTGTGCCAATTTTTTTTTAAAAATGGCGTAGGGGCCCCCCAAAATCCATACCAGACCCTTATCCGAGCACGCAACCTGGCAGGCCGCAGGAAAAGAGGGGGGACGAGAGAGCACCCCCTCCTAAACCGTACCAGGCCACATGCCCTCAACATGGGGAGGGTGCTTTGGGGTCTGACCCCAAAGCACCTTGTCCCCATGTTGATGGGGACAAGGGCCTCATCCCCACAACCCTTGCCCGGTGGTTGTGGGGGTATGCGGATGGGGGCTTATCGGAATCTGGAAGCACCCTTTAACAAGGGGACCTCTAGCTCCTGCCCCCCTCTATGTGAATTGGTAACGGGATACATTGTACCCCTACCATTTCACAAAAAAGTGTCAAAAATGGCTTCTACGGAGTCAGAGGGGGTGGGTCACCGGGTAAGTAGATACAGAAAGGAGGTTTATGAAAGGGACTTATAGTATGGAAAGGCACCACTATGACACATATATATAAATACTAATATAATTTAATTAAATACAATCTTAAGATACTAATAAAATAAATGCAACAGTAAATGCAAAATTTGCACAGGATGATAGGACCTTCTTCATTCAAGGAAAAGCTCTAGATCCCAAAAAATCATGGGTATCCCTACGCGTTTTGACTCCAGTTTATACAACTCTACCCCATTTGTTCATTGAGCCATTATTATTCATTAGGTTTATGTCCTTTGAATTATTTTCTACTTGTGGAGGCTTTGGAGGGATTGTGGTGCTCTTGCATGCATGTGTTCTCTGCCATATGACTTGATACATTTTCCTACATACATGTTTTTATGCGCATTTATATGAGTTTAGGACATTTATCATTGTTTATATTTGTAGACAGTTGTTCAATCTGTTGCTCCTGAGAACCCCCAGATGAAGACCCTTGAGTCGAAGGGCATATGGGTACCCACGATTTTTTGGGATCTAGAGCTTTTCCTTGTATGAAGAAAGTCCTATCATCCCGTGCAAATTTAGCATTTACTGTTGCATGTATTTTATCAGTGTCTTAAGATTGTATTTAATACAATTATATTGGAATTTTTATATATATTTGTCAAAGTGGTGCCTTTCCAAAAGTTCCATAAACTTATTTTCTGTATATACTCAGTTATTGCTATTCAGTTAATTCATTTGAAAATATACTGTTACTGTCTGTTATTTTTCCCACAGAAACCTTACAGTAAAGATGATTTCTGTGTTTTATCTTAACGTGTGTGGGTTTCATTGGTCTTTGCACTTACACTATTACCAGGTGTGCAAGACTGTTCTTGCAGTTGAGAGGCAGAGTACAGAACCAAACATACTTAAATGGCTACTTTGGGGATAGCACAACCATAATAAAAATAATAATAAATTAATTAATGGAAATCCTAGCGATGGGCAAACATCTTCCTAAGAACAATTTGTTCTTCTTCAAAGTGTTGCTTATAAATGCTGTATAAGTATGCGTAGATCATCTCTTTAATGAGGGATGCATATGATTAAAGAGACCCTGTTGCCATCTCAAGCTTACCAAGATAAGCATCACAAATTAAAGTACTCAAATAACCATAAGAGGGACTGACTTTGTGAATACTTGTACTGAAAAAAACAGCTTCTATTTCTATATATATTTCTGGGAGCATTGCAGGCTCAGAGATACTGGAGAGATGTAGCACCTTCTTCTCTCTGGTCCTAACATCAGTGGAGGACATGGCAAGGTCCTGCAGGAAAAGGAATGGCTGCTACCCCAGCTGTGCTTCTCCACCACTATGCTCTCATGTGCCTCTTCTTCCCCAACCTGTAACTGTTCAGCTGTTATGAGATCCAGCATTGACCTGTGTGGATAGTGCAGTCCTTGTTTTTATGAATTACTTCAACCAAGTGAATGTTGATCAGTTGGCCTTTGCTTATGTGTGCGCCACCTACTTGCTGGCAGCTGGCTCACACGCGTCTATAGATAAGTATGACCTCTGTCTATCTGTCTGTCTGTCTGTCTGTCTGTCTGTCTGTCTGTCTGTCTGTCTATCTATCTATCTATCTATCTATCTATCTATCTATCTATCTATCTATCTATCTATCTATCTATCTATCTATCTGTCTGTCTGTCTGTCTGTCTGTCTGTCTGTCTGTCTGTCTGTCTGTCTATCTATCTACCTTTTCATTTGCATCTCACATCTGTGTGTTCAGCACATTATCTATCTACTATCTTTCATTCAGATCATATATCTGTAATTATTTAAAAACTTGTTGAGATGAATTGACCAGACACAAAAAGAGAGTAGTACAAGACAATGAGTGTAGTATTTGCTACTGCTAACCTGCTATCTCCTGTTTACATATGTGATCCTTCATCAGTAGAGAAGACAGAACTAGTGGAATAATGATTGTCCTTAATGATTAATGTAGGCTGAAGATGCAGGGGTCTTGGGAACCTGGTTCCTTGAGTATATTGGATTTCTAATCATCACACAGCATTTATGCTCTGAGGTTTTACACCTGGGAAGTCCAATTGCGCAGCAGGTAATTGTTCTTGACGTATTTCTTATACCTACAGCCTACTGCACTGTGTTGAATGAAATCACTATATGCATGAATAATTTTCTATACTCAGTTGTGCAGACAGAAAAAAACAAAACATGTTTCGTGTATTGTCTTTAAAGGACATAAAGAATAATTAAAAAACTGTTGTTTCAATTAACCACTTCAATACAGGGCATTTATACACCCTTCCTTCCCAGACCAATTTTTCGCTTTCAACGCTCTCACACTTTGAATGCCAATTACTCAGTCATGCAACACAGTACCCAAACAAAATTTTTATCATTTTTTTCATACAAATAGAGCTTGTTTTTGGTGGTATTTAATCACCACTGGGTTTTTTATTTTTTGTGACATAAATGAAAAAAGAGCGAAAATTTTGAAAAAAAAATACTTTTTTTTTAGTTTCTATAATAAAATTTTGCAAATAAGTTATTTTAGTTCATAAATTTGGGCCAAAATTTATACTGCTACATCTCGTTGGTAAAAATAACCCAAATTAGTGGATATTATTTAGTCTCTGTGAAAGTTATAGAGTCTACAAGGTATGGTGCAAATCATTGAAAATTGATCACATCTGATAACACTGATGCACTGATGGCCTATCTCATTTCTTGAGGCTCTGAAAAGTCAGGAAAGTACAAATACCCCCCAAAAGACCCCTTTTTGAAAAGTAGACAGTCAAAGGTATTTAGTAAGAGGCATGGTGAGTTGTAATTTTTTCCCACAATTCTTGGGAAAATAAAGATTTATTTTTTTTCACAAAATTGTCATACTTCTCACACACAACATATGCATACTTCCAACTACACCCCAAAATACATTCTGCTACTCCTCCCGAGTATGACGATACCACATGTGTGGGACTTTTACACAGCCTGGCCACACAGAGAGGTCCAACATGCAGGGAGCACCGTCAGGGGTTCTAGGAGCATAAATTACACCTCTAATTTCCTAACGACCTATTACATTTGTTAAGACCCTGGAGCACCAGGACAGTGGAATTACCCACAAAATGACCCCATTTTGGAAAGCAAACACCCCAACATCTATTCTATGAGGTATAATGAGTCTTTTAAACGGTTTATTTTTTTTCCACAAGTCTTCAGAAAACGTGGAAAGAAGTTTAAAACGTATTTTTTTTTAAACAGAGTGCTCGTTTATAAGATATTTCTAACTCAATGCATGTATATGGCAAAAATGTCACCCCAAAACACATTCTGCTACTCCTCCTGAGTATGGCGATACCACATGTGTGCGATTTTTACACAGCCTGGCCACATACAGAGGCCCAACATGCAGGGAGCATAAACTACACCTCTAATTTCCTAATGACCTATTACACTTTTGAAGGCCCTGGAGCAGCAGGACAATGGAATTACCTATAAAATGACCCAATTTTGGAAAATAAACACCCCAACATATATTCTATGAAGCATTGTGAGTCTTTTGAACGGTTATATTTTTTACACAAGTCTTCAGAAAATGTGGAAAGAAAATGAAAACCTTTTTTTTTACACAAAGTTGTCAATTTTTAAGATATTTCTAACACATAGCATGTATATAGCAAAAATTACACCCCAAAACACATTCTGCTACTCCTCCTGAGTATGGCGATACCACATGTGTGACACTTTTACACAGCCTGGCCACATACAGAGGCCCAACATTTAAGTAGTACCTTCAGGCATTCTAGGAGCATAAACTACACATCTCATTTCATTCCTACCTATCACACTTTTGAATGCCCTGGAGCACCAGGACAATGGAATTACCAACAAAATGACCCAATTTTGGAAAGCAAACACCCCAACGTAAATTCTATCAGGCATAGGCTGCAGATAGGTGCTCGGGTATTCTGATGGGCTGCAGATAGGTACTCGGGTACTCTGATGGGCTGAAGACAGGTACTCCGTTACTCTGATGGGCTGGTGACAGGTACTCGGGTACTCTGATGGCCTGGTGACAGGTACTCGGGTACTCTAATGGCCTGGTGACAGGTACTCAGTTACTCTGATGGCCTGGTGACAGGTACTCGGGTACTCTGATGGCCTGGTGACCGGTACTCGAGTACTCTGATGGGCTACAGATAGGTACTCGGGTACTCTGATGAGCTGGTGACTGGTACTCGGGTATTCTGATGGGTGTTTACAGGAACTCAGATGGGCTGTAACAGGTACTCAGGTACTCAGATGGGCTGTGACAGGTACTCAGGTACTCAGATGGGCTGTGACAGGTACTCAGATGGACTGTGACAGGTTCTCAGATGAACTGTGACAGATACTCAGATGGGCTGTGACAGGTGCTCAGATACTCATGTACTCAGGTGAACTGTGACAGGTATTCGGGTACTCAGATGAACTGTGACAGGTACCCAGGTACTCAGGTGGACTAGGACAGGTACTCGGGTACTAAGATGGGCTGTGACAGGTACTCAGGTACTCAGGTACTCAGATGGACTGTGACAGGTACTCAGGTACTCAGATGGACTGTGACAGGTACTCGGGTACTTTGATGGGTGGTGACAGGTACTATGATGGGTGATGACAGGTACTTTGATGGGTGTTGACAGGTAGTTTGATGGGTGTTGACAGGTAGTTTGATGGGTGATGACAGGTACTTTGATGGCTGGTGACAGGTACTTTGATGGCTGGTGACAGGTACTTTGATGGGTGATGACAGGTACTTTGATGGCTGGTGACAGGTACTTTGATGGGTGATGACAGGTACTTTGATGGCTGATGACAGGTACTTTGATGAATGGTGACAGGTCCTCTTTATTAGGGGGTAATCAGTGTGGTTGGTGTACACTAAGCGGTAACGAGATGTTACCGCAATCTCCTTCTCACACTCGATCGGTGTATGAGGAGGATAACCCGGTAACATCTCGTTTCATTGGCTCTTTACTGCAATCGGGATTGGGCTGTGTCAGGGTGACAAGCCTCATCCCCGATTGCCGCTCTGCATGTGCCCTAGGGGCATGCATGAGCGCCGTGCATGTAAACAGTACATGTGACCGGCTGTGATTGGACACAGCCGGTCACGTGATAAAGAGCCATTTTTTATTGGCTCTTTACATGGATCGGGGATGGGCTGTGTCCGAGGGACACACATCATCCACGATCGCCACGCTGCGGGCCCCCGGGAGCCCGCAGGATCGGCGAGAAGCGGAGGATGTCATATGACGCCCACCCAGGATGGGAGATCCCATCTGCAGACGTCATATAACTATAGCCCGGTATTGAAGTGGTTAAAGTAAAACAATAGGCCAATTTTTTTTTTTCATTTTGGGAGTAAGGGAGGTTATAACCTATGACCTTTGCCATTGTGGAGATTTGCAATCATTTCCTGTCCCATAGCCAATCAGGAAAAGAGAGGAAATCCCTACAAATTAAGGGAATTCATTGGGGATCACCAGGTCATCAGAACTAATGTCCCCATTGGAAGATTTCCCCTCTATTACTTTTCATGGGACAACCCAAAATTTGGGATTATCGTTAACAATCACTTTCAATGAAAATGGTAAACAGGACAAATAGAGAGGGCAAATCTCCTTAACGAGGGCACAGACAGCAATAAATACTGACAAGCCTTCTAATCCCTCCCCACTCTACCAAAAGCTAAAAAAAAAAAAGAAAAAAAAAAAGAAAGTTTTGCCTTTTAGTTATGTTCCATGGAAAGATAATTGTCAAGTTTTTTCTTCTGTAGCAATTGTGCAGACCATGGTTATTATAAAAGGTAATGTATAGCATTTTATGTTTTCCTAAACTTTTTAATTATTAACTATGTTCTGTACTAAAAAAAGTCTCAGAAAGTTTGTATTTCTATTTAACCATTTAAAATTAAATACTACAACTGTTATTCTTAAAATTATAAATAGTAGGATATCGGATTACACAGATTGTTAAATAATTAGGTGAGGAAACACACAAGCAGGCACTGGAGGCTGACCATCTTCTCAGGGAAATGATTTATCAGACAGCATAAAACCAATTGCAGCATTTGGTCTGGTTGCATGATGTCACAGGTCCTCTTCCTCTGGACCCTTTAGTGGTGGATAGGTGAATGCAGTAGAGAACAGCACCAAGTAATCATATCACTGCAGCATTCTTCTGTAAGCCCACAGCAACTTCATCATGTACCCCTAGAGGGCAAGTCATTGACTAGCTGGACTCAGAGGAAGTTGGACTTACGTTAGATCACAGAACGGTGAGTCTGTGATTGTGTCTGATGATACTGTAAGAGGGTACTAAGAGTTCCTCTTTACCATCTTGGCAACTTATTTTCTGGAAAATTCTTTCTTTCCGATTGAGGAACATGGATTGTTAGGCATGGGCAGAGAGCATGTTATTTAAGGTTATGCAAAACAGAAAAAAGATTCCCTGTGCTTAATGTACAAATTACAACACTGAAATCGAATACTAGATAGTAAAACATACTGTATTTCTCACTAAATAGGTGCACTGTCACTCTAAGGTGCTATTCATATGACTGTAGATACAACAACAACAGAAAAAGAAGGAGGGCGCACTAACCTAGTGCATTACCACTAATAAACTTTATTGCAGCATATAAACAGCAAAGATTATACTCACAAACGAGCTATCGAAACCAGCTTTAAAAAGGGCGCAAGTGCGCTGTTCTATGGATCGACACACCAGGACCTATTGCCAAGAGGATCAGACCGGTGCAAATGGCCAATGGCTAACGCGTTTCAGGGGAGCACCCCCTTCTTCAGAGCCTAAACGGGCAATGGCTGGTCTCTCGATAGCTCGTTTGTGAGTATAATCTTTGCTGTTTATATGCTGCAATAAAGTTTATTAGTGGTAATGCACTAGGTTAGTGCGCCCTCCTTCTTTTTCTGTTTTTTCTAGCATGAATACCCATTGTTCAGAGGAGGGCTGCAAGACGCTAGGCAATACCTTGTTATAGGTGGTCGCACCACATGTTCAGTTCCTGGACACCTGAGCGCAGGAGAGATTTGTTTTATGTTTGTTTGATACAACAACAACAACATATTAGTCATGAAATTAGTGCAAACATATGAAGATAGTTAGGAATAAAAACAATCAAAGATCAATAAAAAGTCCATACATGTAAAATAGAGTACCGTATATACTCGAGTATAAGTCGTTTCGAGTATAAGTCGAGGCCCTAATTTACCACAAAAAAAATGGGAAAAACTTATTGACCCGAGTATAAGACGAGGGTGAGAAATGCACAGCTACTGTAAGTGGAAAAGAGGGTCAACAATGCCCATTTGCAGCATCACTGTGCCCATTTGCATGCCTCACTGTGCCCATTTGCAGCCATAGGTCCCCTGAACTTCAAACTCGGTATTTACGGGTTCCTAGATGCCCCCTAGCTGCGGTCAAAATTTGGGGTCTCTGAACCCAAAGGGTCCCGAAATGACATTGCTGCAGATGGACACAGTTGACCAAATTTGGGGCCCCGTATCTGGGGGACACTTAGTGCTAAGAACCCCAAATTTGGTGTGCAAACCCAGTGGAACTAGCACTATAAAATTTCCAAAGCTGGGGTTTCTAGCAACAAGTGGCCCCGAGATACAGGGCCCCAAAAATCAGTTCAGAAAATGTCAAGCACTTTTCTGCAGCAGAGAATGACATTTTCCGAACCAATTTTGGGGCCCCGTATCTCGGGGCCACTTGTTGCTAGAAACCCCAGCTTTGGAAATTTTATAGTGCTAGTTCCACTGGGTTTGCACGGGGCCCCAAAGTCGATTTGGAAAATGATTTTTTTTGCTGCAGAAAAGTGCTTGACTCGAGTATAAGTCGAGGGGGGCACTTTCAGCACAAAAAAATGTGCTGAGAAATTCGACTTATACTCGAGTATATACGGTACCTAAAATCCCAAAGTTGACAATATTAAACTGTGAATCAATCCGAATGATAAGTGCTCTCAAAGTGAATGACACCAGTGCTCACATTCCTTACCAGATGGAGAAATCTCAATAAACAGAGAACAATTGCGCTTTCCTCTGATACAGACACAATATCCACAATGGCTCCAGAAAAAAGAAAAGACTGTAACCTATAGATATCATATGTGCTTCATGGTGTCTCAGCCACAATATGTCCAACAGCTACTCAGGTCTGCTATCACTCCATTCATATGGCATATGAGATAAAGACAGAAAAAAGGGCAACCTCATAGTGCAGCACATTGTGAGACATCACAAGCCTAGACTCCCTGCAACATGTTTCCACCACACAGTCATTATCAGGGAAGGAGAATTTCCATCTTGGCATCTTTTTTTCTGGAAAATTCCTTCTTTCTGATTGGGCAACATGGGTTGTTGGGCATGGTCAGCAATGGACACACAGGGGCGGCTCGGGAACGTGCATGCATTAGTGCTCCATAGCAAACAGATATCTATAGGGGCACTTGACAAGGGGGAGGGGCTAGGAGCGCATGCAGGGACCCAAGAAGAGGAGGACATGTTTGTTTTTAAAAAAAGTGAGCCTTTAATATCCCTTTAAGGTGGGCTCTTAGGGTGGTGGTGGATGGTGAGCTCTCATAACTGTGTTAAAACCTTACACAATGAGACACAGTAAAGTAGCAAAATAAAACTGACTTGCCACCATATAACTCTGGCACTTTTAACAAGGGCTGGTGTGTCTGTGTCAGGAACCATAAACCAGATGGAGACAGAAAGTGCAGTTAAAATCACACCTTTAATGAAATAGCAAAAATAACACAGTTCAGGGACGTAATAAGGAGTGGGTAATCAGACAAGCCTGAGTCAGGAAAACAGAAGTCAGCGTAGTCAGGAGCAAACATCCAGAACAGGAATCGGAAGGGAAGTCAGCTAGGACAAGTCATACACAGGATCGCAGGAAGGAACGCACTTAGAGATCATAGACCATGCAAGGGCAAGGAGGAAATTAGCTAAACTGTTTAAAAAGCAAAAAGGGGCTGGCTGTAAGCTGGACTTGGGAGGCAGGTTAATGGTAACCTGGTGAGTCACTGTGGTAACAATGAGTGGCTAATAATTAACTGACAGCTGAGCAGCTTCTGAGTACTAAAAGAAAAGAGCTGTTCGTTAAGTAGCAGGACCCCAGCCCAGACATTCTGAGAGTATTTGAGGGTTAGCACGAGCTGCAATGGGCATGCATTTACCGTACATATATTTCATCACTTTTATACTATACTATGTTGCTTCTTTGTTGTACTTAGTAAGCTTTATTCATGCACAGATGTGGGCTAAAATGATTGCAGGCCAAGACTAACTTTTAGTCCCAGCCGGGCCATAAATTTATATCATTAACACACTAGAAAAAAATACCCTCTAAAGGAAAGGATTCAATATTGCCAAGAATAGATCCAAATACTATGTCAAATAAATAGTCAAATTGTGTTCACTTTATTGAACCACTCCTGAAGAAGTGGCTGGAGCCACAATATGCACAGAGCTATTCTTTCCATCATTCATGCTGTATTTAAGTTCATCTGTGGAATTACCCAAGGGAGGCACCAAGTTTGGGTCTTACAGGTTACTTTAGGTAGACTTGGGGATTTAAATATGTAATATATGCAGTACATGTTAGTACTTTGGCCCACAGTCATATACATGTTGTGACCTATTCATTGCTTTTGGGGTCATTTTAAAACATTTCAGTCATGTATATGTGTGTATATAGCTGTGTTAGCTTTAAGACAAATACCGTCTATTTTTTCAATTAAATGAACTATAGATTTGACTATTTATATTATATTTGGATGTATTCTTAGCAGTGGTGATTTTTTTAGAAGGTAATTATGGTTGTGTGTTTGTGTATTCTGTCCCTGTTTGTTCTTTTGTTCTTTGTTGTTCATAATTCGAAATCCACATTACACTCCTGTCTTTTAAGATGGTATAGCTATAATATAACCTTATAATTCTCTACGAAGGATGTCTCACCTTATCTCTACAGTGTCGTACAAAGGTCATGGCACCAAATCCCCACAGAGGAGCTTCACATGTGTATTGATAGACTTATTAAGTGTAATATCTCTAGATTATACAGTGTTAATGTAAAAAAAGTGGTTTCTACCATAGCTAGTTCCCATCAAGAAGATGGTTGTAAGAACACTGTGTACTTGTTAATAGGGTTACCTTGCTGGGGCACAATATTGCTCCTCACACAATGGAACTTATTTTTCAGAGGACGATCCTCTCTCTAATCCTCTGAGCTGGATGTTTGACGGAACACCGTCTTGTAATCACTGACGGAAATGTCCTTTGATGTCCTTTTTTTTGTCTGCAAATCTTAAATGACATCATTTCAGTCTCATAAGCACAATGATACGCCAACATCAAATGCCCTACCAGACAGCCCAAAAGACTGGGCAATAGAGATCACACCATTATCAAGGGGTTTATTTTTTGGAGGAGAAAGGAATAAGAGTAAAAGATGAAGACTTTTAAATGGGAAAATTCTCGCAGCCTTCAGATATTTGAGTTTCTGTTACATCCAAATGAAATTTACATACAAATACACTGTTTAATTGTGCACAATCTCTCAAAGCATGGGCTGCGGTTTAATGTTCTAAGCTTTTTTTTCCACAGCTTTTCAACATGCATTATATTTATATGTAAATCAGATCTGGAAGAGCTTTAGAATACGCCAACCCACAATCCAGCACAACAAGATTTCAGTCTTTTTTTATTGATTCCTACAGAATTCCTGGAGGTTTAGAGTGAATATTATTACTTAGTCTACATACCAGTGCCAGAGACTATAGAGAAGTCTGCAATGAGATACTAGTAGAGTGAAAAAGACAGCATGCAGTGCTTCTGTATCTAGCCACTGTGATTATGTGAGCATTGTATATGCTTTATGTGTCTGCTTTGTATTGTGTGAGTTTTATCGGGTTTATGTATAAAGTGATCAGACAGACAGAATAAGGTTGCAATTCAAATAATGTTTCTGGATAGAAAATGTTCTAATAATGTGGAAAAGTACTCAGTGCTTAAAGTGACCCTGTCACCAGACCATTGATTTCAACAAAAAGCTTCCCTTAAGATTTTATGTGCATTTAAGCATTTGAGCTCCGGAAGGTTTTATCTTCTTCATGACCAGGCACTGGGCTACTTTAACTGGCAATTGCGCGGCCATGCAACGCTGTAACCAAATAGAGTTTAAATAATTTGTTTTTCACAATAAATAGAGCTTTCTTTTGGAGGTGTTTGATCACCACTGTTTTATTTTTTATTATTTAAATAAAAAAACATCAAACATTTTGAAAAAAAACCCAATATTTTTTTACTTTCTGCAATAAAACATATCCAATAGAAAAAAAACATATTTTTTCTGAATTTAAGCCAAAATGTATTGTGCTACACGTCATTGGTAAAAAAAGAAAAAAAATCTCAATAAGTGTATATTGATTGTTCACATCTACAAATTATGGGATATATACTGGAATTTTTTTTAAACTTTTTCTATACTACGAATAGTGGCAATCAGCAACTTATAATGGGACTACAATAGTTCGGTGGGAAATCTGACACTAACTGATGCTGGGGGAGAACTGACTAACTGACACTAATATCACCAATGACACTAATACAGTGATCTGTGCTAATAATATACACTATCACCTTACTAATGACACTGGCTGGGAAGGAATTAACATTTAGGGGCAATCAAGGGGTTAACTGCGTGCCTACAATGTTTACTGTGTGTACTGTGTACTGCTTTTACTGAGTGTTGTGCCATTTTTTTTGCTGGGAGAAAAAAATCAGATAGTCACTGCTGTCTGTAGAGAACTCTGTGTTGTTTATCAACACAGAGCTCTCTTCTTTCATTTGCTCATCTGAATCATTAGCCATAACCCGCTGATCTGCTTGTGCTATAGTGAATGACAGCACAGTTGGGGTGGCAGGTGCATCCCCCCTACCCGGCAGTGCTAAATCACGTACATGTAAAGTATCTTGCAAAAGTGAGTACACCCCTCACATTTTTGTAAATATTTTATTATATCTTTTCATGTGACAACACTGAAGCAATGACACTTTGCTACAATGTAAATTAGTGAGTGTACAGCTTGTATAACAGTGTAAATTTGCTGTCCCCTCAAAATACCTCAACACCCAGCCATTAATGTCTAAACAAAATTGAGTACACCCCTAAGTGAAAATGTCCAAATTGGGGCCAATTTGCTGGTGTCTCATTAGTGTTAAAAGGTCTCAGGTGTGAATGGGGAGCAGGTGTGTTAAATTTGGTGTTATCGCTCTCACTCTCTCATAATGGTCACTGGAAGTTCAACATGGCACCTCATGGCAAAGAACTCTCTGAGGATTAAAAAAAATAATTGTTGCTTTACATAAAGATTAAAGATAGCCTAGGCTATAAGAAGATTGCCAGGACCCTGAAACTGAACTGCAACACGGTGGTCAAGACCATACAGCGGTTTAAAAGGACAGATTCCACTCAGAACAGGCCTCGCTATGGTCCACCAAAGAAGTTGAGTGCATGTGCTCAGCGCCATATCCAGAGGTTGTCTTTGGGAAATAGACGTATGAGTTCTGCCAGCATTGCTGCAGAGGTTGAAGGGATGGGGGGTCAGCCTGTCAGTGCTCAGACCATACGCCGCACACTGCTTAAAATTGGTCTGCTTGGCTGTCGTCCCAGAAGGAAGCTTCTTCTAAAGATGATGCACAAGAAAGCCCGCAAACAGTTTGCTGAAGACAAGCAGATGAAGTTCACGGATTACTGGAACCATGTCCTGTGGTCTGATGAGACCAAGATAAACTTATTTGGTTCAGATGGTGTCAAGCCTGTGTGGTGGCAACTAGGTGAGGAGTACAAAGACAAGTGTGTCTTGCCTACAGTCAAGCATGGTGGTGGGCGTGATATGGTCTGGGGCTGCATGAGTGCTGCCGGCACTGGAGAGCTACAGTTCATCGAGGGAACCATGAATGCCAACATGTACTGTGACATACCGAAGCAGAGCATGATCCCCTCCCTTCAGAGACTGGGCCACAGGGCAGTATTCCAACATGATAACAACCCCAAACACACTTCCAAGATGACCACTTCCTTGCTAAAGAATCTGAGGGTAAAGGTGATGGACTGGCCAAGCATGTCTCCAGACCTAAACCCTATTGAGCATCTGTGGGGCATCCTCAAACAGAAGTTGGAGGAGCACAAGGTCTCTAATATCCACCAGCTCTGTGATGTCGTCATGGAGAAGTGGAAGAGGACTCCAGTGGCAACCTGTGAAGCTCAGGTGAACTTCATGCCCAAGACGGTTAAGGCAGTGCTGGAAAATCATGGTGGCCACACAAAATATTGACACTTTGGGCCCAATTTGGACATTTTCTCTTAGGGGTTTACTCACTTTTGTTGCCAGCGGTTTAGACATTAATGGCTGTGTGTTGAGTTATTTTGAGGAGACAGCAAATTTACACTGTTATACAAGCTGTACACTCACTACTTTACATTGCAGCTAAGTGTCATTTCTTCAGTGTTGTCATATGAAAAGATATAATAAAATATTTACAAAAATGTGAGGGGTGTGAGGGGTGTACTCACTTTTGTGAGATACTGTATATGATCCACAGTAAATCTGTGGTAGGCGGTCCACAAGCTGTTATCAGATTTTATGCATTTACCTGTAAAAACATCCCTTTCCAAAAGCACTGAGACTGCTCCTAGGTGCCTCCATCTTGGATGTGATGTCAGCAGCCCCAGAAGACTTGGAGCTGTGTCAAGTGACTCTCTATTCTATCCCCATTCACTCCACCACTTGCTGCTACATAACAATTATTGCATTGTTACTTAGGGAGTTGGGGGAGGGGGGGGGGGCTAGAGGAGTTGGACTAGCATAGATAGTAATTAGACACTTCCAGAAGAAGAAAGCATACCTCCCAACTGTTTGCTATAGGAACAAGGGACACTTTTTAGCAAAAGTATGTAGGCATAGGACACACACCCTGCCACGCCCACTTAAAGGAGAATTATACAAAAAAAAAATCATAATTTAAACCCACGAGTGCTTTTTTTAACAACTACTATTCCTTTATATTGGCCTTTGAAATTTACCAAGGCAGAAATTTAGAAATTGGATGAAAGGTTTAGCACTGGGAAACACTTTTTGAAAGATAAATTTTATATACAACTATATAGATCAGACCAAAATGAGGGAAAAATGAGGAACAAAGAGGGGCAGAGGGACTTTGTTCCAAATCAGGAACAGTCCCTCAAAATCAGGGACAGTTGGGACCTATGGGAAAGGTCTATGACATCCAAGAAGGGAGGGGGCTGTGCTAGGGAACTGATGCTTACTGGAGTAGTATAATTTTCTAGCAAGTTATACTATAAAATCATTTATGGAAAGAAAAAACACTTTACGCAACTGGTTATATTACTCCATTTTTTCCCGGCTTTTACCTGCAATATTTTAGGTTAGTGAGTCGGTCTGTCCAATCAAAACTGAAGGGTAAAACCACCTGACAGTTTCTTTTATTTCTCAGGGATTCTAATGGTGGGATTTTTGTACTTGAATTCCCAAGTCTGCACCCCTGCTGTGGCTCCTATGAAGGGGTCCTATCTTCCCTGTTAGATATTTAATATTACAGATAATGTAACAGGAGAAGCTTGAACCTATAAAGGTGGCCTAGAACAATCAAAAGTTCCAAATGGACAGGAGCTGAATCAGAAATTCTGACAGGTAGTGCTCAATGTTGGGAGTATCCAAGACATACATGAAGGTAGAAGCTACCATGATCTATATTAAATAAAAATATAATCTTTAGGTGGACTGCCCCTTTAATAACCCGTCAAGGCTTTAAACTCTAAAAAGAACAGATGCATTCTCCCTATCTTTATTAGCCTAAAAAACTTTCCCTGTGTATCCCTTTTATGAGGGCTTGACTCCCTGACTTGAGCCGTGGCATTAGTATTTTTAAGATTAGAATAAGTAAACCCAACATTTCCTATTCCTGATACAGTGTGCCCGCTGTACCATGTACTTGTATAAGAAAATATCCTATTCTCTTTGTATTGCTACATTTGTGTGAAATCCCTGGTGTTCCTGCCAGTCCCTCTGCTTTCTTATTAAAAATTGACCACACGAAGCAGGAGACCACACCATGGTCAGTACTCTAGCTATGCATAGAACTCAGCCTGCTCTCCTCCAATGATCAGACTTGTCCTGACACGCCTTCGCTGAACAGCCAATCACTGGGAAGCTCAGTGTGCTGCTTCTCCTTCCCCTAGCTCTTATGCAGCTGAGAACAGAGGGAATGTGATCCCTTATAAAAAAGGGAAAACAAGGTATTTATAATTTTTTCTATGTCTATACACAAATGTTTTGCCTTTCTTTTCTATTTTAAACTGAATGAGTTGTTTTACAAGGTGATTACTTATAATCACTTTAAGAATATTTAGATATTAGTTCACTGGCTATCATGTTGATATTTTTGAGTCTGTAACCCAGAACAGGCATAGAGATAAAAAAATAAAATAAAACACTCATTTAAAACATGCTTGTTCCAGATCAGGATCAAAAGAATCCTAGTAATGGCAGCAGGGCCGGGACAAGGGGTGGGCAGGTGGGTGTGTTAAAACTGGTTGCTATATTTCATCCCTTATTTTCCTAATGTATTAGCTACTAAATATTTAATACATAGCTGGGTGATCTGACATTAACAACATGTTGCTTCACTGTGACTAAAGTAGAGACAAACGGTTCAGCCCAAGCATCAGTTCGGGCCAAACATTGGCTGTTTGCCCCATCTGGGGAACACCCGAATTTCCAGGGTGTCCAGCAGGTGTTCACCCTGTCGAATGCCCTACAATGCACAGTGCATTTTGTGCCCTGATTGGGCAAAGCTTTACCCAATCAGGTGCAGTATAATTGGATTGTTAAGGAGCGGGGCCAGGAAGTCGGTCATGGCGTCCTTAACAACCAGTGATTCACCAGCGTGGAGAGTCCCCCTCCCCACGTCCATACCACGCCAATTTTTGTTTTTCAAATGGCGTGGAGTCCCCCCGAAATCCATAAGAGACCCTTATTCGGGCAAGCAGCCTGGCAGGTCAGGAAAGGGGGGAGGGTGAGTGAGCGCCCCCCCTCCTGAACCATACCAGGCCACATAACTTTAACATGGGAGGGTGGGTGCTTTTGGGTAAGGGGCTCTGCCTCCCCACCCCAAAGCACCTTGTCCCCATGTTGATAGGGACTAGGGCCTTATTCCCACAACAGTGGCCAGTGGTTGTGGAGGTCTGCGGGTAGGGGCTTATCGGAATCTGGAACCCCTCTTTAACAAGGGGGACCCCCAGATCTCAGCCCCCCCCATGCAAATGAGTATGGGGTACCAATTCATCAAAAAAGTGTCAAAAAAGTAATAAAAACACACAGACTGTTTTTGACAAGTTCTTTAATAAAAAATAAAAAAATAGTGTCCCCCATTGTAAATCCATTGTTAATTACGCCGCCCGCCACACCAAAAAAAATAAATAAAATAAAAACGCTCCAGCCGACATGAAGGCTGGCTGCCTACCGCAGACGATTGACGATGGATTTACATCGAGGACACTGTTTTTTATTTTTTTATTTTTTAATAAAGGAATTGTCCAAAACTGTGTGTGTGTGTGTTTTTATTACTTTTTGACACTTTTTTCTCATGCTTTACTCAAGACAGAGTCACTTAAACTAAGTAAATAGAAGGTACCCAATTCTACACACCCTGTGAATGTTATAGTTTGTCCGAACACCTGTCACTGTCACATTCCCAGGTCAGCCCGGTCTGCATGTATATGTGGTGAAAACTATAATAATTAACTGTGAAATTAAAAAAAAAATTAAAGGAAACATGGAGGCTATCATTGCAGAGATCTACATGTAAGGCATGGCCTACACTAAACACATACAGATTGTCAGGGTCAGGTTCCCCCTAGTGACTGGGACACATCAGAATTGCAACCACCCCTTTCAGCAGGTTTGTCTAATCCTAAGAATCCTGAAAGAGACTTGCAAAATGTTCATCTATAGGAGGGTGTTTACCCAGACAATATCTGTGGTTCAGCATCAGAGGGGGAATTTCTTAACTCGAGAGTCCTCCATATTCCCAGTAGCTTCATGCACTGTACAAAGGGCTGGCACTCCATCAGGCCAGTAGGACACTAAAGGTTGGTCCACATCAACTAATCAGAGGCCCAAGTGCTTTACTCCATCACAGTGCCTTCCCTTGTACAGGCCAATTAGTTCCCTGTGCAACACATTAACAGCTTACTCTTCATCCCAGCATAAAACAGACACAGAATGTCCAGTAAGGTTCAAATTGCATTTTAACAGTTTTACTTCATAACTTGTTCCCAAAATTGATTTCCTCTTTCCTAAAGGGGAAAGACAACATGACAAACTTGCCAGTACTCAACAGTGTCCTGCATACTTTTTACTTGAACAATCCCATGCCTAGAAAGGGGTGCCCACATGTAACAATCTCTCTACTCACATCATGTTGCTGTTCTTTGTGCACTTCCCACCAAGGACTCCCCTTCTATAATGAAGTACATGGTATTTGTCAAATCTCCATGATCAAATTTCATGGGAATGATGTATCTTGAGTGGCACAAGCATCGCCAAGATGGCTGCCTGAAGCTCACTGAACAGGACAAGTCATCTCTCTGCAGTGTTCCCTCTAGTGCTCATATGGTCACGTGATTACTCTGTATACCAGACGATCAGTGGGACACTGTCCTGGCTGGTATTACTTTCTTAGCACTGCAGGGAGGAGGGGTGCAGCAACAAGTATAGCACCTGAGCCTGCCAGAACACCCTGCTACATACTTCTTAAAATGACAATTGTTTGAATGTCATGCTGATGTCCCTGATTTAATATTAAGTCAATGACAGAGAAAAGTTTGTAGATAAGCACATAAGCTCTGACCTTCTTCCATAATGAGCTGCTTGGGCCAAGAATCAATCACTGGGCCAAACAAGTTCACATGATGGAGTGGGTGACATTGTCCACTCTGTGTAAGCTGCAATACCATCTCACTCTGCGATTAGGATGCTGGGTTAGTGGCGTGAGATCACATGGGAGGTGACTACAAGTGGGTTGGATGTTGGACATTCAAGGCATTCAGAGCAAAGTGGGAGAGTCTCTTTAAAATATTAATAGAGATAGCATAATTGACATTGTTTGATTGATTTATTTCTATATTTAAATTACGTTTATTTCATAAAGTTACAGTTTAAAAAAAAATATATGGATGGCCTTAAAAGAAAGTTGAGTAATATTTTTATGTTTCGTGTGGCTTGTTGCCTGTGTTTAAATTTGATTGAGGTTCCTGAGTTGATAAAAGTTGGGGATATCCACATCGCTCTATTTTATTGTACAGGTAATCTGTTTTGCTAAAGGAAAAAAGTCTTCTAATTTGGCAAATGCATCAAACTATTTTCCCTGAAACACAAAAACTGTTTCTTGAACGTGACTAAGAGCCAAAATATTGTATTCATTGCCATATGGCTTTGAGCTGAGAGGCAGCAGGAGATAGGCGGCACAAACAGAAAATATGTAGTATTTATACATCCTACAGATATGCAATGCTCTTTGAGCATACTCTGATTACACGATAATAATGAAAGGTATATATGCTAAATTTATGAATGCTCCACAAGAAATTTAAAAGGAGAATATATGTATTGCACACTCTAATGCCCTGTACACACGGTCGGACATTGACCGCACATTCCGACAACAAAATCCATGGTTTTTTTCCGACGGATGTTGGTTCAAACTTGTCTTGCATACACACAGTCACACAAAGTTGTCGGAAAATCCGATCGTTCTGAACGCGGTGACGTAAAACACGTACGTCGGGACTATAAACGGGGCAGTAGCCAATAGCTTTCGTCTCTTAATTTATTCTGAGCATGCGTGGCACTTTGTGCGTCGGATTTGTGTACACACGATCGGAATTTCCGACAACGGATTTTGTTGTCAGAAAATTTTATAGCACGCTCTCAAACTTTGTGTGTCGGAAATTCCTATGGAAAATGTGTGATGGAGCCTACACATGGACAGAATTTCCGACAACAAGGTCCTATCACACATTTCCCATCGGAAAATCCTATCGTGTGTACAGGGCATTAGTTGTTAGCTTTGATAAGCATGCACATACAGCTTCAACCTGAATCTGGTGACACCACCAAATCATGCTCTGTGTGTGAATAGACACAGAGCGGGGCTGGGGAATGAGCCTGCTCCAATGCCCCCATGGCAAGAGGCTAGGAATTGGGGGTACTTGGCAGGGGAGAGGAGCCAAGATCACCAGCAAGGGACCCAAAAAAAAAGAGGATTGGGTTGCTCTGTGCTCTGTGCAAAACCATTGCACAGAGCAGGTAAATATAACATGTTTGGTATTTTTGGAAAAAAATTGTTTCCTTGAGAATCTTTTTTTCCTAGAAATAAAGTTTATTTGGGTGGTATTTGATCACCTCTGCAGTTTTTTTTTTGTTTGCGCTATAAACAAAATGGACCGACAATATTAAAAAAAAACAAACAAAAAAAAACAATATTTTTTACTTTCTTCTATAAAACATATCCAATAAAAAAAAAAAAAATCTAATTTCTTCATCATTTAGGCTAATATGTATTCTTCTACATATTTTTGGTAAAAAAAAAAACAATAAAAACAATAAGCGTATATTGATTTGTTTGCGCAAAAGTTATAGCATCTACAAACTATATAATATTTTTTATTTGCTTTTATTTTTTATTTTTTTATCAGTAATGGCGGTGATCAGTGACTTATAGCAGGACTGCAATATTGCAGTGGACAAAATGGACACTAAGTGACACTTTTTGGGGACCAGTGACACTAATACAGTGATCAGTGCTAAAAATAGGCACTGTCACTGTACTATTGACACTGGCTGGGAAGAGGTTAACATCAGGGCGATCAAAGGGTTAACTGTGTGCCTAGCCTGTGCTTTCTCACTGTGGGGGATGTGCTTTGACTAGGGGAAGGCATTGATCCATGTTCCTGTGTTGCAGGAACACAGGATTAATACCTACCCTTCTGATAGAACGGCAATCTGCCTTGCTTACATAGGCAAAACGCTGTTCTGCCTGTGTACTGTATAATCGGTGGGTACTGGCGGACATTGAGTCCGCAGTACCCACTGCTGGGCTCCCACTGTGTGTGGTCACAGCAGGAGCGGGGCACTGGCAGTGCGCACACGTGCCCCAGACCTGGAGGTTTTAGATCATTTACTATGTACATGATCTGGCACAGAGCAGCTGCCCTGTGACCCTGCCGCAGTATATCTGCAGTGGGCGGTGGGACAAAAAACTCTTGCAATATGGGAAGGGAGATACCCCTGCACTGCAAGGTTTAAATACTTGTTAAATCTAAAGCCACGTACACACGATCGGATTTTCAGACGGGGAATGTTTGATGTGAGCTTGTTGTCGGAAAGTCCGACCGTGTGTATGCTCAATCGAGAATTTGCTGTCGGAATTTCCGCCCACAAATGTTTGAGAGCAGGTTCTCAAATTTTCAGCCAACTTCACTTTGTTGTCG
Source organism: Lithobates septentrionalis (assembly GCA_037952835.1). NCBI lineage: Eukaryota > Metazoa > Chordata > Amphibia > Anura > Ranidae > Lithobates > Lithobates septentrionalis. The sequence continues at coordinate 1,840,069 of JBBDGP010000009.1, forward strand.
GAAAGTCCAATCGTGTGTACACAAGTCCTCGCACCAAAGTCCAAGCATGCTCGGAATCAAGTACGAGCCGGAAGCGCTCGGTCTTGTAAAACTAGCGTTCATAATGGAGATAGCACATTCGTCACACTGCAAATTTTTAAATCTTTCAATGCAGCTCATTCTCTTCTTCTTTAGAATGCTAGAATAATGAAGTTTCTTTGCTGACAAACGGATTTCTTATTATTTCTCGTGATCTCCTGAATAATCTTTGTTTTTGTTTTCTCCAGAATATAATTTTATTTTTATTTTTTTCTAGTGATCTTCTTTTTTTTCTTAAGATCTCTAGAATATATATATATATATATATATATATATATATATATATATATATATATATATATATATATATATATATATATGTTTATTTATTTATTCCTATCTCCTTTTTTTTTTTCTCTAGATCTCCAGAATATTTTTTCTCTCTAGATCTCCAGAAAAATCTTTTTTTTTTTTTTTTTTTTATGTAGTGATCTCCCTAATGTTTTATGTGGTTTTGTGTGTCACGTTACCACAATACCATTATTATCTTGTATTTTTTAACCTCAAAGAGATACAACTATGTTGGTGACCCTTGTTAATTTGACATTGTATTTTTGACAATACAATGCTACTACTACATAACACTATACAATGCTACTACAAGGCCTACTCACAAACAAATTGTCCTTTTTAAAGTAAAACACATAGCCAAGTATTAGTCGAAACAAAAATTAGAAATTTAATAGGGGTCTTAACAAAATAAAGAGGAAGGCAACGCTGGAAAAACAGTTGGGATTGGTGAAGCCTTTGTACCCCAGGGCAGAGATCAATTATTTGACAGGCAAAATTGGTAACCTGAGGAGTCCATTTAATAGGGAGCACAATCCGGTACAGGACTCTGAGAGATCGGGAGCAGCAGCAGATGACATATATGTCCTGAGGCTGTGGTCTTACAACAGCCTGTGTCTTTTGCCAGACCACACTAAACCCAGGCCATCACTCTCAACACTTCCTTCCATGTTTCCTTCCAGGCTGCTGTGGTGGGTTGGGTGGTTGTGGTGGTGGTGGTGTTGCTGGAGGTGGTGGTGGTGTTGCTGGAGGTGGTGGAGGAGTATGGTCCAACTCACACACGTGGCTTTTAGTTGTGAGTTGGCCCCTCATCCCCTTGTTTAGGGCCTGAAGAATTGTCTCCTCACAAATGAGGCATTGGCCCTGCTCCATTCATTCCAGTTTACTGTCTGTCAGACAACCATACAACTCGGGGCCACCAGGGATCATTGTTAGTACCGCAGTAGCCTGGCGAATTAAAGTAGTTGCTGACTCCTCCGGGTCTCTCGCCTCCCTGGTCCTTTTGGTTGGAAGGTGGAGGGGAGAAACCTGGGATTCAGTCAGGCTGCTTGCCATGGCCTCCTCCTGGCTGAGACTTTCCTGTGTATGAAAATGGTACATAGTTTTAGGTTTTGGTCATCGATCACACACAATTTTGAGCTCATGACTGTTGCAAATTGAATGTTAGCAAATAGAAAAGACTATCATTCTGACCCCAGCATTTCTCATGCTTGTCCCAATCATTTTTGGCTACTATTGTCTATTGATATGTAAACCACTTTGTTAAATCACAAATTAGAGATTAATAGCAACTAGTTAACATCCTTAAATTTTTGTCCAAAAATATGTTGAACAATGCTACACCTGGCTCAAGCTGGGCGGCTACACATCTTCCTGGGTGGAAGGCCCAGGTTGGTCATCTGAAGGCTCATCTGATGTTGAAGGAAGTGTGGAAAGAAGTGTGGAAGGAAGTGTGGAAGGAAGGGTTAAGAGTGATGGCCTGGGTTCACTCTGGTCTGACAAAAAACGCAGTCTGTCGTAGTACAGCAGCCTGGGTACATATACGTCATCTGCTGCTGCTCCTGATCTCATGGATTCCTGGATCTTTTTGTGCTCCTGATTATATGGGCTCCTCAGTCCACCAATTTTGGCCTTCAAATAGGTGATGTCTGCCACGGGAGTCACCGGCTTCACCAACTCCAACAGTTTCTCCAGCGCTGCCTTGCTCTTTAGCTTGTTGGAGTAGTCATTGTTTTTGACTTGCCAGAGACATGGCAACTCCCTGTACATGTCTATGAAGTTTGGCAGGAAATCTGGGTCTGTAAATTTATCCATTTTCTCTGCAAGACACAACACAAGACAAACCCTAATGTCAGGCTAAACTCTCCTAATCTTGTCCCAATATAGGCCTCACTCTATAAGCAGTATAGGCCACTAACCACTGATGGCCCAAGTTGTACCTTCGCTTGCACGATCTACGCTTACGCTACTTCGTCCTCTGCTCACAGATCGTACATACGACGCACGCGTGTTATGCTTTATATACAATGCGCATGCACGAAAATCCGCCCCTTTCATTCTTTCTAGTGTATTCCCTGCCCCTTCTCTTTCGGCCCAGTGGGAGAGCACAGAGCAGGTGCATGCAGAGAGCAACAACGAGGAGGAAAGCCAAGAGCAAGGCAGTTCCCAATCCAGGAGGAGATATAAGGCCTCAAATATGTCCTTTGTAGAGATGGTGGATAGGGATGAGCTTCGAGTTCGAGTCAAACTCATGTTCGACTCGAACATTGGCTGTTCACAAGTTCGCTGAACAGCGAACAATTTGGGGTGTTTGCGGCAAATTCGAATGCTGCGGAACACCCTTTAAAAGTCTATGGGAGAAATCAAAAGTGCTAATTCTAAAGGCTTATATGCAAGTTATTGTCATAAAAAGTGTTTGGGGACCTGGGTCCTGCCCCAGGGGACATGGATCAATGCAAAAAAAAGTTTTAAAAACTGCCGTTTTTTCAGGAGCAGTGATTTTAATAATGCTTAAAGTCAAACAATAAAAGCGTATCCCTTTACATTTCGTACCTGGGGGGTGTCTATAGTATGCCTGTAAAGGGGCGCATGTTTCCTGTGTTTAGAACAGTCTGACAGCAAAATGACATTTTGAAGAAAAAAAACCCATTTAAAACTACCCGCGGCTATTGCATTGCCGACAATACACATAGAAGTTCATTGATAAAAACGGCATGGGAATTCCCCAAAGGGGAACCCCGAACCAAAATTAAAAAAAAAAAAAATGACGTGGGAGTCCCCCTAAATTCCATACCAGGCCCTTCAGGTCTGGTATGGATATTAAGGGGAACCCCGGCCAAAAATTTTTTTAAAAAATGACGTGGGGTTTCCCCTAAATTCCATCCCAGACCCTTCAGGTCTGGTATGGATTTTAAGGGGAACCCCCCGCCAAAAAAAAAACGGCATGGGGTCCCCCCAAAAATCCATACCAGACCCTTATCCGAGCACGCAACCTGGCAGGCCGCAGGAAAAGAGGGGGGGATGAGAGTGCGGCCCCCCCCCTGAACCATACCAGGCCACATGCCCTCAACATTGGGAGGGTGCTTTGGGGTAGCCCCCCAAAACACCTTGTCCCCATGTTGATGAGGACAAGGGCCTCATCCCCACAACCCTGGCCGGTGGTTGTGGGGGTCTGCGGGCGGGGGGCTTATCGGAATCTGGAGACCCCCTTTAACAAGGGGACCCCCAGATCCCGGTCCCCCCCTGTGTGAAATGGTAAGGGGGTACTTACCCCTACCATTTCACTAAAAAACTGTCAAAAATGTTAAAAATGACAAGAGACAGTTTTTGACAATTCCTCTATTTAAATGCTTCTTCTTTCTTCTATCTTCCTTCATCTCCTGGTTCTTCTGGTTCTTCCTCCGGCGTTCTCGTCCAGCATCTCCTCCGTGGCGTCTTCTATCTTCTTCTCCTCGGGCCGCTCCGCACCCATGGCATGGGGGGAGGCTCCCGCTCTTCTCTTCATCTTCTTCCTTCTTCTCTTTTTCTCTTCTTCTTCATTTTCTTCTCCGGGCCGCTCCGCACCCATGCTGGCATGGAGGGAGGCTCCCGCTGTGTGACGGCGTCTCCTCATCTGACGGTTCCTAAATAACGGGGGGGGGGGGCGGGGCCACCCGGTGACTCCACCCCCCTCTGACGCACGGGACATGAAGGGACTTCCCTGTGGCATTCCCCGTGACGTCACAGGGAAGTCCCGTCAAGTCACCGTGCGTCAGAGGGGGGCGGGGTCACAGGGTGGCCCCGCCCCCTGTTATTTAAGAACTGTCAGACGAGGAGACGCCGTCACACAGCGGGAGCCTCCCTCCATGCCAGCATGGGTGCGGAGCGGCCCGGAGAAGAAAATGAAGAAGAGAAGAAGAGAAGAAAAGAAGAAGAGAAGAGCGGGAGCCTCCCCCCATGCCATGGGTGCGGAGCGGCCCGAGGAGAAGATGATAGACGGCGCCGCGGAGGAGATGCTGGACGAGAACGCCGGAGGAAGAACCAGAAGAGCCAGAAGAACCAGAAAATGAAGGAAGATAGAAGAAAGAAGAAGCATTTAAATAAAGGAATTGTCAAAAACTGTCTCTTGTCATTTTTAACATTTTTGACAGTTTTTTAGTGAAATGGTAGGGGTAAGTACCCCCTTACCATTTCACACAGGGGGGGGCCGGGATCTGGGGGTCCCCTTGTTAAAGGGGGCTTCCAGATTCCGATAATCCCTCCACCCGCAGACCCCCACAACCACCGGCCAGGGTTGTGGGGATGAGGCCCTTGTCCTCATCAACATGGGGACAAGGTGTTTTGGGGGGCTACCCAAAGGACTCTCCCAATGTTGAGGGCATGTGTCCTGGTACGGTTCAGGAGGGGGGGGCCGCACTCTCGTCCCCCCTCTTTTCCTGTGGCCTGCCAGGTTGCGTGCTCGGTTAAGGGTCTGGTATGGATTTTTGGGGGGACCCCACGCCGGGTTTTTTTTTCTTTTGGCGCGGGGTTCCCCTTAAATTCCATACCAGACCTGAAGGGTATGGTATGGAATTTAGGGGGAACCCCACGTCATTTTTTTTTTTTTTTGGCCGGGGTTCCCCTTAATATCCATACGAGACCTGAAGGGCCTGGTATGGAATTTAGGGGGACTCCCACGTAATTTTTTTAAAAAATTTTGGTTCGGGGTTCCCCTTTGGGGAATTCCCATGCCGTTTTTATCAGTGAACTTCTATGTGTATTGTCGGCAATGCAATAGCCGCGCGTAGTTTTAAATGGGTTTTTTTTTCTTCAAAATGTCATTTTGCTGTCAGACTGTTCTAAACACAGGAAACATGCACCCCTTTACAGGCATACTATAGCCACCCCCCAGGTACGAAATTTAAAGGGATATTACACTTTTATTGTTTGACTTTAAGCATTATTAAAATCACTGCTCCTGAAAAAACAGCCATTTTTAAAACTTTTTTTTGCATTGATCCATGTCCCCTGGGGAAGGACCCAGGTCCCCAAACACTTTTTATGATAATAACTTGCATATTAGCCTTTAAAATTAGCACTTTTGATTATTCATGTTCGTGTCCCATAGACTTTAACGGTGTTCGCGTGTTCGAACAAACTTTTTTCCTGTTCGCATGTTCTGGTGCGAACTGAACAGGGGGGTGTTCGGCTCATCCCTAATGGTGGAGATTACATAGTTACATAGTAGGTGAGGTTGAAAAAAGACACACGTCCATCAAGTCCAACCTATGTGTGTGATTATGTGTCAGTATTACATTACATATCCCTGTATGTTGCGGTCATTCAGGTGATTATCTAATAGTTTCTTGAAGCTATCAATGCTCCCCGCTGAGACCACCGCCTGTGGAAGGGAATTCCACATCCTTGCCGCTCTTACTGTAAAGAACCCTCTACGTAGTTTAAGGTTAAACCTCTTTTCTTCTAATTGTAATAAATGGCCCCGAGTCTTATTAAACTCTCTTCTGCGAAAAAGTTTTATCCCTATTGTGGGGTCACCAGTACAGTATTTGTAAATTGAAATCAGATCCCCTCTCAAGCGTCTCTTCTCCAGAGAGAATAAGTTCAGCGCTCGCAACCTTTCCTCATAACTAAGATCCTCCAGACCCTTTATTAGCTTTGTTGCCCTTCTTTGTACTCGCTCCATTTCCAGTACATCCTTCCTGAGGACTGGTGCCCAGAACTGGACAGCATACTCCAGGTGCGGCCGGACCAGAGTCTTGTAGAATTATTGTTTTATCTCTTGAATTGATCCCCCTTTTAATGCATGCCAATATTCTGTTTGCTTTATTAGCAGCAGCTTGGCATTGCATGCCATTGCTGAGCCTATCATCTACTAGGACCCCCAGGTCCTTTTCCATCCTAGATTCCCCCAGAGGTTCTCCCCCCAGTGTATAGATTGCATTCATATTTTTGCCACCCAAATGCATTATTTTACATTTTTCTACATTGAACCTCATTTGCCATGTAGTCGCCCACCCCATTAATTTGTTCAGGACTTTTTGCAAGGTTTCCACATCCTGCGGAGAAGTTATTGCCCTGCTTAGCTTAGTATCGTCTGCAAATACAGAGATTGAACTGTTTATCTCATCCTCCAGATCGTTTATAAACAAATTAAATAGGATTTGTCCCAGCACAGAACCCTGGGGAACCCCACTACCAACCCCTGACCATTCTGAGTATTCCCCATTTATCACCACCCTCTGAACACGCCCTTGTAGCCAGTTTTCAATCCATGTACTCACCCTATGGTCTATGCCAACGGACCTTATTTTGTACAGTAAACGTTTATGGGGAACTGTGTCAAATGCTTCTGCAAAATCCAGATACACCACGTCTACGGGCCTTCCTTTATCTAGATGGCAACTCACCTCCTCATAGAAGGTTAATAGATTGGTTTGGCAAGAACGATTCTTCATGAATCCATGCTGATTACTGCTAATGATATCGTTCTTATTACTAAAATCTTGTATATAGTCCCTTATCATCCCCTCCAAGAGTTTACATACTATTGACGTTAGGCTAACTGGTCTGTAATTCCCAGGGATCTTTTTTGGGCCCTTTTTAAATATTGGTGCTACATTGGCTTTTCTCCAATCAGCTGGTACCATTCCAGTCAATAGACTGTCTGTAAAAATTAGGAACAACGGTCTGGCAATCACCTGACTGAGTTCCCTAAGTACCCTCGGATGCAAGCCATCTGGTCCCAGTGATTTATTAATGTTAAGTTTCTCAAGTCTAATTTTAATTCCGTCCTCTGTTAACCATGGAGGTGCTTCCTGTGTTGTGTCATGAGGATAAACACTGCAGTTTTGGTTACTGAAGCCCCCCGATTCACTCGTGAAGACTGAGGAGAAGAATAAATTTAATACCTTTGCCATCTCCCCATCCTTTGTAACCAGATGTCCTTCCTCATTCTTTATGGGGCCAATATGGTCGGTCCTCCCTTTTTTACTGTTTACATACTTAAAGAATTTCTTGGGATTTTTTTTGCTCACCTCTGCTATGTGTCTTTCATGTTCTATCTTAGCCGTCCTAATTGCACCCTTACATTTCTTATTGCATTCTTTATAAAGTCTGAATGCTGAGGATGATCCCTCAACCTCGTATTTTTTGAAGGCCTTCTCCTTTGCTTTTATATGCATTTTTACATTGGAGTTAAGCCATCCAGGATTTTTGTTCGCTCTTTTAAATTTATTACCCAATGGGATACATTGGCTAATGCCCTTATTTAATATGCTCTTAAAGCAAACCCATCTCTCCTCCGTATTCTTTGTTCCTAATATTTTATCCCAATTTATGCCTTTTAGCAAGGTTTGTAGTTTAGGGAAGTTGGCTCTTTTGAAATTCAGTGTCTTTGTGTTCCCTTCATGTTTCCTATTTGTGTGATTTATACTGAAACTAATTGACCTGTATCGCTGTTACCTAAATTGCCCCGTATTTCCACATCTGTGATCAGGTCTGTATTGTTGGTAATCAGTAGATCAGTGTTTTCCATCTGACCCATAAAATTGTCCTGCAAGACATCTTGAAGAGGGCAGACTATGATGGGAAATATGGACCTTACCCAAACCCAAATGTGAGAAAGGCCAAGATCATGACTAAAGTTGTGAGAAGTCTGCACAGGAATTTTGGGGTACGATGATCCAAGGAGCAATTGAGGAAACGCTGGTCAGACCTGAAATTGAGGGAGCACGATCAGTATAGAAGGATCAGGAAAGTGCTGCAGAAAAGTAAGTATTTGTCATGTTATATTATTTTTATTACTTTAGTGCTGCTCCATGTGCTTTTCTTTACTGTTGTACAGTTTAAAATGGCAAGTTTGAGGTTCTTGGGCACAGTAATCGTTTGTAGTAAACATTGTTTGTTCGACCACTAATACGACTAATACGACGTTTTTAGCAGATGCAGGTTAACTACATTTGTTTATGCCTATTTGTATGAAAAGAAGTTTAGTACATTGTTGTCTAGATGTGTTTGAAACTATAATAAAATGCAAACTTGATTCAGTGTAAGGAGAGGACACTCAGCAGCTGTTTACACATCTGGACGTAGGAGTGCTAGTGTGGGACACCATACCAACCTTTTTATGGTATCCCACGCAGGTGCTCCAGTGGATACTAGGGGTCTCTCCATGTGTAAAACTTTAACAAAACAGGTAAGTATTCCAGCTTTGGAAAGGGAAAAAAATCATGTCTTCAGCTTGGAACTCGGCCAAAACAGACAATTTGATGACACTTCAAAGCAATGTTTCATATTCCTATTTCTTGCCTCAAATATCTGTGTGCTAAGTATACCTTTTTTTTGTATTCACATAGGGGAGATAAGAATCGGGACATCTGAGGACACCAAGAACCCCACACTTCCTGAAGAAGAGGAACTCCCCACACACCATGAAGATGTGGATTCCGAGGTTCAGTAAGTGGGCAAAATGGTGACCACAAAAGGTCAGTGTCTGAGACCACAGCTTCAGGTAATAGATGTATGCATGCATATTTATAATACATTGTGTGTATTTTTTCTTCTTAGGTGATGTGGATGTTGTGGAATAGGGATGAATCAAACACCCCCGGTTTGGTTAGCACCAGAGCCTGCGTTTGCGCGAACTTTAGAACCCCCTTAAAGTCTATGGGGCTCGAACGTTCAAAATCAAAAGTGCTAATTTTAAAGGCTAATATGCAAGTTATTGTCCTAAAAAGAGTTTGGGGACCCGGGTCCAGCCCCAGGGGGCAAAAAAAGTTTTCAAAACGTCCGTTTTTTCGGGAGCAGCGATTTTAATGATGCTTAAAGTGAAAAAAACAAAGTGAAATATTCATTTAAATATTGTACCTGGGGGTGTCTATAGTATGCCTGTAAAGTGGCATGTGTTTCCTGGGCTTAGAACAGTCCCTGCACAAAATGACATTTTTAAAGGAATAAAAGTAATTTAAAACTGCTTGCGGCTTTAATGTAATGTCGAGTCCCGGAAATATGGATGAAAATCAGTGAGACAAACGGCATGGGTACCCCCCCCCCAGTCCATTACCAGGCCCTTTGGGTCTTGTATGGATATTAAGGGGAACCCCGCACCAAAATTAAAAAAAGGAAAGGCGTGGGGCCCCCAGGCCCTATATACTCTGAACAGCAGTATACAGGCGGTGCAAACAAGACAGGGACTGTAGGTTTGTTGTTAAGTATAATCTGTTTGTAATTTTGAACTGGTACATTTTTAAAGTGTAGCTCCAGCCAAAAAATCTATTTTTAAGCTTTTTGGAAAACATAGGGAAGGGTTATCACCCCTGTAACATTTGTTATGCTGTCTGTGCACCTCTTCAGAAGATTTCACCTCACTTTCTGTCCCAATGACAAATGTTTTTTGAAAATTTGGGGTTTTTAGTGAAACAAGGATTGGTAATAAAGCATCAGTGAAGAGGAGACACGTTTTTCCCATATTAATTCTTACAGGAGAGAATTTCCCTTCCTAGGGGTAGATTTCATCTCACTTCCTGTTGTCTCCTTCCGTTTGCAAGTAGGAGTCGTTTGTAAGTTGGATGTTTGAAAGTAGGGTGTGGCCTATACACTCTGTAGAAATTGGGGCCTTAGGTGTTGGTGTTGCCACAACACTGTAAGCCCTCACAGTTACTCTTGGTGGGCGCAGGAACGGGCCCTGCTGTGAAATATTAGATCAAGAATTGTAATTACATGCCATTGTTGAACAGTTGTAGAAAAATTGGGCCTTTGGTGGTGGTGGTGCTGGTGCCATAACACTGTAAGTCCTCACAGTTACTCTTGGTGGGTGCTAGAACGGGGCCTGCTGTGAAATATTATATCAAGAATTGTAATTACGTGCACCTGTTGAACAGGGGCAGAAAAATTGGGCCTTTGGTGGTGGTGGTGGTGGTGGTGGTGTTGCCACAACACTGTAAGCCCTCACAGTTACTCTTGGTGGGCGCAGGAATGGGCCCTGCTGTGAAATATTAGATCAAGAATTGTAATTACATGCACCTGTTGAACAGGGGCAAAAAAATTGGGCCTTTGGTGGTGGTGCCACAACACTGCAACCCCTCACAGATGCTATAGGTGGAGCGCAGGAATGAGCCCTACTGCAAAGTATTGCAGCAAAAATTGTAATTATACGCCCCTGTTAAACAGGGGCTGAAAAATTGGGCCTTGGGCACTGGTGCTGGTGCCACAACACTACAACCCCTCACAGATACTATAGTTGGAGCGCAGGAATGAGCTCTGCTGCAAAGTATTGCATCAAAAATTGTAATTACACGCCCCTGTTGTACAGGGGCAGAAAAATTGGGCCTTGGCCACTGGTGGCGGTGCCCAGAATCAAAAATGTTCTTACAAGGTATCAGCATGAAAATTGAGGAGGAAGAGGATTGTCACTCAGCATAACAGGATAGTCACTCAGCATCACCATAGCCAGTCTTGAAGGGATCTCACATTAAAAAAAAAAAATCAATCAGCATCAGGTGCTTGGTAGCTGGTGATCCAAGACTGATTCATTTTTATAAAGGTCAGCTGATCGACCGATTCGGTGGACAGGCGCACCCTGTGATTGGGTACTGCCTCCAGCAGTACTGAATGTGCGTTCTGAAAGAACGCTGGATGCAGGACAGGCCAGTAGCTCAATTGCATACTGTGCAAGCTCTGGCCAGTGTACCATCCTCAAGACCCAGTAACCCAGAGGATTTTCGGGGGGAAAGGTGTCCAAGTCTGATCCTGCCCCTAGGTAATCCTGCACCATGTGAATCAGACGCTGGCGATGGTTGCTGGAACCGATCAGACCTTGCAGCTGCAGACTAAAAAATTGTCTGAACGCATCGGTCAGACGGCCACCTTCTCCACCGCTCCTTCTGTGACTTCTCCTTCAAAGCCTTAGCAACACGTTGTCCAGAAGGACCAGGAAATTGTAACCTCCCAGGCTCTGGAAACGTGTTGCACAAACCTTTCTGCAAGGCCTCCCAAAGATGTTTCATCCTCTGCTCCCTCTGAGATGGCAAGATAAGGTCCGCAACCTTACCCTTGTAATGTGGATCAAGGAGGGTTGCCAGCCAGTAACGATCCCTCTCCTTGATACCACGAATACGAGGATCCTTCTGCAGGCTTTGCAGGATCAGGGAGGTCATGCAGTGTAGGTTTGCTGAGGCATTCGGTCCAGAGTCCTCTGGGTCACTAAGGACGACAACGTCCGCAGCCACCTCCTCCCAGCCACGTACAAGTCCATGGGTTTCTTCGGATTATAAATGATCCCTTGAAGACTGCTGCTGATGCTAAGTGCCAGGCTCCACCTCCATGCTGACACAATCCTCCTCCTCGTCCTCTTCCCGTGTGATCGGCGGGCACGCAGGAACACTGTCTGGATAAAGGGGGCCTTGAGAGGTAAGGAAGTCCTCCTCTTCCTCCCTCTGTTCTGCCTCAAGTGCCCTGCCCATTATTCCATGCAGTGTGTGCTCCAAGAGGTGGACAAGAGGGACAGTGTCACTGATGCATGCACTGTCACTGCTCACCATCCTCATGGGCTCCTCAAATGGTGACAGGACAGTGCATGCATCCCTGATCATAACCCACCGGCGTGGGGAAAAAAAACAAGCTCCCCTGACCCTGTCCTGGGATCTGGGGGTCCCCTTGTTAAAGGGGGCTTCCAGATTCCGATAATCCCTCCACCCGCAGACCCCCACAACCACCGGCCAGGGTTGTGGGGATGAGGCCCTTGTCCTCATCAACATGGGGACAAGGTGTTTTGGGGGGCTACCCAAAGGACTCTCCCAATGTTGAGGGCATGTGTCCTGGTACGGTTCAGGAGGGGGGGCCGCACTCTCGTCCCCCCTCTTTTCCTGTGGCCTGCCAGGTTGCGTGCTCGGTTAAGGGTCTGGTATGGATTTTTGGGGGGACCCCACGCCGGGTTTTTTTTTTTTTTGGCGCGGGGTTCCCCTTAAATTCCATACCAGACCTGAAGGGTATGGTATGGAATTTAGGGGGAACCCCACGTCATTTTTTTTTTTTTTTGGCCGGGGTTCCCCTTAATATCCATACGAGACCTGAAGGGCCTGGTATGGAATTTAGGGGGACTCCCACGTAATTTTTTTAAAAAATTTTGGTTCGGGGTTCCCCTTTGGGGAATTCCCATGCCGTTTTTATCAGTGAACTTCTATGTGTATTGTCGGCAATGCAATAGCCGCGCGTAGTTTTAAATGGGTTTTTTTTTCTTCAAAATGTCATTTTGCTGTCAGACTGTTCTAAACACAGGAAACATGCACCCCTTTACAGGCATACTATAGCCACCCCCCAGGTACGAAATTTAAAGGGATATTACACTTTTATTGTTTGACTTTAAGCATTATTAAAATCACTGCTCCTGAAAAAACAGCCATTTTTAAAACTTTTTTTTGCATTGATCCATGTCCCCTGGGGAAGGACCCAGGTCCCCAAACACTTTTTATGATAATAACTTGCATATTAGCCTTTAAAATTAGCACTTTTGATTATTCATGTTCGTGTCCCATAGACTTTAACGGTGTTCGCGTGTTCGAACAAACTTTTTTCCTGTTCGCATGTTCTGGTGCGAACCGAACAGGGGGGTGTTCGGCTCATCCCTAATGGTGGAGATTACATAGTTACATAGTAGGTGAGGTTGAAAAAAGACACACGTCCATCAAGTCCAACCTATGTGTGTGATTATGTGTCAGTATTACATTACATATCCCTGTATGTTGCGGTCATTCAGGTGATTATCTAATAGTTTCTTGAAGCTATCAATGCTCCCCGCTGAGACCACCGCCTGTGGAAGGGAATTCCACATCCTTGCCGCTCTTACTGTAAAGAACCCTCTACGTAGTTTAAGGTTAAACCTCTTTTCTTCTAATTGTAATAAATGGCCCCGAGTCTTATTAAACTCTCTTCTGCGAAAAAGTTTTATCCCTATTGTGGGGTCACCAGTACAGTATTTGTAAATTGAAATCAGATCCCCTCTCAAGCGTCTCTTCTCCAGAGAGAATAAGTTCAGCGCTCGCAACCTTTCCTCATAACTAAGATCCTCCAGACCCTTTATTAGCTTTGTTGCCCTTCTTTGTACTCGCTCCATTTCCAGTACATCCTTCCTGAGGACTGGTGCCCAGAACTGGACAGCATACTCCAGGTGCGGCCGGACCAGAGTCTTGTAGAATTATTGTTTTATCTCTTGAATTGATCCCCCTTTTAATGCATGCCAATATTCTGTTTGCTTTATTAGCAGCAGCTTGGCATTGCATGCCATTGCTGAGCCTATCATCTACTAGGACCCCCAGGTCCTTTTCCATCCTAGATTCCCCCAGAGGTTCTCCCCCCAGTGTATAGATTGCATTCATATTTTTGCCACCCAAATGCATTATTTTACATTTTTCTACATTGAACCTCATTTGCCATGTAGTCGCCCACCCCATTAATTTGTTCAGGACTTTTTGCAAGGTTTCCACATCCTGCGGAGAAGTTATTGCCCTGCTTAGCTTAGTATCGTCTGCAAATACAGAGATTGAACTGTTTATCTCATCCTCCAGATCGTTTATAAACAAATTAAATAGGATTTGTCCCAGCACAGAACCCTGGGGAACCCCACTACCAACCCCTGACCATTCTGAGTATTCCCCATTTATCACCACCCTCTGAACACGCCCTTGTAGCCAGTTTTCAATCCATGTACTCACCCTATGGTCTATGCCAACGGACCTTATTTTGTACAGTAAACGTTTATGGGGAACTGTGTCAAATGCTTTTGCAAAATCCAGATACACCACGTCTACGGGCCTTCCTTTATCTAGATGGCAACTCACCTCCTCATAGAAGGTTAATAGATTGGTTTGGCAAGAACGATTCTTCATGAATCCATGCTGATTACTGCTAATGATATCGTTCTTATTACTAAAATCTTGTATATAGTCCCTTATCATCCCCTCCAAGAGTTTACATACTATTGACGTTAGGCTAACTGGTCTGTAATTCCCAGGGATCTTTTTTGGGCCCTTTTTAAATATTGGTGCTACATTGGCTTTTCTCCAATCAGCTGGTACCATTCCAGTCAATAGACTGTCTGTAAAAATTAGGAACAACGGTCTGGCAATCACCTGACTGAGTTCCCTAAGTACCCTCGGATGCAAGCCATCTGGTCCCAGTGATTTATTAATGTTAAGTTTCTCAAGTCTAATTTTAATTCCGTCCTCTGTTAACCATGGAGGTGCTTCCTGTGTTGTGTCATGAGGATAAACACTGCAGTTTTGGTTACTGAAGCCCCCCGATTCACTCGTGAAGACTGAGGAGAAGAATAAATTTAATACCTTTGCCATCTCCCCATCCTTTGTAACCAGATGTCCTTCCTCATTCTTTATGGGGCCAATATGGTCGGTCCTCCCTTTTTTACTGTTTACATACTTAAAGAATTTCTTGGGATTTTTTTTGCTCACCTCTGCTATGTGTCTTTCATGTTCTATCTTAGCCGTCCTAATTGCACCCTTACATTTCTTATTGCATTCTTTATAAAGTCTGAATGCTGAGGATGATCCCTCAACCTCGTATTTTTTGAAGGCCTTCTCCTTTGCTTTTATATGCATTTTTACATTGGAGTTAAGCCATCCAGGATTTTTGTTCGCTCTTTTAAATTTATTACCCAATGGGATACATTGGCTAATGCCCTTATTTAATATGCTCTTAAAGCAAACCCATCTCTCCTCCGTATTCTTTGTTCCTAATATTTTATCCCAATTTATGCCTTTTAGCAAGGTTTGTAGTTTAGGGAAGTTGGCTCTTTTGAAATTCAGTGTCTTTGTGTTCCCTTCATGTTTCCTATTTGTGTGATTTATACTGAAACTAATTGACCTGTATCGCTGTTACCTAAATTGCCCCGTATTTCCACATCTGTGATCAGGTCTGTATTGTTGGTAATCAGTAGATCAGTGTTTTCCATCTGACCCATAAAATTGTCCTGCAAGACATCTTGAAGAGGGCAGACTATGATGGGAAATATGGACCTTACCCAAACCCAAATGTGAGAAAGGCCAAGATCATGACTAAAGTTGTGAGAAGTCTGCACAGGAATTTTGGGGTACGATGATCCAAGGAGCAATTGAGGAAACGCTGGTCAGACCTGAAATTGAGGGAGCACGATCAGTATAGAAGGATCAGGAAAGTGCTGCAGAAAAGTAAGTATTTGTCATGTTATATTATTTTTATTACTTTAGTGCTGCTCCATGTGCTTTTCTTTACTGTTGTACAGTTTAAAATGGCAAGTTTGAGGTTCTTGGGCACAGTAATCGTTTGTAGTAAACATTGTT
This sequence comes from Lithobates septentrionalis, assembly GCA_037952835.1. Classification (NCBI taxonomy): domain Eukaryota; kingdom Metazoa; phylum Chordata; class Amphibia; order Anura; family Ranidae; genus Lithobates; species Lithobates septentrionalis. The sequence goes on from JBBDGP010000009.1 coordinate 1,855,740, forward strand.
TGTTCGACCACTAATACGACTAATACGACGTTTTTAGCAGATGCAGGTTAACTACATTTGTTTATGCCTATTTGTATGAAAAGAAGTTTAGTACATTGTTGTCTAGATGTGTTTGAAACTATAATAAAATGCAAACTTGATTCAGTGTAAGGAGAGGACACTCAGCAGCTGTTTACACATCTGGACGTAGGAGTGCTAGTGTGGGACACCATACCAACCTTTTTATGGTATCCCACGCAGGTGCTCCAGTGGATACTAGGGGTCTCTCCATGTGTAAAACTTTAACAAAACAGGTAAGTATTCCAGCTTTGGAAAGGGAAAAAAATCATGTCTTCAGCTTGGAACTCGGCCAAAACAGACAATTTGATGACACTTCAAAGCAATGTTTCATATTCCTATTTCTTGCCTCAAATATCTGTGTGCTAAGTATACCTTTTTTTTGTATTCACATAGGGGAGATAAGAATCGGGACATCTGAGGACACCAAGAACCCCACACTTCCTGAAGAAGAGGAACTCCCCACACACCATGAAGATGTGGATTCCGAGGTTCAGTAAGTGGGCAAAATGGTGACCACAAAAGGTCAGTGTCTGAGACCACAGCTTCAGGTAATAGATGTATGCATGCATATTTATAATACATTGTGTGTATTTTTTCTTCTTAGGTGATGTGGATGTTGTGGAATAGGGATGAATCAAACACCCCCGGTTTGGTTAGCACCAGAGCCTGCGTTTGCGCGAACTTTAGAACCCCCTTAAAGTCTATGGGGCTCGAACGTTCAAAATCAAAAGTGCTAATTTTAAAGGCTAATATGCAAGTTATTGTCCTAAAAAGAGTTTGGGGACCCGGGTCCAGCCCCAGGGGGCAAAAAAAGTTTTCAAAACGTCCGTTTTTTCGGGAGCAGCGATTTTAATGATGCTTAAAGTGAAAAAAACAAAGTGAAATATTCATTTAAATATTGTACCTGGGGGTGTCTATAGTATGCCTGTAAAGTGGCATGTGTTTCCTGGGCTTAGAACAGTCCCTGCACAAAATGACATTTTTAAAGGAATAAAAGTAATTTAAAACTGCTTGCGGCTTTAATGTAATGTCGAGTCCCGGAAATATGGATGAAAATCAGTGAGACAAACGGCATGGGTACCCCCCCCCCCAGTCCATTACCAGGCCCTTTGGGTCTTGTATGGATATTAAGGGGAACCCCGCACCAAAATTAAAAAAAGGAAAGGCGTGGGGCCCCCAGGCCCTATATACTCTGAACAGCAGTATACAGGCGGTGCAAACAAGACAGGGACTGTAGGTTTGTTGTTAAGTATAATCTGTTTGTAATTTTGAACTGGTACATTTTTAAAGTGTAGCTCCAGCCAAAAAATCTATTTTTAAGCTTTTTGGAAAACATAGGGAAGGGTTATCACCCCTGTAACATTTGTTATGCTGTCTGTGCACCTCTTCAGAAGATTTCACCTCACTTTCTGTCCCAATGACAAATGTTTTTTGAAAATTTGGGGTTTTTAGTGAAACAAGGATTGGTAATAAAGCATCAGTGAAGAGGAGACACGTTTTTCCCATATTAATTCTTACAGGAGAGAATTCCCCTTCCTAGGGGTAGATTTCATCTCACTTCCTGTTGTCTCCTTCCGTTTGCAAGTAGGAGTCGTTTGTAAGTTGGATGTTTGAAAGTAGGGTGTGGCCTATACACTCTGTAGAAATTGGGGCCTTAGGTGTTGGTGTTGCCACAACACTGTAAGCCCTCACAGTTACTCTTGGTGGGTGCAGGAACGGGCCCTGCTGTGAAATATTAGATCAAGAATTGTAATTACATGCCATTGTTGAACAGTGGTAGAAAAATTGGGCCTTTGGTGGTGGTGGTGCTGGTGCCATAACACTGTAAGTCCTCACAGTTACTCTTGGTGGGTGCTAGAACGGGGCCTGCTGTGAAATATTATATCAAGAATTGTAATTACGTGCACCTGTTGAACAGGGGCAGAAAAATTGGGCCTTTGGTGGTGGTGGTGGTGGTGGTGGTGTTGCCACAACACTGTAAGCCCTCACAGTTACTCTTGGTGGGCGCAGGAATGGGCCCTGCTGTGAAATATTAGATCAAGAATTGTAATTACATGCACCTGTTGAACAGGGGCAAAAAAATTGGGCCTTTGGTGGTGGTGCCACAACACTGCAACCCCTCACAGATGCTATAGGTGGAGCGCAGGAATGAGCCCTACTGCAAAGTATTGCAGCAAAAATTGTAATTATACGCCCCTGTTAAACAGGGGCTGAAAAATTGGGCCTTGGGCACTGGTGCTGGTGCCACAACACTACAACCCCTCACAGATACTATAGTTGGAGCGCAGGAATGAGCTCTGCTGCAAAGTATTGCATCAAAAATTGTAATTACACGCCCCTGTTGTACAGGGGCAGAAAAATTGGGCCTTGGCCACTGGTGGCGGTGCCCAGAATCAAAAATGTTCTTACAAGGTATCAGCATGAAAATTGAGGAGGAAGAGGATTGTCACTCAGCATAACAGGATAGTCACTCAGCATCACCATAGCCAGTCTTGAAGGGATCTCACATTAAAAAAAAAAAATCAATCAGCATCAGGTGCTTGGTAGCTGGTGATCCAAGACTGATTCATTTTTATAAAGGTCAGCTGATCGACCGATTCGGTGGACAGGCGCACCCTGTGATTGGGTACTGCCTCCAGCAGTACTGAATGTGCGTTCTGAAAGAACGCTGGATGCAGGACAGGCCAGTAGCTCAATTGCATACTGTGCAAGCTCTGGCCAGTGTACCATCCTCAAGACCCAGTAACCCAGAGGATTTTCGGGGGGAAAGGTGTCCAAGTCTGATCCTGCCCCTAGGTAATCCTGCACCATGTGAATCAGACGCTGGCGATGGTTGCTGGAACCGATCAGACCTTGCAGCTGCAGACTAAAAAATTGTCTGAACGCATCGGTCAGACGGCCACCTTCTCCACCGCTCCTTCTGTGACTTCTCCTTCAAAGCCTTAGCAACACGTTGTCCAGAAGGACCAGGAAATTGTAACCTCCCAGGCTCTGGAAACGTGTTGCACAAACCTTTCTGCAAGGCCTCCCGAAGATGTTTCATCCTCTGCTCCCTCTGAGATGGCAAGATAAGGTCCGCAACCTTACCCTTGTAATGTGGATCAAGGAGGGTTGCCAGCCAGTAACGATCCCTCTCCTTGATACCACGAATACGAGGATCCTTCTGCAGGCTTTGCAGGATCAGGGAGGTCATGCAGTGTAGGTTTGCTGAGGCATTCGGTCCAGAGTCCTCTGGGTCACTAAGGACGACAACGTCCGCAGCCACCTCCTCCCAGCCACGTACAAGTCCATGGGTTTCTTCGGATTATAAATGATCCCTTGAAGACTGCTGCTGATGCTAAGTGCCAGGCTCCACCTCCATGCTGACACAATCCTCCTCCTCGTCCTCTTCCCGTGTGATCGGCGGGCACGCAGGAACACTGTCTGGATAAAGGGGGCCTTGAGAGGTAAGGAAGTCCTCCTCTTCCTCCCTCTGTTCTGCCTCAAGTGCCCTGCCCATTATTCCATGCAGTGTGTGCTCCAAGAGGTGGACAAGAGGGACAGTGTCACTGATGCATGCACTGTCACTGCTCACCATCCTCATGGGCTCCTCAAATGGTGACAGGACAGTGCATGCATCCCTGATCATAACCCACCGGCGTGGGGAAAAAAAACAAGCTCCCCTGACCCTGTCCTGGTGCCATAGTTGCATAGGTACTCATTGATGGCCCTTTGCTGCATGTGCAGCCGCTGCAGCATGGCCAATGTTGAGTTCCACCTGGTAGGCATGTCACAGATTAGGCGGTTCTTGGGCAGTTTAAATTCCTTTTGGAGGTCAGCCAGCCAAGCACTGGCATTATGTGACCTGCGGAAATGCACACAGACTTTCCTGGCCTGCCTCAGGACATCCTGTAGGCCCGGGTACCTGCCCAAGAACCACTGCACCACCAAGTTAAGGATGTGAGCCAAACAGGGCACATGGGTCAGTTGTTCCTGTCGGAGGGCGGAGAGGAGGTTGGTGCCATTGTCGCAAACCACCATACCTGGCTTAAGCTGGCATGGCATCAACCACCTCTGAACCTGCCCCTGCAGAGCTGACAGAATCTCTGCCTCAGTGTGGCTCCTGTCCCCCAAGCACACCAGCTCAAGCCCCGCATGGCATCTTTTTGCCTGCATGCTTGCGTAGTCCCTTGAATGCCTACGGACCACCACTGGTTCCAAGGACAAATCAGCACAGGAAGAGGCCATGGAGGAAGAAGAAGAGGAGGGGGTGGAGGAGAGAGGTGTGGCAGAATCACCACTAGTAGAATTTTGGAGGCCTAGTGGCAGAACAACCTCCAACACTACTGCACCCTGTCCTGCATCCTTCCCAGCTGCCAGAAGAGTCACCCAGTGCGCGGTGAAAAATAGGTAACGTCCCTGTCCATGCCTGCTGGACCATGAGTCAGCGGTAATATGCACCTTACCCCTGACCGCCATGTCCAGCAAGGCCAAGACATTGCCTTCCACATGCCGGTAGAGAGCCGGAATCGCCTTCCGTGAGAAAAAGTGGCGTTTTGGGAACCTGCCACTGAGGAACCACACATTCCACAAACTCACAGAAGGGGGCAGAGTCTACCAACTGAAAAGGCAGCAGTTGAAGTCCTAGCAATTTAGCCAAGCTAGCATTCAACCGCTGGGCATTTGGATGGCTTGGAGCGAACTTCTTTCGGTGGTGCAGCAGCTGGGTCAGGGAAATTTGCCTAGTACAATCTGACGTTGGTGTACCGAAAGCAGATTGCCCGCAAGTACTTGGCTGTGACACACCTAATTCTACACCTTCATTCCTCTCAGTGCAGGTTTCAGAGAGGACTGAAGGTAGAGTGGGGTTGGAGATCCCAGCTGATGAGGAGCAAGGAGAGGTCCGCTTTGTTCTTTGGTGTGGGTCTTTTAGGTACGCTTGCCAACGAACTGCATGGCAGGTCGACATATGTCTGGTCAAGCATGTGGTGCCCAAGCGGGTGATGTTTTGGCCACGCGAGATACGCTTGAGACATATGTTGCAAATAGCAGCAGTGGGATCTGATGCACTCGTCTCAAAAAAGGCCCACACCAAAGAACTTTTGGAATAACGCACAGAGACAGCAGCGCCCTGCACATGTGGAGCTCTGCGGTGTGATTCAGTCAGTGTGCTGCCCTTAAGCTGGCCCCTGGAGGGAATCCTGCCTCATTGGAGATGTGCCTCCTCCTCTCTCCTATCGGCACCCACGTGGAGTCAGGGACTTCCTCATCATCCCCTCCCTCCGCAACACTGAAGCAAACCTGGCAGTATGCTGCAGCTGGGGGAACATGACTGCCAGATTGCTGTCCTTCTTGGGCACCCCCTCTCTCTGGGCTCACGTTACTGCCTTCCTCTAGCTGGGTACCATCATCAGAGCCTTCAAAACGCTGGGCATCCTCCTGGAGCATGTACCCAACACTGTGGTCAAACTGTTCGGGGGACTCCTCAGGAGGACATGGTGGGGCTAGGGAAGGAGTGACTGATGCCATTGAGCCGAGGGAAGAGGCCGCATTGGCAGCTGCTTTGCCAGACAAAGTACCCTGAGCCTGGGTGAGAGAGGATGAGGAGGATGAGGACGGCTTGGTCATCCACTCTACCAAGTCTTCGGCATGCTGCAGCTCAACATGGCCAGCTGCCGAAAAAAAGGACAAATGTGTCCCACTGCCACGTGCTGATGAGGATGCACCATCTCCACGACCAGCACTGTTGCCTCAAGACACAGAGCCTGCTTGCCCTCGTTTATTGGCTTGTGACTGTCTGCCTCTCCTTGTTGGCCTTCCAGACATACGAATGGCCTGCAGTGAGATGTAGCTGCACAAAGCTGGGATGTATATATATTGATACTGCAGCTAGCAGAATCAACTGCCTGCCTGTAGTATTATTAGTATGAGAACATCAGCAATTGTCTTCAGGTAGCTTTAGGTGCACACTGTGCAGAGGACACAGTACACTAACTGTAAATACTGCAGCTGTCTGCCTTTGGTATTAATAGGATCAGAACAACAGCAATTGTCTTCAGGTAGCTTTAGGTGCACACTGTGCAGAGGACACAGTACACTAACTGTAAATACTGCAGCTGCCTGCTTATGGTACTAATAGGATCAGAAGAACACCACCAATTTTCTTCAGGTAGCTTTAGGTGCACACTGTGCAAGGGAACGACACAGTACACTAACTGTAAATACTGTAAAAACACCTGCTTGCCTGTCAGTAGGAAGAGAATAACAGGAACGGATCTAGCTAAACTGAATACAATATATATATATATTCATATATATATATATATATATATATATATACACACACACACACAACACCTAGGATGCATATATATATATATATATATACACAATACACTGTATTGTAGTGTATTGTGTATAGCTAACTGACTCGCCTGCCTACTCTATCTAACCTAAATCAAATGACACTCTCTCTCTGTCTATCTCTCTCCACCGCAACACACTACACAAGGCCGCCGCAGGCGGCCTTATATAGTGTGGGCGTGTACTAAACCTCCTGAGCCATAAATGGCCAAAGTCACCCTGGCTTTGGCCAATTACGGCTCTCTGTACAGATGGCGCTGTGATTGGCCAAGCGCATGCTTGGTCATAGTGCATGCTTGGCCAATCATCAGCCAGCAATGCACTGCGATGCCGCAGTGAATTATGGGCCGTGACGCGCCACTCAAATTTTTTGCGAACGGCCCATAACGTTCGCAATTCGACGAACGGTCAAACAGGCGATGTTGGAGTCGAACATGGGTTCGACTCGAACTCGAAGCTCATCCCTATTGTGGAAGAAGAAACTCACTTCAACAGTGCAAGTGCACAAATACCGATCAGCGAAATAATGGTGTGCAATTGTGAATTAGAGAAGGTCAAGGAAAACATCAATGATTTTGAAAAAAGACTCACCAACTTTATTGATGTTTTAGCCAAAATCTAACAAAAAAAAAATTAAATGTCGTTATTTTATGTTTTTATATAAATTTTAAAGTAATTTGAAAGCCAAATTTTGAAGATGCGTGTGTCAACATGTGCTATCTGCCATCATGGGATATCAATGTATGCGTTTTGTGGGTGCAACCCCTTCCTTGCAACTAAAGTAGGTGAGAGGAAGGGGTTGCATCTCCAAAACACATCCATTGATTTCCCATGGTGGGATCTCGCACATGTTGACACACTGTGGGGTTTATTTACTAAAGGCAACTCCACTTTGCACTACAAGTGCACTTGGAAGTGCAGTTGCTGTAGATCCGATTGGGACACGCAAGGAAAATAAAAACAGCATCTTTGCTTGTACATGATTGGATGATAAAATCAGCAGCGCTTCCCCTCATTTCAGATCTTCCCCTCAGATCTACAGCGACTGCACTTCCAAGTGCACTTGTAGTGCAGAGTGGATTTGCCTTTAGTAAATCAACCCCTGTGTGTTTTGTGGCTTTAGTAAAATAGATGTAGGGAAAAGACACACATTTTAGGCATGGGATCATGATGAAAATCCACATTTTGAGTCCCAATTTGTGTGCATCTTCAAAATTTGGCTTTTACAAGGGTGACATCAACCCTATCTGATGAAGGCAAAATCAACACAGTTTTGACATAATAATGTCTCATATTGCCTTCACTTTATCAAAGTTAAACTTTGTAAGTTCCTGAGTTGTGGATGTGTATGTTATGGTTTTAAACATCCCTATAACGAATATATACTGTCACACATATATGTTATATACCAAAGATGCTGGTTTGTTAAAAAACCCTTTTATAACGCACATGTGAATGTGCTTGGGGTAAAATGTTTTATACTCAACAATGTGTGGCTTCTTCTTTCAATGCTCAACCAGTTTTTGGAGTAAGTAGGTGTAGTTACAGTGACAATGGGGGTTATTTACTAAAGGCAAATCCACTTTGCACTACAAGTGCAGTTTCACTGCACTTGTAGTGCAAAGTGGATTTGCCTTTAGTAAATAACTCCCACAGTGCTCTAAAATTTGCCCCAATCAGGCCATTTTAGGGACTCCAAGCAATTAATTCATGGAGTTAAAAAAAATGATTATTTTTATCATTAATGCATTACATACATTAACAACAAAAACATGGTGTGTGTAGCAGACCCATAGCACAACATAATAGTAGCCGAAGAAGATATTGTCACCTCATGTATCAAATAAGTTACGTTTGCACTATTGAAGAAAATGTCCAAAAAAAAGGCCATTGGAGAACCTAGGAGACAGATAAAAGAAACACAAGCAGTAAATCAAATGAAATATGAGTTCAGTTTTAACAACAAATTTATTTTACATATTTAAACAGTATCTGGCATATCAATTGCCCCCCTACCCGCGAAGTACCCCACATAGCTTTGCCGTATTTCGAGGGCGCTTTGGGGGGGCAAGCCAGGACGGCCAGCTTCAAGTGCTGTCAGGTTTGGTTCCAGTGAGCCAGCCTCAGTCGCAACTGAGGCCAGATAGTTGGCTGCATTTTTCCTAAAAAATTGTGCAAAATGCAGCAGCAAAGAATAATGTGGTTTAGTTTATATTCTGCCATATTTATTGCAGTAAGGAATAGGCGGAACTGGCTGGCCATTATGCTAAAGGCATTTTCAACCACTCTTCTGGCTCTGGCCAGCCAGTAATGAAAAACCCTCTGGTCTGGGGTTGAGGGTCCTCAATGGCCACATAAGATGGTCCCCCAGCGCAAATGCTTCATCTGTCACAAAGACGAATGGGAGGCCCGCCACGTTGTCTTCTGGAGGTGGCAAGCCCAAGCTGCCATTCTGGAGCCGTCTGTAGAACTCCATCTGGGCAAGGACTCCACCATCCGACATCTGGCCTGTCTTCCCCGAGTCCACATAGAGGAATTCACAAGTCACCGACACCAGTGCCAACAACACTATACTACTATACCCTTTATAGTTATAATAGTACGACCCCAAGTTGAGGGGTGGGACAATATGGACATGTTTCCCATCTATTGCCCCACCGCAGTTGGGAAAGTACCACTGCTGGGCAAATTGGGAGGCCACAGTCTGCCATTCCTGTGGGTTGGAAGGAAAACTGTGGAGTCAAACAAGAAAAAAAAATTGTACTTTTGGACATAACATTGCAAGCAGATTAGACACAAACATTATTGGTCAACATAAGATGAACATTTATTGCAATGAGTATTTATAGACAAAAGTATAAGGTACACTTATCAGATCCCCCCCCCCCCCCCGATAGCCCATTGTAAACATTTTATGGTGGGGGGGAGATGTTTTGGACAGGTAACCCTCTCCCCTTCATTGAGAGCTGACTGCATAAATAATGTGTGTTACTTTGGCCAGCCCCTCCTTACTTACACTGTTGGCAGCCCACTGGACAGGTAAGAAGTGTCATAATACAAAAATATGAATACACACTATTCAAACTGAAGCACATTTTTTTACATTCTGCAATTACCTATCAAGATAATAGACAAAACTTGAAACAGTACCATTTGAAAGTATTCAGGCAGGCCCTTGCACTACATGCTTTGGTGAATTCATCCATAAATATGACAACAAAAGAGGTAGGTATAGTGTGAATGGGTTTGGCAAAGTCAGCAGATAGAGTATTGGTATCGGTTGACTTAGCGATTGGGGGGAGGGAGCTTTCAAAATGAGTTTTGGCCCCCAAAAATGCCTCTTGCACTCTGCCTGAATTTAGGGACAAAAATAACATTTGGACACATTTTAGGGGGTGTTTAGGGTAAGTACTACAATGGAGCTGACAAAATACATTGTTAAGTGACTAGGCTAGGTGTGTATGAGCCCAAGATAGCATGCTGGGGAGGTTAGTGAAGGCAAATATGCATGAAGGACAAAAAAGGAGCATCAAAAGCTTACAGCATACATGAGGACAAATAGGACATTCACAGCATATTACAATCATGGTAATTATGGAATGATGAAATAAATACAATACATTAACATTAAATGCATAGAATGTGATGTTAAAGAATAAAACTTACCTTAATATAGTCCTTCTGCAGGACCTGAATTATGGCAGAACAGGTCTCTGGAATAATGATTCCCAGAGCCTGGGGGGAGATCCCAGTCGTGAACTTAATATCCTGGAGACTTCTTCCTGTCGCCTAGTACCGCAAGGTGGCGATGAGCCTCTGTTCGGGAGTGATGGCTTGCCGCATGCAGGTGTCCTGCTTCATAATATAAGGGGACAGTAAAGCCAACAGATGGTGAAAAATAGGGTCCGTCGTCCGGAGATAATTTCTGAAATCATCAGGATTATTCTCCTGGATCTCCCGCAGCAAAGGCATGTGAGAGAATTGGTCATGCTGGAGCAACCAATTCTTGGTCCATGAACTCCTCCTTGCCCTGTTCATGGACTGGACTTGGGTCAAAGCAAGAACTCTAACACCAAGCCCAACAACAGCAAGAGCTCTCTGATGAGAATGTAACCGCAACATGGCTAGAAAACGGTCGGCCTGTCAGAACGCACTGAAAATCAGAAAGGACCTGAGAAGAACGAGCTGAGATTCAGAAACAAGCGGACAAGAACGTACTGAAAAACAGAAGCGAACTATAAATAGAACGCACTGAAAGACAGGAACGAACTGACAACACGCACTGATGAACAGATACAAACCCACAAGCACAAACTGAAAAGCAGAAACAAACTGAAAAGCACAAGGCTGAAAAACACAAATCTTTTCTCACCAAACTTCTACTAAAGATAAACAGAAGCAGAAGGAGCCCAAAGAGTGGCGCATTGGCTATTGAACTTCCTTTTTATAGTCCCGTTCTACGTGTTGTATGTCACCGCGTTCTCACATTCGGAATTTTGGGCCAACATTTGTATGACTGTGTGTATGCAAGACAAGTTTGAGCCAACATCCTTTGGAAAAAAATCCATGGTTTTGTTGTTGGAAAATCTGATCGTGTGTACGCGGCATTAAAGTTTAAGAACAGGAAGTATTTTTTATGCTCCTGTTTGTGAGTGGGCCCTTGACGTACTCCTGTATTGTACTTAATGTGCCCCCAGCTGGAGAACCTTAGAGAGGAGGCTGCAAGAAACTGGTTGCATAGATAGAGAGATGCCGTAGTGAGAAATAAGGTTTTATACCTTATTACGCTACCCCTAGGTTTAACAAGCATATACCAATTGCTGTGTATAGGAGGGCACTGTAAGGGTATTTTTTTCCTGTGCCCAGAGTTGGGTTTAAAGGGTTTGCTAAGACTACAACTTCTTAGTATTAATGAACTGTCATTATTCAGAGGAACATTCCCCAGTACATTGTTTCGTAAAAACACTTTGTTTTTCTCTTTCAATATTTTTTATTGAACAATAACATATGACATAAAGTATGAAAACAGTATACAAAATCAGCCTGCAGAGATTACAGCAATGCAATACAATGGCATAAACCATAGCGAGAGGGACAACATAACTATGCGGTCAAATGCTTTAAAAACTAAGGAAGCTCCGTATATAAGAGAGAATAAGTAGCCTCCCCTGTATATGGAAAAATAGATTCTCCCTTGAACCAGGAATTTTAGGGATACATTGTTACATCAAATCATGCCCGGGGGACTATCCCAACCCAGCTGGCCAAAGAAGTAAACATCACACCACCCCTATGGGAGCAAATTGTGGACAAAGTGATGCCCTCCCAGCAGCCTGGGGGCCAGTGTCCAACCCCAGTATGCCCAGCAATTCAGAAGCCCTGGGATCTGCCTAAACAAGGGGAAGACTGACCAACAGTAAGTTAACCAGTCATGCTGCGCATATTGATCAAGACTTTGTCTTATTTGTAGATAATAGCCCTCTGCTTAATGCATTTGTGTCATGAACAGGTGTGACCAGAACTGTGTGATCTGCGACCGAGGACACCAAAACGTATATAAGTGAAAATATAATAATTTATTAAAGTAAGTGAATAATATAGTACAACCACCTCCAATATGACACAGTGCAATAACCAACCAACAGACAGAGACCCACAAATAACAACAGACAGATAAGTACAATAAATTGCAAATACCAGGATCATAAACAATAGCCAGGCCAGGGTCATACACAGCAGATCAGCAGATGGACAGGGGATGTTCCAAAGACATAAACGTAAGCCAGGCCAAGGTCATACACAGGGAGATCAGCAAATGGGGTCAGGAACACAGGACAGGGAGAGGATGGATGGATCAGACTGCAGACAGGGATGCAAGGTAACAGGTGGGACAGGATAGGGATCGGGACAGGGAAACAGGATCAGATACATGGGTCACAGGTTCAGGGCACAGGAATAGGTTCAGAATCGGGATCAGATCACAAGCTAGCAGGTCAGGGCACAAGGAAGAAACCAAGGCAAACATGTGATTGCCTGCCGGGTATTTATAGGCCTGTGATTGGCCTCAAGTGATACCTGATTGTAGGAGGTACTGTCTGCTCCATACTGCCAGGATCCATCCGCTGGTGGACCCCAGTACTGCATGCCAAATGACAAATATTACCAGCGGATGGAACACTTCCTGACAATTTGTTAACAAAACTTTAATCGTAGAAGTTCAGAATCCCCCCCCCCCTTTCTAGAAGGGGTATGCCTAAGAGGAGAAGAAGAAAGTGAAGAGGAAAGAGGGCACATGGGTGACCCTGGAAAAAAAAGAGAAATATAGGAGAGATTGTCAGAGATAGAAATCTACCAGGAATACCCTACTGCTGAGCGGAGATGCCAGGGCAGAGAGAATTTTTTTATATAGTCTGTCCAAGGTTCCCAAATTGCCTCAAATGTTTGTGTTTTGTCCAGTAGCTTAGCTACTATTTGTTCCTGCATCATGACTCAGGAGATCTTCCGCTTTGCTGCTGCAAAGGAGATTGATGATTTCTTCCATGCTCCTGCGAGCATAATCTTGGCTTCCAGGAGGATGAAGAAGATTAAGGCTTGCATATGTTTGGAAACTTTTCCACCTTGCATCCTAACAGAGCTATTGTGGCGTCCTGAGGTACTGACGCCCCCGATGCTTTCCTTAATAGATGAAAGATTTTGTTCTAGTATGCTCTAATACGGGGACAGGACCACTATGTATGGAATATTGAGCCCACCCGACTACACCCTCTATAACACAAGAGGGAGGAGTCTGGGTATATATAGTGGTCAGTTTGGAGGGAACGTAATACCATCTTACAAGGATGTTCACATTTGCTTCAATCAGAGATACATTCATCATACCTTTGTACGAACGCTCGAACGATCAAGACCAACGTGTCTGGTCGCATACGATCTCCACATCCGGCTCCCAGGCTCGGGCATAAGATGGCTTGTCGTCTCTGTTTGCCAGTAGGGAATAAATAATTGAGATCCCTCCCCTCTGATCCATGATAGTATTGCACCAATGTTCATAAGGCGTGAATTTGGGGGGCTCAGGTTTGTCCAGCCAAATGGAGTGAAGGAAATGTCTGATTTGGGATAGCAAAAATTTTCTGAAGTAGACATTTCAAGTTTGCTTATGCAGTACCCCAGGGATATACGTCTGTTTGCGTTACTGCCATATCGTTTTGTGTGCGTTACTGCCAGTTTAATTCCATATCGTTTTGCATGCGTTACTCCCAGTTTAACACCATATAGCTCTGTGTGCGTTACTGCCAGTTAACGCCATATAGTTTTGCGTGCGTTACTGCCAGTTTAACGCCATATAGTTCTGTGTGCGTTACTGCCAGTTTAACGCGATATAGTTTTGTGCGTTACTGCCAGTTTAACGCCATTTACTTTTGTGTGCGTTACTGCCAGTTTATGGTTCAATAAGTTTTTATTGATGTTTTGCAAGAATATAAAGAATATAAACATTGACAAAAAAGAAGACAGAATACAGGAGTGTAAACAGTGTCAGTTACCTGACTTATAGTCTCCTACTAAACAATTATATTTTTAAATATTGAAATAGTGCAAACACTTACAGGTATCAGAGTTGTTATAGGTGAAGTATGACTTTAAACCCGTACGACAGGTGTATGTTAATATTTAAGCATTAACTACTCCATGCTGGGATGCCCCTTTGGGAGCCTGCTGCATCCCTAAACACAGGTAGTCTAGAGTAATCAATTTGTGCATAGGTTACATCAGAAAAGTTAGTATCAAAAACTTTGGATCTCCATTTCCACGGGAAATCCTATATTCATATTGCATCTAAAAGGATTATATCGGAGAGCTAGAAAAGGGGAGAGGTAGGAAAGTCAGATTAGAAAAAGACAGAATGGGTATAGGATAGAAAGGAGATAGAAAGGGGAGGGGGGTAAGGAGACAGCGAGCTTGGTCTACATATATGTATAGGGTCTTCACTATAAATAATAAGTATAGTGAGTAAGGGTTGTTCAGTCCCTATGGGGGGTTCTTAGTAGAGAGTCTTTGTTTGAGTTTGTCTGAGGTAGAGTAACTCCTCCAGATACTCCAGACAAAAGAGAATTTAGCGTATTTGTCTAGGGCTTGGGCCTGCATTTCCTCCATTAGCATGTAATTGTTTACCTCTCCGACCCATTCTATTAAGGAGGGAGGCGTAGTAGTTTTCCAGTGTCTGGGTATGAGTTGTCTACCAGCACTAACGAAAAATTTCAGAAGGCCGTTTTTTTGCGATTTGATTGTCCCTGGGAGGATGGAAAGGAGGGCTATAGAGGGTGATGGTAATAGTGGCTTGTTATAGACTTCAGAGTAAATTTGAAAAATTTGAGTCCAGAATTGGAGAATAACATCACATTCCCACCAGATATGTATATAAGTACCTTCCATCGTGTTACATCTCCAGCATCTGTCTGAGTTAGATGGGAACATGATCCTGAGAGTAGTTGGGACCCGATACCACCTCGACATCAATTTGTAGTTTTTCTCTTGTGTATAACTTGATACGGAGGTTTTGTTTGTGAAGAGGAAGGCTTTCCCCCATTCCGCCTCTGTTATATCTTTCCCGACCTCCGCTGACCATTTGGCAGTGTAGTTAGGTAGAGCTTCGTGGGCATGGTCTATAATTGATTTGTATATCAATGATAAGGTGTGTCGTGGAGTTTCGGGGAGGGTACATAGTAGTTCAAATCCAGTCAAGGGTCTATGTGTTTGTCTGGATTCATGTAGGGTCTTACAATAGGAGTTTAGGTGTCCGCGGGTGAGCCATGTTATCTTAGAGTAGACGTCTGTGGGGGTGGATAGAAAGGTGCCTAGGGTGCAGTCGACGAATTGGCAAGCAGTGGGCCATAAATCTCTATTGTATACGTCTAAGGAGTGGGTTGAGTGTCCTTCAGGAAGGTTTGGGTTATCAAACAGGGATGTAAGGGGGCTAGGTTCCGAGGATAGTGAGAGTGTGTCTCTTTTGCGGTACCAAATTGTCAGTGCATCTCTAGTAAGGGGGGATAATGTCGTGAAGGATTTATATATCTTTCCATAACCCCAAAGAAGCGCTCGTAGGTCATATGTAGACAGGTCCTGTTCTACCGTCGTGGCTGCTTTGGTCATAGGGCGAGGGAACCACTCAAGGATACGGGATAGGACTGCGGACGTATGATACATTTCAAAGTCCGGTAGGCCCAAACCCCCTTTGGTGATAGGAGAGCATAATAGTTTGTGTTTCAGTCTTGGGTGATTGCCTTTCCAGATGAATTTGATAGCCATAGAACGGAGGGCGCGGAGGTACGTGGAGGGAAGAGCGATGGGTAGGGCTTGGAATAGGTATAATAATTTGGGGAGTATGTCCATTTTTAATGTGTTGATATGTCCTATCCAGGATAAAGGTAAGTCTGTCCGTTCTTCTGTCAACTTTCTCAGCTTTTGGAGTAAAGGGCTAAAGTTCAGGGAATATATGTCGGAGGTTTGTTGGGGTATAGCTGTGCCTAAATAAGAGATGGAATTAGGTCGCCATTGAAACGAGAAGTTAGATTTGAGGGAAGCGAGGGTAACGTGTGATAGTGAAAGGTTCAGGGCTTCCGTCTTAGAGATGTTTAGCTTATAATTACTAAGACTACCAAATCTGTCTATCTCGGCCAATATGGAGGGTATGCTGATGTGAGGTTGTGTGACGTAGAGAAGGAGATCGTCAGCATATAAGGAGAGTTTACAGTGGGACGAAGGGGTTTGTATCCCCTGTATATTAGGGTTAGATCTTATGGCCTGTGCTAGGTGCTCAATTACTAGGGCGAACAGGAGGGGGGAGAGAGGACAGCCTTGTCTGGTGCCGTTAGATATCATAAATTTTTCTGACTGGATACCATTCACTAGTACTGTGGCGGAGGGAGCGGAATAGAGGGACATGATTCGCGTCAGCATTTTCGGGCCAAGACCTAGTTGGGAAAGGGTAGCTCGGAGGAAAGACCAGCTGACCCTATCAAAGGCCTTCTCTGCGTCACAGGAGAGAAGTCAAGCAGGTATATGATGACGGTGAGCATATGTGATCAGATGTATGGTCTTGGTGGTGTTGTCCCTGGCTTCACGGCCAGGAACGAAGCCCACCTGGTCTCTATGTATAGTTTGTGGTAGCAGAGGGGAGAGGCGGTTTGCAAGGATCTTAGCATACAATTTTAGATCAACATTTAGGAGGGATATTGGTCTATAATTGGGGCAAATGGAGGGGTCTTTTCCGGGTTTAGGGATAACAACTATCTGGGCCTGGAGTATGGATGGGGACAGGGCAATGTTTTCATCAATGGCATTAAATGCTTTTGCTAGTAGTGGGGATAGTTGCGTCGCAAACGTTTTGTAGAAGTGGGGAGAGAATCCGTCTGGTCCTGGACTCTTGCCATTCTTAAGATTTTTAATAGCAAATAGAAATTCTTCTTCGGACAGGGAGGTCTCAAGGTCCTCCGTTTCCGAGAGAGGAAGAGAAGGGAGTGCTGTCTCTTGGATGTAGGAGGACAAGTCCTGAGGGGTAGGCGTAGAGCGTGGATTCTGGGGGGTAAGATTATAGAGAGCGGAATAGTATGTGCGAAATTCCTCGGCAATAGCTGAGTTCTGCATGAGTTTACCTTTAACGGGGGAGTTTATTAGCGGTATAGGTCGCCTGGCTTGGCGAGGTTGGAGGGTGTGCGCTAGGTGTCTGCCACATTTATTGGCTTGTGAGTAATGATTGAACCTTCCCTTGTCTCGGGCGATAAGAGACTTTTCTGCGAAAATAAGCAGGAGGTCTCTTCTCGCGTTGGTGAGTTCTAGGAGGGATGAGCTAGTTATGTCCGTTTTGTGTGATTCTTCTAGTTTGGCAATGGTGGAGAGAAGTCGTGTTATATCCGCAGTGCGGGCATGTTTCAGTCGGGCTCCATGTTGGATTAATTTGCCCCTGAGTACGCATTTAAGCGCCTCCCATTTAGTGAGCGGGTTAGTGGTGTCTTGGGCATGATCCGCAATAAAGTGTCTGATGGTCTGTATAATGTCCTGCGAGCATACGGAGTCGAATAATAGATTATCGTTAAGTCTCCAGGAGGAGCTCCGTTTGCATGTTGGAATATGTCCTAGGCTCAAGTGAATGGGGGCGTGGTCTGACCAAAGGGTAAGACCGATAGAGGCTGAGGGTGAGTAATCTAATAAAGATTGGGAAACGAAGAGGTAGTCCAGTCTACTGTAGGAGTTATGTGCGGGAGAAAAAAATGTGTAGTCTTTGGTGTTAGGATGCAGCATCCTCCAGGCGTCTATTAAGGATAGGTCAGATAGGAGTGCTCTAATGTTGGTCAGGGAGGTCGGGGAGATCGAGGACTTACCAGTGGATGAATCAAGACGAGGTATCAGGGCGGCATTGAGATCCCCTCCCAGGATCATGTTGACTGTGCAGAATCTTTTCAGACGGGAGATCACTGATGAAAGGAATTGTTGTTGATTCTGGTTGGGAGAATATATGTTAATGACAGTGTAAATGGTATTCAGATAAGACAATTTAAGAAAAATATATCTTCCCAAGGGGTCAATATATGTATCAAGGACATCTGGAGTGAAGGAGGCGTGAAATGCTATAGAGACCCCTTTAGATTTTGCGGAGGGGTTGGTACTATGGAACCAAACAGGATATTGTTTATGGAGAAATTGTGGACATTTATCTGTTCTAAAGTGAGTTTCCTGTAGGAGGAGGATTTGGGTTTTTATTTTATGAAAATGAAATAATATTTGCCGTCTCTTCTCCGGGACGTTGAGACCTCTGCAATTAAGCGAGGAGATCTTTAGGGAGGGTTGTATTGCCATGTAAGAATAAATTTACTGTGTGTATAATAATAAAGACCTTGGAAGCTCGCTGTCTCAGAGGAATGGGAGGTGGGGGAGAAAGAGGGAGAGGGGAGACCTCTAGTGGCGAAATTGGAGAAGAAAATTAGGTGGAGAAGTAAGAAAAGAAGTACAGAAGAGAGAGGAGGAGAACGAGGCCGCAAAAGCCTCACTAGTAGTGTTGTAAACAACATTTCAGCTAATACCGCTGTGGGCGCTGAAGGGCCTAAGTGGGGGGTACAGCGGGTTACGCACAGAGGAGCCCGCACACGCCGGGCAACATTTATCAAAGATGCAGTATATAAGAACTATAAACTTAGCTTCTCAGGACTCTGTGCTGCTACGTAAATACTGAATGGGTACACATCTTAGCTAAGGAGGGCCTATCTCACAGAGCATCTCAACTTATAAGCAGCCCAGAGGGCTTCCATATCCAGCTACAAAATGCTAACAGTTTTAATAAGGGATGTATGGGGGGAGGGAGAGGAGAGGGAAGAGAGGGGGGGAGAGGAGGGGGATGGGGGGGGATGGGGGGGGGGATGGGGGGGATGGGGGGGGGTGGAGCAGGGAAGGATAAGGGGGGGATGGTGAGGTTGAAGGTGATTAAGGACTGGGGAGGTATGTGGCCTGTTATCACAGGCAATCTCCCCTCACAGGGAGCAAGGGGGATGGAACATTAACATAAAACCTATGTATTAAGGAAAAAGAAAATGGGTTAGTGATAAAGTGTTCCAACAGTAACTGCAAACAGGGACGTCTGCACCGGTCTGGGACCTGTGAGAAATCTAAGGGAATAAGTCAAACATCATTAGACTGAGTTCAGCCGTCTGTCGCAGTGGGGAAGTCCGGTTTGGATCTCTTGTTCTTCTTCGTGCGTTTCTGCCATCCTGCTGCAGTTTGGAAGCCAGGGGTGGCTGCGTGAAGTGGCCAATCTGGGATGGAGATCTGTGGCACTTCAAAAGTTCCGAGGAACCTGGGGAGATCCCCCAGCGTGCGAAAAATCGCAGATTTCCCTTCATGAGATGCAAACAGATTAAAGGGGAAACCCCAGCGGTACTTGATTTGTTTTGCTTGCAGGGCTCCGGTCAGGGGTTTTAGGGCACGTCGCATGTCCAGAGTCAGTTTAGATATATCAGGGAGCAGGGACACAGCGGTGCCATTGAAGTGTACTGCATTCTGAGAGCGTGCAGCCTGCATAATGGCGTCTTTAACTGCATAAAAGTGAACTCTGCAGATCACATCTCTGGGGTGTTCTAGGTTCTGATTCTTGGGGCCAAGGGCTCTGTGGATTCGATCAAGTTCCAGAGGGGCGTCCTTGTCTTTCTGGAGTAGCTCGTTGAACGTGGCAATCACTGCAGGGGCTAAGTCCTTAGTTTCAACTGATTCGGGTAGGCCGCGTATGCGTATGTTGTTACGTCTGGCCCTATTTTCCTGGTCATCTTGATGGTACATCAGTTGTTGGATCTGGAGGGTATGTTCATGCAGGATAGTGTCATGCACATGCAGGGTGGATGTATTTTCTTCTATATTGTGTTCCACTTCCTCAATTCTATTGGTGAAATCTCTGCGCAGTTCAGACATTTCTTGTCTGTATGAACGTTCCATTCGTTGCACACAGGCCTCAAAATCGTGTTTGGTGGGGAGAGCTTTGATGTATGCCTCCATGTCCCATCCATAGGATCTGTGGGATTCAGGGGAATGTCCTGTGGAGCGGACCGAGCCTGTCTCTGAGTCAGGGGGGGACCTAGCACGCTGCCTGGTCTTCATATGGGGTGTGGAGCGCTGCGACAGTGTTCCCTGTGAGGCCGCATGTGTGCCTGGGGTCCGGGCCGGCGCCATCTTGGACGGGGGGGGTCGGAGCGATTATGGCCCAAGTGGGTGAAAAAACGGTCGATATCACCTGCAAGATGTGGATCGGAGGAACGCTGGATGTCTCCCCCACCTCTCCTCCCCATATCAGGCCTGGATGGGTGTGCTGGGAAGCGCTGAGAGCCTCTGTGTGTGCGGCGTGTGCGGGAGCTCCAGGAACAAGCGTCCTACTTCCTCATGTGCTAAGCCACGCCCCGTTACTGCCAGTTTAACGTCATAAAGTTTTGCGTGCGTTACTTCCAGTTTGATGCCATATTGTTTTGTGTGCGTTACTGCCAGTTTAATGCCATATAGTTCTGTGTGTGTTACTGCCAGTTAAACACCATATAGTTTTGCGTGCGTTACTGCCAGTTTAACGCCATATCGTTTTGCGTGCGTTACTGCCAGTTTAACGCCATATAGTTCTGTGTGCGTTACTGCCAGTTTAACGCCATATAGTTTTGTGCATTACTGCCAGTTTAACGCCATATAGTTGTGCGTCACTGTACTGTCGACGCATTATATTGCAGTATATTATAGTGTATCCGTGGAGTGTGTGTGTGTAGCTTGAGTACTCAAATTAAAGTGCACCAAACACCTCTTTACATTGATTAAAGTGCATCAACGTACAGATTTCAACTTCTTCTTTACATTTGCTTATAAGCACCGCCCTCTCCATCCCAATAATGTCTGGGAGGACAACAAGGAGAGGCAGACATTGCCTTGGCAACAAATGTGTCCACAGGCAAAGGTGGACGTGGTGGTCACTCCTCAGGCAGGGCATCATTTCCTCTGTTTAGTGAGTTTGCCTGTGCTATCCAGCCACAGCATGCAGAGGAGGTGATGGACTGGCTTACTAAAATCTCCTCATCCTCCACAAGCAGAGACAAGTGTGCAGTCCCCTGCAGTTGCCAGAGTGGATAAACCTGCCTCCTTGTCCACATCTATTCCCGCCATAGCCCCAACATCAGCCATTGAGGAGTCAGCTGAGTTATTTGACCACAGCGTCAGCCACTTGCACCTTAATGATGCCCAGCCATTTCTGGATTCAGATGTTGGTTCTGAGGTTGAGGATGACAGGAACATGAGCCTAGAGAGAGGGAGGAACACTGGTAGACAAACTGGCATTCATGTTCCCCAAGCCGCAGCATATTGCCAAGTTGTCTCCAGTGGTAATGATGAAGATGGAGGAGATGGAGATGATGATGATGATGAGGTCACTGATGTGACTTGGGTGCCAAATAGAGAAGAGGAGGAAACTGAAGGTGAGGCAGCACAACCCTAAGGAGGCCGACATCAAGAAAGATTAGAGAGCAGCCACCCTATTCCTTCACATTCTGCAGCTGTTATCTCCTGGCCCATTCCCCAAAGCTCAGCTGTCTGGGCCTTTTTCAGCACATCTGCAGCAGATCGCACTGTTGCTATCTGCAAACTGTGTCTCAGGCACATCAAATGTGGCAAAAACACCAACCATTTGGGTACCACATGCCTAACAAGACATTTAACGTCCAACCACTCAGCCCATTGGCAAAAGCACCTAAAAGCCACACAAAAGGGGCACAAATCTGTCCCTCCTCCTCCTCGTTACCCACATCAGTCTGCCCCTGCTATAGTCATTACCTCTCAGCAGCCTCCACTGATAGGGATGATGGTATAGCACAGGGTGTCCCAGGTCCTAACAGCACATCTGCGAACAGCATACCACCAGCTGTAGACTGTAGCCAGCAAATTTCTCTGCCCCATCTGCTGCAGCGGAAAAAAAAATCATTCCCTGCCACCCACATGCCCAGCGTCTTAATGCAAGCTTGTCAAAGCTGTTGGCTCTCCAACTTCTGCCTTTCAGCCTTGTGAATTGTGCCCTCTTCCGTGAATTCGCACAATGTGCTGTACCACAATGGCAGGTTCCATCTCTCTACCATCACGTGGAAGGGAATGTTCTGGCATCATTGGGCAAGCCAGTCAGCCATAAAATCCACCTTACTGCTGACACGTGATCCACTAAGCGCTCAAAGGGCTATTCCCAGAGTCATGCTAAAAGGTGCCATGCAGTGCTTCAGCTGTTGTGTTTAGGGGACAAGAACCACACTGGAGCAGAGATTCTTGCAGCTCTGTAGGGACAGGCCCAGAGGTGGTTCACACCACGCCAGCTGGAGCCAGGAATGGTGGTGTCCAATAATGGCTCAAACCCCCTTAGCCCCCTGTATGCCTGGCACATGTCCTCAATTTGGTGGTGCAGCGTTTCCTAAGTACGTATCCAGAGTTGCAAGATGTACTAAAACAGGCCAGAAAAGTCTGTAGCCATTTCACACACAGCCAGTGCTCGGTTGGCTGAAATTCAGCGGGAATTCCACGTGCCCATAAACCGCCTGATTTGTGACATGCCCACCAGGTGGAACTCGACTTTGGCAATGCTGCAGTGGCTATACATGCAGCAGAGGGCCATCAATGAGTACCTGTGCGAGTACGGCACGACAACAGGCTTAGGCCATCTCAGCTTTTTTTCCCAACGCCAATGGCTGATCATTAAGGATGCATGCACTGTATTGTCACCATTTGAGGAGGCCACAAGAATGGGGAGCTGTGACAGTGCATGCATCAGTAACACAATCCCTGTTGTGTTCCTGCTGGAGCAGACTCTGCGTGACATTATGGACAGGGCACTAGAGGCAGAGCAGCAGGAGGAAGAGGAGGACTTCCTTTCCTCTCAAGGCCCATTTTATGCAGACACCATCATTCCTATGTCACAGAGCACACAGGAGGAGTGAGGGGAGAAGGATGAGGATTCTGGCACTTTCATAGGCTTCGAAAAAGAGGAAGACATGCATCAATCTGTAGGTGATGGCTTTCCAACCCTTGGGAGTAGTACGTGGCTGGGAGGAGGAAGTTCCAGATGCTATCATCCTGAGTGATGGCGAGAAGTCTGCTTCTCAAGCCTCAGCAAATTTGAGGCGCATGGGCAACCTCATGCTTCAAAGTCTGCGAAAGGACCCAAGAATACGTGGCATAAAGGAGAAGGATGATTACTAGTTGGCAACCCCCCTTTACCACCGTTATAAGGGGAAGGTCTCAGAACTCATCCAGTCCCCACATAGAGTGCAGAAGAGGAATTTATTGAACGTTTTTCCTGACTCCAGTAGGTTACAGTGTAGTGGAAGAAGGCGTCCGCCTAAGTGAGGCATTTTGGAATTTTTTTAGTCCTCGCCGCCCAGGGCTGTCAGTTTCCACATCCCATCAGCAGCCAAAACAGAGATGGAGAGCTTTCCAGCTGACGATCCACTGACTTTCTGGGTCATGAGAATAGACCACTGGCCAGAACTTGCCCAGTATGCTATTGAGTTGTTGGGCTGTCCTGCATTCAGCGTGCTTTCAGAACAGACATTCAGTGCTGCAGGAGGTTTTGTTACTGATCATAGAACGCATCTGTCCACATACTCCGTGAACCATTTGACTTTTATAAAAAATGAATCAGTCCTGGATTACCAGCTATGAAGCCCCTGATGCTAATGTCACTGATTAAGTCTTTTTGGGATGTGGAATCTCTGTAGGACTTCGAGGCTGCCTAGTTTTGATGGTATTCAATCATTTCATCTGAAAGAATGTTTTTGGTATAGGTTTCATGGGCAAAATTAACACCCAAAGTCCAATTTTTCTGCACCTGTTTGACAGGTGCATGTCATTGCATTTCTTTACAGCAAGGCCAATTCTTGCTTTTATTAAGATTACCTCTACAGGGTTACAGTGGAAAGGCACCACCGACACCCAGAGACCAATTTTTACGTACCTGTTACTTCTATCCAAAGTCAAAGTGACACCAGAATGTATCCAAACAATCTCTAATCTTGTTCCTAGTGCACTACATTGTGGCCTCATCATTTACACTGGCTCCCCAGCTGTTGCTGATCAAAATAAAGGCAACTTGCAGGGAAAATGTCATTTTGTTTGGCTTTATAAATGCAATTATTGCTGCAGCAGATTCTAGACATGGTACAGATCTGCCACTTTACAGGTAGACTAAGGGGACCCCCGAGGCACTATATTGGAAGGATTTTTTTATTTTTCTGCTTTCACTTTAAAAATCAAAAAATCACTGCTCATTTAAAAATTACATTTTTTACAAACTTTTTTTTTTTATTGATACATGTCCCCCAGTGCAGGACCCCGACCCCTATAACCATTGTATGCCCAATTACTTGCACATAAGCCTTCAAAATGGGCACTTTTGATATTTGACGCTCGGGTCTCATTGACTTTAATGGGGTTTGTTATTCAGGTCCGAACTTTTGCGGTGTTCGGAAGTTCTGGTGCGAACCGAACAGAGGTCTGTTCGGCCCATCCCTAATATTATTCATTAGACCCGAGATGGTGCCGAAGTCCCTAAGTAGCTGGTGCACTATCGGGGAGGATATTAGCGAGGAAGTAATAAAAAGGAGCAAGTCATCCGCGAAAAGAGCACATTTATGTTCTTGCAGGCTGTAAAGAACACTTCTGATGTCAGAGTGAGCTCTTATTGCAATAGCCAATGTCTCAATTGCAATCACAGAAATTAAAGGGGATAATGGGCATGCCTGTATGGTTCCTTTTTTATTATAGAAAGTTTCCGAGTATCTACCGATTTGGTGTACTTACGCACTTGGAGTTGAATATAATAGTGTATAATACCCCTAAATTGAGGGCCAATCCCCCATCTCTCCAAAATGTCAAAGAGATAGGACCAGGAAACCGAATTGAACGCCTTTTGAAATTCAATTGAGAGGAGATAACTCTCTTGAGGTGGACCTCTGTCTCAACAAGAGTAAAGTAAAGAAATTACATCTATGGCTCTCCTAATTTGATCTGGGCCTTGCCTCCCAAGAATGAAGCCTACCTGATCCTTGTGAATATATTTAGCAATGAAGCTGGAGATTCTTGTAGCCAAAATTTTTGTCAACATTTTAAGGTCATTGTTAATTAGAGAAACTGGACGGTAATTACCAACCTCACTAGTATTTTTATCGGGTTTAGATATTACTGAATTATAGGCTGAGTTTAGGTCTCTGTCTAAAGGGGCTCCATCTCTGAGAGCATTAAAAAACCGGGCCATGTAAGATGCTAGTGAGTGACCAAATTTCTTGTAATAGCAGACCGAGAAACCATCCGATCCTGGAGAGGAGCCTAGTTTAAGAGTTTTTATCATTTCTAAAACTTCCTCTGATGTAATCGGCTTCTTGAGAAAGTATGAGTACGGGAGATTTTAGGAATGGGGAGGCCCCTAAGAAAGGTCTCCAGTTTATCAGGGGAGATTTATGCTGCATACACGCGGTCGGAATTTCCAACAATAAATGTTCGATGTGAGCTTGTTGTCAGAAATCCCAACCATATGTAGGCTCCATCGGACATTTGTTGTCGGAATTGTTGTCGGAAACAAAAATTTGAGAGCCGGTTCTCAAATTTTCCGACAAAAAAATCAGTTGTCTGAAATTCCAGTCGTGTGTACACAATTCCAACCCACAAAATTCCACACATGCTCGGCATCAAGATGAAGAGCTATTGAACTTTATCGTCGTACGTGTTGTACGTCACAGCGTTCTTGACGTTCGGAATTTCCAACAACATTTGTGCGACCGTGTGTATGCAAGACAAGTTTGAGCCAACATCTGTCGGAAATAAATCCATTATTTTGTTGTCGGAATGTCCGATCGTGTGTACCCGGCATCAGATTTATAGAGCTTTGAGTAGAAGTCTTGAACTGTTGCCATAATCCGTGAACGATTCAGGGTCAGGTCTCCTTATGTGGTGCACATTTTTGGGAAAGCTAGAGTGCGTGTTTTAGGACTCAGTTGGTTGCTAATTTGGACCATATCTTGTCTTTCTGTGAGTAGAATTTGGCTCCTGTCCATCTGAGCTGTTTCTCCGCCGATGTGGTTAAGGCTAAGTTAAGAAGGGCCCGTGCAGATTCTAGTCGAGCCAAGGTGTCGGGGTTGGGGTTACGTTTATGTTGAGAGCTCAGTAGAAGGTAGTCATCCATCCATTTCTAGATGTCTGCCCTACATTCACATTTTAATTTAGAAATGACCTGGATGAGCTTACCTCTCATAACTGCTTTGTGAGCTGCCCATAGGGTCACTGGTGTAACTGAGTCATTATCGTTGTTTACAAAGTATTCTGTCAGGGCATTTCCTAGGATTGTACACTGCACCAGTTCACTTAAGAGGGCTTAGTTGAGTCGCCATTTGAAAGAGCCCCTCTCCCCTAAGGGCCGTTTGATAGATAATGTCATGAGAGAATGATCCGATAGGGGGGGGGGCTCTGATTTTGGAAGTTATGGCTATAGGGATAGAAGAGGACTGTAAAAGGTTGTGGTCAATTCGGGTATAGGTGTTATGTGGAGCAGAAAAATGTGTGTGGTCTTTGTCATGGGGATTTAGTTCCCTCCATATATCTACCAATCCAAGTGAATGTAGAAGCTGTGCTATTTTTAAGCTTTGCTTAGGGGGACATTTAGCTTTTGATTTCCTGATTTTTGATTTATCCAAGGAGAGATCAAAAGCTATATTGGAGTCGCCTCCGAAAATTACTGTACCAACTAAATGAGGTTGTAACGATTGTGTCAGAGTTTCAAAGAATCTGGCTTGGCCCTTATTGGGCATGTAATAGGAGACAAAGGTGTAAAGCTCTCCCTCAATGGTACCCACAACCAACAGGTAACGATACTCCGGGTCCCTGAGCACCCTTGAGGGGGAGAAATTCAGTCGTTTGGCAAAACATATCACCACTCCTTTGGTTTTATTCTCAGCATTGGCTAGGAAAAATTGTGAATAATTCTGATGAATAAAGGAGGGGTTATATGATATAGGGAAGTGAGTCTCGTGTAGGAGGAGGACATCTGATTTTAAGGAGTGATAGAATTGGAAAACATTCCATCTCTTGACTGGGGAGTCCCTGTACATTATGGGAGATAAGCTTAATGGATGTTTTGGGAGAACTTGCATTAGCCATGGATCAGATGAGAGGAGAACTCAGAAACAAAGTGATTGCTCACCCATTTAGGAATCAATTCCTGGTATCGAGTATCAACGACATACGTGCTGGTGTTTCGGCCCTGGGAGTGGATAGAAGCGAATTTCCTGGTAGATCTGAGAAGAGCGAGAGTCAAAGAGAGAGAGAGGAGATAGAGAATAGAGAAATTAGTGCAGTATATTTCAGTGTGTTAGTGCAAGTTTAATGCAGTATATTTTAGTGCGTTACTGCACGTTTAATGCAGTATATTTCAGTGCATTACTGCACGTTTAACGCAGTATATTTCAGTGCATTAATGCATGTTTAACACAGTATATTACAGTGCATTACAGCACATTTAACGCAGTATATTTCTGTGCGTTACAGCACATTTAACACAGTATATTTAGGTGCGTTAGTGCACGTTTAACGCAGTATATTTTTTAATACGTTACTGCTCGTTTAATGCGGTATATTTCAGTGCATTAATACACATTTAACGTAGTATATTTCCGTGCGTTACACCGCGTTTAACGACGTATATTTCAGTGCATTAATGCACATTTAACTCAGTACATTTTAGTTAGCACACGTTTAACGCAGTATATTTTTTAGGTCGTTACTGCATGTTTAACTCAGTATATTTCAGTATGTTAGTGCACATTTAACGCAGTGCATTTCAGTGCTTTAGTGCACGTTTAACACAGTATATTTCAGTGTGTTGGTGCACGTTTACTGCAGTATATTGCAGTGCGTTAGTCCACGTTTAACGCAGTATATTTCAGTGCGTTGGTGCTTGTTTACCACAGTATATTTCAGTGCGTTACTGCATGTTTACAGCTGTACATTTCAGTGCATTAATGCACATTTAACGCAGTATATTTCAGTGCGTTGGTGCACGTTTAACATAGTACATTTCGGTGTGTTGGTGCACGTTTAATGTAGTATATTTTCATGTGTTGGTGCATGTATACCACAGTATATTGCAGTGAGTTGGTGCGTGTTTAATGCAGTATATTTCAGTGCGTTGATGCTTGTTTAATGCAGTATATTTCAGTGCGTCCGTGCTTGTTTACCGCAGTATATTTCAGTGCGTTACTGCATGTTTAGCGCAGTATATTTTAGTGCATTACTGCAGGTTTGATGCAGTTCAATTCAGTACGTTACTGCACGTTTAACACTGTATATTTTAGTGTGTTACTTCGCGTTTAAAGCAGTATATTTTAGTTCATTACTGCAGTATATTTCAGTGTGTTGGTGCATGTTTACCACAGTATATTGCAGTGCATTAGTGCACGTTTAATGTAGTATATTTCCATGCATTGGTGCACATTTACTGCAGCATATTTCAGTGTGTTGGTGTATGTTTAACGCAGTATATTTCAGTGCATTGGTGCGCATTTACCGTAGCATATTTCAGTGCGTTATTGCACATTTAACGCAGTGTATTTCAGTGCATTACTGCACGTTTAATGCAGTATATTTCAGTGCATTAGTGCACATTTAACGCAGTATATTTCTGTGCGTTGGTGCATGTTTAACGTACAGTGGGGCAAAAAAGTATTTAGTCAGCCACCAATTGTGCAAGTTCTCCCACTTAAAAAGATAAGAGAGGCCTGTAATTGTCATCATAGGTATACCTCAACTATGAGAGACAAGATGTCGAAACAAACCCAGACAATCACATTGTCTGATTTTTGGAAGAATTTATTTGCAAATTATGGTGGAAAATAAGTATTTGGTCAATATCAAAAGTTCATCTCAATACTTTCTTATATATCCTTTGTTGGCAATGACAGAGGTCAAACGTTTTCTGTAAGTCTTCGCAAGGTTGTCACACACTGTTGCTGGTATGTTGGCCCATTCCTAGATGCAGATCTCCTCTAGAGCAGTGATGTTTTGGGGCTGTCGCTGGGCAACACAGACTTTCAACTCCCTCCAAAGGTTTTCTATGGGGTTGCCCGGGCGGTGTGTTTGGGATCATTGTCATGCTGAAAGACCCAACCACGTTTCATCTTCAATGCCCTTGCTGATGGGAGGTGGTTTGCACTCAAAATCTCACGATACATGACCCCATTCATTCTTTCATGTACACGGATCAGTCATCCTGTTCCCTTTGCAGAGAAACAGCCCCAAAGCATGATGTTGCCACCCCCATGCTTCACAGTAGGTATGGTGTTCTTTGGTTGCAACTCAGCATTCTCTCTCCTCCAAACATGACGAGTTGTGTTTCTACCAGTTCTACTTTGGTTTCATCTGACCATATGACATTCTCCCAATCCTCTTCTGGATCATCCAAATGCTAGCAAACCTCAGATGGGCCCGGACATGTACTGGCTTAAGCAGGGGGACACGTCTGGCACTGTAGGTTCTGAGTCCCTGGCGGCGTAGTGTGTTACTGATGGTAGCCTTTGTTACGTTGGTCCCAGCTCTCTGCAGGTCATTCACTAGGTCCCCCCGTGTGGTTCTGGGAATTTTGCTCACCGTTCTTGTGATCATTTTGACCCCACAGCGTGAGATCTTGCCTGAAGCCCCAGATCGAGGGAGATTATCAGTGGTCTTGTATGTCTTCCATTTTCTAATTATTGCTCCCATAGTTGACTTCTTCACACCAAGCTGCTTGCCTATTGCAGATTCACCCGTCACGCCTTCCTCTAATCTTAGTGTTAGATTGCCAGACAGCTACGCCTGTCCCCGCGCCGATCCCCGCTCCGTTACCCGTCACTCCTTCCTCTAATCTTAGTGTTAGATTGCCAGACAGCTACGCCTGCAAACTTTGCCTCAAGCAGTTCAAGCGTGTAAAAAACACCAGACATTTGGGTACCAAATGCTTGACATTTAACCTCTCACCACTCAGTCTGTTGGCAAGAGCACCTGAAAGGCACACAAAAGGGACATAATTCTACTTTTCCTCCCCTTTCCGGTCTACCCCTGCTATACCTCATGGCCTATCAGCAGCTTCCACTAACAGAGATGATGGTATAGCTCAGGGTGTCCCAGGTCCTTGCAGCACATCTGCCAGTAGCACACCACCAGCTGTAGACTATAGCAGGCAAATTTCTCAGCCCCATCTGCTGTGGTGAAAAAAAAATACAGTCACTGCCGCCCCACATGTCCAGTATCTAAATTCAAACATGTCAAAGCTGCTGGCTTAACAACTGCTTTTCCATCTGGTGGATTCTGCCCCCTTCCGTGAATTAGCAGATTTTACTGTGCCACAATGGCAGGTTCCCAGTCACTATTTCTTTTCACATAAGGCCATTCAAGCTCTTTACCATCACGTGGAAGGCAATGTTGTGGTATTGTTGGGCAAGGCAGTCAGCCGCAAGGTCCATGTTACTGCTGACACGAGGTCCAGCAAGCATGGTCAGGGACGATATATTTAATTCACAGCACAATGGGTAACTCTGCTTGCAACTCAGAAGGATGCAGGACAGGGCTCAGTGCTGCAGCTTGTTATGCCGCCATGTCTCCATACAGCTAGTGGGGATGATGCCAGATTTGTCAGCTCCACCCCCTCCTCCTTTTCCTCCATGTCCTCCTCTGCTGAATTGTCCTATGAACCACATGTACCCCCTAAGCCTTGATGGGGCTTTTCGATGAGTCAGGCTAAAAGGTGCCATGCAGTGCTTCAGCTGGTCTGTCTAGGGGACGGGAACCACACCAGAGCAGGGATTCTTGCAGCTCGGCAACTCTGCTTTTTTTTTTTCCCCACGCCAATGGCTGTTGGTAAAGGATGTCACCATTTGAGGAGGCCACACTAATGGTGAGCCGTGACAATGATTGCATCAGTGACACAAATTCCTGTTGTGTTCCTGCTCGAGCAGACTCCACGTGGCATTACGGACAGGGCACTCAAGGCAGAGCAGTGGGAGGAAGAAGAGGACTTCCTTTCCTCTCAAGAACTGCTTTATGCAGACACCATTCTTGCCAAGCCACAGAACACACAAGAGGAAAGGGAGGAGGAAGAGGATTCTGGCATTTTTGGAGGCATTGAAGTAGAGCAAGACATACGTTAACCCTTAATAGATGTTTTTCTATCCCCAGAACCTTTGGGAGTAGTATGTGTCTGGGAGGAGACAGTTCCAAATACTGCAATCCTCAGTGACCCCAAGGAGTATATTTCTCATGCCTCTATAAACTTTTGGTGCATGGGCTCCCTCATTCTTCAAAGCCTGCGAAAGGACCTGAGAATACATGGCGAGGAGAAGGATCACCATTGGTTGGCAACCCTCCTTGACCACCGTTACAAGGGGAAAGTCTGGGAACTTCTTCCGTCCCCACAGAGGGAGCAGAAGATGAAATCTCTTGACACCTTAAAGAGAAGTTTATGTAACACCTTTCCCGACTCTGGTAGGTTACAGTCTGGTGGAAAATGTAATTTTGAGGGTTCTGTTGGTCAAGAGGGGAGTGGTGGAGAAGGGGGCCACCTCAGTGATGCATTTTTAAAAAAATGTAATCCTTGGCACCCAGGGCTTCCACATCCCATCAGCAGCGTCTGCATCATATGGTTGGAGATTATCTAGGGGCGAAAACAGACATGGAGAGCTTTCCAGTTGACAATCCACTGGGTTACTTGGTCATGAGAATAGACCACTGGCCAGTACTTGCTTAGTATGCAATTGAGCTGTTGGGCTGCCAGCATGCTTTCTGATTGGGCATCATGAATCTATGAAAGACTGTCTAGGCTGCCTATCTTTGTGGGTGTTGATTTTGTTTGGAAGACTTATTTTGGTGTAGGTTTCATGAGCACAATTAACACCCAAGGACCAATTTTTCTGCACCTGGCAGGTGCATATCATTTAAATTTTTGACAGCGGGGCGTGGCTTGGACTTTCATGTGAGAGGACGTGTCTCACAGAGGCTCCAGCATCCTGAACAGAAAACATCCTGAAGTGAGCCCGATCCACCGCTACCATAGACCGGACACTTCGCTCCCGGTGTGGGGCAACACCTACAGCGACACCCGGTCGCTTTACATCCAAAACGGGGGTGTCTGGGAGGATGGAGGAGAGCCGTTCGGCCGGCCGGCATGGCCAAGATGGCGGATCCCCGCTCCCACAGCGTGCAGGGAAGGAATCACAGCTATCAGCAGCTGCACGCCTGGAGAGGTATGCTCACGACACTGGCACTCACAAAACAATACAGCCACATACCTCATATGCAAAGGCAGCAGCCAAGAGTGTCCCACAGCAAACAGCACAGCATGGCATAGAGAAGATGGCCCCTGGAGCAGCAGAACACACAGTGAGAAATCCCCCATCCCCCCCTCCTTCCTCTGAAGCAGCCAAAGCTCCAGACACTGAGCACTCTGAGCCTTCCCTGCAAGATATACTGACTGCAGTTCACACTTATGGCTCCTCACTAACTGAACTCTCTATTGAAGTCAAAAGCATGAAAGAAGGCATATTACACATAAGGCAGGACATGCAGAAAATAAGAGAGAGAGCCACTGCTCTGGAGGGAAGAGTGAGCACACTAGAGGATGATATACCCCCTCTTGCTCAGGAGATTCACATAACTTCAGCTAAAGCCACAGAAACAGCGAATAGAGTGGAGGATATGGAGAACAGATTGAGAAGGTCAAATATTCGCATTGTCGGTATACCTGAAAAAGCTGAAGGAAAAAACCCCACTGATTTTATTGAAACCTGGCTAGCTGACACATTTGGGAGAAATAACCTTACACCATTCTTTTCTGTTGAAAGAGCCCATAGAGTGCCACTCCGTCCACCGCCACCAGGGGGCAACGACAGACCATTTTTGCTGAAATTACTACATTACAAGGACAGGGATAGTATACTTCGCTTGGCCAGACAGAAACCCAATATGGAAATTCAGGGTGCCAGAGTGTCAATATACCCTGATTTCTCAGCGGCTGTGCAGAAACAAAGAGCAAAATATACTGAGGTCAAAAACAGACTGCGTGCTCTCTCAGTGATATATTCTATGCGTGCTCTCTCAGTGATATATTCTATGCTATACCCTGCCAAGTTGAGAGTGGTTGCTGAGGGCACGGTGCACTTTTTTGAAAATCGTATGTTGGCTACCAATTGGCTGGACAGACACGAGAGGCATTTGCAGGCAGCCGTGCATGGAAATGAACCAGGATGAAACAACGCATGAACCCCGTACATTGATTCTTTATGCTCACCTTAGATAAAATGGAGCCCGCAGAGAGTCACAACTGACTTTTTTTTTTTTGGTTTATTTTACCAGTGACCCCTATCGTTTAGGACTTTATAGGCACAAGGTCCCAGCCCTCTTTATTACCCCACCAAACGCCCTGCGGGGCACCAATGGAAGGCTTTCCAATGGAAGTTACTTTATTTCAGTTTGTTTTTCTTTTTTCCGTTTTTAAGCCCTGGTTGAATGGGCGCTATATATTTTGGTCGCAAAGCAAGTTTGCTTTGTCGCTGGTTGCAAATCTGCAGAGTGAGACACATGGTACAAGTCACGCAATACATTTTCTACATTTCAGAACTTATACTGCATCATCTGAGTTCATATACCACAGACCTCCAATACCGGGGGTTGGATCACAACTAGCAACTGCACCAAATGACTAAGCGAACAGAGTCAATTCTCTCATGGAACGTGAGAGGCTTACATGACCCTAAAAAGAGAACTGCCATTTTCACCTCTATCTCACATCGGAACCCCACTGTAATATGTCTGCAAGAGACGCATCTCACTAGAGACACCACCAACCTGTTACACTTATCAAAATATCCTACTCAATACCATTCCACTCATACCCGGTATTCAAGGGGTGTGAGTATACTGTTTTCCAGGACTACCTCATTCACAAAAATTGATGCACAAATTGATGTAGAGGGCAGGTTTATTTTTCTTATGGGAACTTGGGAATCACACACCTGTGTGATCATAAATGTATATATACCTCCACCATTTAATTTAACAATAATGCAATGTCTTTCTAGATTTCTGGCAAAATATCCTCGGGTACCGGTATATGCCATGGGAGATTTTAACAGTACTCTGGACATGTCTTTAGACGTGCACAAGAAGTACTGCCCTCAGGGCCCCAGGACATATACAGCTCTTGCAAAATTTTTGACGGAGATTGGGCTTTTTGATTTATGGCGGTGTAAGTTTCCTTTTAAGGCACAATTTTCATGTCATTCCCTAACGCACTCTACTTTGTCACGCATTGATTTAGTTTTGGGTAATACATTAACGCACTGTTATGATCCAGAGGTTACTTATCTTGCTAGAGGCCTATCCGACCATTCCCCGGTACAGCTCAGTTTAAGTTTCCCCACTGTAAAGTTACCAATACACTGGAAGATGAATCCTTTTTGGATTCCTCTGTTTAGAGATATTAAACAAATGCAAGTACAAATTCAACACTTCTTATTAGACAATAAACATTCTGCCCCACCAGGTATAGTTTGGGACACTCTGAAGGCTTTTATCAGGGGAATGTGTATTAAGGAAATAGCCGCAATTAAAACAAATAGCAGACAATGGGCAGCTGACGCCAGCATTGCGGTAGACAAAGCTGAGGAGGAATTCCTACAGACACCCACACCTGATAGTGAAAGAAAATGGAAAGACGCACAAAAAATGTATCGCACCATACATACCCAACAAGCAGAAAACAAACGTTTCTTTACCGCACAAACATACTTTGAAGAGGGAGAAAAAACAGGACACATGTTAGCGGTAATAGCCAAATCACAGCAGCCATCACCAATTATTCACCGCTTGGCGGTATCACCAACACAAGTAGCTATGGACACCCCTTCAATTATGCAGGGATTCTGTACTTTTTTCCAGGATGTGTATTCCTCGAAGGTGAGTTACCCTGAAGAAGACTTAACTGAGTTTTTAGATGGAATCTCACTTCCGACAATACAGGGGGAAGACAAAAAACTACTAAATGCACCTATATCTCTAGAAGAATTGCAACTTGCATTAGCAACATTCCCCAATTCTAAGGCCCCGGGGAATGATGGTCTCCCAGTAGAGATGTATAAAAAATTTGGTGGCATACTCTTACCGGAATTGCTACACACAATTAAAGATGCACACACCAATGATTCATTACCAGACTCCATGTACGAGGCAGTGGTAGTGGTCCTGTTGAAACCCGGGAAGGATCCGATCCAACCTGAGTCTTACAGGCCCATATCACTTTTGAATAATGATTTGAAACTGCTCACTAAAGTCCTCGCTATGCGGTTGTCCAAGGTGGTGACAAAAATAGTGCACCCGGATCAATCGGGATTTATACCGAACAGATCCACAGCACACAATCTCCGCAGACTATATTTAAATATGCAAATCCCAACAGATAATACAGGTCAAAGAGCTATCCTGTCCCTAGACGCCGCTAAGGCATTCAATAGCGTAGAATGGAATTATCTTTGGAGGGTGCTAGAGAAGTTCAACTTGGGAGAGACATTCATATCCTGGATCAAACTACTATACAGAAAACCAAAAGCATGTATTAGAATTAACAACACACTGTCCTCCTTCTTTGATTTGCACAGGGGAACAAGACAAGGCTGCCCATTATCCCCATTGCTCTTTGCTTTGGCCATAGAGCCTCTGGCTGCTGCTATCAGAGAGAACCTGGCTATAAGCGGTTTTAAAAGGGGGAATTTGGAAGATAAAATAGCCTTGTATGCTGACGATGTGCTCATCTTTTTGGGCGACACGTCTGCCTCCTTAACAAGTCTCATGGAGTTAATAGGTAAATTTGGATCCTATTCAGGGTTCAAGATAAACTGGGACAAATCCACATTGTTACCATTGGACCCCCTTGTGTCGCCACTTCCCTCAGCAGCAGACCAGATAAAGGTAGTAGATACTTTCCGATACTTAGGCATAGTCATCCACCCCAACTTAGAACTATATGTTAAACTTAATATAAATCCCTTGATTAAAAAATTCCAGGAAAAAACAGCCAGTTGGATAAAACTGCCCCTTTCGGTAGTTGGCCGATGTAACCTGATAAAAATGGTCTGGGGTCCACAACTTTTGTATGCGCTCCACAACGCCCCTATATGGATCCCTATACACGTTTTCAAAAAATGTAACACCATATTTCGCTCTTTGATCTGGAGGAAACAGGTGCCGCGTATTAAATTGGAAACACTACAGGAGGCAAAGGACTCGGGCGGGCTGGCAGTCCCAAACCCATATTATTATTTTATAGCGGCCCAATTGCAACACCTGACGGGTTGGCAGGACTCTGAGTTATCTGACCCTGCGAGCAATATTATATGTACATTACTCTCGAATGGGGGCCTTGTGGAGTGCTTGGAAGCAGGAGAATTCCGTAGGGTACCTGAATACAAAACTTTGGTGCTTATAGATAAGATATGGAACAAGGCCAAGCAACATTTTCATTATGAAGGGTACTCTGAATGGTCTCGTATATGGAACAATAGCAATTTTCCCGAACTGTGTAAATTAAAGGGCTTCTCTGTATGGTCTAGGAGTGGGGTGGTGTATATTAAGCA
Source organism: Lithobates septentrionalis (assembly GCA_037952835.1). Classification (NCBI taxonomy): domain Eukaryota; kingdom Metazoa; phylum Chordata; class Amphibia; order Anura; family Ranidae; genus Lithobates; species Lithobates septentrionalis. The sequence continues at coordinate 1,892,327 of JBBDGP010000009.1, forward strand.
GTTATACCAAGGAGGACTTTTACGGGACTTTCAATCCCTAAGAGAAGAATATGGCATACCAAATGTTGTGTTCTTTCAATATTTACAACTTAGGCACGCCATCTCAGCACAAACTACACTTTCTAAGTGGGAATTAACTAGACCAACGGTGCTCACACAGCTGGTAAACTCAATGTCTAGGAAAGGGCAGATATCATCTATATATGAATCACTAATAATGCAGATATCCAAGACTATGTCACTAAAATGCAGGACAAGTTGGGGGGAGGATATAGGTCACATTACAAATGAGGAATGGTCTGCTATAATGGAGACTGTGCCCAAGGTGTCTCTTTCCTCTTCCCAAAAACTCACGCAACTATTCATTATACACCGTACCTACCGTACCCCCTATAAATTATATAAATGGAACAGAAGAGATGAACCATTTTGCCCCCGTTGTAAGGTAGATAATGGCACCCTTATACACATGCTCTGGAAGTGACCAAAATTACAAAGATACTGGTCTGAAATAATCATCTCTACAAATAAAATATGGAATCTTACATTTGTGGTTGACCCCAAGCTGTGTCTGTTGGGTTGGTTGGACGAAGAACTATATACACCACATGCGTATATAGCAATCACCAGAATGTTGTTTATTGCTAGAAAACTTATAGCTAAGAAATGGCTTTCGGTGACATCACCGACACACGCAGAATGGGTGAATACCATAAATGAAACTCTATTGAGGGAAAAGCTGACATACCAACACAGGGGTAGCCCAGCAAAATTTGAACGTATATGGGATCCTTGGTTGGAGGTACCTGGTTTAGCCCCCTTCCAATTGGTCCAAAATAAAATACTAGGTGGCAGAACGCAGACGCCTACCCCCCTTGTTTGAGGAGGGAGGCTGTCTACATTGAATGGATGCAGGATGCTATGATGTCATAGGGACTCAGAATATAGATCAAACTGTCAATAATTTTGATGAGAAGGTGTCTTACTCTGCGGTGACGAGTTATAAGGTTTTAATTATACATTAGTTAAAAGAAAAAAGCAGACATTAATCCCCCCCCCCCCCATTGTTTAGGGGGGAGAGGTACCTCTACACCGACCGATTGTCCGTTGAAGGACCGGGAGCGGAGTAGGGGTACAAAGTACTAAAAGGACACACTTACTAATTATAGAAAATACGAGGTAAAGCTGAAATTGGTATAGGTATGTAAAGATTTGTTTTCATTGATTGTAAGCCTATATATACCATAATATTGCAGGAAACATAAGCTGATTGACTGTATATTTGGATAATAATATGTCCTTGGCATCGTAATTTGATGTATGTTTTGGTTTTTGTTTTAAGGAAGAGTTTTTTTCTCTTCTTATGTTTTAAAAATCAATAAAAAGAATCTGATTAAAAAAAAAAAAATTTTTGACAGCAAGGCCAAGTCATGCTTTGAACAAGATTACCTCTATAGGGTTACGGTGTGAAGGCACCACCGACACCCAAAGACCAATAATTCAACACCTGTTTGACTGGTGCATATCATTTAAATTTTTGACAGCAAAGCCAATTCTTGTTTTCATCAAGAGTACCTCTATAGGGTTACAGTGTGAAGGCAACACCGACACCCAAAGCTCAATTTTTTCCTCACCTGTTACTTCTATCCAAAGTCTGCAAAAGAGACACAAGAATTATTCACAAAATCTCTAATCTTGTGTACAAAAGTGCACAAAATTGTGGCCTCATCATACAGACTGGCTCCCCAGGCTGTTGTTTATAACATAAAGAAAGTTTGAATGGAAAATGTAATTTTTTGGGGCTTTATAAATGTCATTATTGCTGCACCAGGTTCTTTACATGATACAGATGTGTCACATTACAGACAGACTAAGGGGACTCCCAGGCACTATATTTAAAGGAATTTTTCATTTTTATTGTTTTTCCTCATTATTATGGTTTCTCTTTAAGCATCAGTAAATCACTGCTCATTTAAAAATAGTTTTTTACAAACTTTTTTTTCATTGATACATGTCCCTCAGGTCAGTCCCCGGACCCCCATAACCATTGTATGCCAATTTACTTGCATTTAAGCCTTCAAAATGGCCACTTTTGATTTTTCCATTTCGGGTCCCATAGAATTCAATGGGGTTCGTTACTCGGTTCTGAATGTTTTAGATGTTCGAAAGTTCTGCTGCGAACTGAACAGGGGTCATTCAGGGCCATCTATTAGACATGATCCCACATACACTAGGGTATCCCTATAGGAGGAAAAGGAGCCACCCAGAAAACAGCAGCTCTAGAATCAGAAGAAAGAAAGAAAATGTATACATTAGGAGGCAGCACATATCGAAAGTCTTTATAACAGCATTAGAAAAAGAAAAAAAAATGGAGGCTTTAATATGACTTTAATCAAACAGATTGTCACTTTGTTCTGAATGGGTCACGCCCTTCTGTGAGTTGTTTGGTGTGGTTTTCATATATCCAACTTACCACCTCCTACACAGGTTAGCCAGTGAGAAGAGCAATTTATAGTATTACAGGTGAGTGATGATGTACTGAATATTGCAGACTATGAGGCTAATTGTACTCAAAAGTATACTTGTTGGTGTGTTCAGGCACTAGACATGTGCAGGATGAAAAAATTTGTTTAGTTTCGTTTCGATTTGTTATTTAACTAAATTAGTTTAGTTAAATTAGTTGCATTAGTTACATTCGTTTTCGGGATTCGTTTAGTTTCGTATTCGAATTCGAAAAAATTCTATCGCATTCGAAAAAAACGATCAAATTCGAAAAAAATTCTACCGCATTAGAAAAAAACTATCAAAGTCGAAAAAATTCTACAGCATTCGAAAAAAACTATCAAATTCGAAAAAATTCTACCACGTTCGAAAAAATTTGACCGAATTTGAAAAAGTAAACTATATATAACCATTTTGCGAAATTCGAATTTCAAATAGAATGAAATCGAATTCCAATAGAAAAGATTAGAATAGAATAGAAAATAAGAATAGCATAGAAAAACAATAGAACAGAATAGAAAAAAATATAATATATTCTATTCTAATCTTTTCTATTCAAATTCAAATTCATTCTGTACCAAATTCCAATTCCGGAAGATGTTTTATATATATATATATATATATATATTTATTTTTTTTTTTCCTATTCTGTTCTATTGTTTTTTCTATTCTAGTCTTTTCTATTAGAATTCGATTTCATTCTATTTCTATATACCCTTTTTCCAGAAATTTGAATTTCCTAGAAGAATAAGCTAGAAAAACATATATTGTATTTTATTCTATTCTGTTCTATTGTTTTTCTATTCTATTTTGGTTTTATATATATATATATATATATAAACATATATATAAACATATATATATATATATATATATATATATATAAACATATATATATATATATATATATATATATATATATATATATATATATATATATATATATATATATGTATATATATATATATATATATATGTATATATATATATATATATATAAAACCAAAATAGAATAGAAAAACAATAGAACAGAATAGAATAAAATACAATATATGTTTTTCTAGCTTATTCTTTTCTATTCTTTTCTTTTCTATTCTAATCTTTTCTATTCAAATTCGATTCAATTCTATATAATATTCGAATTTCTAGTCTATTCTTTTCTATTCTTTTCTATTCAATTTTTTTCTATTCTAATTCAAATTCATTCTATAGCAAATTCGATCTTCAGAAGCCATGTTTTGAATTTCGTATAGAATGAATTTGAATTTGAATAGAAAAGACTATTATAGAATAGAAAATAATAGAAAAGAAAAGAAAAGAAAAGCATAGAAAAACAATAAAACAGAATAAAGAAAAAAAAAAAAAAAAAAAAAAAAATATATATATATATATATATATATATATATATATATGTGTGTGTATCCTATTGCTTTATGATTTTATATTCTATTTTATTGTATTTTTTTAGAAAATCGATTTCTATTGTTTTCAAATTCTATTCGAATTTGTTTTCAAATTCGATTATGTTTTTGAACTTGATCCGAATATGTTTTCGAATTCAATTCAAATTTGTTTTCAAATTCGAATATGTTTTCGAATTCGATTCAAATATGTTTTCGAATTCGATTCGAATTCGTTCTTTTTTTCAGATTTGTTTAAATTCATTACTTTTGTAATTCGGATGCATCCGAATTTCCGAATAATGAAAAATTCGTCCAAATTTCGGTTCGGAACGAAACAAAATGCACATGTCTATCAGGCACCAAACAAACTGATTAAAACAAATCTATCTTTTGCAGACATCTGCAGAGACATACAGCTGGGAAATTAATTCTTACTTCTTATGTTATGCCAATTCCCTGCACACTTGTTTTGCACATTTAGGCCAAAAACATATAGAGAACCTGTGCCCAGACTATATATTTTCATATGCTTAAAGTGATTGTAAAGTCTTTTTTTTTCTTAAATTACAAACATGTTATACTTACCCGTTCTGTTTCAGTGGATTTGCACAGAGCAACCCAGATCCTCCTCTTCTCGGGTCCCTCTTCTGTGCCCCTAGCTCCTCCTGTTGAGTTCCCCCACAGCAAGCAACTTGCTTTGGGGGCACCCAAGCCGAACTACAGCTCTGCGAGTCCATTCAGACACGGAGCTACGATTCAGCCCAGCCCCCTCTCTCTCCTGATTGGCTAACTGACTTTGATTGACAGCAGTGGGAGCCAATGGCACCGCTGCTGTGTCTCAGCCAATCAGTAGGGAGAGTCTCGGAAGGCAGAGACACTCGTGGACATCGCTGGACAGAGATGGGGCTCTTTTAAGTATTAGGGGGGCTGAGGGGGGCTGCTGCACGCAGAAGGCTTTTTATCATAATGCTCAACCCGCATCCAATTCACACTAGTGTGAACCCAGCCTTAAACTTCAAGGGGCGGAGTGAAAAGGGATGTGGGCATGACCTGGCTGGAGTCAAGGCTGAGGCTGCCATTCATCTCACTTCATGCACATGGGTCTGCTTCATGATGTGCGACCTATAGATCTTTTCCTTTGACCTTAAAAATGGATTTAATTGATTTTCAAGAATTTCCTATTGACTTTATTGAGGTTCACATTAAAAGTCTAATTTGCAGATTTTTGGATATTTTCGACAAACTCGCCTTCGAATCTAAACCAAGCAGATTCGCCCATCACTATTATCTAATACCCCTTCTCTAACAAAAAAAGCTTGGAAGTGACTCAAAAAGTGCCACTAAAATGAAAACAACAATAATAGGATTTTTATAAAAGCTTACTCGTAAAATCCTTTTCTTGGAGTACATCACGGGACACAGAGACATAGTAGTTACTATGTGGGTTATAGGCCACCTTCAGGTGATTGACACTGGCACACCCTAAGACAAGAAGTCCACTCCCTATATAACCCCTCCCACTACTGGGAGTACCTCAGTTTTTGTATCAAAGCAATATACGTGTATTAGAAGAGGGGAGGGACCACTGTGTCCCGTGATGTACTCCAAGAAAAGGATTTGACATGTAAGCTGTTATAAAAATCCTATTTTCTTTATCGTACATCAGGGGACACAGAGCCATAGTAGTTACTATGTGGGATGTCCCAGAGCAATGCCAACTGAGGGGAAGGAGACACAACAAAAGTAGGGCACCATGAGACTAGAGGACTTATACTGCTACCTGCAGCACACTACGCCCAAAGGCAATATCCTCACGCTTTTTTACATCCACCTGATAGAATCTGGTAAATGTATGGACTGAAGACCAAGCTGCGGCCTTGCAGATTTGAGCCATGGAGGCTTGGTGATGCACTGCCCACAAAGAACTAACTAACTCCTAGTGGAGTGCGCTTTGATTTGAGCGGGTGGAATCTTCCTCTTCAAACCATAAGCTTAAACAATTACTTGCCGAATCCATTTAGAAATAGTAGATTTCTATGCTGCCTGTCCTCTTTTAGGACCTTCAGGCAACACAAACAAAACATCCTTTTTTTCGAATCTGAGCAGTCGCCTTCAAGTAGACTTTGACTGCGCTCACTACATCCAGAGAATGGAGTGATTTCTCTTCCGTAGAACAGGGTTCTGGAAAAAATGAAGGCAGAATAATGTCCTGGTTTAAATGAAAACCTGAAATTACCTTTGGTAGAAATTTAGGATAAGGACACAATACTACCGTATCCTTGTGAATAATTAAATATGGCTCTTTACAAGAAAGAGCAGCCAACTCTGATACCCTTCTTGCAGAAGATATGGCTAACAGAAAAATTACTTTCCTTGTCAAAAGGACCAAGGGAATATGCCCTATCGGCTCCAAATCCTGCTTCTGCAATGCCGACAGAACTAAATTCAAGTCCCAAGGGTTCAGGGGTGACCTAACCGGGGAATGGTTACCCCTGAATAAAACCACGAACCAAAGAATGCGAAGCAAGTGGTCGTTGAAATAATACTGATAAGGCCGAGACCTGGCCCTTAATAGTACTCAAGGTCAGCTTCATCTCTAACCCCATCTGCAGAAAGTCAAGGATTCTATCTATGACATAATTCCTGAGGTGTCAACCCCTGGATTCACACCAGGAGACATATGCCTTCCAGACTCTATAATATATGACTCTGGAGGCCGGTTTCCTTTCATTAATCAAGGTAGATACCACAGAACCTGATAGTCCACGCCTCTTCAGAATGTGGGTCTCAATAGCCAAACCATTAAATTTAGCGTTAGTAAGGTAGGATGGAATACCAGACCTTGCGAGAGAAGGTCTGGACGTGGTGGTAAGGTCCATGGTTCCCCTACCACCATTCTTATGATCTCCACATACCAGGATCTTCTGGGCCACGCTGGGGCCACAAGAATCACCGACTTCCCTTTCTGCTTGACCCTGCGAAGAAATCGTGGAAGCAGCAGAATAGGAGGGAAAGCATAAATCAGTGAGAACTTCTTCCACGTGAACACCAAGGCATCTGTACCGCATGCTAGTGGATCCCTTGTACTTGACACAAAGTTGTCGATATTTTTGTTGAACCTTGACGCAAACAGATCTACGTCCAGGATCCCCCATCTCTGACATATTGCAGGAAGATATCGGGGTGAAGGGCAACTCAAGTAGTCCGCCTGCCAATTTTCTATTCCTAGAATGAAGACTGCCGATAGGCAAGGTACATTGTTTTCTGCCCAAGTTAAGATATGATTTACCTCTCTCTGGGCCGCACGACTTCTCATGCCCCCTTGGTGATTGATATAGGCCACTTGTCACGAAGATCCTGCCAGTAATCGGCATCTCAGGCGCACGGGAACCCGGCCACGGGTCCCATTGCGCATGCACGCGCGTTCACGGGTGCGGTCACGCACGGGCACGCGCGCGCGCACTCCCGCTGGTGTTAGGCGGGCTATTTAAACCTGCCTGGCACACTCCATCCCCGCTGTCTGCTCTACAGCGTTCTGTGAGTGTTACCTGATCTGATCTGTGTTTCCTGTTATCTGACCCGGCTTCCTGTTTGACGATCCTGCTATCTGCCTGCACCAGACCCTCTTGGCTTGCCTGACCATCCCTCTGCATTACCCCTGGTACCTCTGCTGTCTGAACGTTACTGACTACCGGCTTGTTGACCCTCCGCTGTGTTCATCAGCTTCCAGTCTGCTATTACCTGCTGTTGTTCCTGGTTCCAGTCCAGCGTTCCAGGCTACCTTCTGCTGTGTTCCAGCTCAGCGTTCCAGTCTACTACCTGCTGTTGTTCCTGGTTCCAGTCCAGCTTCCAGTCTGCTATTACCTGCTGTTGTTCCTGGTTCCAGCCCAGCGTTCCAGGCTACCTTCTACTGTGTTCCAGTCCAGCGTTCCAGGCTACCTTCTGCTGTGTTCCAGCCCAGCCTTCCAGGCTACCTTCTGCTGTGTTCCAGTCCAGCGTTCCAGGCTACCTTCTGCTGTGTTCCAGCCCAGCGTTCCAGGCTACCTTCTGCTGTGTTCCAGCCCAGCGTTCCTGGCTACCTTCTGCTGGGTCCCAGTCCTGCATTCCAGTCTCTGTCCCCAGTCTACTCCTCAGGCTACTGACTCCAGAGGGTGCCACCACTACTGGACCTTCAGCAACTGTTGATCCTGCCAGGCACCCATACCACTCTTCACTCCTGGCCCTCTGTCTCCATTCCAGGGGAACGGGAGTGGGAGCTGTAAGGGAGGTCTTTTCCTGCACTTCAGGCTCACAACCTACCAGGTACGTGACAGTAGCAGACAGCCATGTCTGAGCCTGAGCAGGGAACGTCTCCCATGGAGGAACTCTGCGCACACCTGGCAGGATTGACTGAAGCAGTCAAGAATCTGCAGCAAGGATACACCAGACTGGAGGAACGAGTGTTAACCCTGTCTAACCCCATCGGGGCCCAGGGAGCTACCTCTGCTCCTGCTCCTTCAGTTGGGCCTTCCTCAACGGTGGTGATGCTCCCTCCGGAACCTAAGGTTCCCACACCTGAACGTTTCTTTGGAAATCGCCATAAGTTCAGAGCCTTCCGCAACTCCTGCGAACTGTTTTTTGCTCTTCAGCCACGTACCTTTTCCCTGGAGGCTACAAAGGTGGGCTACGTGATTTCTTCACTCTCTGGTGACCCCCAAACCTGGGCCCATCGCCTCTTAGAGCAAAAAGACATATCTCTGACCAACCTCTCCACTTTCTTTGATGCACTAGGCCAGTTATATGATGACCCCCAGCTATCTGTAACTGCAGAGGCGGCTCTACACACCCTTCAACAAGGTCGCAGAGCAGCAGAGGATTATGTGGCCGAATTCAGGAAGTGGAGTGCGGACACTAATTGGAACGATGCGGCTCTCCGTTATCAATTTCGGTTGGGACTTTCTGATCCTCTGAAGGATGAACTGGCCAGGGTGGGTACACCACAGACTTTAAATGCTTTAATCGATCTAGCTATTCAGATCGATCGACGCCTACGGGAGCGCAGGTCTGAAAGAGCTATGGGGTCTTCTCGTCCAACTTCGGTTACCCCTAGAGTTCCCCATCACCCATCTTCAACACCACCTGCCTCCACGCTTAACTTACCTGAGCCAATGCAATTAGGAGTCCTGCAGCCTTCACTCACCCCAGAGGAACGACAACGTCGTCAAGCAAATAACTTGTGCCTGTATTGTGGGGAACCCAGGCACTATGTCAGGAACTGTCCCCTCAAACTTCGTAAGTGTTTATCCCTATCTACTGACTATGTGACATCTCTGGTTAAAAATACCACTCACCTTGCTCTTCCTCTTCTGCTACAGCTTCCAGGGAAGGATCTACAAATCACCGCCATTATTGATTCAGGAGCCTGCAGCTGTTTCATGGATTCTCGTTTTGCCAGCCAACACCAAATACCCCTGTCACCTAAAGCCCATGGACTTTCTATCCATCTAGCTGATGGGACCGCTATCAAGTCTGGACCTGTCACCCAAGAGACTATGCCAATACCCGTTCTCATTTCCAACGTCCATCAGGAACAGCTACGTCTGGACATTATTGCTTCACCCCTGTTTCCCATAATCCTCGGCATGCCATGGTTACAGGCCCATAATCCGGACATAAATTGGATCATGGGTGAGGTGACCTTTCCCTCTCCTTACTGCCAACAGTTTTGCAGAACCCAGAACACCCAGGAGACCCCTACTCTGTTGTGTCTAGATACAGACCCTAGTTTACTTCAATCCATTCCTTCCGCCTATCATGATTTCCTGGACGTATTTAGTAAACAGAGGGCAGAGGTGTTACCCCCTCACCGGGCCTATGACTGTCCCATTGAGTTACTTCCTGGTGCTGAAATTCCTTTTGGAAGAATATTTCCCCTGACTGAGGTGGAGCAAGGGGCATTGAAGGAATACATTGACGAAAACCTCAAAAGAGGCTTCATTCGTCCATCCACGTCCCCCGCAGGTGCAGGCATCTTCTTCGTGCAGAAAAAAGATAAAACCCTCAGGCCGTGTGTGGATTACCGCGACCTAAACAAAATTACTGTGAAGAATCGGTACCCTCTCCCCTTAGTACCCGAGTTGTTTCAGAGACTGGGGACGGCTATCATCTTCCCCAAACTTGATCTCCGTGGGGCCTACAATTTAGTTCGTATCAGGGATGGAGACGAATGGAAGACTGCTTTTCGTACCCGTTATGGACATTTTGAGTACCTCGTGATGCCTTTCGGCCTGTGTAATGCCCCTGCCACATTTCAATACTTTATTAATGATGTGTTACGTGACTTTTTAGATCTGTTTGTCATCGTCTATTTAGACGACATATTGATTTTCTCTTGTTCCCTTGAATCCCATCGCAGGCACGTCAGAAGTGTATTGGGCCGACTTCGACAACACGGTCTATATGCAAAGGCTGAAAAATGTGAATTCGAACAGGAAAGTATTCCATTTCTAGGGTTAGTCATCTCCAGTAAGGGCATTAAAATGGACCCCCAGAAGGTCACGGCCGTTCTAGATTGGCCAGTCCCGACTGATAAGAAAGGAATCCAGCGATTCGTTGGATTCGCTAATTTTTATCGCAAATTTATTAAAGGGTTCTCAGCCATCATTGCACCCATCACACAGCTTACCAAACAGGGTACACGCTTCCATTGGTCGGCCGAGGCTCAAAAAGCTTTTGAGACTCTCAAGGGCCTTTTCACATCCGCCTCTGTACTGAAGCATCCAGATTCCTCTCTGCCATTTATTCTAGAAGTGGATGCATCTGAAATTGCTGTGGGAGCAGTATTATCCCAAAGACAGGGAACCAAAGCCCTGCTGTATCCTGTGGCTTTCTTTTCTCGTAAGTTATCCACGGCAGAGAGAAATTATGATGTAGGTGACAGAGAGTTGTTGGCAATCAAGTCGGCATTGGAGGAGTGGCGCTATCTGTTGGAGGGTGCCGCTCATCCAGTTTTAATCTTTACAGATCATAAGAACCTGGAGTATTTGAGGTCTGCAAAGAGGTTAAAACCACGTCAGGCCAGGTGGGCTCTCTTTTTCTCCAGGTTCTCCTTTCATGTCACTTACCGTCCTGGTTCCAAGAATACCAAACCTGACGCCCTGTCTAGGATGTTTCACAAACCTCAAGAGATTTCCCCTCCAGACACCATTTTGTCTCCAGGGAACTTTCTTCTACTTCAGGGAAACCTGCTTTCCCAGATTAAACAGGCCTCCGCAGAAATGGACTCTTCCATTAAGACAGAGCTCCAGGCCAAGGACGGGTTATTGTGGCATGAGAGTAGGATCTTTATACCTGAAACATTACGAGTTCCAGTACTAGAGCTTTGTCACGATCATGCGCTGGCTGGGCATTTCGGTGTAGCTAAGACCACTGATTTGGTTCAGCGCACCTTCTGGTGGCCTCAGCTGCGCAAAGATTGTAAGGAGTTTGTAGAGTCCTGTACCACCTGCCTTAGGAACAAGGGGCACAAAACAAAGGCATGGGGTCTACTAAAACCCTTGCCTGTCCCAGATAGACCCTGGAGAATGCTCTCAATAGATTTTATTGTAGAACTACCCCCGGCCGGGGGCTTCACTTCAATCTTTGTCATAGTGGACCGGTTGTCGAAGATGGCGCACTTTGTCCCAATGAAGGGTACCCCTTCAGCTACAGAAACAGCACAAGCATTCGTTAAAGAGGTCGTCAAGCTCCATGGGGTACCAGTTAACATCGTTTCAGATCGAGGGGTACAATTTACCTCTCGATTCTGGAGGGCTTTGTGTAAAACCTTTGACATTGAACTCTCATTTTCATCGACTTATCACCCCCAGACTAATGGGCAAACAGAAAGAACAAACCAGACCCTTGAACAATATTTGCGCTGTTTTTCTTCCTTTGCCCAAGATAATTGGATTGCTGTTTTACCATTGGCCGAATTCGCTTATAATAATTCTATTCATTCTGCTATCAAGCAAACTCCGTTTTTTGCGAATTATGGTTTCCACCCCTCATTTTTACCAAACTCTCTTCCAGAATGCACAGTACCCGCAGTCCAGGAGAAATTGGATTTCTTTACCTCTAACAACCAAACTTTACAGGACACCATGACCAGAACCCAGGAGTACAACAAAGCAACCTTCGATAAAAAGAGGCAAGGTGAGCTCTTACTTGCACCTGGGGATCAGGTATGGTTGTCCACCATAAACCTTAAGTTGGCCTGCCCTTCCAAGAAATTGGGTCCCAAATTTCTTGGACCATTTCCTGTTAAAAGGAGAATTAATGAAGTTGCATATGAACTTGAACTCCCGGGTTCACTAAAGGTACATCCAGTTTTTCATGTGTCCTTGCTTAAACCATCTATTACTAACCCATTTCCAGGTCGAAGTACGGATCCTCCTGATCCAATCCTGGTAGATGGGGAAGAGAAATTCGAGGTGGAGGCTATCATGGACCACAGGAAAAGAGGTAACCAAAATCAATTCTTAATAAAGTGGAAGGGGTTTGGCCCAGAGAAGAATTCTTGGGAGCCAGAGGATAATATTCATGCTGAAAACCTGTTACAAGCCTTTAAAACAGCCCATCCAGAGAAATTTTTTCAAAGGGGCATCCGGAGGCTGCCCCTTGGGGGGAGGGTAATGTCACGAAGATCCTGCCAGTAATCGGCGTCTCAGGCGCACGGGAACCCGGCCACGGGTCCCATTGTGCATGCGCGCGCGTTCACGGGTGCGGTCACGCACGGGCACGCGCGCGCGCACTCCCGCTGGTGTCAGGCGGGCTATTTAAACCTGCCTGGCACACTCCATCCCCGCTGTCTGCTCTACAGCGTTCTGTGAGTGTTACCTGATCTGATCTGTGTTTCCTGTTATCTGACCCGGCTTCCTGTTTGACGATCCTGCTATCTGCCTGCACCAGACCCTCTTGGCTTGCCTGACCATCCCTCTGCATTACCCCTGGTACCTCTGCTGTCTGAACGTTACTGACTACCGGCTTGTTGACCCTCCGCTGTGTTCATCAGCTTCCAGTCTGCTATTACCTGCTGTTGTTCCTGGTTCCAGTCCAGCGTTCCAGGCTACCTTCTGCTGTGTTCCAGCTCAGCGTTCCAGTCTACTACCTGCTGTTGTTCCTGGTTCCAGTCCAGCTTCCAGTCTGCTATTACCTGCTGTTGTTCCTGGTTCCAGCCCAGCGTTCCAGGCTACCTTCTACTGTGTTCCAGTCCAGCGTTCCAGGCTACCTTCTGCTGTGTTCCAGCCCAGCGTTCCAGGCTACCTTCTGCTGTGTTCCAGTCCAGCGTTCCAGGCTACCTTCTGCTGTGTTCCAGCCCAGCGTTCCAGGCTACCTTCTGCTGTGTTCCAGCCCAGCGTTCCAGGCTACCTTCTGCTGTGTTCCAGCCCAGCGTTCCTGGCTACCTTCTGCTGGGTCCCAGTCCTGCATTCCAGTCTCTGTCCCCAGTCTACTCCTCAGGCTACTGACTCCAGAGGGTGCCACCACTACTGGACCTTCAGCAACTGTTGATCCTGCCAGGCACCCATACCACTCTTCACTCCTGGCCCTCTGTCTCCATTCCAGGGGAACGGGAGTGGGAGCTGTAAGGGAGGTCTTTTCCTGCACTTCAGGCTCACAACCTACCAGGTACGTGACACCACTGCTGTGGCATTTGTCGGATTGGATCCTGACAGGCCCTCAGGGCCAAGCGTGCTGCCCAAATCTCTAGAATGTTGATAGACAAGGTCATTTCTGATCTGGACCATTTCCCTTGGACAGTTGCCTCTTCCAGGACTGCTCCCCAACCTGAAAGGCTGGCATCTGTTGTTACCACCTTACAGGTATTTGGTAGAAAGGATTTTCCCTTCTGCAGTTTCTTGGTTATTAACCACCAACTGCGCACCCTTGGAGGCAGACGCATTGAGAAATCTGGCGCTTGAAACTTCTTGTTCCAAGCCGATAGGATGCTGTTTTGCAGCAGCCTCGAATGAAACTGAGCATAAGGAATGGCCTCGAACTAAGCCACCATCTTTACTAACAAGCTCATGCGAAGTCGAATGGAAGGATTCTTCGTTGCCTTGACCACCTGAATCAGTTTCTTTATGGCACTGATCTTTGCCTGGGGCTGGGGGCTACCGACTGGTCTATTAAGAGTAGATCGTCTAGGTACGCTATAATAGTTTTACCTTAGGCCCTTAATCTAGCTAGAGGAGGGGCCAGGACTTTTGTAAACACTCAAGGTGCAGTAGCTAGACCAAAAGGCAGAGCTACAAACTGAAAATGAAGATTTTCTACCTCAAAGCGTAGTTATTTCTGGTGAGCAGGGAAAATCGGCACATGGAGGTATGCATCCTTGATGTCGATTGATGCCAGAAGTTCTCCTCCTTGTAGGATGGGGACTACTGATCGGATTGACTCTATGCGGAAAGAGCGGATATTCAGGAACCGGTTTAGATCTTTGAGATCCAGAATGGGTCTGACATCTCCATTTGGTTTTGGCACTGTGAAAAGGTTTGAATAAAACCCCAATCCCTGCTCTTGCATGGGGACCACCGAGATCACTTTTTGAGACAAAAGATGGTCCAATGCTTGAAAGAGAGACTTCTTTTTCTCTGGATCCTTGGGAACGTTTGATCTGAGAAAACGAGGAGATGGGGACTCTCGGATCTCTATCTTGTACCCTAGAACTATTGAAGAAGTCACCCATTTGTCTCGACACTCTTCCTGCCAGACCCTTGAGAACTGCAGAAGTCTTCCCCCCACTCGAGCAAGCGGGGGCGCCCCTTCATAAGGAGGCTTTAGTATTTTGCTTTGTAGGTTTCCTCCCCCAGGCCTTATTTTGTCCCTGGGGTTGACCCTGGGGTTTACCTCTTGAATTTGACGGCGGAGGCCTTCGTGACTGCCTGGAGGCTGATGCCCCTGGCACTGGAGAAGGAGCTTGTTTAAATGAAACATGTTTACTCCTCTTCCTAACTGGCAAAAGAGTACCTTTTCCACCAGAAATTCTTTGGATGTATTTATCCAAATCCTCCCCAAACAGCCGTTCACCGTGAAAAGGAAAACTAGCCAGGAGATTTTTGCATGGCGCCTCGGCTGACCAATTTTTCAACCATAAAATTCTACGCATATGCACCAGCCCAAGCGTAAGGTGCGAGGCCTGAAGAATAGAATCTCTGATGGCGTCTATTGCAAAACATAACGCTGCTGGTAGTTCAGCTAAATCCTGGGTCTGCTGATCAGGAATAGCCTTGAGCACCTGTTTAAACTGGTCTCTCAAGGATTGACATACACCAATTGCTGCCAGCGCAGGTTGAGTCACTGAACCTGCCAAAGAAAAAGTGTTTTTTAATAGGAATTCCAACTTTTTGTCCGTTGGATCTCTAAGCATTTGAGCATTGTCTACCGAACAGCCAAACTTTTATTCACAGAAGATATAGCAGCATCAGTTGCTGGTATCGCCCACTTTTTAGTGAATTTCTCCTCCATAGGATAAAGTGTTGAAAAATTTTTAGGAGGAAAAAAATGCTTATCTGGGTGATCCCACTCAGAATACATAAGCTTTTCCAGCAATGAATGGACAGGAAAGGCATGCACGGCTTGAGGAGGCTTTAGCGAACCCAAACAAGAAGTGGGCTTATCAACTGACTCAGTTAAGGGTAGCAAAAATGTGGAACGGACCATCTCAGTAAGAAATTGCACCAACAATCTATCAGATTGTAAAGCTGATCCTTCCGCATTTGACCCCTCAGAAGAGGAGTCATCAGCCTCTTCATGGTCCCCTGAAGGAAATTCATCTTCCCCCACCCCGAGATCCTCAGTTTGAGGATCCTGGGTAATGGAAGGGGACCTGTCGCATTTTGTCCCACACTGGGATGCGATTAAAGCCGTTAACCTATCTTCGAAACCTATCATGGCTGCAGAAAAACTTCTTCAGTAATATAGACAGGGGTTGCAGTGTTGGGAGGGAGGGCCTCCGATTCGACGGGATCGGCGTGTGTGTGGGGAGGCGGCGAGGAGGCTGTGACAGACTACCATGCAGGCGGTGGAAAATGGAGCTGCATCTGCCGATCGTTTATGGCTTCCCCCTCTATCCAGAGGGGGGAGAGCTTCTGTCCAGGTGGGGGGTGTTTTTAGGGAAAAATTCCCCCCAATACCTTACCGGAGGCCTGGGACTGCTCACCAGAGGGAAGTCTGCAGCTTTTGCTGATTACAGAGTGATCTGAGGAAAGCATGAAGGTAAGTGCTCTATACACCTCCCAGTGGTGACTTTTGGGCATGACAACATTTACATTTCAAAGGAGACAATTCATAAGAGAATTTAAAATTCCTTAGAAATCTCCAATTACCTTTCCCGCCACAGGGATCCTGTGGTAAAACCAACAGACCCAGTCTTCAACCCTCACGGTGGGCTCTGTTAAAAAACCTTCAGGAACCGGGGCCCCTTTTTATTGGGGGATCCACACTCCTGGTCCCATAAAGCACCTCGCCAGGAAAACTTTATGGCTAAAAAACCAAAGCACTGGATCCCGGGGTCCAGCTCTCTAAAAAGAGAAGCGTTACGGGCTAAACCTTGTTTCTTCCACCACAAGGCCCAGGTACCATTCAATTCGGCCTAAAAAGACACTTTGAATGGATCCAGTTGCATGGCCTGCCTTAGCAAGGAGTATTCCAGTGGAGCTCAGCACAGCACATCTTTACTCGTGACCAACACCTAAGACACTGGCGAAAAAACTGAGGTACTCCCAGTAGAGGGAGGGGTTATATAGGGAGTGGACTTCTTGTCTTAGGGTGTGCCAGTGTCCATCACCTGAAGGTGGCCTATAACCCAAATAGTAACTACTATGGGTCTGTGTTCTGTGATGTACTAGTATTTTATTCAAAAAAAGATGGTAAGTACCTTTGCTGAACCCCACTCTAATAGAGAGAAATTGTCACCTGAAATCTTTTGAGAAGCTGACACCTCTGTGAGTATCAGCTGCCCAATCTCCCACTGAGCTCAATGGTTCCCCCACAGACATCCACGTTACCACAGGACATGGTAGTGAACTAGATGGTGGTAAGGAAGACCCACCGGGGTGGATTTACTAAAGGCAAATAGACTGAGCATTCTGCAACTGCAGTTGTTCCAGAGCTTAGTAAATGAGGGGAAGCTCTTCTGACTTCCATCATCCAATCGTGTGCAAGCATAAATGCTGTTTTTCATTTTCCCTGCATGTGATTGGGTATTTTTGTAAAGTGAAGCTTTACCTCATTTACTAAGCTCTAGAACAGGGGTCTCAAACTGGTGGCCCTCTAGCTGTTGCAAAACTGCAGTCCCATGAGGCATTGCAAGGTTGACAGTTACAAGCATGACTCCCACAGGCAGAGGCATGATGGGACTTTTTGCAACAGCTGGAGGGCTGCCAGTTTGAGACCCCTGCTCTAGAGCAACTGGAATTGCAAAGTGCACAGTATATTTGCCTTTAGTAAATAAATCCCAATGAGTGCTTCAGGGGACCAGGACATTGACACTACCAAAAATGATAGCTTCTGAAGAGACTTTCTCTTTATTAAAGCAGCAATAGAAATAAGTAATTACTTTCTTCTGTGCCACTTTCATTTTTGTTCCAGAGCCACTTTAAAATGCTATAACCAAACTTTATTTATTTGCTATTTTAAAGGGCAGGTATTAACTGACTAGTAACAAGTGGATCAGATGCATTTTGATTAATTTACTCACAAATCTCAATTTCTAAACATTTTATCTAATATGTTATATAATATATTATATATCTAATAATAAAATGATGTTATATAATATGTATCTGATTAAATAGAAATGAGCAAAGAATCTTGCAATCCCTTAATCCTTACTGCCTGGATATTAACGTATTTGAAAACTTATGATTCACTATATCCCTATTAGTGAACTGTTGCACGACCAAGGGCCCTTTTAGGGACAGATTACCTTTAATAAATAATATCAGGCTTTCTGAGTTACTTTATTGCTAAAAGGACTTAGAAAAAAAGACCTATTACTTCTTTGGGCCTAGGCTGATAAGTCTGGTTATGGAGGGTGCCCTAAAGGAATATGCTTGTTTTAAATAAACTCGTAAAGCCTTGAAATAAAACAAGATGTTTTAAAATTGCAGCGATTCATTTCCAAAACTTCAAAGTGCTATTAATGCAAGGCTTGGCTGAGATTTCCTGCTCAGGCAGTTCCCCCGGAGCCATGGTTTAAGAATACGCCTTGTTTTAAAGCTGGCATTTACTGCAGCTGCAGATCGGAAGTTCTCTCTCTCTCTTTTTTTTTCTTTTTTTATCCCCCTAGTGCTGGAACGTTATCCAACAATTAAACTGCATCCTACAAACAATTGAACATCTGTTTGGAGACAGCCGGCTGTGACATCTTCCAGCTAGGTCTAACCCTTTCTGCACTAGAGTCTGTATTCTTTTTGCTGTTTTCTTGGATGGAAACCTTCTTTATTGTTATTGCAGTTTCACCTGGGGAAACAGTGTTTCATGAGCTGTCAGCATTCCTGCTTTAAAATTGTACGCAAGAAAAGAAATTAAGCCTCATGCCATTGGCAGACATCCCACGTACGTGGCAAAAGGACACATGCTGTATAATAACATGCCCTCTCTATATTTAGGCACTCATAAACAAAAGCACTTAAGGGGATATATAGCAAAATGTTGCAGAGACCAACATGAAAAACTATCAAAGAGGGACATGTATCAATATCAACAATTTTCCCGTTGAGTGGAAATATATAAAAAAGAATGGGGGTGTGGGAGATGAAAAATTGTGTCTACTCTTACTGAAATACTTAGATTTTTTTATTTGCTTCTGATAACATAATACTGGCTTAGTCAACAGGGGAGTTCAAAAAGCAATAATAATGTACAAAGTGCAGTAAATGCAGGATTCCTAGGAGTTAGTCAAATTTTAGTTTACCGAAGGCATACCATTGAAAGATAGTTAGACTCCATGGGATTAATTTGCTAAAGGCAACTAGGCGGTTCACTTTGTTAAGGAAGTTTCCCCAGAGCAAAGTGAATGAGGTGAAGCTCTGCTGACTTCCATCATGCAATCATGTACAAGCTCTGGGCAAACTTCCCTTGCAAAATGTGTGTCTTTTTGACTTTTAGTAAATCAACCCCATTAGCTGCACCATAGCATTGATCTTTGCAGTGTGTGTGTAGATGTAGACCAGGGGTGCTCAACCTTTTGAAGGTTTAGGATTACTTAAATGGGTTGTAAAGGCAGAAGTTTTTTTTTATCCTAATGCATTAAGATAAAAAGCTTTCTGTGTTCAGCAGCCCCCCTCAGCCCCCCTACTACTTTCCTGAGGTCCCTGTCTGTCCAGCGATGTCCATGAGTGTCTCAGCCATCCGAGATTCTCCCTCCTGATTAGCTGAGAAACATCAGTGGCACCATTGGCTGTCACTGCAGTCAATCATAGTCAGATAACGAATCAGGGGAGGGGGGCGGGGCCGGTTCGGAGCTCCATGTCTTCATGAACTCAGGGAGCTGTAACTTGGTTTGGGTGCCCCCATAGCAAACTGCTTGCTGTGGGGGCACTGAACAGAATGGGGGGCAGGATCACAGAAAATGGACATGAGAAGATCTGGGCTGCTCTGACCCGATAAGATCCGGGCGGCTCTGTGCAAATCCACTGCAACAGAGCAGGTAAGTATAACATGTTTGTTATCTTTATGGGGGAAAAAGACGAGACTTTACAGTTACTTTAGGTGATTTGGTAACCAATCGTGGGACACAAAGAAATTAAATGGTTCAGAATTTCAAACTTTTGTTTTGAACAACATTATGAAGATTTTAAACAGCAGTCAGGATGATCATTTTCCGTGGACCAATCCCCATTGGATGTTTACCCACTTTTACATCTTACAATCAGCCTCTAACTTCAGCTCATTCAAATAAACTTTGACAAAAAAAAAAAACCTGGAAGATGATTGGTTCTATGCAGAGTTGCACCAGATTTTGCACTCTCCAGTTTTAGTGAAGAAATCCCTTTGGCTCAGTGCAACTAACCCGCAAAAAAGTCACAGGTGCACTGCGCTGCACCTGCGGATCAGTGTGAAAGCAGCCTAATAGTCGTTATTTCTTTTATAGGTGCTAATATGCCCATTGGAAAAGCTATTATGCCCAGGGTATGTTGTACTTAATACACTGACCATTCTTTTTAAACTAACCTTCAAAAGCCACAATGGCAAGACAATTGTAGTTTAACGTTTCCCATCAGAAGCACTGTGGGAAAACCAATGAGAAGGCAGAAATATTGTATATTATTTAAAGAAGAAGCGGGGTATATAATAAAAACAAACATTTATACTTACCTATGTGGCTGCAGCATCGATCCCATGCAGCATCTGTCCCTCGCTGGCTCTAATGCCCTGTACACACGATCAGACATTGATCGGACATTCCGACAACAAAATCCATGGATTTTTTCCAACGGTTGTTGGCTCAAACTTGTCTTGCATACACACGGTCGCACAAAGTTGTCAGAAAATCCGATCGTTCTGAACGCGGTGACATAAAACATGTATGTCGGGACTATAAACGGGGCAGTAGCCAATAGCTTTTGTCTCTTAATTTATTCTGAGCATGCGTGGCACTTTGTGCGTCGGATTTGTGTACACACGATCGGAATTTTGTTGTCTGAAAATTGTATAGCCTGCTTTCAAACTTTGTGTGTCAGAAATTCCAATGGAAAAAGTCTGATGGAGCCCACACACGATCGGAATTTCCGACAACACAATCCAAACGCACTTATTCTGTCGGAAAATCTGACCGCGTGTACAGGGCATAAGACCGAGAACTGAGTGATCACATAAGCGCTGATTGCTCAGTTCTTGGTTTTCACTGAGCAGGGTGTGGTGATAATCAGTCACCGGATTTATGCTCTGCTGTTGCTGTGCCTGTTCACCCCTAACAGGGAGAAAGGACGGACCTGCATCTGAGTCTGCCAGAGCTGCCTTAAAGTGATTGTAAAGGATTGTTTTTTATTTTTTTTAAATAACAAACATATCATACTTACCTCCACTGTGCAGCTCGTTTTGCACAGAGTGGCCCTGAACATCCTCTTCTAGGGTCCCCCGGCGGCTCTCGCGGCTCCTCCCCACATCAGATAACCCCCTAGGAGAAGCACTCTCCTGAGGAGGTTACCTTGTGGGCGCGCTCCCGAGTCCAGCATTTACGTCCACAGACACGCATGCCCGACTTGGCCCCGCCGCCAGCGCCCACATCATTGGATTTGATTGACAGCAGCAGGAGCCAATGGCTGCCCTGCTATCAATCAATCCGATCAAGAGCCGGGACCCCATGGAGAGAGGGACAGCGTGTCCCTGCCGAGGAGAGGAAGGGGCTCAGGTAAGTAAAACTGGGGGCTGGGGGCCTGTGACTGCCAGGTGTTTTTTCACCTTAATGCACCCCTTTAAGAGACTGAGTTTGAGAGAGAGTCGCTGCATCTTCAGGATTGGAGCTGAGAGACTGCAGCCTGTGTGGTGACCTGAGACCTGGCTTCTGGAACCTGCTGGTCGCTAAGCCATTGGGACCAGACTAGTCGTCTGCCAGGAAGTGGCGAGTTGAACAAAACCACACATTGTTAGCCCAAATAGAAACTGCTTCTACTTAGCAGCCTATCTCCTATTGTCTACACACACTCTTAATGGCACAGTGCACAACCTAAATAAGGGCCCCACTGAAAGATGGCCAACTTTAATTACTAGGCACCAGGCACTTTCTACCACCTCCAGGGGTACCCCCACACTAGAAACACGCACGTCCACCCACTTTTGTGTTTTTTTTTAACACCATGTTGAATTTAATTGCCATAATATACTCAATGAATTTACTACCAAGCTGTTTGTGACCTTATTACTGTGCATTCTTATAGAGTAGTAGCCTGCTAACCCTTAAGTCCACACGTGTAAACTGCTTTTAGTGTGTGACCAAGTGTGTCAGTGGGGACAGAGCAGTGAAGAGTCATGGCAGACCAAAGGACCCATCATCCCCAGCAGCTCCTGTGGGGGTGAGCTCTATACTACAATCTATTGGGATGTCTTGGTGTGGGAATTTTGATTGACCAGGGCACATGAAGACACTAGAACTATGTAATGAAGAGCACTCCTTACTGAAGACCTCACAAGAGAACTAAGGTTAGTCTGTACAAATCTCACAGCAACATTTTACACTATAATATCTATGAACAAGATGGCTACAGCTGTCTGGGGCCCAGTGTTGCCAACCCCCCGAAGTGAAATTTACTGGCAGAACGTCAAAATTTACAAACGGTGCTCATTTTTTTTACTGGCAAAAAAAACCCATGAAATTTACTGGCAGATCCACATTTTTTACTGACACTGCAAAAAAAGTACCTAAAATTACTGTTTTTAGTGCTAAACATTGCAAATATTAATATTTGAACTATAAACACATAGCTAGTGCTATTAGCAATGTGTTTAAGTTAAACAAAAGTCAAAAAACATATTTCTCAATTTACATGAAGGTCAGGTTACTATAACCCGGCCAGCAGAGAGTTCTCCCTTACATCAGAGTCTGCAGGATGGTGACCAGAGACCACCTTCCGCAGTGTGAATACACTAAGGTAAGGGGGGGATTACTAATATAGGGGGGGAACCTTTATATCAGTGCCCCCTTACATTATTGTATTTACTTCCGCCTTACATCAGTGACCCCCCCAGACTGGCCTGGCGGCACTGTCACTGACCTCCTCTCAGGTGCACCCAGCAGGGCTCAGTCAGATGGGTCCAGCTTGGTGGCTATTCTATAGCCTCCTCTCCACAGTCCACACGTGTCTGTCTCTTCCCGTAACCCCCATCCCGGCAGCGCTCCCACTCTTGAATCCTTTCTAGGATCCCCTCAAAGACTGCAGACATGATAAGAGACAAGAGATGGTCAGAGACTGCGGACATACTACAGGAGAAGGACAGAGGCTGCGGACATACTACAGAAGGTGGACAGAGGCTGCGGACATACTACAAGAGGTGGACAGAGGTTGCGGACATACTACAGGAGGTGGACAGAGGCTGCGGACATACTACAAGAGGTGGACAGAGGTTGCGGACATACTACAAGAGGGGGACAGAGGTTGCGGGCATACTACAAGAGGTGGACAGAGGTTGCGGGCATACTACAAGAGGTGGACAGAGGTTGCGGGCATACTACAAGAGGTGGACAGAGGCTGCGGACATACTACAAGAGGTGGACAGAGGCTGCGGACATACTGCAGGAGGGGGACAGAGGCTGCGGACATACCACAGGAGGGGGACAGAGGCTGCGGACATACCACAGGAGGGGGACAGAGGCTGCGGACATACCACAGGAGGGGGACAGAGGCTGCGGACATACCACAGGAGGGGGACAGAGGCTGCGGACATACCACAGGAGGGGGACAGAGGCTGCGGACATACCACAGGAGGGGGACAGAGGCTGCGGACATACCACAGGAGGGGGACAGAGGCTGCGGACATACCACAGGAGGGGGACAGAGGCTGCGGACATACCACAGGAGGTGGACAGAGGCTGCGGACATACCACAGGAGGGGGACAGAGGCTGCGGACATACTGCAGGAGGGGGACAGAGGCTGCGGACATACCACAGGAGGGGGACAGAGGCTGCGGACATACCACAGGAGGGGGACAGAGGCTGCGGACAGGACACATCCTCACAGCAGCCTCCTCTCCTGTCCACCATCATATTTCTTCTCCAGTCCACATCAGATTCATCAGTGTGCTGTGTCCTCCTCCTGTACCCCTTTCACCTCTGCCCTGACCTGTGGAGAGGTGAAAGGGGTACAGGAGGAGGACACAGCACACTGATGAATCTGATGTGGACTGGAGAAGTAATATGATGGTGAATAGAGCACATCAGTCTCTGTCCCCTGCATATGCCATGCAGCCAGGGCCCAGGGACAGAGACTGATATGCTCTATTCACCATCATATTACTTCTCCCGGCTCCAGTCCCAGTAATGTCCTCCTTTAGATCCCAATCCCATCCCCCCCACAGCTTCGCTCTCCGTACCTCCTGTGTGTGCAGCCAGCCAAGTCATGCACTGCATGACAGGACAGAGTCGTCTGGCTCAGCTCACCGGTGCCCGTAACGGGCATTCACGGGCGCCCCGAAAAACAGGTCGTTTTTACGGGCTGCCCGTAAATCTACGGGCGGTTGGCAACACTGCTGGGGCCTAAAGTGGTAACTATGTATACTACAAGGTTTAACCCTACATGTGTATGGTAAGTAGATAATGGTGGATGGTAGATAATGAGGGAGTCTCCAATAAAATGGCACTCATGATGTAAAGAATAAGAAAGAGTAAGTAAAGCTACAACAATATGGAGAAGTCTACAACAAAATTGGGCTGTATTCTGGGACTATAAGGGAAGGTGTGATGTCATCCAATCTCAATTCCCCTGGAAAAATCACATGACCCTGTGATGAAACATGTAGGGTGAGGCATAATTAGATGCCATGATCATGCACGGAGTACCGAGGAGGTATTTGACATAGATAACTGGTGTAAAATAGTGGCAATTTCTATATACATTGATGCTTGTGATTGGTGGTGCAATGTTGCACATTTTAATGTAAGTTTTATTTTTTGGAGTGTGAGAATACTTGTTTAAAAAAGGTGAAGCACTATGGGGTGTTCCCTTTTGTATGATGCTGAGTGGAGAAGCTGAGCAAAAGAGCCAGATACACAGGGGGTCATTATAAAAGGAAATTGGTGCTGAAATTTACAGATAGATCTTTTACAAAGGGTTTTATTGATAATCATAGCAATTTCACAGTTTAACAGTGTAGATAATGCATCATGAATAAACATAACAAAAAGTTTAGCATCTTATAAATAAAATAAGTATGCTAGTAAATCAGAGAAAAACAAAACAATAAGAATATAACAGAGGCTGAAAACAGTTTTGAAAGGGAGGTTAAAGAAGAGCTAGGGGCAGAGATTAGTTGAGAAGGGAGGAGTAAAGAATAGGGGGAAAGGAGAGAAGAGGAAGAAAGGGGGGAGGGTGGGTCCTCGCGGTGGGGAGCAAGAGTGCATTAAATCCGAAGAAGGGTGGTATCAAATCTAGTGGGTTTAGTATATTCGACCCATGGCCTCTATACCTCCAGGAACTTATCATGAGTGTCCGAAAGGACAGCGGTCAGCTTTTCATTAACCATTATATCGTCCATGCGATTCTTAACCGCCTCATAACTTAGTGTCTGTGTCTTCCATGCCCTAGCTATCGTTAGTTTGGTTGCAGTAAAGAGATGCAGAGCCAGCTGGCGCTCAGGGCGAAGCAGCTCCGCAATTGGTTTGCAGAGAAGTGCCTCGAACGGATCCTTTTTGAGGTCAGCATGGAGTATGTTTCGGAGGAGGGAGTAAACCCTAATCCATAACCTGCGTACCCTCGGGCAGGTCCACCAGATGTGCGACATTGTGCCCTCCTGGGAGCACCCTCGGAAGCACAAGGTAGAGTAGGCTGGAATGAACCGGGCCATTCTAGCAGGCGTGTAGTACCACCTGTAAAGTATCTTATAGGCATTTTCTAAAAAGATGACATTCTTTGAGCATTTGGATATTGCTAAAGTCATGACCTGCCAATCCTCTGGATCGAGCTGTTTTTCTAGTTCCCTTTCCCATTGAAGGTGACAGAGCCGTGTCGGTGGTTTTTTAGAGGTAATAATAGAGGAATAGATCAGTGATATTAAACCCGAGGTTTGGGGTCTTGCTCTGCAGAAGTTCTCCAAGGGGGTCAAAATATAAGGGGTCGGTTGAGATTTTATAAGCCCCTGGAGAAAGTGACGAATCTGCAGGTAGCTATAGTGTTCGCGTAACGGGATATCGTGAGAGGAGCGTAGAGCCTCAAATGATATTATCCTGGTGGGGGTGAAAAAAGAGTGAATGTCCGTGAATCCGTTTGTCTTCCACCAGGAGAATTGCTGGGGGTTTTCGCAGCC
Source organism: Lithobates septentrionalis (assembly GCA_037952835.1). Taxonomy (NCBI): domain Eukaryota; kingdom Metazoa; phylum Chordata; class Amphibia; order Anura; family Ranidae; genus Lithobates; species Lithobates septentrionalis. Next base: position 1,918,211 of record JBBDGP010000009.1, read on the forward strand.
TGGTGGGAACAATGGGCACTGGGGAAATTGAAGTAGGGGTAGATGAGGAGAAATCAGGCCGGCCGAATACTTTACCGAGTCCCACATGCGAAGGGAATGGGCCAGACATGGCCCCGTCACGAGAGGGCGATGTGTGGGAGGGAGCCAGGGCAATGAGGAGATTGGTGTTGGGTATGAATCCACTAGGTCCATAGTGGCCCATAGCGGCATTTGGTGTTGTGCATGGAGTTGGGATAACGGGGCTATGTTTGCAGCTATTTAGTAGGCTTGTAGGTTAGGGACTGAAAGTCCACCATTGATTCTGCGGGCATATAGTATTTGCTTATTGATCCTGGGGCGGGTAGAACCCCAGACAAATTTCAGGATTTTGCGCTGATGTATTCGTAGGATATGCGGCGGGATCGGGACCGGTAGGACTCTAAAGAAGTAGAGTAATTTCGGCAGGTATGTCATACAAATTGCCACGATCCTGCCGAACCAGGATAATGGGAGGTGAGTCCAGGAGGACAACATGTCCGTCAGCTTCTTAAGTATAGGAGGAAAGTTTGCCTTATAGAGTCCTGCGTAGGTTGGGTGAGCCGGATCCCCAGGTAGGGTAATGAGGTCAGCCATTGGAACGTGAAGGTATTTTTTAAGGTTATCAAGTCTGAGGACCGAAGATTAATTGACATGGCTTTTGATTTGGTGGGGTTAACGGACAAGCCAGAAAGGGAGGCAAAAGAGTCTAGTAAGAAGAACAGGTTAGGTAGGGTGATTCTAGGGTTTGTTAGGGTTAGGAGAATATCATCTGCGAACAGTGATATCTTATGGGGTGTCCCTGCTATCTCAACACCAGTTATGTCCGGGTGGGATCGGATCGCCTCTGCCAAAGGTTCCATGGGCAAAATAAATAGGAGTGGGGAGAGTGGGCATCATTGCCGAGTCCTCCTCCTGATGGAAAATGGAACTGATTCGAAACCATAGTATTTGACCCTATCCTGGGGGGAATCATATAGTGCCATTACCCATTGCAAGAATGACGATCCGAAGCCATAGTAACTGAGTACCTTTGCCAGGTAAGACCAGGACAAAGTGTCAAAGGCCTTGTTCATGTCAAGAGACAGTAACATAGTTGCTATAGACCGGCTATGGGCTGTGTGCTGAAGTTGTATTATACGTCTAATAGCGTCTCCTGCTTGTCTCCCCGGAACGAACCCCACCTGGTCTTTTTTGACCAGGCGTGGTAGGAAGGAGTTTAAACGATTGGCCAGGATCTTGGTCAGTATTTTAATGTCTACATTAATAAGTGAGATGGTCCTAAAATTGGTCCAAGACGTGTGGTCACGGTCGGGTTTTGGAATCATAACAATATTGGCGGTTAAAAGGTTAGGGGTGAGTGCATGGCCATCTTTTACTACATTGAACATAGTCGTTAAATGGGGGGCTAAGACGTCTGCTAACTTCCTATAGTAAAGGGCCGTGAAGCCATCCGGGCCTGGACGTTTGCCTACTTTCAGTTCTTTTATACCCTGTAATACTTCCGTTAACTGAATATCTCGATCCATTAACGATGCGTGTGTGTCGGACAGTTTAGGCAATGTCAGTCCTGTCAGGAAGGATGTCAGGTCTTGAGTAGGAGGCTGAGTGGGGGCCTTGTAGAGGGTGGTGAGGCGGTACCTAAATTCTTCCAGCACTTTCAACGGGTTACTTGTGAGGACATTATGTCTCGTGCGGAGAGTGATTGGGTTGTGTTTCGGGGTAAAGGTGCGCAGCCTATTGGCCAGCATTGAGTTGGGTCTGTTGGCCTTGGTGTACCATTTCTGGTGGGCCCAGCGTAATGTACGTTTTGCCTCTTCAGTGAGGCATAGGTCGAGTTCTGTACGCGCCCCATCTAATAGTTTATGGTTAGCCGGAGTAGGGGACTGTTTAAAAATTGTGGATAGGGATTCTAGGCGCGCTTCTAAAGATTTACGCATTGCTATACGTTCTCGCTTGCGTTTTGCTGCCAGCTGAATTATATGCCCCCTGAGTATCGCTTTGTATGCTTCCCAGAGAGTCACCTCGGAGGAAACTGACCCAGCGTTAGGCCTGAAATATTCCACTGAGGCTTGAGTAATATCGGTGAGGATTTCCTTAAAAGATAAGAGAGAGTCATTCATAGTCCAAGGGGAATATTGGGGTTTGCTGAGCAGCGAGTGGCATATAACCAAAACAGGGTCGTGGTCTGTCCAAGGAGCTGCTAAAATGGAAGCAGACACAACCAGGGGGAGATGTTTCCTCAGAAAAAACATATGGTCAATGATGAGGATGGGAGTAGTAGGTGTAGTCCTTGCCAATAGGATGTAGCTCCCTCCAGATATCTACCAGGTCACGACTTTGTAAAGAATGCGTGAATTGTTTTGCATCAGGTGATGGGGCTTTGTGTTCCGAGGGGTACTTATCCAGAGCAGGGTTCAGCGTAACATTGGAGTCTCCCGCTAAGAGGAGAGTGCCTCTCTGGTGGGACTGCAACAGGGAGCAGATATGGGAGAGGAAGGGTTCCGGGTTATTATTTGGAGCATAATATGTTAGGATGGTGACCTCCGTGTCCTGAATAGTGCCTTGTAGTAAAAGGTACCTACCCTCTGGGTCAGCAATCTCTCTACTGCAACTGAAGGGGACCGACTTGTGTATGGCAATCAAAACGCCCTTCTGCTTAGTCGGGCCATTAGCTAGAAAAACTTGAGGGTACATGGCATCAAAGTATTTAGGACAAGAAGAAGATGAGAAGTGGGTCTCCTGTAGGCATGCTATGTTCACTTTCTGTTGCTTAAGATATTTAAAAACTTTAACCCTTTTCAGGGGGGAGTTCATTCCCTGCACATTCAGGGATAACCAATTAAGTGTCATGGTACATGGGAAGTTAGCCATAAAACTACTTTACTCACACACCGCGAGGACCTGCAAAGGGGAAAAGGGAGGTAGAGAGGAAGTGAAACAAAGAAAAGAACAAGGTAGAAAGGCATACTGTAGTACATATAATAGCCAGTAAAAAATTGTAGCATATAGTACTGAAAAAGTATGAGTGCAACTGGTTGTGGGTCTAAAGGCCCACAGGGGGGTTGAATGTTGGTCGGGACTAATGTCCGAACCAAAAGCCAACTCATGGGGGGAGCGTGATCCAACGGCATTGTTATATAGTAAAATTAACTTTAAATCTTTAAGCACAAGACTTGGTGCACCGCTTAAGGCACTAAAGGGGAACACAAACATCCTGAAATATGTGGTTGCCTTTTATTTTAGGTCTCTCTGTCGCCCCGGACTCCCCTCCACTGTCAAGGGGGCCTGTGGCGAGCGAGAGACCAAAATGTCATTGAGGTAGTCCCACATGGCTACCCAATAGATAGAGAGGGAGAGGCAATCAATCTGAAAAAAAATAAAAATAAATAACTAATAAAATAAAGTGTAACTCACAACACTAACAGGGTGAGAAAATATAACATCATATTTTGAAACCCACCCGCCTCCCCGCAAAGACGGGAAACTGCTGTCAGCAGTCCGCAGCATATTGACGGCTGCCTAAGAGCTGAGGGAACCAACATGTTTGCGTCAAACAAAAAAAAAAACAAAAAAAAACCACCTCGACAGAGCAGGAAAAAACAAAGTAGAACCTGTCAAAATTCTATTATCCCGCTGTGTAGCAGGGTGTGAGTGCACCCCACTACAAAGGCGGCAGTAAGCAGTCAGCTGAACGCTCTGCGGCCGCCATGTAGGACCCCTGTAAGGGGGGTCAAAGTGACATGCCTTATTAAGTGCTCAATGTCTCGCCTGGATGAGGCCGACTTGTCCCGGAGGCACCATCTCGCAGTTGGGGCGCCTCAGGGGGGGCCCAGTCCTGTGAAGTTCTTGCAAGAAATTGAGTGTCACTTCAGGTTCAATTGAACGGAAAAAAATAGCATCTGTGAGGTCAGTTCTGCCTATTACCAGTTCAGTAACAACATGCTGGATATCAGCGGGTGCCAGATATAATGTAAGTCCGATAGCAACCGGAGGCAGGCTTAGGGTTTCATGGAGTCATTTGTAACTTTTCGATGAAGAACAGTCAACTTGAGGGGTTATATGCCATCAGCCTTTAGGGCCTGCTATGAACCTTTGGGCCTGCAGGTCTCGCAAGGCCTGTGATTCGGGTTGAGACCTTTGGAGGGGCTGAGGGGTCTGGCGAGGAGGCTGGAAGGATCTGGGCCTGGAGGAAGAAGAGGGTGCATCTCCCTGGGAAGATGGTATTTCCAGCTGCAGTTCCTGAAAATGACGTTTCAGGTCAGAGGGGGAGGATGCATGGAACTGGCGACCGAGAAGCGAAAATGAGAGCTTAAAAGGGAACCCCCATCTATATTTGATCCCTTGGGTCTGCAGGATCTGGAGGTAGGGTTTCAGGCCTCTTCTCCTTGCAATGGTTACTGGAGAGAGATCTGCAAAAAGCTGAAGGGGGTTACCCTAAAAAGAGAGGTCTTGCTGCTCCCGTGCCGCTTGGAGGAGCCGCTCCTTGGTGCGGTAAAAATGGAACTTGATAATGACATCTCTTGGGGGGCCCTCTGACGGTTTGGGTGCTAGGGATCTGTGTATACGGTCAAATTCCAGTCTCTCCAGGGGTATCTCAGGTGCCAGCTCCTGAAAAAAGGCTGTTGCCATACCCTGCAAATCAGTGATTTGTTCCGGGATTCCGCGGATGCGGAGATTATCCCTGAGGGCCCTATTTTCAGCATCCTCTAGTTTTCTCGCAGGGACTCCAGCTCTGCAGACAATTTATCCACCTCTTCTTCATGGCCTTCAAGCACAGTGGTTGCTAAGTCCATTCTTTGCTCTAACTGGTTAGTGCGGTGGCCTATCTCTTTAAGTCCTTTTACAAGGTCAGAGGAGAGCTTGCGTGAGGCCTGTGTGATTTCATCTCTAACAATGGAGCGAAATTTGTTTAGCAAGGCATCTGAGTCTGCATGCAGGGGACTTACCAGGTCCGTAGGGAACTGGTGCAGGCTATCGGCTGGGGAGGCAGGGTCCGCTGCCGAGTGTTGTGAGGAGTCGTCCGGCTCCGGTGGGTTTGGAGCCATTGCCCTTTTCCCCTTCCCTGTGGCTAGAGCTGATTTGGGTTGTGTGTTACACTTGTGACGGTTCTTCGTTGAGCGGTACATAACCGCCGGATGCTTTATGTGTTCCGGAGCTGCAGGAGGCTTTCAGTGTGTGCCGGGTGCGGATTGTGCTATGCTAGCCGAGGTTTGCCATTCCGTTGGCGCAGAGCAGGGGAATCAGGCATCCATTTTCCCTGTTCACGTGCATGCACCCCCCTAGGGCTGTGATTTCAGCTTTTGTTACAGGGTCAGATCAATCTGTCCATCCCTGGGGGTCACAGCCCGGCCGGCCAGAGTGTTCCAGCCTCCAGGGGGGCTTACCGATCTCAGGGGAATCAGTATGGTGATTGCCGAGTATAGCAAGATGGCCGCCGGGTGGAGCAAGATGGCCGCTGTTCACAGGGCCGGAGCTGTTCTTTTGCCTGCAGGCTGCCTTGGAGGGGTGTCAGTGTGTGCCCCAGGTGGCGGGCGGTCCCCGGCCGCCACAGGGAGGAACGGCCGCAGACAGGGAGGTCCGGGAGGCCAGGACCAGGCTCCAGCAGCACGGCCGGGCGCAGCAAGATGGCCACCGCCCACAGGGCCAGAGCCGTCCGCCAGCCCTCTAACCACCGCGGAGAGGCACCAGTGGGCGCAACGGGCGGTGGGCGGCCCCCGGCCCCTGCACGGAGACCGAGCCACCCAAAGGAAGGTCCGGGGGGCCAGGACTCGGCGCCGGGACTGCGGCCGGGTGCACCAAGGCGGCCGCCGCTCCCGGGACCAGGCCAGAGCTGCGGCCCGTCCCCCAGAAGACAGCCGCGACACAGGCCCGAGCGGCCCGCCACCCACCCGCGCAGCCCTGGATGTCCCGCGGGGACAAGGATCCTCCCCACCAGAGGTAGGATGGCAAGGATTCTGCAGCAATTTCCAGATAGTTCATTGCCATTATTATTGCATGAGGGGATTCCAGTTTTGAAGAATTGCTGGTAGCAGTGTGGAGCATGTAAGTATCTGATTTAAAGGAGACATACACCTTATTTGACCTTGCATTTTTATGTGGGTCAACCGTATCAGGTAAGAGCACATCTGGTGGAAGTAAAGCGCCCTATTGTGGAGGAGTAGTGGAGTGCACACATTTTGGTAGAAATAGAGCAAACGTTTAAAGTAATATACAGCAAGAGACTTTTGCAAGTGGGACATTATTTCTCATACGGTATATATGCATTAGGTGAAAAATACATCATAATAGTTGTCATAAGTTTAATATTTGTTAAATAAGCGCTACACCATTTTTTATTATTTTGTTTAAAAAAAGAGTCTCCTGTTCTTTTGCTGTAGCCTACTATACTTCATTCTTTGACCTATTAGCAAAAGGCCTATAAAATATTATTTAAAATGTTCAACACAAATAAGTAAAAAGTATTTTTCAAACTTCTACCAACAACCCCAACTTACATTTTTTTCCATCAACTATCTGGTCAGCGGAGTGCTTTGCTGCATACTCTGTTAACTGAGGCAGATTGATTTCTATTAACTAGGACAGATACAAAATAATGTTTAATATATCCTCCATTTCCTTGTCATTTGTGCCTAATGTCTTGAAATAATTCCCCAAAGGCCTGTTCTGTTCTTTCATAATTTGCCTAAAAGCTTTCCTCCTTCGTATTCATGCTATGTGTTACTTACAGCGATCTTCCCTCTAACCCAGCTTCTCCGCACAAGAATGAATCAGTAATTCCGTAATTCAAACGTCCCATCTTTGTGACTCCTAGCGCTTTATCTCTCTGATACATGTTGCTTTTTATAATCTGTGAACTCTAACAAGGAAATCCTGTGTTACCATAGCGGCATTTTTAATGGTTTGACTATTTCTTTCAGTATTATAAATAAAATATATAGAAAATAAAAAGGAGTAATTCAGTGACAAAATATGAAATAATAAATATATTGCATTTTACAGCACAAGTGCTTTTTAGTGGCTCAGTTTCATCAATGAATTACCCACTTTGTTAGGTTATTCTAGAAACAGAAATACCTGTCCCTTTTATATCGTGGAAGTGAGACCTGCTACATTATAATTAAGCAAAACTATTCTCTCCTCTCCTCCAATGTTCAGATCTCTGTGAGCTCCCTCGATGCCACTGACTTCAGCTTCGCCCAGGATCAGGATGTTTGGTCATCTTCATTGGCTGGGTTGCTATAATGTAACTATTGCATGACAAAAATATACAGTAAAACCTTGGATTGTGAGCATAATTTGTTCCGGAAACATGCTTGTAATCCAAAGCACTCATATATTAAAGCGAATTCCCCCATAAGAAAACAAGGAATCTCAGATGATTCGTTCCATAACCATTTATTTATAAGTCCTTCAATTTATAGTCCATATAAAAATATTATAGCAATGTGATAGGTTGTGTAACCATAAAATGTCCATCCACAAATGGCAGCCTCCACAAGGGGATTAGAAGCAAAATCCAGCAGGGGCTACAGAGTATAAAAGAGAAGAGAGGTTACATTTAATTAAGGTACAACATTTAGCAACTCACATGGTTGATGATTAAAAGAGGCACATCTAAGTATGCAGGCATCTGGGGTAAAGCTGTCCACATAGACCATCCTCCGCACCGGTGGCTCTCACCGCTGTCAGTCTGCAGTCGTGACCGGGAAGACTACCCTGTAGAGCGATCTAAAAGTGAGGCTTGAAGCGCTCGTGGAGCGCAGCGTGAAAGGGATGACGTTGATGGTGGTGCGGAGGATGGTCTATGTGGACAGCTTTACCCCAGATGCCCACATATTTAGATTTGCCTGTTTTAATCATCAAATATGTGAGTTTCTAAATGCTGTACCTTCATTAAATGTAACCATATTGCTACACATAGAGGCACCTCTCTTCTCTTTTAGGCCCCTTTCACACAATCGGACCGTTCAGGTCCGCCTGTCAGTTTTGACGGCGGACCTGAACGGGTGCTCCATGTTAGTCTATGGAGCGTCGGATGTCAGCGGAGACATGTCCGCTGACATCCGACCCGGTCCGATCCGCTGAAGAGCAGACGGATGGCCCTACGTCCAGGTCCGTCGCTGGTGGATCGGATCGGGGGAGATCTGACAAAAACGGACACGCTGTCCGTTTTCGTCCGATCCCTCCATAGGCGGCAGCGGCGCCTGACATGCCCCTCCCCGCTCAGTGAGCAGAGAGGGACCTGTCATCCGCCGGCTCAGCGGAGATCAACGGACAGATCTCCCGCTGAGCCAGCGGACCGAGGCGGGCTCCGTAGAAACGGAGCCCGCCTCGTGTGAAAGGGGCCTTATACTCAGTTGTGACATGACGCTACTATATCAAGACATCGCTCATTTATCAAGTCAAAATTTTGTTGCTTGTCTTGCAAAACACTCTCAAATCCAAGGTTTTACTGTATACAGCACCATTCAAGAATTAATACCTGTAAACATATTAGAACCAGGACAATGTTGTCTACACAGTATACCCCATAGAGTTGCTGCACCACCCTCTAATCCTCACTTAGTAGCAAACAGGGATGAGCTGAACTTCCCCCGGTTCGGTTCGCACCAGAACATGCAAACATGCAAAAAATTTGTGCGAAAATTCGAACACGAAAATGAAAAGTGCTCATTTTAAAGGCTTATATGCAAGTGATTTCCATAAAAAGTGTATGGGGACCTGGGTACTTCCCCAGGGGACATGTATCAATGCAAAAAAAAGTTTAAAAATGACTGTTTTTTCAGGAGCAGTGATTTTAAGAATGCTTTAAGTGAAACAATAAAAATGAAATATTCCTTTAAATATTATACCTGGAGGGTCCTTAGTCTGCCTCTAAAATGTCATTTAAACTTGCTCACAGCTGTAATGTATTGCCGGCTCCTGGTAATATAGATAAAAATCAAGGGAAAAAACGGCGTGGGTTCCCCCTCCCAGTTCATACCAGGCCCTTTGGGTCTGGTATGGATATTAAGGGGAACTCAACGCCACCCTCCTGAACCATACCAGGCCACATGCCCTCAACATGGGGAGGGTGCTTTGGGGTCCCGTTGACATAACCAGATGACACCGCCCCCCTCTGATGGCACATGACGTCAGAAGGGGTGGGGTCACTCGGTTAAGTCGGCGGGACGCCTCCCTTAGAGGCAGAGCTTTTTTTCTATTTTTCTGGTCTGTCGGCACCTTGATTGAAGGATGGACGTGGGACACTTTTTTTTTTAGAAAGAACTTGTCAAAAACTGTCTTTTGTGGTTTTTACTTTTTGACACTTTTTTTTGGTGAATGGTTAGGGGTATAATGTACTCAATACCCATTCACATAGCGGGGGCTGGGATCTGAGGCCCCCTTGTTAAAGGGGGCTTCCAGATTCTGATAAGCCCCCCCGCCCACAGACCCCCACAACCACCGGGCAAGGGTTGTGGGGAAGAGGCCCTTGTCCCCATCAACAAAGCACCCTCCCCATGTTGGGCAAGTGGCCTGGTATGGATGCTCGCCCCCCCAATCCTGGCCTGCCAGGTTGCTTGCTCAAATAAGGGTCTGGTATGGATTTTGGGGGGACCCCCACACTATTTTTTTTACATTTTTTGGTGCGGGGTTCCCCTTAAAATCCATACCAGACCTGAAGGGCCTGGTATGGATTTTGAGGGGACCTCCATGCCATTTTTTTTAATTTTGGCGTGGGGTTCCCCTTAAAATCCATACCAGACCTGAAGGGCCTGCCATGGATTTTGGGGGACCTCCATGCCATTTAAAAAAAAAAATTGGCACTGGGTTCCCTTAACCATTTCAATACACTGTGTTATATATACAACACTGACAATGACTAAACACTGACTGAATATAGAGTCTACACTGAATATCTAGTCTACACTAAATGCATAATATATATACCGTATATATATATATATAGATATATATAGATATATCTATATAGATATATCTATATATATATCTATATATATTAGACTATGTATATACATATATATATATATATATATATATATATATATATATATATATATATATATATATATATTAAATACGCTGTCTGCACGCCACTAACTAACCTGCCTGCCAAATCTAGCTCAATCTATCTCCATCCACACACCATACACGGGCGCTATGTTAGCAGCCTTATATAGTTTGGGGAGTGGACTGGTCCCCTTGAGCCATGATTGGCCAAAGGCACCTTGCCTTTGGCCGATTATGACTCTCGCAGCAGACCGCGCTGTGATTGGCCAAAGCATGCAGGTCTGGTGCATGCTTTGGCCAATCATCAGATGTCAGTGCATTATGGGGCGTTCCGCTGCGCTCAAATTTCCCGTGAACGCCCATATGTTCGGTTCATTGGCTTACAAATGAACACCCGATGTTCGAGTAGAACTTACATTCGACTCAAACCGCAGGCTCAACCCTAGTAGCAAACTAATTCCTTTTTTCATTGCAGCAGACTGATACACTCTAGCAGTGCATTGGTTAAAAAATAAATTTTGATCAAAACAGTAGCTAAATTATTTACTTTCTAATATTTTTATTAAAGTTTTGAAATACAATCCAAAACAGAAAAGTTGCGACATTTAATGCATGCATTGATATAATATTGATCTGCTGTTGAAGTAGGAATAATAGAAGAGTTTTAATTGTGTACAACCATAGCAGCAAGTCCATAGAATAAAGCATACTTCCCAAAGAATACTGCGATATCTACAACATGGCAACCAAACAGTTGGGTTGATTTAATAAAACTGGGGAGTGCAAAAGCTGGTGCAGCTCTGCATAGAAACCAATCAGCTTTCAGGTTTTTGTTCAAAGCTTTATTGAACAAGCTGAAGTTAGAAGCTGATTGGCAACCAAGCACAGCTGCACCAGATTTTGCACTCTCCAGTCTTAGTAAATCAACCACACTGTGTCACAAAAATATATTAAAGGATGAGGTGCTAGTCATGTTTTAGCTTGCAAATAGCATGCTAAAAGTCCATAATGATAAATCCCAACACAAAGTAGTGATACTCAAATTAGTTTTCTAGTTCTTCACCATGAGTGCTCAATAGACGGGTGGCCACTCACCAGAAAATTTTGACCCCTCTTTACAAGAAGGTCAAACAGCGCTTCTGGAATAACAACAGATTCCACTGAGTAAGGGTGATGGTGTCTCTTCGTTATAGTGTATATGACACGAGCAGGGCCCTCCGATTCCTCCTGTATCGAATTGTATTGTAATTGTACTGTCTGCCCTAATGTTGTAAAGCGCTGCGCAAACTGTCGCAATATAAATCCTGTATAATAATAATATAATAATAATAATGACACTTTAGTGCTCACAGGCCTCTCACCTTATTGCTGTAAGGTAACAGCATTGAATTAAATAATTATCATGGACAATCCTTAGATCTCAACCTTTCCCTATGGATCTCTCTGTAATGGATGTTGTCCACAGGACTGGATGTATGGCAATACCTCCTTGAGTGTAATCTTAGGGTCCCTCCTATCCACCTCTGTGGTGATGGAAACAAAGGTGCTCCAATAGCGTGATAAAGTTTCACAACGTTTTTTATTGTAAAAATGGCTAAAATATTACTCACATAAATAAGCTTTTGGAAGGCATTAAAATTCACGAGCGGCGAGCTTGTCACTTCCGGTCTATCTCTGGCCCAATCCCGACGCGTATCGTCATGTGACTTTATCAGGGAATAACAACAGATAGAGATGGTGTCCTTATATAGTAGAATGAGAATTTATATGCTAGCGCCCATTTTTCCATAGTCTACCATTGGAATGTATTATAGTGGCCATTTTCCTGTGGCCTGCGATATTGAACAATGGAATTGGCGGCCATTTTCTCATAGTTTCTAATTATTTAAATAATCATTATACCAATCGACCAAAGCGGACATCTTTCCATAGATATTTAGGTTATTATCAAGCTGGATGATATTAATATAATATAAATATATAAGCCTTTCAGAATGAAAGATGACGAGGACACATGATTAATAAACGACAGCCTAATGGTTGAAAAGACTAGGTGAATAATAAAATTAAAAATTAAAAAATATAAAAAATATATATATAAAACAAGCACAGATATACCGGAACTGATTGTCAGAAACCATGAATCAGACCAAGAAAGAAGTACAGTTAAATCACACTTGTTTAATAATAAAAGTAAATAGAACAAACGTAGCCAAAACATAGCCAAAGTTCGGTAACCGTAACGGATAGCCAGACAAGCCAGAAAGTCAGAAAGCCAGGGAATAACATTGTGGAACAGCAAGCAGGATCTGGAGCCAGAAGGAATGTCAGCCAAGCAAGTCTTTAACAGGAACGCAGTCATCTGTGATGTTGACCAAGGCGATGAAGAAGGTGCAATAAAATATGTAATAAAATCGAGTAAAACTAGAGTGAAATCAAAAGTGATATGTAACGGATATATGAAAGAGATATGGAATGAATATATATGTAAGTAAATAGTGTGTATCTCATGTAAAATTGGGGTAGTCTAGAGAACAATCTTGAAGGTGAATTGTAAAACCCTCTAGTGGGCAGATATTGATTCAAAGGGATAGTGGGTCGAAATGCAATCAAAAATCATTAATAAAGCAATTTAATTCAAACTCCACATTTAATCCATGAGGTGTAAGAGTATCAATTAAGAAGATCCATTTGGATTCTAATTGACTAAGGGTTCTTATTTTATGGTTACCTCGCCAGTGTTTGGTGTAGGGTACTATGCCCCAAAATTTGAGATGGGAGGGATCTCTGTTTTGAACTTTATCGAAATGCTTAGATACACTATGTTTATCATATCCATTCTGAATGTTTTGGACATGTTCTTTAATCCGAATTCTTAATAGTCTTTTTGTGCGTCCAATATACTGAAGTCCACAGCTGCATTGTGCATGTACATGTACCAAACACTCCAATGAAAAGAAATCAAGTTGTATATCAACCAGTACAGGAATCAAATTTGGAATTAAAGATTTTGTGGGCTGTAACATAGAAGGGGCAGTGTATGCCCTCAAATGCAGCTGTGGACTTCAGTATATTGGACGCACAAAGAGACTTTTAAGGATTCGGATTAAAGAACATGTACAAAATATTCAGAATGGATATGATACACATAGTGTATCTAAGCATTTCGATAAAGTTCAAAACAGAGATCCCTCCCATAGTACCCTACACCAAACACTGGTGAGGTAGCCATAAAATATGAACCCTTAGTCAATTAGAATCCAAATGCATCTTCTTAATGGATACTCTCACACCCCATGGATTAAATGTGGAGTTCGACTTAAATTGCTTTATGGCAGGATCACTTAAGTGCTCCTGCTCCTTATTCCAGCATCTGGGTGTTGGGTGTTGCATTCTCCCTGTCTGTGTTCACCTGCAAGATGATTGATCTGGTCAGTCACCTGATATAAGCAAACCGAACACGTTATCCCTTGCTACTGATAGAGACAGTATACCTCCATTGTTCCTGAATCCTGATCAAGCCTCCCATTTGTTTGCCCTGCTTTACTGTTGGATCTCCTTGTGTATGACCTGGATCAGATATTGGACTATTCTCTGAACTCAGCCTGCCTTTTACCTGGATCAGATATTGGACTATTCCCTGAATTCAGCCTGCCTTTTACCTGGACTGTCATAGAACCACGCTATCTGTCTGCTACTGCTAGTAGTCTGTTGATTGCTCTGTTCGCGTCTGCCCTGGTGTGATGGCCAGGCACTATAGCATTGTGTATAAGTCCTGGGACCAACCAAGTACCGGTAGGCCTGCTTGCCTTAAGGGAAAGGGGGCTGCTATAGGTGAAGCACACAGTAGCTAGCTATAGTGTCTGACCCCCTGCATTGGGGTAGACGTGACATTCGCGACACCTCTATTAATGATTTTTGATTGCATTTCGACCCACTATCCCTTTACATCAATTTCTGCCCACTAGAGGGATTTTACGATTCACTTTCAAATTGTTCTCTAGACTACCCCTATTTCACATGAGATACATACTATTTACTTACATATATCATCATTCCAAATCTCTTTCATATATTCATTACGTATCACTTTTGATTTCACTCTAGTTTTACTGGATTTCATTACATTTTTTATTGCACCTTCTTCATAGTAATTTTACTCTATTTTGGGTATCTATTCCGGGCCTACACACATTTGTGTGGTTTATACATCAGTGTTTACATTTATTTATTCGAGTTGTTATGGCAATTGGTTATGATGTTCAGTACCTGCATCAGTTCCATTATATCTGTGTTCATTTTATATATATCTTTAAATTTTTAATTTTATTATTCACCGAGTCTTTTCAACCATTAGGCTGTCGTTTATTAATTACGTGTCCACGTCATCTTTCAGTCTGAAAGGATTATATATTTATATTATATTAATATCATCCAGCTTGATAATGACCTAAATATGAACGGAAAGATGTCCGCTTTGGTCAATTGGTGTAATGAATATTTAAATAATTGGAAACTATGGGAAAATGGCCGCTGATTCCATTGTTCAATATGGCAGGCCACAGGAAAATGGCCACTATAAGACATTCCAATGGTAGACTATGGGAAAATGGCCGCCAGCATGCAAATTCCCATTATACTATATAAGGACCACAGATAGACCGGAAGTGACGTAGGAGTACGAGCTTGGCACTCGTGGATTTTAATGCCTTGCAAAAGCTTATTTATGTGAGCATTATTTTATCAGTTTTTACAATAAAAAACCTTGTGAAACTTTATCACACAATTGGAGCGCCTTTGTTTATATACCCTCATCACGGAGGTGAATAGGAAGAACCCTGAGATTACACTCAAGGAGGTATTGCCATACATCCAGTCCTGTGGACAGCATCTATTACAGAGCGATCCCCAAGGGAAGGTTCAGATCTAAGGATTGCCCATGAGAGTTATTTAACTCAGTGCTGTTACCTTATGGCAGTAAGCATGTGAGCACTGAGGTGTTATATACACTATAACGACAAAGGCGTCCCTGGGGGGGGCAGAGGGGGCCCTGACCCCCCCAACATTATGCTGTGCCCCACCATGTGCCCCCCCCCAATAAAATTTTTTTTTTACAAAAAATCAATGTCTAAGAGGGAGAGAGTCCCCAGTCAGCTCCTGCAGGTGATTCCTCCCCCCTCCCTCTGCTTGCTGACACTGCATAATGTGAGCGCTCACACAACCATGGCCGCCCGATCTGCTCCTTCCCCTGCATCCTCATTGGCAGGGAGAAGAGCGAGTTGCAGGAAGGACTCCACCAGGACTCTCAGTTACTGAAAAAACAGACTGATTTCTCCCATCCTTAGGACAGGAGAACCGGCCTGTAAATTCCAAGAGATGCCAGACCAGTGCAGTCAATAGCAGGGGCAGGACAGCAAGAGGAGGCTGGGAAACCCCACAGTGGCAGAACACCAGGGCCCGGAGGCAAGACAACCTTTGCACCCCTGATAGTTCTCCCACTGCTTTGGATCCTTATATTTTCTTGGTATGCTGGTGACATATATCTCTTGTTTTCTGCCACCCTGGGGGGGCCCCAATACAGTAGGAAGGGAGATCACTACAGAACATGTGAAAGGGCCGTTGTGGGGTCGTAGTAAAGGGCCCCAGGATATATATATATATAAATTCCATTTTATAGTTGCCCCCCTACTTTTGTCCCTGTCCCCCCATGTGCCCCCCCTAAATATGAAAGCTGGAGACGCCACTGTATAACGAAGAGACACCATCACCTTATTCACCATTTGTAATGTGGAAGAATTAGAGAACTTCAATCACTTTGGGAGAAAGAGGAAGGCAGAAGAATCGGCAGCTACTTGGAACAGCAGGGTTTTCATAAACTGTGTTTCAACTCTATAACAATCAAGCAGAAAAAAAAGAGATGATGCTGCCGTAGACCTTTAGGAATAATCTAAAGACAAGGGATTGCTAAACTGCCTGTGACATGTGACATGCAATGTAGCTCAGAGATTCAGATGGCGCAAGCTCCTCTCTAGACTATTCTAGACAACCAACAGATCAACATTCCCAGGGTGAGTTATAGGTGTGTTATACAGTGTTATACCATTGGCAGTTGGCTGTTTCCACTATGAGTTTCAGCTATATATTTAGACATTTTAGCAGCTCTTTAAGAAAAGTAGGTCAGAAAAAAATCAAAAAATATAAAGTAACAAGTGATTTCTGCATTTTGCTGTTGTTAGCTCTTTGCATACTACAGTATTTTATCAAATTGTAATTAACTGTAACTTAATATTATTTCAGATTATTTACAGTAAAAATAAATAAATAAAATGGCTCATAAAATGTTGCATATAAAAGCATGGCCATTCTAGGAAAAGACAAAGAAAAAAAGAAACCCCAATTGAGAGATTCTAATTATATGGAATAAGGCTTAACGCATACTGTGCTAGCACTATTTCATCATGAAATATGAAATTAGGCAGATCGTGTGCTTAACATCTCATCAAAGACTATGTCATTATGGATTTATGGAATAGATGTCTCATATAAAACTGCACTTTACAATATTGACAAGTATGCATACTGTTTGCTTAAATTACCGGTAATTATTCTGCTACATCATTTTGACATGAAAGACATAAAGTACTATGTTATATTTTATTATTATTTTATAAAGCCACAATTTGCATTAGAAGAGGGGGTGGAATTTAAATTTAGTCTTGAGGCGTAACAGGTATGAATATCCAAGGCCTCCACTCCCTCAATCCAGTTGTCTTTGGCCATCATTGAATGGGTATTCACCTTTATACAAGTGTATGAAGGCCACGTCAGATGGGTCAAATCAGAGACAAAATGCAGCTGCGTTTATGGATACCCAATGACAGCCATCGATGGGGATCAAAGTCAACGTGGGAATAAGAACGTGAAGATCAGGATGTTCCAAGTAAATTTAAAATATGCATATTTTAAAAAATGGAAGTCTGCAGTATTGCATGTAGGCTACCTGCAGTTAATCTTTTCCATGTTTTTGACTTACAATGCCTTTTTCCACGTTGTGTGGAGGTGGCCAACTTTGTAGAGGATGGCCTCCAATGATCGATGATGATCTGTTGACTTATGGAAGATTATTTAAAGTATTACTAAACCCACAACAGTTATGCCCCGTACACACAGTCGGATTTTCCGATGGACAATGTCCGATCGGAGCGTGTTGTCGGAAATTCCGACCGTGTGTGGGCTCCATCGGACATTTTCCATCGGATTTTCCGACACACAAAGTTGGACAGCAGGAGATAAAATTTTCCGACAACAAAATCCGATCGCGTCAATTCCGACCGTGTGTGGCCTGTTCCGACGCACAAAGTGCCAAGCATGCTCAGAAGAAATTCCGAGACGGGACAGCTCATTCTGGTAAACTTAGCGTTCGCAATGGATACAGCACTTTCGTCACGCTGCAATGTTAAAAATGGTTTAATACAGCGCACTCTCTTCTTCTTTATAATGTGACAAGAATTAAGTAGTTTTGCTGCTCATATTCACACACACTTCTCACAAACTTTTATTTGTGTTTTTTTATTGGGATTCCCTGAATATATTGTTATTAGTTGTCACATCTGACAGTTTTATTTTTTTTTGGATTTATTATTTTTTTGGATTTTAAGCCTTTTTTTTTTCTTTAATGTTTGGATTTTTTCAAAGGCTGATCTTTGTTCAATGTTATTTTTATTTTTACTCCAGAAAATTTTTGGGTGTGTTTTGTGTGTCAAGTTACCACAACACCATTGATATCTTTTATTATTTAATCTCAAGGAGATTGTTTGGTGTTGGTGTCCCTTGTTCATTTCACATTGTATATTTGAAATGTACCTGAATCCTCACAAACAAACTGTCCTTTTTGAAGTAAAACACATAGGAGAGTATAATTCAAAACAAAAATCCTTTATTAAGGTATCAGAACCAAACAAAGAGGAAGGCAACACTGGATCAACATGAGAAATTAGCGAAGCCTGGGACCCCCACGGCAGACATCAATTCTTGAACATCAAAATTGGTGGCCTGAGGAGTCCATATGTAAGGGAGGGCAGTCTGGTCCAGAATTCGCAGAGATCCGGATAGCAGCAGATGACATGTGTGTCCCCAGGCTGTGGTACCACAAGAGGCTGCATTTTTTGGCCGACCAGACTGGATCCAGGGTCCTCACTTTCTGGTCTTTCTTTCACGCTTCCTTCCTGGCAGTGGCTTTGCAGTTGGAGATGTGGCAGGAGGAGGAGTAGGACCTGGAGGAGGACTGGGAGGACCTGGAGGAGAGGGAGGAGGAGGACCTGCAGGAGGAGGAGGAGGACCATCGCAAAGGTGTGTCTGAGGTGTAATTTGGCCCCTCATACCTTTCTCAAGAGCCTCCGATATGAGCGCCTCACACATGACTTGTTGGCCCTCCTCCATCCTCTGCATTTTATATGCAATGATGGCAGCAATGTCCTCCTCCACGGTCTGTCGTGCTCCCAGGACCTCTGTAGCCCTCCAAAAGAATCCTCCAGTAGCCTCCTCTAGGGCACTCCTCCTACTGCCACTTTCGCTTATCAGGGGGGGTGGAGGGACCTGCAGATCAGCCAGCCGGCTCGGCCCGGCCACCTCCTGCTGAGACTTCCCTGTGTATGAAAAAGGGACATGGTTGTAATTTTTGCATCATCAATCACAATCCTAAATTAGTACTCCAAACTAACATCTAGTTAACATCATTGATTGGACAAGCAGAAATATTTAGAGGAATGCTATACCTGGCTCAATCTGGGCTCCTCCACATGTGGCCTGGAAGGCCCAGGTTGGGCGTCAGAAGCCTCAGCCAGGGGGGAAGGAAGCGTGGAAGGAAGACTTGAGAGGGATGGCCTGGGTTCAGTCTGGCCTGCCAGAAAATGCAGCCTGTCGTAGTACAACATCCTGGGGACATAGATGTCATCTGCTGCTCCGGATCTCTGTGAATCCAGGACTTTCTTGCGCTCCCTTAGATATGTGCTCCTCAGGCAACCAATTAAGATCTTTAAATAGGTGATGTCTGCTGTGGGGATCACCTGCTTCACAATTTTACACAATTGCACCAGTGCTGCCTTCCTCTTTGCTTGGTTCTTGAAATGGGGGTGTTTAATCTCCCACAGACATGGCAGCTCCCTTAGCATATCTACGAATACTGACATGAAGTCATTATCTTTCAGTAGCATATTATCCATGTTCACTGCAAGACACAACACAAGCCAAAGCCTAATGTCAGACAAAACTCTCCTAATCTTGTTACAATATAGGCCTCAATCTAGAAGCAGTATAGGCACAAGTTTGTCTCTTACCTTCGTTCTTACGATCGGCGCGTCCAATGCTCCTTCCTCCGCTCACAGATCTTACGTAATACGCACGCGTGTTACGCTTTATATACACTGCGCATGCGTGTAACTCCGCCCGCCCCTGACGTTCTTTCTATTCTATTCCCCGCCCCTTTTCGTTTGGCGCAGTGGGGGAAGAGCACATGGCGGAGTCACAGCAGGTGCGTGCTAATTACAGGAACGAGGAGGAGGAGGAGGAAAGCCCGCATCCGGACATGTCCCGATCTAGAAGGAGACGTTTTAAGGCCACAAATATGTCCTTTGGGGAGATGTTGGAGATGGTAGACATCATGAAGAAGTCCGACTATGACGGAAAGTATGGGCCTCACCCCAACCCCAATATCCGAAAGGCCAAGATCATGGCGAAAGTGGTCAGGAGTCTTCAGAGGAATTTCGGGGTACGACGATCGAAAGATCAGCTCAGGAAGCGGTGGTCGGACCTGAAATTGAGAGAGCCAGAGCAGTACTGAAAGATCCGGAGAGTGCTGCAAAAAAGTAAGTAGTTGTGCTGTGTTCCTATTCTTTCTGTCTTTATTCCGTTCGTGCTGCTCCATATGCTTTTATTAATTGTAACGTTTAAAAGGGCAACTTTAATGTTCATGGGCCCATTATTCGTTCGTATCAAACATTTTTCTTTCGGCCTCTAAAACACCATTGTTTAGGCCATATGCATTTTCCTACATTTTTTTGGGCCTACTTGGATGACAAATATTTGTTTGTGTACATGGGTTTGTTACTAGAATGAAATGCAAACTAGATTCTGTGTAAGGAGAGGACACTGAGCAGCTGTTTTCACATCTGGACACTGGAGCACTAGTGTGGGACACAAGAACACCATTTTTATTAGGGGGCCACACAGGTGCTCCAGTGTATACTATAGGGGGGGGCTACATCTGTGAAGCTTGTACCAAACAGGTAAAGTATTGCAGCTTGACAAAGGGCAATAAAAAAAATACATCTTGGAACTCAGCTAAAATAGACAATTGTACCCCACTTCCAAGCAATGTTTCCTATTTCTAGTTCTGCCATCAAATATCTGTGTGCTAATTATACCATTTTTGTTTGACATAGGGGAGAAAAGACTCGGAGGGCACCCCTCATCCGAGGAGACAACAGACCCCCCACCTCTGGAAGAAGGGGAACTAACACCAACCCAAGAAGAGCAGGAGGAAGAAGAAGACGTGGTGGAGATTGGCACCACAACAGGTGAGTGTCTGCGACCACAGGCTCAGGTAAGAGAGATGGATGGTGGCAGATTTTTGATACCTGTTTTTGTTTTCTTTATCTCTTTTTAGGTGATCGTGATGTGAGGGATCCAGAACGTTTCACATCAGAAAGTGCCCAGATCCTGATCGGGGAGATCATGGGGTGTAATCTCGAATTGCACAACATACAGCAAAAAATCAATGATGTGATTTAAAAAAAAAAAAATAACATCATTGATGTTTTGGGGCGAATTTAAAACCCCACAAAATCTATTTTTGGGATTGTGGTCCAATCTTTTAAAACTTTATGCAACGTTTTGAAAAGCCAAATTTGGAGGATGCACACAGTGTGCCAACATGTGCTATCTGCCATCACGGGAGATCAATGGACGCGTTTTGGGGGTGCAACCCCTTCCTCAATTATAAATTAGCGGTGAGGAAGGGCTTGCTCCCACAAAACACGTCCCTTGATCCCCCCTGATGGCAGATAGCACATGTTGACATTCGTAAATTGGTGTGCATCTTCCAAATTTGGCTTTTCCAGGGGTGATTTCCCCCCATCTAAACGCTATATCAAACACAGTTCCTAAATACTGATGTCTGATATAGCCTTCAGGTTTTACCTAATGTGAACTTTGTAAGTTCAAGTTTTTTGGCTTTCTTGTTGGTTTTACACAGGCCTGTTTTATCTGAAATGGACATTTCGATTTTTGATAATGCTACTGCAAAAATTGTTATACAACAAACATTATTATTATTATTATTATTCAGGATTTATATAGCGCCAACAGTTTACGCAGCGCTTTACAATATAAAAGGGAGACAATACAGTTATAATACAATACAATACAATAGGATTAAGAGGGCCCTGCTCAGAAGAGCTTACAATCTAATAGGGTGGGGCAGGTGATACAAAAGGTTGTAACTGTGGGGAATGAGCTGGTGGAAGTGGTAGGAGATGAGTTGGAGACGTGATAGGCTTTCCTGAAGAGATGAGTTTTCAGGGATTGCCTGAAGGTAGCAAGAGTAGGGGATATATATAACCAAAAAACTGCGCTAGCAACAAAATAAATTGAAAATAAAAAATGTCAGAACCGAATGCACTATCAAAGAATTGCAGTGAATAAGACAGAATGTTATCTGACAGAAAAAAGTAAGATAGGATATACATCTAACACGACACCCCATGTGCCAAAATAGAAACAAGCGCGAATGCACTAACAAAATAATTGACTCACATTATCATAAAAAATGTACATAATAGCCATGTGTAACTG
Organism: Lithobates septentrionalis; assembly: GCA_037952835.1. Classification (NCBI taxonomy): domain Eukaryota; kingdom Metazoa; phylum Chordata; class Amphibia; order Anura; family Ranidae; genus Lithobates; species Lithobates septentrionalis. Next base: position 1,940,090 of record JBBDGP010000009.1, read on the forward strand.
AGGAGTGATATGGGTGAGCCTATCACTGTACTTAAACAAAAAATATATAAATATATTTGCTCTCCTGGTTTACAAACACCAATATAAATAGCACTGATGCTGGCTTCTGGGAAAAAAGCTAAATGAAACAATAAACGAAAAAAAGTCACCAATATTGCAAACTAAAAGTATTAAGTTGGATGAGAATCTTCCATATGAGAGACGATAAGCAGACTACCAGTTCGCCAGTCCGTGTGGTGCCCAGGACAAACGGTAGACCAGTGTTGGAGATGCCCGGAAGAAACCTTTGCAGGACCACAAAGACTCGCGTTCCGCACAAAAAGAAGAAAGAGAGGTATATGGTGTAAAACCTTACGGTACCATAGGGTCACCTGCGCATACAAGCGCTACTCACGGGACCGGGATGCAGAGCAGGCAATCAGATATTAGGTTGGTTCGCCGCTGGCCAGCGTGCGTTCCACCAACTCCAGGAAGTGATGTCACTTGGTATAGCGTAGGCAGGATGTTGTGTCGACGCGTTTCGCCCCTCCCCCAGGGCGTTATCAAAGACTTAAGTCTTTGATAACGCCCTGGGGGAGGGGCGAAACGCGTCGACGGGGGGGCGGGGGGGAATATTAATAGCTCAGTTTTAGAGAGATTTAGTTTAAGGAAGTGGTGCAACATCCATGTTGATATGTCAGTTAGTAAGTTAGTAATGCGAGAGGAGACTGAAGGAGTGAGGTGAGGAGTAGACAGATAGATTTGGGTGTCATCAGCGTATAAGTGGTATTGGAAGCCGTGGGCAGTTATTAAGTGACCAAGGGAGGCGGTATAGATAGAGAAGAGAAGGGGTCCAAGAACCAAGCCTTGGGGGACCCCTACAGAAAGGGGCAATGGAGAGGAGGAGACAGAGTTGTAGGTGACACTGAAGGAGCGCTGTGATAAATAGTCAGAGAACCAGGATAGAGCAGAATCTCGGAGGCCAAGGGAATGTAGTTTTAAAAACCTTTGGTAAATTCACATGTGATTGTGCAGGTATAAAAAAGTTGGTTACTCAAGAATGTGTGGATTATTGTCTCAACACTACAACACTTTTGGGGTGATGTAATTGCTGTTTTCAGCAAAAATGGGGGTTATTTCCTAAGGGCAAATCCTCTTTGCACTACAAGTGCAGTTTCAGTGCAGTTGCAAGTGCACTTGTAGTGAAATGTGTTTTTGCATTTAGGACATAACAGCCGACAGTGCTTTGTATAAGGTTACACAATCACGCCATTTTCTGCACTCAAAACATTTATGTCAGGGTCAGCTAAAAAAAACACAAGCAGTAAATGTCCACAAAGAATTTCTTTTTTTTTTTTTATTCGAAAAAGGCTTCACATATTGTCTGGCATATTGATAGCCCCCCTACCCACAAAGAACTCCAGGTAGCGTAACCGGACATCACGGCACTCAGGGAGGGCAAGCCAGGATGGCCACTTTCAAGCGCCGTCAGTGTGGTTTGATGTAGGATTCCGGTCTCAGGCCCAACTGAGCCAGCATAGTTGGCCGAATGTTTCCTTAAAAAGTTATGGAGAACACAGCACGCAAGTATAATATGGTTCAGTTTATACTCCGCCATATGGATGGGTGTCAGAAATAGTCGGAACCGGCTGGCCAGGATTCCAAATGTGTTCTCCACCACTCTTCAGGCTCTGGCCAGCCAGTAATTAAAGACCCTCTGTTCCGGGGTGAGGGTCCTCATTGGGAATTGGGTGGTTCCCCAGCGCAAACGCTTCATCAGCAACGAACACGAATGGGAGTCCTTCAACATTATCCTCTGGAGCTGGCAAGTCCAAGCTGCCATTCTGGAGACGCCTGTAGAACTCCATCTGGGCGATGACTCCACCATCGGACATCCAGCCATTCTTCCCCACGTCCACATACAAGAAGTCGTAATTAGCCGACACCACCGCCAACATCACTATACTATTAAACCCCTTGTAATTATAATAGTACGATATGAGTTGGGTGGTGGGACGATGTGGATGTGTTTCCCATCAATTGCCCCTCCGCAGTTAGGAAAGTCCCACCGCTGGGCAAAGTGGGAGGCCACAGTCTGCCATTCCTGTGGCGTGGAAGGAAACCGTTGAGGAAAAAACAATAAACATTACTATTTTTACTCTGAAACATGGCAAGCAGATTAGACACAAGCATTCTGGGGCAACCTCCAGATAGCATTTATTAAGGGGAATTTAACAAGGCCAAAGTATAAGGTACACCTATCATATTCCCCCTCCCCCCCCTCTCATGGGCCATTTCTAACATTATAGGGGGTGTGTGGAAATCTTGGACAGGTAACCCTCTTCACTTCATTGAGATATGAATGCCTAAATAATGGGTATTACTTTGAACAGCCCCTCCTTAGTTACACTATTGGCAGACCACTGGACAGGTAAGAAGTGTCATAATCCAAAGATATAAATACACACTGTACACATTTGAGGACATTTGGACATTCTGCTACTACCTATCAAGATAATAATAGGATACAAGAACTTTAAACAGTACCATTTGAAAGTATACAGGCAGGCCCCTGCACTACATGCTTTGGGGAATTCATCCATACATCTGAGCACTAAAGAGATGGGTATAGTGTGTATGGGTTTGGCAAAGTCAGCAGATAGATGATTGAGGATACATAGAGAATTGGGATCAGCTGACTTAGCAGTTGGGGGAGGGAGGGATACTAAAAATTATTTGGGGACACCACAAAAAAAAGCCTCTGGCACTCTGCCTGAATTTAAATCAAAAATAACATTACCAAACATTTTAGGGGGTGTTTGGGGTAAAGCACTACTATGGAGCTGATAAAATACATTGTTAAGTGACTACATGAGGTGAATATAGGCCAGGAGACACCATGCTGGGGAGGTTAGTGAAGGGCAAATATGTATGAAGGACCTAAAATAATAATTACATAAAAATCCAGCATGCATGAGGACAAAGGGGACATTCACAGCATATTACAATCATGGTAATTAGGGAATGAGGAATGAAATACAATATATTATGAAACATTAAATACAATAAAATGTGATATTAAAGGATAAAAATCTTACCTTCATATACTCCTTCTGCAGGACCTGTATGATGGCAGAACAGGTCTCTGGGATAATGATCCCCAGAGCCTGGGGGGAGATGCCTGTCGAGAACTTCAAGTCCTGCAGGCTTCTCCCTGTGGCCAAATACCGCAAGGTAGTGACCAACCTCTGCTCCGGAGTGATGGCTTGCCTCATGCAGGTATCCTGCCTGCTGATATAGGGGGTCAGCGAAGCCAACAAACGGTGAAACACGGGGTCCGTCATCCAGGGAAAGTTCCTGAAATCATCAGGATTATTCTCACGGATCTCATGGAGCAAAGGCATATGAGAGAACTGGTCACGCTGAAGCAACCAATTCTTGGTCCATGAACTCCTCCCCACCCTGTTCATGGACTGGACTTGTGTCAAGGTCAGGACCCCAACACCAAGCCCCCGCACAGCACGAACTCTACGAGGAGTACGCATACGAAACATGGCTAGAAAACGGTCGGCTGCTCAGAACGAAGTAACAGAACGCACTGAAGAACAGCAAGGCCTGTGAAGAGCGACCTGAAAAACAGTAACGAACGAACAAGAATACAATGACTAAGTCATGCGGAACTTGCTTGCACGCACTGAAGAGCAGATACAAACCCTCAAGCACAAACTGAACGGCAGAAAATGATCTGAAAGCCACGAGTCTGAAAAAGCGCGAATCGTCTCTCACCAAACTTTTACTAACACGAGATTAGCAAAAGGAGCCCAAAAGGTGCCGCGCTTGGTTCTGAACCGGCCTTTTCTAGTCTCGTCGTATGTGGTGTACGTGACCGCGTGGTTGGCGATCGGAAATTCCGACAACTTTGTGCGACCGTGTGTAGACAAAAAAAGTTTGAGCCAACATCCGTCAGAAAAAATCCTAGGATTTTGTTGTCGGAATGTCCGAACAAAGTCCGACCGTGTGTACGCCCTATAACATGAGTCTGTATATGAGGTAAAGCATGCTTGTTTTACTCACTGTGGAACCTAAGGGGTTAATCCTCCGCATTGTGTAAAAAGGCATTTCTTTCCTGCCTTCTCTGATTCTCCCCTTCTTTTACTGTCCCCAATCCATCTGCTGATAGAACAGAGCCCATGCTCTTTTTTTGGGGGGGGGGGTGCATGTGATCAGCACATGGCCAATCAGCACTGTCCAGACAGAAAGTCAGGGGTCATAATATGTAATAATATGCCCAAACAATTGTGGCCCCATTTTTGATATGCTTTGATATGCTTTGATATGTGTTGCCAGTTCAGCTATGAAAGAATGCTTAGAAAAATGCTTGCACAAGCACTGTGCTATATATATATCATTGTGGGTTGGTTTGTCTTTTCCTGTTCTCTGTTCTGTAGGCCATGGGACAGGATGCATGACTTATGACTCATAACCAGATGGCCTGTTGACCCGTGTTAACTCATGATAATGTATCTTAAAGGGTCATTGACTTGTATAACCATATATTTTATACCAATACATCATTTATTAACCACTCCCTTCTACCCTCTTTCTATTGGTATGTTGAACCATAAGTTGTAACACACCTAATAAAGGTAGACATTTTACGAATGCACAACCTGCTTTTCGCTTCATTTGGTGTCTCCAGATATCTGAGGGCCCTGTTGGTGTACCTAATAGATGGGTGGTCATCCAGAATACCTACTATTTCCTTTCAGATGGGGGCTTGTCTCGGGGTAAGACAATCATCCGCGATGGGATGGACCTTTGTCTATTTTGACAAATTCTTTCTTACCCTGGCTCTGATAAAGTCTTAGCCTTTTAAATTTAAAGAGAAAGGAAGGACGGACCATGCCTTAATAGACACACTCACAGGAGTGTAACATTGTAGGGTCTTTGGGAGACCCTGGTCTTTATTTATGACTCAGTTCAGTATCCTTTTGGGAAGGGTATTTAGGTAACCAACAGCACCCGCTAAATCTTTGCTTCTCTTTCTCTTGCATAGAAGTAATAAGATAACTGTGATTGCGGATATTTTTTTGTTGTAGCAGCTTGGGGTTTCTACGTATAATGTTATGCCCAGATTGGCTTTAAGCGTTTTGGGAACGCTGTGGAAAAGTGTACATGCCCATTGGAAACTTGGTGCTCGTAGGAATAAAGGTGATTGATCAGGTAGGTAGGAATTTTAGTCAGAAATAGGGACAAAGTAAATTAGAAATCTCCCTTGCTTATATCCAAAGATCGTGAGAGTGGTGAGTACTTTTGTATGTATGTTCATATAATCTGCTAAGTTTTCTTTAAAGAATGAAAGAAGGTATGGGAAAAAATTTAAATGATTGTATGTCATTACTTAAGGTGTAAAAAAGACTAAAGAAATTAGGAAATGTTGTTGCTGTGGTGCATATGGGAAAAAGGGGTTTTGGCTATGCGATTTAAATTTAGAACAGATATTTATATTTTTGCTGAGTGTCAACAAATATCTTAAGAGAACAAAATAGACATACAGTGTAAAAAGAGAATGAATATTAAACGGCCAGTCAGTACAGTAAAAATACAATAGTATATGAGTTATATGAGGTCTCCCCTTTACCAATATTTGTTTATAGAATTGTAATTGTTTGAAGTACATGTTTAAATACATGTTCAATGAAATCAATGTTTAATGTTTTTAATGAAATCATCTTACATTGTAGAGGGTAAAGCAAGTTAAGTTTTGGGGTAGAGTAACAGAGGAGTTATTTATTAATGAAAGTATTAAGATCTTGGGAATGCAGTGGAAAAGTTAATAGAACTTACCACTCCTGGGGCCAGGTAGAGCTCACATCTAGAAACTTAGGGACACTGTGTCTGCAGTTAAATCCATTATCAGAGAATTAGTATGCTACCAATATGTCTGCCATATAGTTCAGAGACAAGATACACAGGAGTAAAACTTATTTTTATAAACCGGAAGTAACATTACAGAGCTTTTAGAGGTTTAAAGGGACAATGGAAAACATTAATGGCGAAGCGAAAATTCATTTTCATGTATTTATTATGAAAAATATTTGAACCAAAGGATGGTCAGGCAAGGACTGTCTAGATTAAATAGATGATAGCAGGTTTAATATGAGGAAGTTAATTTTTTTCAGCCTGAAATTTCGAGATATGTGTAAGCCCATGTATTAATATGGGGAAAAAAAGGGGGACGTTGCCATTCAGCATAATATTGTTACTTGTTTTAAATAATTAGCCAAATACAGACCAAGTGTTTTAACACATATAACATTGCCATCTTTGTTCTGATAATTCAATAATAAATGTTGGAACAGAAAGGTAAGAGTTAAGAAGTTAACCCGAACATAGCTTAAATGTAAGAAGTATTGTATAGCAGAGCTTTGGAGTGTGTATGTGTGCAGGGCACACACAAGTGGTATCACTGTTAGCATTTTTTGAAGCTCGTGAACTACTGGTGAATTACTGGTTATTAGGTAAGGGAAAGTTGTTGTTAATAGAGAGAAATGCTTAATTTTATGTATATGAGAATTTTTGTTTTGTCTTGGAATTCCAATTTAGAGTATCAGTTGTTTTTTCTTCTGAATGCAAATGGATTGCTAAATAATTGATATATGTCCTATGATCCTGCCAAGATGGAGAGCATTGCTAAAGTGGGCAGGTGAGAGGGACAGAGTAGGGTTTTCATCTGTGTGTGGTGCTTTAAGAGGATTGAATCACGGATTTGGACAAGGACAAATTACTATTTGAGTGATTCCTCCTATCCAAAGTATTGTTTAGCACAATAAACAGAGGTACATATCCGCTTGCATGGATTTGCTATGTTGCTTCAAGTGAAAAAGGGGATTAAGCTGCCGACCATCCCTTCGTCACCCCTCTTGCGCAAAGCATACTGATATATACGCATTACATATTCAGCGAGTCTGAGAGACTTCCTGAGGTGGAGAGTGAATGTTAAAGAAGGTTTTTTGTTATCTATAAAAATACAGGTTTATTGTTAAAATGTTGCAACTATTGTCAATCTATTCATGAAATGCGTTGGGCACATATTAAGCCCATTCCCAATGCATAGTTAATTGGGAGCATTAAAAGGGGAATGTGACACGTCACTGATAAATTACATGTATGCACTGGTACCAAATATTTTTTTTTTGAGGAATCTGATCAGATACAAATTTTTAAAAGTAGCATTTAAATTTATGTATAAGGGTATTTTGACTATTTCAGTTAGAGTCTGACTTTAACCGCTTCAGCCCTGGAAGATTTTACCCCCTTCCTGACCAGAGCGTTTTTTGCGATTCGGCACTGCGTCGCTTTAACTGACAATTGCGCGGTCGTGCGACCTGGCTCCCAAACAAAATTGACGTCCTTTTTTTTCCACAAATAGAGCTTTCTTTTGGTGGTATTTGATCGCCTCTGCGATTTTTATTTTTTGCGCTATAAACAAAAGAAGAGCGAGAATTTTGAAAAAAACGCATTATTTTTTACATTTTGCTATTATAAATATCCCCCAAAAATATATAAAAAAACATTTTTTTTCCTCAGTTTAGGCCGATCGTATTCTTCTACATATTTTTGGTAAAAAAAATCGCAATAAGCGTTTATTGATTGGTTTGCGCAAAAGTTATAGCATTTACTAAATAGGGGATAGTTTTATGGCATTTTTATTAATAATTTTATTTTTACTAGTAATGGCGGCGGTCAGCGATTTTTATTGTAACTGCGACGTTATGGCTGACATGTCGGACATTTTTGACACATTTTTGGGACCATTGTCATTTATACAACGATCAGTGCGATTAAAAATGCACTGATTACTGTGTAAATGACACTGACAGTGAAGGGGTTAACCACTAGGGGGCGGGGAGGGGTTAAGTGTGTCCTAGGGGAGTGATTACTAAATGTAAGGGGATGGGCTAGCAGTGTCATTACTCTGATCACTGCTCCCGATGACAGGGAACTGTGATCAGTGACACTTGTCACTAGGCAGAACGGGGAGATGCTGTTTACATCAGCATCTCCCCGTTCGTCCTCTCCGTGAGGCGATCGCGGGTATCTCCGCGGCGATCGAGTCCGCGGGACCCGCGACCCGACTCACGGAGCTCCCGGCCGGCACGCGCACGCAATGGTTTGGTTCATTGCGCGCACGCAATGGCACGGCGGGGAATTCAAATGGACGTACAGGTACGCCCATTTGCCCAGCCATGCCATTCTGCCAACGTACATTGGTGTGCGCCGGTCGGGAACCGGTTAAGGACTGTTTTAGTTGTAATTGCCTATCCTTACATTATTGAAGTTAAAAGGTGTTTTTTTTTCAATAACAGCAAATGTGCTATATTTGTGCAAATGGTTTTAGTTGTGTTTGGGCTATATTTAAAAAGGTTTAGGGATTTTAAAACGTTTGATTTTATCTTTTTTTGGTTAAATACAAGTTTAAGAATATTATAATTAAGAAGTATATATCTATGCTATGGGAAGAATAAGGAATTCCAGGCTCTACGACAGAGGAATTGTGGTTGGCAGAGAAAAAGAGAAGTAACTGTGTTGTGTAATCCTATGCACTAGGGAAAATATATACTTTGAGTGAGATAAGGATTTAAAATATGGAAAAAGGTGTTCAAAGGTGTTCATATTGTGTTTTCTTTTTTTTGGGAGTAGAGGTTATTAGCCCCATGTTGCTGACAATGTATATTTCCCTAAAAGTTTGGGGTTAAATTAAAATTGATAATGGGATTTCGGTAAAAAAGGGTGAAACTATAAATGTTTGAAGAGTTACTGAAATTGAGTAACCAGGACCAAAATAAATTGCTGCATGTATTGAGTCCATGAGATACTAAAATATTGAGGGGAATATTTGTTTGAATAACAGTCAGGCTATGTACACACAATAGGATTTTCCGACAACAAAACAGTGGACTTTTTTCCGAAGGATGTTGGGTCAAACTTGTCTTGCACACGTTCACACAAATATTGTCGGAAATTCCAAACGTCAAGAACGCAGTGACGTACAACACGTACGATGAGCCGAGAAAAATGAAGTTCAATAGCCAGTGCGGCTCTTCTGCTTGATTCCGAGCATGCGTGGACTTTTGTGCGTCGGAATTGTGTACACACGCTCGGAATTTTTGTTGTCGGAAAATTTGAGAACCTGCTCTCAAACATTTGTTGGTGGAAATTCCGACAACAAATGTTCTATGGAGCATACACACGGTCGGACTTTCCGACAACAAGCTCACATCCAACATTTGTTGTCGAAAAATCCTATCGTGTGTACGGCCCATTAGAGTGACTATTCTGGATATATTTACCTTTTGAATTCCCAGAGTGTCAATCATGAAGTGTTAATGATGTAATGTTGTTTATCCATCAATGTTTTGTTTGTTGCTGATGATCAGATATATTTGCAAAGTTAGGAGGCTGACTTCTGAGTCAGAATATGTGTTCGGGTCCCGGGGATAGAAGGAACTAAAGGTGTTTAAGTTTTGTTGAAATCCTGCTGCAATACCGGGTTTGGAAGGAAAAATATTTACTTAAATATATGAATCTATATAATGAAAACTCTTGCTGAGAAACATTTTTATTTCTGCATGCTTTACTTATGTTTGAGTCAATAAGGAATATTATTTTTAATACCTCCAATGGTTAAGGCCTGATTTGATCAGGTAGATTCTGTGATTATTCATGTTGTATGAGGAGTATCCGCCCAAGCCAGCCAGCATTCAACCCTAGCCCCATACACATGAAAAAATGCCCACCACATTCATATTTACATAGTTACATAGTAGGTGAGGTTGAAAATAGACACAAGTCCATCAAGTCCAACCTATGTGTGTGATTATATGTCAGTATTACATTGTATATCCCTGTATGTTGCAGTCGTTCAGGTGCTTATCTAATAGTTTCTTGAAACTATCGATGCCCCCCACTGAGGCCACTGCCTGTGGAAGGGAATTCCACATCCTTGCCGCTCTTACAGTAAAGAACCCTCTACATAGTTTAAGGTTAAACCTCTTTTCTTCTGATTTTAATGAGTGGCCATGAGTCTTGTTAAACTCCCTTCTGCAAAAAAGTTTTATCTCTATTGTGGGGTCACCAATACGGTATTTGTATATTGAAATCATATCCCCTCTCAAGCGTCTCTTCTCCAGAGAGAATAAGTTCAGTGCTCGCAATCTTTCTTCATAACTAATATACTCCAGCCCTTTATTAGCTTTGTTGCCCTTCTTTGTACTCGCTCCATTTCCAGTACATACTTCCTGAGGACTAGTGCCAGGAACTGGAAAGCATACTCTAGGAGTGGCCGGACCAGAGTCTTGTAGAGCGGGAGAATTATCGTTTTATCTCTGGAATGAATTCCCTTTTTAATACATGCCAATATTCTGTTTGCTTGCAGCAGCTTGGCATTGCATGCCATTGCTGAGCCTATCATCTACTAGGACCCCCAGGTCCTTTTCCATCCTAGATTCCCCAGAGGTTCTCCCCCCAGTGTATAGATTGCATTCATACCCTATACCCTATTCATACCCTGCCCTATACCCTATCCGGATGAAGAGATGACTACATGGAAATCTTTGTTGTTCATCTTTGTTGTTCAAATACCATGGGAGGTGCTGAGATGAGTAAAGGCTGACTCCTGCTGGAAAATGTTCCTGGGAATGACACCTTGAGGCTTAGCCAATAAAGCATGCCCAAGATCTGCGGAATTCCAGTGAGCATCACAAGGGAGAGATCCAGATACGCCAGCCTGAAGACCCAAGTCTAGCCCAATGCATCAGTTCCAGTTTGTCTGTGGATATTGAGTTCTACCCTTACGAAGAGAGGCAGCGTTTTTGGGGTGAAGGATTTCTGTAAAATATGGGGGAGAACAGAATCAAACCAAACATTTTGGGAAAAGTTTAGGAGAATGAGAATTATAATGTGGACATTTCCTTTTCTTTCCTTTTTACGAATTTAATGGACATTCAGAAGCCATACAAGAGACTTTTTTTTGTGCTTTTTTATTTTTATTTGCCCTAAAGACTGTCATGCCCCTCCCACTTGCTGTTATGGACTGTAACGCCCCTTCCCCCTTTATATTTTATGGACAATTGCTATGCAGCTGAGCTTTTGTGTTTATTGTTTTCTTTTTTTACTTGCTTAGTGTGGTGGTAGATTCGTGGGAAAGTAGTCCAGGTGAATGTCGGGGCACACTGGGTTTGTGATTGTCACGTTCATGACAAAAGAAAAGATTGTAAATGCCCAAACCATTGTGCCCAAACCATTGTGGCCCCATTTTTGATATGCTTTGATATGCGTTGCCAGTTCAGCTCTGAAAGAATGCTTAGAAAAATGCTTGCACAAGCACTGTGCTATATATATATATATATATCATTGTGGGTTGGTTTGTCTTTTCCTGTTCTCTGTTCTGTAGGCCATGGGACAGGATGCATGACTTAACCATAGAAAAAGAAATCCCCCTTTATTTGGGACTTTAACAGGCCACCAACTCTTAGGATAAAAAAATAAATTTTATTGATATACTTAAAAAAGACGTGAAAGCGCCTATAACATACAAGATAAAAAATCATTCCATAATAAATACAGAATCAATGCAGAGAATATGTATAGGGTGACAAAAAGTAGATGTACTCTCACAGGGGTAATGTACCCCGATACCCGGGGTAATCAACCCGGGGTAATCAAGGTTAAGTGTGTTCCTAACAAGTTTTAATGTGTGCAATATGAGCTGTGTTTTACTAAATATCTGTTTGTTCCTTCTCCCTGCTTTACAGAGAGAAGAAACACACAGATCATCCCCTCTGTACAGAGCCCTTTGTGTTCGTCAACACAGGGCACTGGGCTGTAATTGGACACAGACTATCAGCAAGTCACAGCCATGAATCATTGGCTGAAACCTGTTGACAAAATCCCGCTGTGTCCAATCACAGCGGGAGTCGGGTGGGGGAGTTGCGGGCACACGTGCGCGCTGTGAACCTGAAAGACACTGCCGACGTACAGGTACAAGATTGTGCCTGTACGAGCCCCCGCCTGCAGTAAAATGCAGGCGGTCGGCAAGTGGTTAATAACCCTGCAATGTAAATAAATGAAAAAGAGGGGGAGTTGGGACTTTAGATGAAGCACGGCAAAGTGCCTCCATCCCGGTATATGAGTAATAATTTCACCATGGAATGTTTCATGATATACAAACAATAAAAGTATGGATTTCATGTACATATAAAAAGCGTATACATGGCATAGGCAATGGTAAAAAAGTACAGTTATAACAGCACATGATTCTAGTGGTATAGCATAATACTGTAGGCGACAACATGCCAGATACCGACAATTGTACCCATACGGTAAACATACATCCACTGAATAGAAACAGATGGTATGGTTGAATACATAAGATGGTGGTTCAGTAAGTATGGTTGCGTGTAAGATGTATCTGGGGTAAAGCTTGACGCGTTTTGTGGATAGATGTATTTCCACTCATCAGAAGCTGATGCGTCCAAAAATTCCTTTGGAATATGTATAGAAGTAAAATAAACCATACTGATAATGTAGAGAGGGTAGCAAGGTGAATGAACATCTAGTGTATATAAATATTGAACCAGACACACTCACCACCTCAGACAGCGAGTGCAGTGCATGGCGGTGGGTGCAGGGTGGGCTAGGAACATAACCTCTCCACGGGAGCTGAGGCGGCATATATATGGATGCGACAATCGGGCAGAGAAGGGAAGTGCAAAAAAGTGTCGAAGATCTCATCAAACGGAGCTGAAGTATAGTTGTTGAAACAAGCATACCTGGGAACAAAATATTGAGTATATGTATAATCTGTAGTAGTAGTGCTTAGGATATTAATTGATAATGAACCCAGTAAATTCCATAGGAGGTGATAATATAAATCTAAATAGTGCAAAAAGGTGGTGGTGGGTCTATATCATAAGTGTTATTACATGAATATAAAGTTGCAGGGATTGAGTGAAAATGAAATAGTGTGGAGTAAAGAAGACATTGTTAGACTAAAAAATTAATAAAAATCTGAGAAAACAGGGTCACCAATAGAAAAAATCTCACCCGACAGTCGCACCCAAGCACCACCAGTGTTCCAGGAGACTGGTGTGCATTAACCCCAGGAGGAGACTAGCCGTGGACACAGCTTGCTCCAGGAGTGGGGTATACATGTATGCCGCCAACGTCACGTGGGTGCAAGCCGAAGGGGGAGGGGCCGCACCTGAACTGAGCAATTAATCAGCAGCCTGCATGAAAATACCCTCCTAATGGGAACAATGTAAATAAACAACTATTTGGGTGTAGGAATAGGAGTCCCTTAACATAGGAAGTACATTGTTATTTTTCAGGAAGAATTCAAGGTACATTTTCAGGGTACTGCTTGAGCACAATTATTATTATTTATTATTATTATTATTATTATTATACATTTATATTTATATTTATATAGCGCCGACAGTTTACGCAGCGCTTTACAACAATTAGGGCAGACAGTACAAGTACAATACAATTCAATACAGGAGGAATCAGAGGGCCCTGCTCGTTAGAGCTTACAATCTAGGAGACAATTAACATTTCTAGATGTTCCTTAGAAGATAGCAAATCTTTATTTTCAATTCGGGTTGACTTTAAGTCATCCATACAGAAAAGGCACAGAAAACTTAGAGATGTCTGTAAACTGATATTAAGCAAATGTTGCAATTTCATCTTCTGAGTCCTATCCAAATCCAACCATGGCACACAAAGGGTTGTGCAGCTGTGACTGAATCTACAAGAAACGTCCTCTATTGTCCAGCTGCCCTGACACTCACTGTTACTTTACTGGATAATTCACAGGCCTTAATGCAGACAATGCATGCTTTCTATCAGGAAATCAGATATTGAACTTTACTGGAAAGGCAGCTGGGCCCATCATGTTGACTCTGGCATTAGCACAAATATATATAAATGTATATATATATATATATATATATATATATATATATAGATATATATATATATCTATCTATATATATATATATATATATATATATATATATATATATATATATATATATATATATATATATATATATATATATATATACTGTATATATACTGTATATCTTCATTGCATTCAGCTCAGGCTAATTTACATAAATATACAGATATACAGAGACATTTGATCATACGTTTGTATGACTAGGAAAGGGTATATCATTACAAAACTCAGGTAATGGATACAAGCAAACTAAACACACAATGAGAGTTTTCCTTAGACCCCATGTCCACAGAAATACATGTGTCCAGGTGCACTAGAGCTCTGTGGAGGGAGAGGGGGTGACACTGATGCTCTGAATGATGGAGAGGTGGACACTGAGGGGGGCTGTAGGCTGAAGGAGGCAAGTGGGGCTGCTTTTCGGGGTGCTAGTTCTCCTTTAAGGCAGGCTCAGGTAGGAAATGTACTGTTTGTAACTGAATGATGTTTTTACAGAAGTATCTTTCAGCAGAGCAGGGATTGTATGACAATAGCAGCCTGTTCGGGTAAGAAGGGCAAAGATGCAGCACTCATCTCTTTCCATGGCTTTCCAGCAGCTGCAGCATTTCTCACTGATGCTTTGGAGAAGGGATGAGGAGCAACAGTGTGTCCAGTCCATGCTCTGCATGTAGGCAGCACAGCACACACTGATCCTTCACACACACAACAATCCTGGTCAGGAGACGAGCACAGGAAGAGGAGGGGGGAGGAGGGGAGTGGCTACAGCACACAGTTTGGCACTGCAATCATTGTGTGTGGATCAGACTTTCCATGTCAGGCCAGCCAGAAGTAAACACAGCTAAAAGAGAGAGCAGGGAGATGACTGCTGGCGTGTTCTGTCTGCGGGGCACAGCTCGGAGCTGCGGGATCCCGGGACTCTGTTCAATTTCCAGTACAGTCCCGCAGGATCCGGGACAGTTCGGAGGTATGGTGCAGCCAATGCTTGTTTGGCTGTACTTCTCCTATGGATCACAGAAGTGCAATTTGTTCTGCACTCCTGTGACACGTTTTCAGCAGACAGTGGGCTGAAGTCCACTGTCAGCTCACGTCACAAGGCCAGTCCAGGCTGGAGAAGGATCGCATCCATATGGTCAGGAGCCGCCTACACTTCTACACCGGCACCCAGCGAGCCGCTGAGAGTCTGAGCTGACCACTCCTGCCCCCTACAGAGCCCAGCTTTTCAACGAGCGGGGGGCAGAGCAGAGAGCTGGAGCTGTGGGAACTGAGCGATCAATGGGGTTTTATCGCTCGGTTCTCAGTGTTAGAGCTGGCGGGGGGCTGGGGGGGGGCAGATCCAGCTAGGTAAGTATGATTTAAAAAAATACCCCAAATCCTATACTTCTTTTTCAACGTATACATGTGTAAATACAGGTACTGCTGTCACATTTAGATACATACAGTATATTATACAGTAGTAAAACCTTAGATTGGGAGCATAATTCGTTCCAGAAACTCGCTTGTAATCCAAAGCACTTGTATATCAAAGCAAATTTCCCCATAAGAAATAATGGGGGCTCAAATGATTCATTCCACAACCATTTATTTATAAATCTAATCTTTCATTTTATAGTCCATATAAAAAAGATTATAGCAAAGTTATAGGTTGTGTAACCATAAAATGTCCATCCACAAATGGCCGCCTCCACAAGGGGATTACAAGCAAAATTCAGCAGGAGCTACAGAGTATAAAAGAGAAGAGAGGCACCTCTAAGTGTAGCAATATGGTTACATTTAATGAAGGTACAACATTTAGCAACTCACATGGTTGATGATTAACCACTTGCTTACCGGGCACTTAAACCCCCCTCCTGCCCAGACCAATTTTGAATGACAATTGCGCGGTCATACAACACTGTACCCAAATGAAATTTTTATCATTTTTTTCCCATAAATAGAGCTTTCTTTTGGTGGTATTTAATCACAGCTGGGGTTTTTATTTTTTGCTAAACAAACAAAAAAAGATGGACATTTTTGAAAAAGAAAAAAATCATGTTTAATAGTTTGTTATAAAATTTTGCAAACAGGTAATTTTTCTCCTTCATTGATGTGCGCTGATGAGGCGGCACTGGTGGGCACTGATAGGCTGCACTGATGGGCACGGATAGGCACAGATAAGGCGGCACTGATAGGCACAGTTAAGGCGGCACTGATAGGCACAGTTAAGGCGGCACTGATAGGCACAGTTAAGGCAGCACTGATGGGGACAGATAAGGTGATACTGATGGGCACAGATAAGGCGGCACTGATGGCCACTGATGGGTGCTGATGGGTGGCACTGATGGGTGGCACGGATAGGTGGGACTGATGGGCACTGATAGGTACCACTGATGGGGGCACTGATGGACGGCACTAGTGGGGGGCACTGATGGGTGGCACTGATGGGCAGTGATGGGCGGCACTGGTGGGCACTTATGGGCACTGGTAGGTGACACTGATGGGCACTGATAGGTGGCACTGATGTGCAGCACTGTTGCACTGATGTGGGCGCTGATGGGTGGCACTGTGGGCACTGATGGGTGGCACTGTGGGCACTGATGGATGGCACTGTGGGCACTGATGGATGGCACTGTGGGCGATGCTGGCGGCACTGGTAGGCGGCACTGCTGCCTATTGCTTTGTGACAGAGGGTCGCCGTGATCGGGACTGATGTCCCGATTACGGCCATTGGTGATCGGGTTTTTGGTGATCGGGGGCAGGGCGCCCCCCTCCCCCAGAGCACCCACCCCCCATGTTGAGGGCATGCGGCCTGGTACGGTTCAGGAGGGGGGGGCGCTCGCTCGTCCCCACCCCCTTTCCTGACCGGCCAGGCTGCGTGCTCGGATCGGGGTCTGGTATGGATTTTAGGGGGGACCCCACGCCGTTTTTTCGGCGTAGGGGGTTCCCTTTATAATCCATACCAGACCTAAGGGCCTGGTATGACCCGCGCTCGCCGCAATAGGAAAATTTGTTTTTCCTATTGCAGCGAGCGCGAGATGCAATACCCTGCCCGTCAGACCAGCATACACACGAGCGGGCTTTCCGTCGGACCAGCACACACACGAGCGGACTTTCCGCTCGAAACTGAGTCCGACGGAAAGATTTAAAACTTGTTTCAAATCTAGGTCTGGCGGGCTTTTGGTAAGAAGTCCGCCGGAAAAGTCCACCGGCGCCCACACACGGGCGGATTGTTCGGCACACTCTGGTCCGCCGGACCAAGTATGCCGGAAAGTCCGACCGTGTGTACGCGGCATTAGAGGCGCTTCTCTTCTCTTTTATACTCAGTTGTGACATGACGCTACTTGTATATCAAGACATCACTTGTATATCAAGACATCACTTGTATATCAAGTCAAAATTTATTAAAAAATGTTGCATGTCTTACAAAACGCTCTCAAACCAAGTTACTCTCAAACCAAGTTTTTACTGTATATGAAGATAGGTAAACAGTACAAAAATACATGTACAGTAAATGTGTGTAACTTACACACACAGATGCCTGACCTTCCCTGGAAATAGTCTGCTGGGTTTTATCTGCGTTATTTGTATAGGCAATTAATATCTGTGTGCATGGGACCTAAAAGCAGCAATTTGGTTGGGCTATAGACATTCACTTATTTAAACATTCTTTAAAAAGCAATAAATAGGATATAAAATTTGAATGGAGCCTCATTGCTCTTGTGTAAGCACACCAATTTAATTTTCAGGCCCCATTTACACCTAATGTAGGTAGATGGTACATTTTTTTGCTTGTTTTTCCCGTGACTTGCATAGCGCAGCCCATTAATTTTAATGGGTTGCCCTACAAGCAGCATTGTAGCTCAAGGGAATTTTTGCGTGTTGCAGTTTGCACATTTTTTACTGTGCGTTTTTCTGCGTTGGACGCTCATATTTTTCATGTGGCAAAATGTGTGCAAATTAAAGGCAATGAAAGCGCATTTTAGGTGTATAAAGGTGCCCACCCATTATACAATCTGATTGTATAATCTCTGTACAGTTTCCTTTAGACAGAGTTACCAAAGCTATGGCATAGGAGGAATCATCTATCTATCCATTTGCTCTGTATCCAATCAGGCAGGCCCTTGCACTACATCGGGTTGACCAACCCACGTGAGGCATGCGGCCCCAGAGAGTTTAGCACGTGGCCTGCCTGGAGAGACACTGGGGATGCCATGCAAACATAGCAGCTGTAGCAGCTTACATTGACAAGCAAGACAAATCCACGCCTTGATGCCAGGGATGCTGTTCAAACATAGTTGATGGGTGCATGATGTGTGTGTGCTAATGAGGTCAGCTGGTAAACTGCTTCCTGTGTCTTACTGGCTTTCATGTCCCAAATCTACATACACGAAGAGGGACCTGACGCACGTGGCCGGCAGGCGCTTTTGCCGCCAGCCACTCCTGATCGCGGGCACGAGAGCCAGCATGGGGATTTGTGTGTGTAAACACACAAATCCCTGTTCTGTCAGGGGAGAGGAGACATATCGTTTGTTCCTAGTAAGTAGGAACAACAATATGTCTCCTCCCCCAGTCAGTCCTATCGCCATAAAGTTAGAACACACCCAGGGAACACACATTTAAGCCCTTATTCACCCCCCTAGTGTTAACCCCTTCCCTACCAGTGACATTTACACAGTAATCAGTGCATTTGTATAGCACTGATCTCTGTATAAATGTCAATGGTCCCAAAAATGTGTCAAAGGTGTCCAATCTGTCTGCCACAATGTCGCAGATCACCGCCATTACTAATTAAAAAAAATAATAATAATAAAAATGCCATAAATCTTTCCCATAGTTTGTAGACACTATAACTTTTGCACAGACCAATTTAATATACGCTTATTGCGTTTTTTTGTTTTTTTTTACCAAAAATATGTAGAAGAATATGAACCGATGAAGAAATTTGTTTTTTAAAAAAAACTTTTTTTTTATAGCAAAAAGTAAAAAATATTGTTTTTTATTTCACAATTGTCGCTCTTTTTTGTTTATAGCACAAAAAATTAAAACAGCAGAGGTGATCAAACACCACCAAAAGAATTTGTGGGGAAAAAAGGACGCAAATTTCGTTTGGATACAGCATTGCATGACCGCGCATTTGTCAGTTAAACCGACGCAGTGCCAAATTGTAAAAAGTGCTCTAGTCAGGAAGGGGGTAAAATCTTCAGTGGCTGAAGTGGTTAAAGTAATATTTTTTCTGAATTAGCTTTTTTCAAAATTTACATTAGCTCTTGCTGCCCACTAGAGTCTCCACTACATGTATGCTCCTATTTAGAACTACAATCTTCTCTGCAACTGTCCCCAGCACTGTGCACACACAGGCAGAGCGAGAGCGACTCAGAGCCTCTCCTCCTTCTTCACAGTGGAGAAAGACAGTGACAAGAGCATGAGCCAGTGCATGTAAAAAAAATTACTTTAACCCGCTTCATGCCTAAGCCTTTTTCTGGCACTTGTTGCTTACAAGTTAAAATAAGTATTTTTGCTAGAAAATTACTTAGAACCCCCAAACATTATATTTATTTTTTTAGCAGAGGCCCTTCAGAATAAAATGGCGATCGTTGCAATATTTTATGTCACAATGTATTTACGCAGTCGCCTTTCAAATGCAATTTCTTTGGAAGAAATAAAGTTAGCACAATTTTTTCATATAATGTAAAAGATGATGTTACGCCAAGTAAATAGATATCTAACATGTCATGGATGCAATGACGCTGTATAGTTCCGCCCTATGCGTTTCATCAATGGGACATCATCTGGAGTGGTCAGATGACGTCCTATTGACGTAGCGCGTAGGGCGGGACTATTCAGCATCATTGCATCACTTCCGGTTTCGAGCCATGGAGCGTAGATCGCTCCAGTTTCCTGTTTTTAAACAATGTTTTCGCTTTTAATGATTTTTATTAAATGTGAGCACCCATCAGTACTATTAATACATTTTTGGATATTTGTACGGTATCACACTATGGAGTCTCTTTCCTCTCTACTTGTGGGCAACATCTAAGAGGTTAACAGTGAGGAGACCACTTACATCGCAGACAAGGAGGCACTTGGAGAACACAGGACAGGAAGTTTCCTCCCACTCCACAGGCTACACAGTGGCTCATGCTGTAAAGGTGAAATACCGCTTTAATAGCGGTGAGTGCGTTTCTTATGGGGCACTGTTTTCCAAGAAGCACAGAACAATTTGAAGGATCACATTGTCGCTTTATTGGACTTTTTTTTATACACCAGGGTTTAACCACTTCAATACAGGGCACTTATACACCTTCCTGCCCAGACCAATTTTAAGCTTTCAGCGCTGTCGCAGTTTGAATGATAATTGCGCGGTCATACTACACTGTACCCAAACTAAATTTTTATCATTTTGTTCACACAAATAGAGCTTTCTTTTGGTGGTATTTGATCACCTCTGCGGTTTTTATTTTTTGCTAAACAAATAAAAAAAGACCGAAAATTTGGAAAAAAATTTTTGCTTTTGTTTCTGTTAAAAATTGTTGTAAATAAGTAAGTTTTCTCTTTCACTGATGGGCACTGATAAGGCGGCACTGACAGGCACTGATAAGGCGGCACCGATGAGGTGGCACCAATGAGTGGGCACTGACGGGCACTGACAATGGGCACTGATATGTGGCACTGATGGGCACTGGTATGCAGCACTGATGGATGGCACTGATATGCAGCACTGATGGACACTGAAAGGCTGCAAAGATGGGTTCTTATGGGTGGCACTGATGGGCACTGATAGGCGGCACTGATGGGCACTGATACGTGGCACTGATGGGCACTGATAAGCGGCACTGGTATGAGGCACTGATAGGCATCCCTAGTGGCACTGGCAGTGGTAGGCATTGGAGTGGGCACTGATTAGCAGCTGCCTGGGCACAGATTGGTATTTCTCTGGGGGTCTAGGGGGCATACCTGGTGGTCCAGTGTGGATGGCCATCCTGGTGGTCCTGGGCGGCTTCCCTGGTGGTTCTGGATAGGATCCGAGGGGGGGCTGTGCTCATAAACAATCAGCACAGACCCCCCCATCAGGAGAGTAACCGATCGGCTCTCCTCTACTCGCGTCTGTCAGACGTGAGTGAGGAAAAGCCGATCACCGGCTCTTCCTATTTACATCGTGATCAGCTGTGATTGGACACGGCTGATCACGTGGTAAAGAGTCTCCGTCAGAGACTCTTTACCTAGATCGGAGTTGCGGTGTGTCAGACTGACACACCGCAACAATGATCGCCGTGATGCGCGCCCCTGGGGGCGGCGCAGTGGCTTAATATCCTGATCACGTCATATGACGTCCTGTCAGGACTTTGAAACCACTTTGTCGCTGTCATTTTGCTATATGGCGGGCGGCAAGTGGTTAAGGAAGGTATATGCATATTTCTGAACCCAGTTTCATAGATACAATATACACCAGTCATATATGTTGCATTTTTTTTGCACAGAAATGTCACTTTGAATTGCAGGTTTTGCACAGGATTGTGTTTATTTTATTTTATTTGATATGTTTGAACATAACAATATATATTATATATATGCGGTTAGGAAGTTTACACATTAGGATTTTTTTGTGGATTTTTGTGAATACACAACTTTTATTGTTACTTTTTGCACTAAATACACCCGTGACACACACCCCTCAAGTATTTAGAGGTTATAGGTCACTTCTTAATAAGAGCAGCGCCATACCTATCCCCTCTTTTTCACATTTCTCCTAGATTTACCTTAGGGTGAATTTATTGATAGAGGCTGCAGCTCCTCATTTTTCATTTTCACCATAAGTGCGGGAGTCTAATAATTTCTTCACAGTGTAGAAATAATAATAATAATAAAAAAAAAACAATTTTTAAAGCACCCTGTCTCCCTGTGCTCGCGTGCAAAAGCGACTGCACGCATCGGTCCCATGTCGTACATAAATAGCGAATGTACCTCACATGTAAGGTATCCCTGCAAACAACAGATCAATAATATCATTTACATAGTTTGTCGTCCACGGCGTGCAAAAATTTAAAGCGTGACATGTTTGGTATATATTTACTTGGCGTAACATAATCTTTTATATGACCCCCAATATAATACCCCAAACATTTGGGTATTATATTGTGTTTTGCGCAGTAAAATTAATTAAAGTGCATTTCTTCCCAAAAACGTGTTTGAAAAACTGCTGTGCAAATAACGTGTGACATACAAAAATTGTAACACCCACCATTTTATTCTCTAGGGCCTTTGCTTTGAAAAATATATAATGTTTGGGGGTTCTAAGCAATTTTCTAGCAAAAAATACTGATTTTTACATGTATGTGAGGCTATGTGTTCTTAGTGCTTTAACCAATTCAACAAAGGGCACTTTCACCCCCTTCCTGCCCAGGCCAACTTTCAGCTTTCAGCGCTGTAACATTTTTAATGACAATTGCGCGGTCATGCAACACTGTACCCAAATTAAATTTTGATCATTTTTTTTTCACACAATAAAGCTTTCTTTTGGTGGTATTTGATCGCCTCTGTGGTTTTTATTTCTTCGCTTTAAACAAAAAGCGTCAATTTTGAAAAAAACACAATATTTTTAACTTTTTGCTATAATTATTATATCCAAATTTATTTTAAAAAAAAATTTCCTCAGCCGAAATGTATTCTTCTACATATTTTTTGTAAAAAAAATCACAATGAACCTATATTGATTGGTTTGCGCAAAAGTTATAGCGCCTACATAATAGGTTATTGATTTATAGCATTTTTATTATTATTTTTTTTTACTAGTAATGGCGGTGATCTACGATTTTTATCATGACTGCAGCGGACAGGTCGGACACTTTTTTGAAACCATTGACATTTATACAGCGATCAGTGCTATAAATAGCCACTGATTACTGTATAAATGTCACTGGCAGGGAAGGGGTTAATGCTAGGGAGCGATCAAGGGGTTAAATGTGTTCCCTGACTGTGTGTTCTAACTGTGGGGGGATGGAACTGACTAGGGGAGGAGAACGATCGGTGTTCCCATATACTAGGAACACACGATCTGTCTCCTCTCCCCTGACAGGACGTGGATCTGTGTGTTTAAACACACAGATGCACATTCCTGCATTGTCAAGAGCGATCATCGAGGCCGCCAGGCACGCGCATCGGCTCTTTGGTGACACGGCGGCGCACGTGCACCCCTATGCCGGTGGAAAGCCAAGGACGTCATATGATGCCCGCCCGGGATGGGAGAGTCACCTTGCGGACGTCAGTGTTGAGTGGAGGTGTTAATCTGTAGATTTTTTTATGGTCAGCAGAAATTAAACTGTTACTAAACCCAGCAATATGAAAATAGTTAATCTGCCCCCTCCCCCCTACAGTGCCCACAGCTTATAAAACTGCTTTTTAGATTAAAATATTGCCACTATATACATTTTTGGCTGATCTGTATACCACGGTCATTGCTAAACTGCACAGTTTCTCCAGTGCTGAGAGTTCAGGTGGGAGGAGATTTCCACTGCAGCCTGTATACACACCCACATGTGTGATGCCAATATCATGTGACCTGGCTAGTTCTGAGAACAAGTACCTGGTCTCTCCAGCATCAAAGACACAACTGAGCATGTGCAGGTTGGCTACTGCCTGTGTGTTAGCTGGCTTTCCCCAGATAGACAATGTAAGAAGCATAGCTCACAACTGTCCCTGATTTCGAGGGACTGTCCCTGATTTGGAGCAATGTCCCTTTGTCCCTCATTCCTCCTCATTTGTCCCTCATTTTGGTCTGATCTATATAGATGTATATAAAATGCACTTTTTATCTTTCAAAAAAGTGTTTTCTAGCGCTAAACTGTTCGTTTGATTTCTAAATTGCTGCGTTTGTAAATTCCAAAAGCCAATATAAAGGGATAGTAGTGGTAAAAAAAAGCACTTGTGGGTTTAACCAATCTTGTTTTTTTTGTACAATTCTCATTTAAGGGGGCGTGGCAATGGGTGTGTCCTATGCCTGCATACTTTTGCTGATAGTTGTCCCTCATTCCCATCTCAAAAAGTTGGGGGGTATGAAGAAGGGAAGGATCTGTGCATACAGGATAAAACAGCCTTTTTACACATTGCAGAGGATTAACCCCTTAAGTTCCACTGTAAATATAACAAGCATGCTATGCTGCATATACAGACAGATTTAATGTTGTGGGTTTAACAACACTTTAACAGATATTCTGCCAGAATTCAATTAGCTGTTTACAGCTCTGCCAACTCCTGTGTGCTGATGTCTGCTGTCCCTAATTTGAGATAACCAGCTCTTTTGAAGTGTGTTAAAAGTTAAGGCCATGAAGTCCATGAATTGAAGGAGGCGCAAGATCACTAGGCTATTATGACAAATATGGCTGAGACCCGAACAAAATGAATGTCGCCTACAGCTTTTCGTGGTTTCAATGAGCACAACCATTACAGTGCCTACTATTGTTTTCATGCAACCAATACAGAATAGAAAAGATACGCTTTTTTAAAAGCAATCAATACTTGAGGTCTTCCTTCTTCTTTTTCTTCTTCTTTTCTCTCTTCACAATGTTCTTCGGCACTTAAAAGACACTCTATCTATATTCAAAAGATATTGTAATACAAGATGTACTTCTTTACGTATTGCCTCAATAACCACTCTCAGTTGTTTTCAATGTTTTCCAGTTTGAAATAATTATAATAGTGCCAAACGCCTTGTAATTTACAGCCTTCAATATTAACTTGTAATAAAAATCTATTGAAAAAAATGTTGTTTGGCTGCATTTGGCCTCATAATTTTGACTTACTGGCCTAGAACAAGTACGCAGCAAGCAAAGTTGGACTCGACTAAAAATTGCTTGGTCTATCTATTCTTTTTGGATCATTGGATTAGAATGACAGCCAAGCGTATTTTCAGAGTTCAGCACTGTCAGTCTCAGTATTTTTAACATAGACAGCCCAGCTATTGCCGAATGCATCATAATGCTATGCAAATTACCAGCTAATTAATTAAAAATGTATTTATTATTTTGCAGTAAGAAGGGGGGGGCTGTCATCTTGATAGCTATCTGCATTACAGTTGTTGTTGTTCCCTAGTTAGCCATTCTTCATTTTAAATAGGTAGCTGAATGACATATTTATCAAACAAAAAAAAATTATATCTATTTTTCATGCAGTAGAAATTAAAAGATTTTACAGATGAGAACAACGTAACCCCTGTCTTCTCAACTGTCTAGAGATTGATAAGACACGTCTAATTGCTTGCATGGCCTTCTATAGCTGAAGAGGAGACTTGAGAATATCTAGTTAGTGAGTAGCACATTATGATGCTAATTGCCGACTCTGAGACAAATATTAACAAAGGATGTGATGTTCAAGCCGGGTAGTAAACAGACTGTGGGATAAAAGCAGCCCTACAAAGCAGACATATGAATAAATATTTTATATTCAAAATGTAATTATTTCTTTTAGTCAAAGATAGTTAGAGTAACTAGGATTACGGTATCACTGATGCGGATCTGCATTACACTAAGGGCAAATGGCAATTGGTCCATTCTCCTGAATGCTCATGGTCACACATTCCAGGTTTAATCACATTATTCACAAATCTTTGGGATTCATATGTTGTACAATCCACAACTGATCAGGTGATCTGGGCACAAAACCGTAAAATCACAAATAACTCATAGAGTATCTGATTCACCCAATTAGCATTCAGTTGATTCACTCATCATTATTATCTGTTATTCCTTAAGAGCTAGTAAAAATAAATGTAGCACCTTGCTCATTAAAGGAACTATTTACATCCTGTTGATGAACAAGTATCTGAAATGTCATTGAAGGTCAACACGATCAGTGTTGCCAACCATCAGTATTTTTACCAGCAGCCAGTAAAAAAATGAGCTTGCCAGTAAATGCCAGTGACAGGAAAAGGTTGCCAGTAAAAAATACTGGCGGGGGGCCAGAGGTGGTGGAGGTGCCTGAGCATGTCTTGTGATGTCATGGTGCAAGGGACCTGAGTTGGAGCAGCCGGAAACTCGCGTGCGGGTCAGGAGCAAGGCAAACCTGGAGCGGGACTGTCACTGTGACTCAGGAGGGGACGTGTCGTGTGGGTGAGGTGTCATCATCATCTGTGCTGCTGCACACTGCTGTCAGTGTCACTGTGAGAGTCAATTTAATGTCTGTGTGCCTGCCCATTCTAATTTCTTGCCCTCCTGATTCCTGTCTCGGAGCTACTTACTTACTATATCGAAAATAAAATAAGAAATATGTTTTTTTGTTTTATTATCTACCTTAAATCACATTGCTAATTGCATATTGTACTTGTTTGTAGTCTAAATACTGAAATTTGGATTTAAAACTGTTATTTTTGTAACTTTTGGACATGCCAGTAAAAACTTGGCTGTGCCAGTAAATTTTGGGTGTTGTGTCAGTAAATTCTATTCTGGTAGGTTGAACACGATGTAAATCGAGCAAGGTTTGATTCATGGAAACGGAAGTGCGGCAAGTAAAGGAAAACGATTGCAAAGTGGTTATGCATGGTAAAATGCATGTAAATGTGCATGTGAGAATGTGTGCATTCATTTTGAATGCCACTTCAACTCAATTGCATTGTAGTGCACTCCAAACACATGTAAACCATCTAAAATATAAAACAAAAAATTCCGCGCTAGAAGCACAAAAGGAAAAGCAGCAGTAAACAGTGCGACAACACTAACAAAACAGAAAAATTAAATAAACTGCGCTAAACAAAAATTATATGTGTTGGGGTGAATTAATAGTGTGACCTAACACCAACAAAAATATAATAAGTCCAATAAATAAAGTCCAAATTCCCAGAGTAGTAGGTATTCAGTATAAATATGGATGCTGATCCAAGTGAGCTATGATTGCTCTTACCAGAACTCCAAAGATATAAGCGGATGGCAAAAAACCCTTGCCAGGGCCTCTGGGGTAATGGACCAATCAGCACCGTCCGTGGTCAGATCAAAGTTCCCTCAATGGATACAGGAAAAAGCAAACACAAGAAAACTGGCCATAGTGTAGTATGTTAAATGCTAGACATGGACATACGAACATACCAATCACCCTGATGTGCACATAGAAACAACCAAAAGGGGGGGAGGGAAGTGAAAAACCCCACCACCGTGGCTGTAGATTGTGATTACCGACTCACGGTGATAAACAGGCTCTTAGTAGGTTAGGAGCTGACACATAGCAGGCAAGGAGCACCTTGATACGTCCTCATTAACCCGAAGTCCACATCATCAGTAAACCACCACACATGCTGTCTCTGCTCGGTGTTCCGGGGCTCAGGAAAATGTCACTGTGTGTCTCTGACTCAGTCTGAGTCAGAGACACACAGTGACATTTTCCTGAGCCCCGGAACACCGAGCAGAGACAGCATGTGTGGTGGTTTACTGATGATGTGGACTTCGGGTTAATGA